>CM067353.1:28340805-28533305 GCA_034190875.2 Urechis unicinctus | reverse complement strand
TCATACAGAGAAAAGCAATACCTGAATTACAGGGCTGCTTGACCCATTACTGAGAGTTTTGTTAACTATACTTTGTTAATGGCCCTCTATGAATGATGATTCAAAATAATGTGCAACACGACGCTGTGATGCAACATTAGTTAACATGTGATTTTTTGCGATCTTGTCGGTTTTCGGCCTTCGATTGACAAATTTATCTTACTTCCATAAATAGTAGGATCATCATACAGAACAAAAGCAATACCTAATCGACTGTGTTATTTCTGGTTGGGCAGTTTTCCAAAGTAATTAATCAACGCTTTAGAAGCAACTGCAAAAACAAATGGAATTACAGGGCTGCTTGGGCGTCCCTTGTTAGACCCCTATGAATATGGACTTCAGTTGTAGTAACCATACCGCCAGTGCGAAATAGACATCTGTATAGTAACAAAGCCGATGTTATTTTAATGACTTACTCTTTTAAACATATATGTGACAAGACATGAAATATAAGATTTCTAAATGTAGACCAAAAATATCTTTCTTCTCCGTTTGCATTTATCCTACAGCACACAATATTGTTTCGGCAACTTCAGCACCCATTGTTGAGCAAAATGTTGCTGTTTGTTGTATGCACTCGTGCAACAAGACAGAGATCTATCCTTTTGCACCAATTTCGCCCGTGCACATGCATATATCTTCACCTCACGTATTGTTGCTTGAACAATCCACCTATCCCATAGCAGGTGAAATACTCCTGGTAATATCAAATGTCTTTAAACTAGCCTTCATATAAACTGCATTATATTTGTCCAAACTCTGATGTTTACATGTACATTATACAAATACGGTGCTAAAATTCATATTACATGAGCCACTTATCACAAACTAGCCGTTTAATTTGTCACCTCACACTGACATATGAGAAACATGTTTACCATGTGTAAAGCCCTTTACAACAGGACCTGCAGTATGCGTCATCTGAAACATAGATTGTATGAGGTAAAATGGCATTCTACTTGCTCATATTTTGACGTATTTGATATTTTCTTGACTTGGGATTAAGGAAATATTAGTACAATGCGATATCACGGAATTAATTGCATCATTGCAGAATCATAGCACTTATCCGCAGTATTTGAGAAGGGGCGTCGAAAACAGCCACGTAGAAGACTTCAACATGTACAACAATCAAAAAGACCTATGAGCTAGCTAGGAAATTTATGGCTCTGCTTCGTTTTATCTTTCTAACACTGATTTGGCAGTAAAGATGCACTGATCAGATGTTTCGTCCAGATACATGAAGAAAGAAAACTTGTGGTGATATTGCAAATGAGAGCCACAGTAATTAAAAGAGAATCAATCATGTAAGAACATACGTAGACAAGTAAATGACACAATGTAATTATTCCTAGTGGCTAAATACTGCCCACGTATACACAATATATATCATAATGATTCGATTTTGTGTATGTTTGTCTGTCTGTTGCCGATGCGCAGCAAAGACGGCGTCCTTGCGAAATGTTTATCAATGTGCATTAGGTTCAAAGGCTGTTACTTTAATCAGTTGACCCAGTTATAACTATATTCTTCTGGTGAAATGATGTTTAGTCGTCAAACAATGCGAATTCTTTCCGCTTATTCATATACATTAAGGTGTAAATGATTATTCCTAAGGCAACTATACATTTAGGTATTTAGAATCAATAGTGACGTAGCATATCCTGTTATCGCCGGAAACAGCGGAAAGCGGCATTTAAGCGAGTATCAATAAAGATCAAATGTTTGTAAGTCATTCTTATGGTAAGTATTAAATTTATGTCGGCAGATTTTGTAAACGTTAACTAATTTGACACGCACTTAAGTCAGATACGATACGCCCGTGCACATGACATCTGCCAGCGCGTCTTGGTTTTATCAAACCAGCATCTACCTCACCTTGTTCCTCACGTACAGGGATGCATTGAACTGAACGTTATTTTGCCAAGACATGACCATTTGCTGCATAATTTGCAACGCATGACATTTACAAATTACGATCACGTTTCTGCCGTGAGATTTTAGATTCCGTCAAAACTAAAATGGGATTTCTATGCGCCTAAATGGGCGAATATGGTTTTTCGATGTATGCGAGCCATAGCAACCAGTAGTTGGGAAATTGCAGCTGTCTTTTTGTCGAGTGACGTCAGAGTTTGCTGTCTTGTGGGTCAATATAAACGGTGTAATTGACATCCAAAGAAACATCGGAAAATTTACCGTCGTTACCGCGTCAACAGGTCATCCATCAGAGCGGCTGAATCAATGGGCTCTACTATTCTGGTGCAAGAAAAGAGCAAACATGCATACTAACGCATTGATCGATTTGCCAAAATTCGATCATTTCAATCATTAAGATCGATTGTATGGAGTCAACTTTCTACGTCATCTGTCTTACCAATCTCATTATTTTCAGATGAATTGCCGACTGATGTGATGTAATTGTTGGATTGTTCGGTTATTGTCGCCATTTTAAGACATAACTAAAATGCCCTATTCTTCCTGTAGTGGTCTAGCTAGTAGAACGAATTTAATCTTTTGGGATTCGACAAAGCAGACATTGCCATCTTTGCATCCTTTGCCAGAGACATATTTTCCATCGATCCTTTAGTCTGTGGCTTCCAAACGAGGCTTTTCCAAATGGGCTTTAATATACATTATCACCTTGGCAGACATACTAACATCATTGAATTAGTGCGTTAACCCTTCCCATAAACATCCTAGCATCCTTTTTCCGATGACCTGCTTCCACTAAATACATTGGTGCTGCTTTTCACAGCAACATCACATTGTTGCTATTCACTCAAATGGTACACTTGAATAAACATCACGATACAAAAAACAACAGGCAATCCTTGAACACCACTCAGGGTGCCGGCATTAATGCACCATATAATCACATCTCCGTTAGTCATTTCAACGCGAATACAGACAGCGCATTAAATTTGCATTCAAGGTATACTTAAACTGGTGGCGTCCATCTTAGTTATATAATAATACCTTTTCGTTATCGAAATGTGCGCTCTCGTGTTAAGCCGAAAACCGCAAGGGACACCACGATTGTACTCGACTGATAATATATATGTTTCCTAAATTAATAGTCAATCACTGTCAGCTTTTTACTATTTGTCCAATAGCCAGGCATTGCACAAATATATCTGCTAGTTTTACATCCAACAACTAAATTCACGCTGATATGTATTGAAACCAAGCACTTAATTTACGGTAAACATGGAGTGTCTGATGCGTAATAACATGCAATACATTTATAGAGTTTGCTCAAATCTCACATTATTGGTCGTTGAGTAATAACTGTCAGCAAGACTTAGACTTAGCTTGACGTCAGAGCTCAAGTGTCCTCAGGACACATTGACGCCGCTAGATTAAAACATAACGGGTTAGGGTTTGCAGCACCAAATTTTATCCACGTCAAGGGCGGAAGGGCCGCTGGAAATGCCACAGGTTCTATGTTGAGTCTATGGGTTTGAGTTTCAATCTCGCACAAAGTATGCAACTCATGAATTACTGCAAATATATTGCAAATACAAGGAATGAAACACAAGTGTTAAAGCAATCTAGATACGAATTACATGGCACGAAACATGAGGAGCAAAAACGACTGCCGAAGAGTTAGTATTCAATACCGACAAGTTAACTCATCATTCAAGAATCATTCCTGTTGGGCCAATGATTCTTGCATATACCAAACTGGGAACCTTTGTCGTTTGATAAATGAAGAATCTTCCCAATTATACGGCTTTTCAGATGGTCCCGTTTCAAAATGAGATTTAACGCCCACTTACAGTGGCGTGTTATGAATGTTTGACTCATATGCCCATGTAACTCACCTTCATTCCAACTCGACGTGGTCAGTTATCCTTACAGCAAAGAAAGACTACTCCTCGCAACCTCCTGTATATGAAGCCGGTAAGCATTATTGGTCGTCTCAATGTTCTATTGGTACACAACCTTGGATAAATAACAGCTTGTTATTTAGACAAGCTGTCACTGTCACACTCATCCCTAAGGACCCCTCCTCACACCCCTTGTACACAGGGCCATTGAAACATTCATTGAACGACAAGTGAAAGGAAGGTAATCTGACATCTGTGGAGAGGCTTTTAAAGCCACGCGATGCTTTGGTCAAGTTGAGTGCAGCATAATATGCTTTTTCGAAACCCAACACATTGCGCAAAACACAATCGCCTGGCCTGGTTCATTGTGTCGTACTGTTAATCACGACCATACGCAACAGGTGGGGTTGTTCATTAGCCACACTCGCTATAATAGGACTTTACCTCGGGAAATCATTCACTCACGCGTGTACGATTACCAGAAGCTGTTATTCTATGGATCATTTGAACATTGGCAACAGCTTCAAATCAAATGCTAAATGTGCAACGCATTCAATCAAATGATTGTGTTCTTGCCATTAGCGGAAAGGTTGTAGGTGTGAATGGCAAGGCGAGAAAAATAGATAAAAACCAAATATTATTTCTGTATGAAAATAAAGCTCTCTCTATATGATCATTGCATTGGTGGTTATTTGACCCTCACAATGAACGATCCTCCTATACTGACACATGCGGATCGTGTTTCCCTGTCAGTCTTTTAAAGCCACTCAACCTGTAACATAAGACGCATCATGTTATACCGAGGCAGCGACAATGCAGACATCAGCAATTATAATCAACCATGCTACTTCTATCGCAAAGATAAAGCATGTTGTATAACACTTAATTAAGCTACCGGAGCAGGTACACGATTACCCCATGAAACGAGCAAGTAAAATTATTCCATTAGCGCTGCTCATGCCAAGTATAGAAACATGAAACACACAGAACGATGCAGCCAAACCAGCTACTAATTCAACACTACGTGGTTAAGATTGAGCTATTGCTTTATGTTCATACGTACAATTGGTTATTAGCTTTATTGTTATCTCCTTATTGCTTGCGAATGTGTCAGGTCGATAGTACCGCAACATAAACTGTCTGAACGCCACAAACAAAGCGTTCACAGACCCTTTCACAGAACACATGGCTCAGTCTGCTGCATTGTGATGCATTGGTAAACGCGGCTATCCATCACAGCCGACGATGTTTATCAGCGAAGCAGATTATAATTCGGTTTTCCTCAGCATTGTTTCACTTGCAATAAGAGTATTACTTGCAACGACAACAATCGATCGCAATTAAGCATATCACTCGCCAAAATCAAGATGCAGGATGCTTAACCGGGAACAATGGGTCTAAACAAGCGACTTCTCATTGGACACAATGCAAAAAATACAAGCAACACAAATGCTAAGTCTTGAGAGTAGCGCATCTGATAAGATCACTGTTCACTAAATTATGCACGATAAGCAGATTGCAATAAAGCTGATGAACAGTTGTGTCCGTTATTGGTGCCATATGTTGGAAGATACTATGTCTTATAAGCTTATCACCCCCGTCTTAGCTCCCCAGCTTATAACCTAGTGTACTTAACTCTTCGTTTAATTGCACCAGTCACCACCAGCAGGATCTGCGAACCAGTCATTGTTGTAACTTTCATCTGTGCCCGCATATAATCATACATGCAAAGATACATACTAACATAAACACATACATACATACATGCATGCATACATATATACATACATACACACATATACACATACATACATACATACATACATACATACATACATACATACATACATACATACATACATACATACATACATACATACATACATACATACATACATACATACATACATACATACATACATACATACATACATACATACATACATACATACATACATACATACATACATACATACATACATACATACATACATACATACATACATACATACATACATACATACATACATACATACATACATACATACATACATACATACATACATACATACATACACATACACACACACACACATACACACATACATACATACATACATACATACATACATACATACATACATACATACACACATATTGAGACGACTTCTAGTGATTTTTCAGATATCATATATTATTGGTACTTCTGAAATGAGATCGAAGGGGTCAAGCTTACTGACTTCGAGTTCTCATGACGTTCAAATTATCAAATATAAGCTCTTCATGTGAACAGCCGAGCGCCAACAAGAGAAAAACAAAATGCAGATGAATTATGCAATTTACTCATGGACACCAATTAGAAGTCACTGCATTCATGTCTATATACTTTTAACAGTTACTGGGCTCGTGCTTGTTTGTGTTATGTTGTACACTATATCACACCTCAGCTATGATTACCACATGCTCAATGAGTACCTGACATGTGTTTACACTAAGATAAGTCTTTTTTTCAATCGATATGGTTTAGGGTATGGTTTTGCCACAGAATAATGTTGAGCACGACTACTACGCTACGGCCAGTTAAAATGCCATGCTGGCTTAGACGTGCGAAATATAAGCAAGATGATGTGCAGCACAATGCCTGCGACACAGGAAAAACTCACAATGAGTCCCAAAGCATGGGTTACTGTACACTCATAAAAATATAACTGTTGAAATAAACACAATGTAGTTGAAGTCAAGATGCGATGTGCAAATCGCTTGCGTAACAAAACAAAAACAAGAAAGACCATCTGGATAATTAGCTTAATTTAGGCAGCACATCAGGATACACATGAAATGATGACGTCCAGCTTGTCGATATATCGTGTGGAACGAACTGCAAATGCATTATCGTCATCGTTTCATGTCGGATTGAACTCGGAACCTAGGTTATACGCTCAAGGAATCGTCCCAATAACGCTTTTCTGGGAATGGTTCAGATTGACATTGGGTTAAAGGCCCGCATGCAATAGCTAGCATTTTACGAATGATGTACGCGTGTACCCATGATGCAAATCTGCTCAGCCCCAATTCCACATGAATGGCCCTTGAGCTTTATCGCGGACGAGCTTTTATTAGGAGACTTGTTTGACCTCCTTAAATTATTTCTATATTATACTGTGGTTTTTGGCCGTCTCCCAAATCGGAAGCGACCTGCTCTGTGGGTAATGTGTATTGAAACTCTTCTGGGATACTTGGATGCAGAGACATGATAGATTGCTTTGCTGAGCAACATGTGCTATTTTGTGCGTCAGCATCCCAATTTGCCCTACGTACCATTGTTATTATTTAAGTACGTCATAAGCCAGGATGACTTTCAGTGTGAGACATGCACTGAAGTTCAGCTTAAACACTTCGTCTGTCAACGTCTAAGCCATCAAATAATGCTTTATGCCGGAATTCAATTTGTCTGGCTGGTCGTGGGCTGTAGCTTTTGCAAATTAGTGTGACAAATAAATTAATTACAGCTTTACCAGAAAGCTGTATCTTATTAATGCTACATTTCAGCATCAATGTCCTGTAGACTGACGCTCATCGCTTGTGCGCTAATTGCGAGCCTTGCATATATGGCACAAATCACATCTTTAGCAGACATGTAACCAATATAAGGGGAGTGCGTATTTAATTAGGAGGTGCAATGTTACATAAGCACAGCATTTTGTTACAGCGATCAGCAAACATTGCCAAGGACAGTCGTGAAACATTAGTGCTTTATACCATTTTAACCAGTCATCTGGTGTGCTTAATGACCATCATTTATGTATAGTATGAATACGATACCGAAATTCCACATATTTATAAATGCATTCAAAATCATCATATGATGCTTACAATTTATTCACTTAGAAATGTTGAATTAAACACTTTAATCTAAAGTAGTGAGTAAATATTTGAATAAGTTTCATACATATTAAAACTCTTGCACCTGAAATAATTTCCTAGAAATAAACATCCACACACCAAGAGCATTCACGTTCACCTGCTTATACACACAGACAATAAAATGCATAAATTTCCACGTGCAATCGAAACAATAACTGGCTATGTGTTTCTAATGCCATTTTGACAGCCATTTTTATTTGATATTTCACAGTTTAATAGGGAGACGACTGACATCATACAGAGAAAAGCAATACCTGAATTACAGGGCTGCTTGACCCATTACTGAGAGTTTTGTTAACTATACTTTGTTAATGGCCCTCTATGAATGATGATTCAAAATAATGTGCAACACGACGCTGTGATGCAACATTAGTTAACATGTGATTTTTTGCGATCTTGTCGGTTTTCGGCCTTCGATTGACAAATTTATCTTACTTCCATAAATAGTAGGATCATCATACAGAACAAAAGCAATACCTAATCGACTGTGTTATTTCTGGTTGGGCAGTTTTCCAAAGTAATTAATCAACGCTTTAGAAGCAACTGCAAAAACAAATGGAATTACAGGGCTGCTTGGGCGTCCCTTGTTAGACCCCTATGAATATGGACTTCAGTTGTAGTAACCATACCGCCAGTGCGAAATAGACATCTGTATAGTAACAAAGCCGATGTTATTTTAATGACTCTTTTAAACATATATGTGACAAGACATGAAATATAAGATTTCTAAATGTAGACCAAAAATCACATGTCTTTAAACAGCCTTCATATAATCTGTCATTATTTTCTTCTCCGTTTGCATTTATCCTACAGCACACAATATTGTTTCGGCAACTTCAGCACCCATTGTTGAGCAAAACGTTGCTGTTTGTTGTATGCACTCGTGCAACAAGACAGAGATCTATCCTTTTGCACCAATGTCGCCCGTGCACATGTATATATCTTCACCTCACGTATTGTTGCTTGAACAATCCATCCATCCCATAGCAGGTGAAATACTCCTGGTAATATCAAATGTCTTTAAACTAGCCTTCATATAAACTGTATTATATTTGTCCAAACTCTGATGTTTACATGTACATTATACAAATACGGTGCTAAAATTCATATTACATGAGCCACTTATCACAAACTAGCCTTTTAATTTGTCACCTCACACTGACATATGAGAAACATGTTTACCAACAGGACCTGCAGTATGCGTCATCTGAAACATAGATTGTATGAGGTAAATGGCCCTCTACTTGCTCATATTTTGACGTATTTGATATTCCCTTGACATGGGATTCAGGAAATATTAGTACAATGCGATATCGCGGAATTAATTGCATCAATGTAGAAACATAGCACTTATCCGCAGTATTTGAGAAGGGGCGTCGAAAACAGCCACGTAGAAGACTTCAACATGTACAACAATCAAAAAGACCTATGAGCTAGCTAGGAACTCTATGGCTCAGCTTCGTTTTATCTTTCTAACACTGATTTGGCAGTATAGATGCATTGATCAGATGTTTCGTCCAGATTCATGAAGAAAGAAAACTTGTGGTGATATTGCAAATGAGAGCCACAGTAATTAAAAGAGAATCAATCATGCAAGAACATACGTAGACAAGTAAATGACACAATGTAATTATTCCTAGTTGCTAAATACTGCCCACGTATACACAATATATATCATAATGATTCGATTTCGTGTATGTTTGTCTGTCTGTTGCCGATGCGCAGCAAAGACGGCGTCCTTGCGAAATGTTTATCAATGTGCAGTAGGTTCAAAGGCTGTTACTTGAATCAGTTGACCCACTTACAACTATATTCTTCTGGTGAAATGATATTTAGGTCGGCAAACAATGCGAATTCTTTCCGCTTATTCATATATATTAAGGTGTAAATGATTATTCCTAAGGCAACTGTACATTTAGGTATTGAGAATCAATAGTGACGTAACATATCCTGTTATCGACGGAAGCAGCGGAAAGCGGCATTTAAGCGAGTATCAATAAAGATCAAATGTTTGTAAGTCATTCCTACGGTAAGTATTAAATTTATGGCGGCAGATTTTGTAAACGACTGATAACATTAATCTGCCAGCGCGTCTTGGTTTTATCAAACCACCATCTTCCTCACCACATTCCTCACGTACGGCCATTTTACATACACATACTAAAGGGATGCATTGAACTGAACGTTATTTTGCCAAGACATGACCATTTGCTGCATAATTTGCAACGCATGACATTTACAAATTACGATCACATATTTCAGCCGTGGGATTTTGAAATTGTATTTTCTATGCGCCTAAATGGGCGAATATGATTTTTCGATGTATGCGAGTCATAGCAACCAGTAGGTGGGAAATTGCTGCTGTCTTTTTCTCGAGTGACGTCAGAGTTTGCTGTCTTGTGGGTCAATGTACATGGTGTAATTGAGATCCAAAGGAACATCGAAAGATTTACCGTCGTTACCGCGTCAACAGGTCATCCATCAGAGCGGCTAAATCAATGGGCTCTACATCGATTTCTATTCTGGTGCAAGAAAAGAGCAAACATGCATACTAAGGCAGCGATCGATTAGCCAAAATTCGATCATTTCAAACTTTAAGACTGATTGTATAGAGTCAACTTTCTACAACATCTGATATTTCCCACAATGTTTTACCAATCTCATTTTTGTCAGACTGATGTGACGTCATTGTTGGATTGTTAGGTTATCGTCGCTATTTTAAGACATAACTAAAATTTCCTATTCTTTCTGCATTGGTCTTGCTAGTGGAACGAATTTAATCTTTTGGGATTCGACAAAACAGACATTCCCATCTTTGCATCCTTCGCCAGAGACATATTTTCCATCGATCCTTTAATTTGTGGCTTCCAAATGAGGCTTTTCCAAATGGGCTTTAGTATACATTATCACCTTGACAGACATACTAACATCATTGAATTAGTGCGTTAACCCTTCCCTCAAACATCCTAGCATCCTTTTTCCGATGGCCTGCTTCCACTGAAAAAAATGGTGCTGCTTTTCACTGCAACATTACATTGTTGCTATTGACTCATATAGTGCACTTGAATAAACATCACGATACCAAAAACAACTGACAATCCCTTAGCACCACTCAGGGTGCCGGCATTAATACACTATACAATGACATTCCGATTAGGCCTTTCAATGCGAATACAGCGCATTAAATTCGCATTCGTATACTTTAACTGGTGGCGTCCTTCGAAGGCGATATTTGCAGCATACCTTCGTGCGTCTATTATATGATAATATCGTTTCGTTATCGAATATGGGGCTCTCGTGTTAAGCCAAAAACGTAAGGGACACCAATTGTACTCGAATGACATTACATATATTTCCTTAAGTAATAATCAATCACTGTCAGCTTTTTATAATAGCTTTATGAAACGCACCGTCCAGAGGCAGTTATATTAATCGTCCAATGGCCAGGCATTGCTCAAATATATCTGCTTGTTTTTCATCAAAAAGGAAGACAACTCAATTCACGCTGATTGTTATTATAACCAAGCACTTAATTTGTGGACAATATGAGGTGTCTGCTGTGTTATATCATGCAAAAGCTTTATAGAGTTTGCTCCAATCTCACATTATTAGTCATTGACTAATTATAGTCAGCAGGGCTTAGACTTCCGATTGAAAGCAAATAACATGTTATCAATATCAAGCCACGCCCACTTCAGATAACAGCTCATAGCTTGCATAGCTCTGTTGGATGTCAGTTGGACGGTTGGTTATATCGTCACCCTGCTCAACATCTCCATATGAGAGGGCTCAATCAATGCACCAATATTACTATTCATTCCAACTTCGAAATAATATTTATATCACATGCTCAACTTACCATATGGACATATGCGAATGACTCACAGTTGAGTGCGGGAGCATATCTAGTTGGTTGCAATTTATGACAACAAGCAATTACAAGGGAGAATTGACAGGCTCTTGGTGGAAACATGCTAAAGACGTTTTTCCCAATGAGCATTTTTACTTAGGACCACCAATGGAAGAGCACGGAAAACGATAGTAAACATATGATGTTTGCAGCGAGGATTACAGCACTGGGTGCAGATAAACAGGACACGAAAATCATATTGCTTTAGTAGATTGTGCCAAGGTGACTTAGTTCAAACACACTATAAAGAAACGTTTCTTCATTGTAATTTATCTTAATGCCATCAACATAAATTTCAGAATGGTAAACAGATTATGTAAGCTCGGCGTTGCAGGTAATTCCACCATTTCTTGTATCACTTTACAATGTTAACCACACACCGGTTAACCCAGTCGCGTGCTTTCGTACGTGATTGAATATGCATAACAGTTTCAACATATAGGAGAATAAACCGCTAAATAATTCACCCACCGTTGACAATCAAATCATCTTCCTCTCGAAGAATAATACAGTTCAACCATATGTACATTTTCCCTGTATTAATGTTAGATACATAGACACCAGACGGTACATTTGCATGCTTTGGTTGTATCATTAGCTAATGCGACTGCGCACACCATCAACACGGCCACTTGCGGATCAATTCAGGAGAATAAACGATGCGGCTTTGATTGATAAGGTGTGACCATTGTCACTACCTTTTACTCATCACGTGCTTATCATCATTGTTCCTCTATGAACGGGTCAACACCCCCACAATGACCTTGACTAGATAAACAAACTTATATTGAATTGTGAGTCAATATTGTGAACCCATCTTTCCCATGAGCACAGGGATAACATTTGGGTTCTTATGGATCTTAAGCCTTCCCGAAAAGCAGGAACGGTGAAAGGGGGTTAACGCGACATATCAATTGGGAAGATAAATTACAATTGCTACCAAAAGCTTCCAACGACTAGATTACAATACCCGATTAACAGAGCAATCTTTACATCATTAAGTAAAGAAAAGTAAAGAAAGCTAGTTAAAGAAATTGAGAATGGCTTATAAGATGATGATGTGGGAGAAGGAGGCTGGCAGTTGCCAGGTTACCAAACAATCATGTCTCTGATCACATGTATGAATGTTCCGTGGCGATGTTTTCTTAGCATTAACAATCACGTTCAATCCATATCATCAATGTTTTTGATGTTACATGTGTTACCAACATATATAAACACAAACATTACATATACAGTGACGCTTGCAGATATATCGAACCCATAGCATGGATATCCTGCCCTTGACGCCATCACTTGATAAAGACAACTATCTCGTTATGACAACAAACGGTCTCAAGCAGCATACATCTCCGCAATACCCAAGCCTATATCGATTACGTCATATCAGTTCCTCGTCACTTCCGTTATATTCTCCACTCTGACCTATTTGTCTCTAACCCAGTACAACTTGCCCCGGAAGCTTCCAGGAATAGACAGGCTATTTATATCACGTCGCTCCCTATTGAAGTTGAATCCGAATGACAAGGTATGATTCCGTGTTAACTTTCTGAAAGCCGCTGACGTTCATATGGTCTGACTGACCACACTGCGCGAACATCACCATTCCCAGCCCCCTTGTTACACCCCCACCCCTCGCACTCCTACACGCCTTCCTCGTCATAATCAACAGCTACCGACCCTACCGCCCGCCCTAACAGCCTCACTTGTTCCCCTTTGAGCCACGATCGATGAGTCTATGTATAGCCAGATAGCATGTAAACACTGATGATGCAACAGGGTTCAGCCCTCGTCAGAGACCGAGCTGAAATAATGCCCGTGTATATACGACTCCAGGCCATTGACAAGACGGAGTGTCGTAATGATGGTGTAACTCGCGCAAGGATGTAGAGCAAATAGTCAGTGCGGATGACTAATGCTAAAGTTATCTGAGACTTGATGGCGGGTCGGTTTAATGACCCGAGTGAGTGACAATTCGACACCAACTCCTGATGCGCACACACATGACCACTCCCCCTCGCCCACCTGGCTAACTTCCCACCATCGCTTGGTGAATCAGATTTGCTCGTCAATTTAAAGTAAGATTCGTTTCATAACCCTCTGTGAGCAATCGACGGGAATGTTGGTTTGGTTCCGCGAATGTTGCAATTGCGCAGTACTTATCCCCCCCCCCCCCCCCTCGATTCGATACGTAGCCTTTGCTATGCAGAGGTTACATCTTATGTTGCGCAAATGTCATCTGTTACACTTTCGATGATTTCGCAAATGACAAACCAGAAATGACACCCCCCCACCCCCCCCCCCCAGCTTCACAACAACAGTTGATTAATCACTGTACGCTACGCTACTACATACAGTGCTACCTTTCATCAATCCAGGGAAGGTGTCAGCTGCAGTAGAGTCCACATGCATTTGATTAATATTACATTTCCCCCAACAGTTATATTTGGATTCATGCATGGTGTGCAGGCGTGAACAAGATTTATCCAGTGCTTATTAACTTCTTACGTAAACATGAGCCGCAATGGCGTTGACACACCATGTGGCCTGCCTGATGTGCATTAACTGTGAGGTTTGTCAAGGTCATGTTTTGTTGATGCCCCGGACCTCATTTATCGTTTCAATAACGTGGCATGAGCTCCTTCTTTGACATTTTCACCAGAATATGACTGGATATCCGCCATCTCGGACGTGGCTTATTGAGCTTGGCCGCAGTAAGTCGGTTAGATGTCGTGGGCGTTGGTGAAGTTACACCCCGCCATCAGCTGCAAGCAAACTGCCACTGGCGCTCCAAGAGAAACGCCCCAGTTGGTGCGACGCTATACGATGACCCATTTGCGAGTCTGCTGCGTGTGGGCGATGACCTTTTCAACCCAACTGCTATCCCACCGCTCAGGACGTCGTGGTGGGGTGCAGGGGGTGGAGTTATAGCGTGGAGAGGAGCCGTATGACGTATCTACGTCTGGACAACGCCCATCAAGGCTGGGTTAGGGGAGCAGCGTGACCCACATTACGCAATCGCCTACGTCAGTCGCGGTAACACATCCTCGGGGGACAGGTCACTCTGCTTACGCATGGCAGCCATTTCGGCCAGGCCTCTACGAGATGTGTACTTACACCAATTGAGTAATGATGGTTCTATTCTTGGAGCGATTAGTTTTGGGTAGGACGATCAATGATAAGTGATGACGTTGACAAGCGCGATGATTGTAATGATAATGACATGATAACCTGGTCCCGTTGATGATGCTGGTCATGATATTGATAATGACGACTGGTCACTAGGTGATGCTGGTGATGATGATTATAAAATATGATGACAAAGATTAATAAAGATATCAATGTAATGATATCATTGACGCATCCAACAGTTCATGTAGATGCTACGTCAACAAGTTAACAAGGCCAATGACCTCAACCAATCTAGCAATGTCTGCTTGACCCAGCTTCGACCCATCTACCAGATAACGTCGATAGTTGGCGACAGCTGTAATATTTGTTCGAGCTGAAACTTCAGCCATGTCACACCTGTAGACTGGCCCAATCAAAAGTGGACACGGTAAACCAAGGCGTGAGAACTGTGGTCGCTCCCACAGATCGTTTCGATAACGCGCCCACACTCAACTATTTCAGCGACCGAATCTTACGAATGCGCACGTTGTTGCGCAAGGTGTCATTCCACCCACATGCGTCGCAAGATACGATGCGTTGTGTCATTGCTACGATAGCTTGGCTATTGGCTAATTCGCTGTGACACGAGGTCATTACTAGGGATAATTAACCATTAGCAGACAGCAGACATAGTTACATGCATCTATTCAGATAAATGAGCGGATGTGAGAAGTGTCAACGACACTTTTGGATCTTGCTATCTCGATATATATATATATATATATATATTATATATATATATATATATATATATATATATATATATATATATATATATATATATATATATATATATATATATATATATATTCATTCATTTGTGTTTCAAATTATTCATTCATTTGTGTTTCAAATTATTGTTTCGCGCTATTTGCTGCAGCTCATTTAGGGCAGCGGCGATGGTTATCATATCGTAGAGCTTCACGACTTCGTGATGTTTCATAATGAATCGAGATATATTAGCAAGCACTGACCAGGTGATGACGTGGATGGAGGTTCACATTCACTGACACGCAAAGTACGTTCAATATGGAGGAGAATTACACCTGCTTGTTAGGCTTGGCAATGATCTCTCACAGTGGCGGTTCGCTTGCATTCGCAAATATACCCAGGGGTTAATCGGTGCAGTGGGTTGACAACGGTATCAGGAAAGAATGCCATAGTGGGGTTGGATATATATTTATAATCTCGCCTGGATCGCCAATTCATATGCATCATTGGCATTCCTGTCATACATCTTCTCAAGTATTGATTTACTGCGCATGCCCGATGGTGTGTGAGCCGGTTCCCGTGGCGTAGAGGTATACTGCGTCGTTGTGGGCTCGATAACATGATGTGTGGTCCCATTTCTGAAAGGGTATGCACCTGAACCGGTAGTACCGTGCTGGATCTTAATCCCATTAGCGATTTCGTCGTAAGGGGAGCTGTCCAAGCATCACAATCATCCTCATCCATTAACGTCACGATATCACCTCGTTGTTGAAAGTGACGTTAAATCCCAATATTACCATTATATATATATATATATATATATATATATATATATATATATATATATATATATATATATATATATATATATATATATATATATATATATATATGTGTGTGTGCGCGCGCGTGTGTGTGTGTGTGTGTGTGTGTGTGTGTTTGCGAGTAAGCATTTGTACGTTCGTGCGTGTGAGTGAGAGAGGGGAGAGAGAAAGAACGAAAGAAAAGAAAAAGAAACAAAAAAAAGGAGAGAAAGAAAGAGAGAGAGAGAGAGAGAGAGAGAGAGAGAGAGAGAGAGAGAGAGAGAGAGAGAGAGAGAGAGAGAGAGAGAGAGAGAAAGCGAGTACTGGTATATTTTTTCGTGAACTATACACTTCGTCATGCTCTTGTCAATGGTGTTAAGCAGATTGCTCGATATATCGCGCAGGTATATATTCTGACCACAAGGTGTTCTGCAAAAAGTCTTTCCCATTTTCAGCAGATCGTTGCGCTCACCAAATACATTTTATTTAAGCGATTCTGAGAAACCTCGCCCATAAAGTGAGTCGCGAAACAGAGAAGAGACATTTGCACTCATACTTCATTTTTACTCAACAGTCTGGCTATGATTCATACGATCTTCAAAAAATGCAATCCAGATGGAAAGGAATTTCCTTCATCTGGCATTTGTCTACCTGGTTTTACAGCAGGTCATATTTCCTTCTAAATCTAAAACAGCCAGTTCATTCGAAGTTTGATACCAGAATATCCCTGTATGATAGCATTAACCAGACGGTTTAGTTCCGTAATAACAGCCACCATCCAAATTTGTCACTCCCTCATCTTAATGCATTACGCGTCTTGCCGCTGGTCCGATACAGGGCAGATTTCCCTCCGCCTCGTTCTCGCATGCTTTCTGCACACTAGTGTCCGATGCTGGATTAGAATTCTCATCTCGCCTTTCCACTTTCTTGCAATCCCCATGATGCAATTCCATGTTGGAATTCATGCTAGCATGTAACTGTTTCCAAGCAAAGTTGAATGTATCCCACGACCACACGCAAAGACAATATTGGTTCAGGATGAACATCCGCGTCACCTCATGAAAGTCAATCAGCACCTATCTGGGGGGCAGGTTACTTTTTGCCATTGCAACCCAGTTAGAGGAAGTAATGTGCGGAAGTTGTGGCATATCGATTCTGTCTGGGCTACCCACTCGTTTCAGCCCGGCACTCGTGGGTGCAGAATAAATGGCGAGGGGACAAAAAGTCTCGGCCAATAAAGAGAGGACTGACAGTGTTTTAATCTCAGCTCGCATACCGGCAAGGAAAGTTACCCACGTGACTGATTCTCCAGACAGAAGGCAACTCGTAGCCAGCACTACCGCTAATACGCCCCCTGGTGGCAATGTAAACATCGTCAACGTTCCGTGACTAAATGGGGTTCATTCTGTGCGTTAACTGCGAGTGAAGATATCTCCGGCCTGCTGTGGCATTAATCTGTCAGAGTGGCTCAACGGTGGCGTATCTGACGGGTTTTGGTTTCGTTTAAATATCTGGTGGGCACAGCTGGGGGATTTGAAATAATTGTGGATGTCCATATTATAACTTCTGTGTGACTCACAATGAAGTAGCGATATTTCATATCCCTGCAATTAGACAGTGACAGATAGACGAGGCGCATATACTCCCTCGTTTAACACATAATTTCACAACGGTTTCATATTACCGATCGTCATTCAACCATTAATAAGGCTTTCAAAAAGCACATTAACGACTTAATTGCGATCTACAAATGGAACAAGGATGATTTTTTAGAAATGTTGGCGTAAGAGCGCATGACGTCAGCATGCTATTATGTTTACCCACGGCATCGCAGCCAGACTGATTGATGGCACTCAGGAAGACATCTTTAGGATAGCGGCCATCTATCACTGTCCAGTGTTCAGGTTGCAGAAGCAAGCATTATAATGGATCACGTGATATGACTAAGCTATCTTATGTGATACAGCAATCACGAGGAAATTAGATGAGGACAAGCGAGCTGCTGTCGAGGTTCTGGCGAGGGTGCAGCGTTCTGGCGAGGGTGCAGCGTTCTGGGAGATACGGCTTTGTGCCTAGACAGCTGACAATATGAATGGCATCAACTGTAACATATGACACCCATTATTTAAAGAGTCAAGGGGTTTCCAACACTAACCTTCCCTCTAACGTGACCTTTTCTAGGTCATATCACATTTATTGTCACAGTTGAGACATCCATGGCTTCAAGTAGCAGCATCTTTCCTGCCCTATAAATACGACCTGTTCAAGGTCACATCTCATTTATAGATGACGGTAAGGTAGGTGGCTCGCTACAGGCAGCGTCGGGTCGGCTAAATAATAGGCACCCACGAGGTGAAATATACTCGTCCGTCGAATGGGCGGAGATATGGGCAGAGGTGAGATATAGTCTGCGGTCACCTATGTGATAAATCTCGACGGGATCGTATTTCTTGGCTTTGTTCTGAGACTACCGGTTGATATTTCACGTCGCATGCGTCATGTCTTCGCCCTAGAATTGCGGTTCCGCGTGCTTCATTGGCCGCAGATATGTTGTTATCTGTTAGTCGAGGGGTCAGAGGTCAGATAAATTGCAGGTATGGCCTTTCTGGTGGCAAGGTCACTCTGGGGCCAAAGCATTCACGGTAAACCAGCGGTTTTCTACGACTGCAGTAGCAGCCTGAGGCTAAGATGCAGAAGGCGGTTCTCAGCGGAAGTCTTCATGGTCGTTAATTTTAACTCCGATGTGAGTTTTGGAATGCGTACAGGATGTAGTATAGAAAAAGAGAGTTTGTTCTTCGTTAAACCAACCCTTCCTTGATATTTTAAACCGCACCGTTTGTTCATTGACTTTCAAACGTCGAAGAATATGCTCAAGTAAACAGACCACTTCTTCCCCCCTCCCCCCCCAAAACTCATTCGTGGCACTATCAGTCAGCCTTTGGGTTCATATCTTCGAGTCGTGGTATCTTCGATATTACTTGCATCTATTGCCACACAGATTACACAAATACCTCAAGAGTTGGGCATGAGAATTATAATAACGCAACATTTGAGACACCACCTAGCGGTATTACGTCGCATGTAATTCCCGCCACATCTCGTCTCCTGCAGCGTATTGCGTTTAACCAGCCTCAGTCTGGACTTGCGCCCCAGCCCCCAACTGCTACTGTCAGGTTGGCGGCCAGGCACGCCCCGCATATTCACTGGCAAATTGCCAGGATTTAGGGCGAGCAGACAGCGTGGTCAAAGAATACCCCAAACCCCAAAGTCTCGTCTGCAGCTGCTGGGATGTCATGGCCCGGTGCAAGCTCCCGTCTTTCCTAGCTTACGTGCGTTGCACATCGCTGACACACCTGGCTTGCCTTACTCCAATTAGCGCCATACATGGTTGCCCAATGCTTAGATTATCCAACCTCGGGGCACCTGGGAAGCATGGCGCCAAACAACAGGCTGCATTTTCGCGAGCAAAATATATGAAGTACAAATCTCGGCAACAGCAAAAACGCCATGACTGACACCCCCGCTCCCCCCACTCATATCCTATCAATGCCAAGCAACAATGCACATAGCATTGCATTAGATTGAGCCGATTCGATACTTCACACGATTGAATCGTTAATGGACATGCATTGAAGGGAAGAAACGCTATTAACGTGTCGCAAAGCTATTGACCTTCATTTGATATCAGGTTATAGCACCGAATTAATTCAGTTTAACTTTCACCTCAAGTGTGTGAACACGTGTATTGTAGTGTATTCTAGTAATTAAATTCAATATATAGAAAATGGTTCGATTAAGTTTTGCATCAGTGCATTGTTGAATGCACGATATCTTCAGCATGGTATACCCAGGCGCAAATCACACTTTCGTCACATGAACAGTTCAGTTCATTCCTTGTTACACGCTGCTGCTCAAAGCAAGACTCTTTCAGTGCTCGACCCTATGTCCTTTGCGATTTATGGCTTTTGGGCACCCAGTGCCATCGTGATGTTGATTTATATATCTCCCGGTGGCATCTTAACTCTTAGTTTGATACTGCGGCTTTGTGTCTGTCACCGCTTACCTGTTGCTCACACCTGAATCCTGAACAGGTGTGGCAAGGGTCAAGAAACGTCAGTGTGTCACGAAGGTTCACCGGCTGTGAGGGCGCGCAAGGTCATCACCGTAGGGTCAGCGAGGAGGAACGGGAAGTGCCTCAAGCGGTCATTAGAGTTCAACCAGGTGACAACTGGTATTTATCTCCCCAGCCCCTCGCCTACCTCCAATCTCGGTGTGTGCCTTGAGGTTCGCTTCTCCCGTGTCGTTGCTCGGACGATATCATCATGTGTCGTGTGTCACGGCGCAGAGAGTACCTGGCTTGCGAGCTAATTACCATGGCGACTCACATCACCTCACTATCGCCACGCAAAATTGCTTATCGCATGGCACCCTCCTCTCAGCCAATCAGAGCGCGAGAAAAAGCCTGGTCTTTTCCCCATTTCGCCTCATGCTCGCGCAAGCCGTGCGATAGCCGCAACCGTGTCGCAATATCGCCTATCTACATCCAGTTTTGGGAAGGTCCTTCGCAGAGCAACACAGCTCTAACTAACATGGCAACACTATGGAGGTGCTCACCTTGCAAGTGTCATAACGGGGTTTTCTCAAGAGCCATTTGCTTGCCAGTCGTTAATCTTGAAAATCACATGGGTAAGGGTTGGGGATGATATGTGTTAAGCATCGCCAACATGGGTGAGGGCTGGGGATGATATGTGTTAAGCATCGCCAACATGGGTGAGGGCTGGGGATGATATGTGTTAAGCATCGCCAAC
This sequence comes from Urechis unicinctus, assembly GCA_034190875.2. NCBI lineage: Eukaryota > Metazoa > Annelida > Polychaeta > Xenopneusta > Urechidae > Urechis > Urechis unicinctus. The sequence continues at coordinate 28,512,109 of CM067353.1, read as the reverse complement.
ATGGGTGAGGGCTGGGGATGATATGTGTTAAACATCGCCAACATGGGAGAGGGTTGGGGATGATATATGTTAAGTATCGCCAACATGGGTGAGGGCTGAGGGGATGTGATAAGCATCGTGAGTGAAACATCGTGTTAAACATCGGTGAGGGCTGGGGATGATATGTGTTAAGCATCGCCAACATGGGTGAGGGCTGGGGATGATATGTGTTAAACATCGCCAACACATGGGAGAGGGTTGAGGATGATATGTGTTAAGCATCGCTAACATGAGTGAGGGCTGGGGATGATATGTGTTAAACATCGCCAACATGGGTGAGGGCTGGGGATGATATGTGTTAAACATCGCCAACATGGGTGAGGGTTGGGGATGATATGTGTTAAGCATCACCTTTATGGACTGTGACATGTGTTACCTTCATGGGTGGGGTTAGAGGCGATGGTGATGGTTTTCCCGCCATGACAGCACCAATCTTGTGCACAGGTTTCTGAGAAATGATATACCAAACACTTCTATATACACTGTTCACCACAATAAAGTGCACGAAACATTGTGTGCTCTGACAAGCTTTGAAGACTAAGGCTGGAAGGATACGCAACCCCTCAGGAAGTGTGACGCGCATTGCAGCTCACTTTCTAGTCTTCTAATTGCAAAATAGAGTTACCTGCCGATTTGGACTTAACATCATCAAACGCGCGTCGCCATTGCCCGTTTTGTGACATTGTCACCTATATCCCGTCATACGCGTTTGTTATTGAATTATTAAATAGAAACGTAAAGGAAAAATATGGTAACACCGCTCTTACACCTAATATAAGTCGAAAATGTAATTTAAAAATCATGATGAAAAGGCGCTCTTTACATTGGCTTATTTATGAAATACACAAGGTGGATAATCTGGACTAGAGGGGTAGACCGAGATATACCCGGGGTATAAACCAGCCTGGGCTACTTTACCCCGGTGTAAATTATGGTCTAGGCCAAAATATACCCGGGTATAGACCGGCGTGGGGTTAATCAGGCTTGCTACACCGGCTACTAACAGTACAATCCTGGTGGTAAGGATCGCTGAAATGCTACTCCACGCTCCAAAAACCACCGCTCTGCATATCACCTATACTGACACATGCCTCAAAGACGCACCTAATGCAGGCGCGTGATCTCTGGCTTATGGCGGTTCGCTTTGGCGGCGGATATGGAAATCGTTTTATGCTGATGCATTACATAATTTTATGATGATCATTCGCTAGGAAAAACGGCTTATATTGCCGAACAGCAATGAGGCAAGTTGCCGATACGCTGCTGTTTGGTTTGCTGTGGACAGCTTTCGCCGCATTCTGCCGTTCTATTTATTGCGTCTTGATACTGTAACGGACCTGTACGGGCTGCATGTATATTCGGTGAGGTTTGTTATGATTTGGGCGCTAGGGAACCGGGATGATAAAAGCGTTGCTATGGTATGGAAACATAGGGGGATTGGAGATTTGTTTAGGCAGGAAGCTTAAAGACGGAAATTGTTGGATATTTAACAAAAAGCGCCGATTTTTTTAGGACAAGTTAGGTTAAACAATGCTCCGAAACATTGTAAGGATAAAGAATTTCATATATATTGTAAGTGTTGCACTCTGTCATTTCTGTATCGTCCGATGGGATTATATTTTTAATATACGTATAAACCTGAAACTTGACGTTTATCTTGTATCACTTGAGTGTGGGTTTATTTGCCTGCTCGATTAACGTGATACAAGTTTTAACAGAAGTAGCAGCGTCGCAGTGGGACTGTTACAATATGCATGGTTCGGGAAAGCGAAGCTGAAGTTCCAACATTTGCGTGCCTAACTGTAAATGATCATCAATATCGCCAGACAGACAGCCAGCAACTGAATGTCCGGCGTTGAAGCTCAGCTGTGATGGTTAAGGTGTCCGGCGCTGAAGCTCAGCTGTGATGGTTAAGGTGTTCGTTATCATCAACCATCAAGCACCGGCTCATTTTGACCCATGATGCTGAAAGATAATGTCCACCCATTACCTGTTACCTATGATGCTGAAAGATAATGTCCACCCATTACCTGTTACCTATGATGCTGAAAGACAATGTCCGCCCATTACCTGTTACCTATGATGCTGAAAGATAATGTCCACCCATTACCTGTTACACATGATGCTGAAAGATAATGTCCACCCATTACCTGTTACCTATGATGCTGAAAGATAATGTCCACCCATTACCTGTTACCTATGATGCTGAAAGATAATGTCCACCCATTACCTGTTACCTATGATGCTGAAAAATAATGTCCACCCATTACCTGTTACCTATGATCCTGAAAGATAATGTCCACCCATTACCTGTTACCTATGATGCTAAAAGATAATGTCCACCTATTACCTGTTACATATGATGCAGAAAGATAATGTCCATCCATTACCTCTTACCTATGATGCTGAAAGATAATGTCCACCCATTACCTGTTACCCATGTGTGTGATTATCTAGCTAATCATGGATTATGGGTGGTAGGATAAGTTGGATCGATTACCATCCACAGCCTCGGCAATCAACAGCCAATATCTCATGTCGTATTGTAGTATGTCTACCAGCACGGTTATGCTACAGCTCGACAGGGCCAGGGCTTCTATGAGTATCTCTTCATCAGCGCAACGTGCCACTTCAAGAGCCCGAATTTAGCAACAAGCCAACTGGCGGTTGGTCGATAGGGACTCGCCTGTAGATCCTGTGTCTTCATTCCCGCCATGGCCTTAACTTATTGCTACAATAAATCTACTTTATTATTCTATCATAGTTGTCGGACACTTATTGCATCTGATTGCCTGATAGTGGTCTATGCGCCCTCGTCCCCCCACCCCGCCACAACCTTCACATCGATTAGATGGACCAAGTGATTAACAGCTTTAGAGATAAGATGACTAGCCTACGTGCGAGTTGATGCATCATTGTAACGTGTTATATCATCATAAATATATATATATATATATATATATATATATATATATATATATATATATATATATATATAGATATATATATATATATATATATATATATATATATATATATATATATATATTACATTTATATATGTATTTATATGTAAGTATATATTGATATGTATTTATATATATATATCAATATATATATATGTATATATCCATGTATATATTATATATTAAATTCAAATATGTATTTATATATATTTTTAAAGGTATTTATATATATATATCAAAATATATATAAATATATGTATATATTTGTACATATACATATATATATATATACATATATGTATATAAATATATGTATATACATGTGTGTGTTTGTGCGCGCGTGTGAGTTTGAGTGTGTGTGTGCTTTATATTGGAGCCCATAGTGGGATTGTGTAAATATATATCGGCTGCGCACTGAGATTGCCATGTCTTACCATGACCGTTGCTCGTGGAACGTTGCTTCAAAGTTAATATCGTAAATGGCAAAGAAAGAGATATATTGCTCGTAATATGCTTTCCGTATTCTCTGACATTTGTGTCGATTAAGTTTTATCTCCCTATGTCTTACCGACCGGTTGCACATGAGATATGTGAATTCATACCCAAACTCCACTGTACTCACTGGTCGTTGCGGGGGTCCGATGGTCCGATGGTTTGCTGCTCGGTCCGTCCTTAGTTGTATTGTTCATAGTTAATGAGCCCAAACACCTGAATAGAAAACACCGCTCTACCAACAGGCACTTCCAGAAAGTAGTCATAACTCAGCAACCGGGGCTTGATTGGATTTTAAATAATATTATTCAACTGGTTACTAAATGTGAGCATTAACATAGATCGGCTACCTGACCAAAATGGTAATAGGATGCAGCCACACCTTATGATTGGACTCATAACTCTGAAGTCCATAATCTAATATTCTACAGCAGTCACACGACGGTGAGACTTATATGAGAACGTGAATGTTTTCTATACGAAAATTTCTGTGATGCTGTTGAATAAATGCAACATGTACTAAAGGATATTTCATTGCTATGAAATTGAGTTTAATTAGAAAGTAACACGGCGCCCTCTCTGCTACTTCTGGTGGCTTGTCTTTCTATCTTATTGCTCGAGTGGCTCCTTTTATCTCTACCATTGTCCTTCCAATTCTCCAATTGTCTTTTTCGCTCCAGCCCCCACTCCCCTCAGCCCTCCTCCTCCACACCCTACAAACCTATTTCCCGAAATAACCGCTTTTTGAGTCACCCTGTGCCAAATCCATCTTCTCCCTCACACCATCTTTGCTATGTCTATCTTGCTCTCTCTCTCTCTCCCTCACCACGTTTTTCCATCGTTGTGTCTTGCCATCAGTGCTGAGATGGATGGTAATGTGAGTAACTCGATTTTTTTGCAGATATTGAAGACAGATTCTTCAGTGGGAAGGCATAGAATGCAATGCAGACAAAATACCAACGACGAGCCTGCCAGTGATCCATTGTGGGCGCTGGACTGGTGGTATGCGTGGGCGGATCCCCATGAAAGTGCTAACAGCTGTTGGCCGTCATCGCTCTAAGAGGTGCGCCTTACATAAGAAGAACACACATTTGATGACATGCAAATATATTTCTTCAACTTCCCTCATCTTTGATTAACTAGTGAAAGGAGCACATGCGTCAGCGACACTAACGCCTTAGTCGCCAAGATGATGGCCAATCATACCTTTTATCCGCGTTCGTCAACATTTCCAAGAAATGCTTTTTCCACCACGAGTGTCGAATTCTAATCAGTTGTCTAAAACACGGCTTTATGTCTTGCAATAATCCGTTAGAACGTGACCAATCTAAGGATTCCATGGCTGTCTCCGTCATCCACGTGTATCAGCTTGCTGCCATAGAGCAATATATCGAAGGCATTCCTGACACCCGTACGACTTCCGCCCAAACAAGGCCCAACTGATGGCGATCATCCATCATGCTCGTTATTTCCCTTTTGTTCTTGGACTTGGAAGTAGAGAGCAAAACTCGCTTTCCTTAGGCGTGTACATGACGTGGATTGTGCTTACGTGTGATGTCTGTTAAGATACAGAATTCATTGCATTGGTTAGAGTTTTATTTAGATTGCTTATTCTATATGACAAACAGTGTTCAATTGATGTTTTGATAAAAGTTCGTATTTTACTAAGTGAGAAACTGGCTTATTCTATGAGACAAGAAGTGTCCATTAGATGTTTTGATAAATGTGCGTATTTATCGAAGTGAAAAACGGCCCATACAAGGAGGGGATCATTAACCCAGGGAGCCTCGGATGTGAGCTGCAAACGGTGGAGAAACACAGCAATGTTTTATATCCCACAGTACAGTTGTATAAATTTATCAGCCTCTCTTCCTCTTGTATTATGGACTGCGATCCATGGTCTACATTCCAGAAGCAACTCAGATATCATGGTATTCCACAGGGAATTATTCTGCATCTGTAGACATTGCATCGAGGCATAGTTCAAATACACATGCGTACACATATATTTGCTGTATGATTTAATGTGCAATCCAAAGAAATTTTACCCTGCTGAGATCTATACGGTAAAAAGTTAATATGTTACGCAATGTTTACTTATATGTTTCTCTCTCATACTGTCCACCCCCATACCGCCTCCAGCTCAGCCGTTAGTGTCGCAATAAATGCGATTAACGGAATGACGTTGGTGATGCCTTCACTGACTTCAGCAATCTCTCGTGGGAAATATCATTGTTTGAGTGAACATATTCATAACATTGAGTACCTCGGATTACGTATATTTGGAGTGATATCTCTACAGATACGAGATGCACACGTGTATTCTTTTTTCATGGTAGACGTTATCGGAAGCCTCTCCTCAAACATCTGTCAGAGCTTCATGGCAAAGCCGCCCACACACATATCACTTCCCTGTCGATCTCAAGCCACATGGGCGGTCCATTTGTTGTCTCTCCTCGTCCCTCTCTCCCACGCGCCCTCACCCGCGCCTCGATATGTTCCCATCCCTCCCACTGTCTGTCAGTATCTTTCTCCTTCTCAGCTGATAACGTGCTGTTCACCATTCTATCGTTGAATCATCCACTGTAACATGATTCTGTCTCATCACCGAATTGAATCATCCACTGTAACATGATTCTGTCTCATCACCGAATTGAATCATCCACTGTAACATGATTCTGTCTCATCACCGAATTGAATCATTCACTGTAACATGATTCTGTCATATCACCAAATTGAACCCATTCACTGTAACATGATTCTGTCTCATCACCGAATTGAATCATCCACTGTAACATGATTCTGTCTCATCACCGAATTGAATCATCCACTGTAACATGATTCTGTCACATCACCGAATTGAATCATTCACTGTAACATGATTCTGTCATATCACCAAATTGACCCATTCACAGTAACATGATTCTGTCACATCACATAATTGAATCATCCACTGTAACATGATTCTGTCTCATCACCGAATTGAATCATCCATTGTAACATGATTCTGTCACATCACCGAATTGAATCATTCACAGTAACATGATTCTGTTACATCACCAAATTGACCCATCCACAGTAACATGATTCTGTCTCATCACCGAATTGAATCATCCACTGTAACATGATTCTGTCATCATCACCAAATTGACCCATTCACAGTAACATGATTCTGTCATAACATAATTGTATATTCTATTGCCTAACATGATCTGTGTTCCTCCGTGTTTGAATCATTCACTCGTAATCCATGATTCTCTTGGTTCAGTTATATTCTATTCCCTTATGGCTATAGGTTCCCTCGGTGTTTGCTAATATGCATTCGTGCAATCCAGTGAACTACCAGTCAGTTTTAGTAATGTCCCTTATGGCTATAGTTTCATCAACTTTCCAATGGCAGATATGCAAAGAAATTCTTTGAGCTGCGGAAATTTATATCCCTCGGTAATATTGCGTAAAATAAATTAAGCCCTTTCTAGAATGATCTGCATCAACAACAGAAATACAAATGTCACGGTTGTTCATAAAGAAGGGTTTGTTTTGTGCCATCACATATTCATTTCCCAGGCGAGTTTCTCAGACATTTATGCGCGTGTCAAATCGCTCGAACATAATACTGTATGAAGGGGTCATGACTGAGATATTCTGTGGGAGTCATTGTGGTCGAGTCTTAAAGCGATCATATAACCTGTAGTATTTGAAAGGGCATTTTGAGACTCGAGTTCATCACAAAATTCACCTTGTACGTATACCAAGTTGCAACACGCACGTCTGTTAGCTCCAAGAGTCGAACAAAAGCAAAAAACGTGGCAGCGGTTGCAGCTGATCAATCGATCACATTTGACTGGGTCACTGGTTGTTTCCAGATTGACCAATGATTGTCAATGGAGTGACGATAGAATTTATACAGATATACTACTAGGTTGCTTGAAATACACGTTTGTTATTGTAGATGTTAGTAAGTTACAATGTGTGGTGGCGTGTTAAGTGCTTTTGAGAGAAAGAATGTACAGGAGGACTGTACACTGTCAGTTCCCCCGAACAACAATGCTAGCATACGGATAAATGAGAGCATCAAGGCTGGCTATTTGTCGACGAGGATATTGATAACACTGGTTGTGACAGGTCTTAGCTTTTGGGAACTCGTTGGTTTAGTTGGCAGATGGATTGATTTGCCCGAGATCTTACACACATAAAAAACAGAAGTACTAATTTCTATGAAAAAGCGATGTTCCATCAATCGGCAATACAATGTTAACAACAATCAAAGAGAATGCAAACCTTTGACAAAAAAATTGTTTTCTGCCTTTCTTTGCAGCAAAAACGTCAATTATTTGGTCAACGTTTTTACCAACAGATATGGTGGTACACTTTGGCTCAATATCTCGCGTAGCCGCATGGTTCGGGTCGCGTTTGACTCATATTACTCCGCACATATATCTTCATACGTCGCTGATGGAGCTTACCACAAGACACGAGGTAGCAGGAACAGTTGCCAAGATATTGTAAAAGATTGGTGGTTTTAAGATGTTTCTTGTAATCAGTTTCAACAACACCCGCTGCAGTTGTCTGTCAACCTGATGGATGCGTATGGTCCCAGACTAGCTTTGTGTAGAACGCTCTTTCCATCTTAAGAAGTTCCAGATCAACATCATAATTTTTTCATAACTAATATGACGCCTCAGGAGTTAGTATAATGTAACCGAGTGCTCTAAGTGTGTCTTGGTCATTGTAATAAAATCTCCATTAATGATTCAGCAAGCGGGGATTGCAATCGACAAACTATTCTTTCTACGTGGATCTCCTGGTTCCTTGAATGAGATCGTCTGCCATGGATGATTTCTTTGATAGTTTCACCTAATTTTTCAACTCATTGCTTAATTTCTGCAGTTAGATAGAATTTTGTGTCGTTAGTGACTGCCTTTTAGAATGTTGCAGAGGCTCTGGGTAGTTCCTAATGCATTGAGGAATAGTTTAGCATCTGTCATAGTATGTAGTCATGTAGGCTATAGATGTACCACCTTTAGCATTATCGCGCCCTTCTGTTGTATCTGGAAGATTTGGCACTGAATGTTGAAAAAACCCACGCTGTTTCTGTTGTCTGCTATTTGAAGAATATACCTGAGGCTATTACGCATGGCGAAACATAGATGTAAACACGCAACTTGGAGTGCTAATGAAAGGTGTTTGAAATATGATCCAGAGACTAATGGTCAGTGGCCTAGTTACAGCAGAATCTGCTATTTGACGTCATTCGGTCAAATAGAGCAATACAAGGCAAGGCCTAGATAAACATTCTGTCGGCAAAATACAAATCATTCAATGATAATAGAGATATTAGTATATTCAGCCACTATTGAATGCTTCCGATTCATTACAAAGCAACATATTGTGTACAGAGACCAGTTGATGTGTTTGCGTGTCAGAAGAGAAGCAGCTATACATCTATGGGTAGGTCATGCGTCTTATGCCAGTTTACATGGAGGAACTCATCATCCTATATTTCTAGCTCTCAGTTATAATGTCACTATCTTTACATCGGCTTCTTGTAATGTCTCTCCAGACCCTGCCTCTTCCCCCATCCCTCTCACACTCTGTGCTTCACATTTATACTTCTACAACCCGTAAAATCTCTTTGAAACAATTCCTTAATTCTGATTGCATCTGTGGCCATATCTCCAAATTGGTCAATAATCTATATCTGTTTATTCCCCTTTATTATCGATATCCCCTTTCTCGTCATCTGAGTATACCTTATAAATAACTCACTGCTACGTTTTTCGCCTCCCATCTACGTTTGACGCCTCCCATCAACATTTTCGCCTCCCATCTATGTTTTACGCCTTCAATCAATATTTTACGCCCCCATCTACGTTTTACGCCCACACCCATCTTCATTGTACGCCATTTAACAACCCCATCTACATTTTATGCCCCATCTACATTTTACGCCTCCACATCTACATTTTACGCCCCATCTATATTTTACGCCCCCCCCCATCGACATTTTACGCCCCCCTCCATCGACATTTTAGGCCCCTATCTACATTTAAAGCCCCATCCACATTTTACGCCCCCATGTACATTTTACGCCCCATCTACATTTTACGCCCCCCATCGACATTTTACGCCCCCATCTACATTTTACGCACCCCATCTACATTTTACGCCCCATCTACATTTTAACCCCCCATCCACATTTTACGCCCCATCTACATTTTACGCCCCCCATCTATATTGAACGCTCCCATCTACATTTTACGCCCCCCATCTATATTGAACGCTCCCATCTACATTTTACGCCCCCCATCTTCATTTTTACCCCATCCACATTTTACGCCCCATCCACATTTTACGCCCCCATCTACATTTTACGCCCCCATCTATATTTGAACGCTCCCATCTACATTTTACGCCCCCCATCTATATTGAACGCTCCCATCTACATTTTACGCCCCCCATCTATATTGAACACTCCCATCTACATTTTACGCCCCCATCTACATTTTACGCCCCCCCCCCCCTACTCCTACGATTTACGCCTCCCTTCACTTTGTCATCTTCAACACATTATGCATTGCTATTTGCTCTCTGATGTTCACCATGTTTCGATCTCTGTCCAGCTTATCACTTTCTACGCTTTTGTCATTCTGTTATTTCAGTTTTCTACTCTGTCGCTATACCCCGACGACAATATTCACAGCCTCGCTATACCCCGACGACAATCTTCACAGCCTCGCTATACCCCGACAACAATCTTCACAGCCTCGCTATACCCCGACAACAATCTTCACAGCCTCGCTATACCCCGACAACAATCTTCACAGCCTCGCTATACCCCGACAACAATCTTCACAGCCTCGCTATACCCCGACAACAATCTTCACAGCCTCGCTATTCCTCGACTACAATCTTCACAGCCTCGCTATACCCCGACAACAATCTTCACAGCCTCGCTATACCCCGACAACAATCTTCACAGCCTCGCTATACCCCGACAACAATCTTCACAGCCTCGCTATACCCCGACAGCAATCTTCACAGCCTCGCTATACCCCGACGACAATCTTCACAGCCTCGCTATACCCCGACGACAATCTTCACAGCCTCGCTATACCCCGACAACAATCTTCACAGCCTCGCTATACCCCGACGACAATCTTCACAGCCTCGCTATACCCCGACGACAATTCTCACAGCCTCGCTTTACCCCGACAACAATTCTCACAGCCTCGCTTTACCAGTTTACCCCGACGACAGACATGTATCATCATTGTACCTTTTACTACATTCGTAGATTATAAATAATCCGATGCAGAATGACACGCGCGGCACGAAGATCATTGCTTGACATTCATTCAGCTGATGTGTTATATTTGTTGATAAACATTGTCCATAACGTCTGCAAGTTAAACGAGGACCTGTGAACATTCTACAGGGCGTACAGTGTTCCCTTGCAGTTTTTGAAAGCACATGTTCAAGTGAAAAATCAGCAGGTTATAAAGAAATGTATCGCCCCATATAAAAGCACCAAATGGCATAAATGCAAGGAAAACTCCCACAGCGACATTCCACGAATTCCCTCTTTCGAAGTAATGAATTGCCATCCATGGCCAGCTATTGCAGTGATTCCTGAAATTCCACTGAGAACCAAGCTGTTGGTGACTTGTATATCCTATCACAGGTGAGTTAACCGCCAATCAACGCTCATGTTATATCACTCTCGCAAATTGATACAAAAAAAGATCAATGAATGTGAGGTAACTTTTCAGAAATGAACTAATACTACGTTACGGTTTGTATTCCAGTACCTCCAAGCATCCACTTGTAACTATGGCATTAACTGCAGTATACGGAATCAACAGACTAAGTCATGAATAAATTAACAAAGTAAGCAATTAGTAAAGTGAATATCATGGACGAACCTTTATCTGTCGACAGCGTGACAAAGGCCGAAGTCTGCAGCACATAGATTTGCTGTGTGTCAATATATGCGATATCACATGGTTGGCAATGCCGATGCGCAACCATACGTTCTGCAGTGATTTGGTCATGATACGATCATAGTAATAGGTGTATTTCTCTATCATATTTAAATTATTATTCTCCCCAAACCAGACTGCGGCCAAACAGTAACCAAAATTATATCAATCAGTAAAATCGATCATCTTCAACAGATTCATCATAACTGTTCTTACAGATCATTATCCATTACGGAAAGGCGTTTCAAACAGTGTCCAATCATGCTTTGCTATGTCTCTCGGTAACACTAGAAGTGTGAAATGAGGCACTACTTTACCTTCAAACATCACCATATTCCACGGCACCGTCTTTTTCGTTCATGTTTTACAGCTGTCATTTGCTGTAGAGTTGGCACTTGTGAGTCTCCTGGCTCTCTTTCATGGATGGCATTATGCCATGTTTATTCACGATGATTTCCCTGTTGTGATGCGTTATGTAGAAAAGCACGCAACGTTGAGCAGACAATTGGTAAATCTGTTACAACCTTCGTCATGTGGCCGTCGCTTGTCAGGTGGTCATGGTAACGCTTGTCAGGTGGTCATGGTAACGCTGGTCAGTGGTCGCTTTCAACTATGCTTCAAGCAACTACCGCGAACAAACCAAGATAATGATTTGTATTGATAATGATTCTCAAATTATGGATTTTTTTTAGGGTCAGCGAGTCGAAATTCGGTGAATATAAGGAAGTGCAAATTAGATGGTCGATAACCCAATCATTTAATTTCATGAATTGATTTTACGCTTTTATTCTAATGACCTGCCCAAAATATATATCACATGGCAGTTACCTGCGTACCTGCGATGGGTGCAATGACAATATTGACTTTGTCAGGTGCGAGCTCATTCTCATTTACAAACCACAGAATATTGTACATATTTTAGAGTAACATGATTCTGGCTTATTGTAATGTGTCTGTACAGTGTATACAAATGGTAAGGAAGTGATGATTACAAAAGCCCGGGATGGATAAACTCAAGCAATTTGCATTCCGCTCATTGATTCATTGAAGTAAATACAATCGAATCTGTCATCTCATGGCACCACTGTATGCACTTTGAAGCAAATGAATGAAGCAATTCGAGACACATGAAGCCAATACAAAGAACCATCATTCGAATATCATTATGAATATCGCTGACATATATGTTTGTGATTTGGACTTCATTGATTGCATAATGTCTCACGTTGCAATTACATCCTGTGCCCGGAAATACCGCAACAGAATAACTGGCCTCCAGGGAGAATTCCGTGGTGCAGAAACGCATATTAGAAAACTTAATTGTTTATTACACGAACCTTTATGCACTCATATACACAACCACACCTGTTTCTGATTGTCTACAGGTGTAATGCTCATTTAAACAGGTCAAGGATATCTATTCCTTGCATCCTGTACGGTAAGGTGTGCCATGTTGCGCACCATTAAATCTACGGACGTGATTGGCCAATAATTTCTCTTATGACGGTTAGTACGCATTTATGCAACAGGAGTTCAGTACATCTCAATTCAAATCAAGATCTCTCTCACTCACTTTTCCTCTCTGTCTCTATCTCTACCTCTCTCTCCCTTTACCTTCCGCTCTCTCGCTTAATTCAGTCGATGACGCATTTACACAGCCCAAAATAAATGGTAGATTTTAAATCATCATCACTCAGAAATCACTTCATAAGAGTCATTAGCATGAGGGTGGCACTGCTGTAGTTACAGTCCCAGTAAGACGATACTCAAACATGGAATTCGTTATCACTGCCATGTAATTACATTGCCATGAATTTTTTTGCGTCCCGCCCCGCTGCTTTTCAATAGGATAGACACATATTGGTAATTGCTCTCAGTCGGAATCACACATTGTGTCATCAACAGGTTAAATAATGTTGATGGTATGTAAGCAATATTATGGTTATATATGTGCGCCATAGGTAGTAGGAGGAAGGCAGGGGAATCAAGTTGAGGTCCATCGCGTGTAGATGGCGCCATTGTAGTCGGACAATTTCTCCCCAAAACGACATCCACGAATACAGCATCCCATCTCATGGCTGCGTGTAACGGTACCAGAAATCGACTTTTCAGTAGGTGAGCATGCAATGGGATGCAAACATATACTCACAAAAAGCATGTAACTGTGGCATTACATGCATCACATGACATGTTGACGTTAGATACCCACGGCAATTAGTTTTACGCTGAGATCAAAGTCGGCATCTTGCATGTAAACTAGAAGGGTCGCTTGAAAGTTACCAATGCAGTTGTTGCTAACATTTCAATATGCCTATGCTGCCGTTGTCAAGTACTTTTTAGTGCGAATGTCACCAAAGAGTTGACGCTATAATGCGTCTCTGTTCACAAGCACACGAATGTGTCTAAATACACGCCATCACGTCAAAGATGTAAGAAGCATTATGTGCCAAGTTTATACATTCCATGAGGCTGTGGTTACTCCAGTAACAGCTTTTTAAGTATCGGGGAAGTGTTGTTTTGCTACATTGCGGAACAGCGTATCTCAGTGAATGCCAAGTGAGATCTCTTTACGGATTGGCTGTATGTTTTTTGTATATGTTGCTCCCAAACACGCTACTTTCGCGTCGCTCAAAGCTAAAACCACACCCATAACACAACACACCAGGCAATACTGAACGGAAATGCAACATTTTAGTTTCATATAGAGGCACTACTTTATATGTTCGATAACATGTACATGGCTTGTTTAATTGAGATCATATGTACAGCGATAACTACAGTAATGGCATGTAATCGATGCGCTACTGTTATGATAACTGTGTGTCAATGTTAGCAATACTGTTACATATGTTTGGAAATGGTTGTGGTGCTGAAAACATTGAATATCCTGTCTCAATACCTAGAAGAAGAAGTAAGTAGCCTTGGTATTACCAGGGAAATGTTATTGATGCGAAAGAAACGTTGGTAGGACATATGTCGAAGATCACGAGCCACGCTAAATTTAAACTGGTTCTTTTTACTTTGAAGAAGAGTGAATCACAAAGAAATGTGCGCTTCACGTGGCCATGATTCCAACTTTTGCACGAAGCGACGCATTCTAGGCGTCCTGCGGAGAGGCTAGTCTAAACATGCTACATTGCTTATGTGGGGGGCTTAAACTTTGCTGTTGGGTAAAACAGTCTTACATCAGTAAATCAGCTTCGTACTGGTGCTCATATGTCATCAGTAAGAAATAACGTCTCTCATTCGGTATTCAATATCAGGTTGCACGAAATATTGCCTTCTTAGGCCACACGTACTGGAATAAACAACTTACACATCTGTAGTCAATAGGACGCCGGTCTTTCTCCAATTCACACCTTCAATGAAGTAAATGAATAAATTTATAGCAACTATAACGATACATTAAATGAACCATAATTCTATGTGAGACTACTTACATGTTTAATGTTGTACGCGAAACAAAGTAGTTGAATATATATTTGAATATATGCGCGCAATGATAGCATCTATTATGAATGTGTGAAGAAAACAGATCAAGGCATCGATCAATTTCAATGTGTACCCACTGCGCCTGAACCAACATGCGAATGGTACAGTTATAATTATACCCTCAGTATAACGACCCTCAACAATCACATTCATTGAGGGCATCTACGGTGGCAACATCCATACCTTTGTGCTTTCAACACAATGTCTAAAAGGGACCGGTAAATAAATTCCCTATATATACAGACACCCATATAATCCTTCCCACTAATGCTTTTATTGTTGAATAGAACAGAACTCCTCTGTTATTCTTGAACAATAATTCATCCAAGGCAGAATAACTTCTTATTCATTGCCTTCAGCGCTTTTACCCTCTTCCTCGGTCGTATCAGCTAATTAAGGCTTTCAATTTCATATGAGTTATCAGGTAGACGTGCTTATACTATCAACTTACCCCAAGCGTATATTGTTTTCTTGGTGTTAAGAAACATATGTGTAATTGCGATCCGTGTCACTAAGGTCCATTACGGGAAGTAGTCATCCGGCCCAGTGGAACAACAGGGCAAGCAGCATACGGCACAGGGAACCATTGAACGGATGAGTTTTATATCCCGTGGTGCTATTACATAATATAAATTAGCCCCTCTCTCTCCCCACTATTCCCACCAATTGTAATCCATGGCCTAATTTCGCAATAGCTACTCCCTGAGAAAAATGGGATCGGGAGTTCGTCTGGTTTCAGACCACAGTTCCAAAGTCATCCATTTCCATGCAATAGTGTTCTTACGTAATGATTTAGTAAGGTACCATGCATGCAACATTGCGCGACCACATTCAAACTACTGAATGTAACGAGCATGGAGGGGTGTATAAAAACCAAATATGGCTGAATGTGCGGACAGTGAAAACGGTCAAGTGCAGTGCATTGGTATGGATTAGATACATAACCAAATATTCCAAAATAGACTGCGTCTATCAACATTCATCCCAGGAATTAAGCAAACAAAAAAGAATGCAGCGCGTTTGTTAGTTTGAACGTGGTTGATACCTGCAACACATCATTTTGATGCAAGCCTAGAGAAGCATCACACAAAATTAGTTCGTTGACAGCAAGCCTTTGAACGAGAAAGCACATTTGAGGTAGCAGCGATCGATTGGTCTCTAGGTTGGCGTAGGATGAGGATTGGTCTCCAGGTTGGCGTAGGATGAGGATTGGTCTCTAGGTTGGCGTAGGATGAGTATTGGTCTCTAGGTTGGCGTAGGATGAGGATTGGTCTCCAGGTTGGCGTAGGATGAGGATTGGTCTCTAGGTTGGCGTAGGATGAGTATTGGTCTCTAGGTTGGCGTAGGATGAGGATTGGTCTCCAGGTTGGCGTAGGATGAGGATTGGTCTCCAGGTTGGCGTAGGATGAGGATTGGTCTCTAGGTGGGCGTAGGATGAGGATTGGTCTCTAGGTTGGCGTAGGATGAGGATTGGTCTCTAGGTGGGCGTAGGATGAGGATTGGTCTCTAGGTGGGCGTAGAATGAGAAGCAGACAGAAATGCTAACGAACAGAACACCAATGTGGGTTTGATAGCGTCTGAGTGGCGTGGGTGCATTTTACATTGAGGCACTAACAGCTGTTTGTCTTCAACGCTTGAAGAGCACAATCTACTTACAACCATCAGAATCGGGTCGATTTCAGCTTCTTTATCTATGAAATATAAACATATTCTATTGACTCAACAGTCCGCTCACACACATTTTATGTGACCAGTTTAACAGTTACTTCCTGTTGTCTTAATAAGTCCCTCATGAATCGACGGCACGCGTCATAAGCAGATATGGTGCAGCGATCAAGATATTGATCAAGATCCATGGGCTCTGTTCTAAGAGCTGCTCCCGTTTTAAAGGGGCGGTACAAAGTGCCCTCAAGGTCGGCCACTTTGCCGCCATGCCATTGACGTTGTACCCGACACCTGTGCTTGAAATAAAGGTGATGTTCGTTGAAGGTCGTCACCTTCTGAACTCAGTTATCTTGTAAACACGAGAAAATGCATTGGGTTGTTTTAATATAGGCCTTATATATACACAAGTTGATAATAAAGAAATATTAATTGAACAAAAAATGTCCATTTTGCTTTGTTCAAACCCCACATTACGTTGCACAGCCGACCAAAGAGCGTTGCACGGTGATGCAGGCGTTCTCAGCTATTGGCGGCAATGACCGAGAAACTGCGGTCCAGAGACAGTTTGTTGTTTGGCGGTCGTGCTCTGGCTGCTAAGAATGGGTTTTACCTATGGTTGATTTGTTCGAATAAAGTCAGCAATCAAAGTACCAGAGAGACAGATCCGGACTTTGCAGGACAGGGGAGCATGACATGAAACTAAGTAAACACCTGTCAATGGCCATGTAGCAGGTATGATACGTTACATAACACGTCCGTCCCTGAGTTAGTGATGCTTTTGTGCCTGGAAGCCAGCTCACAATGACATATTGTAGCTATGAAAGAGGCGTTGGTGGGGACGAGTATACGCTAATCAAACAGGAGAGAGCGCCAATTCTCCGTTGCATCATGGCATCCCAGCTACTTTCTAGGAGCAGCTCTCATAGAATTCCCGCGAGAGGCCGAGACAATAACGCGTGCAACTGGTTTCGCGGCCACCCCGCCATACCCTCTGCCAACCCCAATGGAGCTTCCTGATTGGTGGGCAGTATTTTTGTCCGCAGCCAGGGCCTCAGTCTGGACATACCGCCGGCTCCTCAGCTGCATCATCCAGACCGTCGGCCAGCCAGGGTAGGAGGCCTCATCGCTGGCCATATGCCAACATTTAGGGCACCAGACGGTAACGTAACGTCAAAACTAACCGAGGCCCCGTACACCCCCCCTCGTCTAGCGAAACTAATGTCTCCACCAGACTGGGTTCTGCCCGGAGTTCTGTCTGGTGCAAGCTTCCGTGTTCTTCCCTTCCCTTGTTTTTAATTATTACCATAAATGGTAGTTGAAGTCATGGATCGATCAACAGATGTCCCGTTTCATTGATCTCTGACCTCTAACCCATGACTGGTACCCGGGGACTGGTATCTATGGTTACTTTATGATCGTGCGAAGCAGAGTCAAGGGATACTGCGCAGAAGCTACTACGCATGCGACTGACCGTTTTTAATGGCCGACCAGGCACCCGTTGCTAAGAGGCCTGGACATCAGGGCGTCGCATACATAAAACGTTGTTTACTACATAAAGCTGAAACATGGCCTCCTTCTACGAGCCCTGATTCCTTAGTCTAATTTCGTATCAAAAACTATATGGAATGCTTCACCTTAGTGTGCTGCAAGCACCTGCATAATCCACAATAATGGGTTACATTCTGTTGTAAGTTCATTCTCGGTTCACTGAGGTGAAAGTGAAGTACTGCAGGAGCGATACGTCGACCACGTCAGATAACGCCGCCATAAACTGCCTTACAGCCTATTTATATAGAGAATCAATGATTGTTGACATGTACGTGACTAAGGAGTCTTAGGGCTGTGTCGCGCCTGCGTGTCTCTGACACTCTCAGTGTCAGCGTTATCGCAATAGCAATTCTTTAACGAGCGATTATGATTGAGAATCTCGGTTGTGGGACCACGTTGATGGTAACGGCTGTCATCTTATTGCATTGCAAAGAGTTCTCAGCCATTATGATCCATTATATCATGTAACGTTCATCTCATCATTATCATTTACCAAAAGATTCACAGGCAATTTGCAAACATAGTCATGGCTTAGCGATCCATATACAGTATGTGGGCAGCGTTTGTTGCGGTTATGGCATTGCCAAATATGACATGAGGTGTCATTGATGCATAAGACGCCAATAAGGCAACATACAAGCACTCAATCAATCACCTTGGTAAGGCATTTATCAGCTAACTTATAAAGCATGCCATAGCAGGAACCATAAGAGCTAATATAATCCGCCATGCGGCACTGCCAAATGTAGTCAAGAATATCTAGGCCGACTGTAAGTCTCCATGCTCAGGTTAGGTTCATTTGAAACCGGAACATATTGAAAACATTTCGGAAGCAAGACATCTATTATGGACGTTGCGGTACCCGTGTTTTAATCGTCCTAATTATAGAATAAGCGCATGTTTTCTGTGCGTCATTCGTGATGATAATCCATGCTGCCAGCGACAGTAGGGAGATATTAGCGACCGGGTTTGCCTGTACACAATGCTGAACTCTGCGTTGCAACTCTGTTGCCTCATGGAGGAGGCATATATGGATGGTAACGGAGGAATAATAAACATCCGGATTTCAGTACTGTACCGTAGAGACTTTCTTTTGTCCTATAGAAGTAAGACGGGCTCGCCCCGCATTAGATTTACGATGGCCAGCCAAGACCGCACAGTGACGGCCGGACAGGCCAGCCAAGAACACATGGTGACGGCCGGACAGGCCACCAAAGACCACACGGTGACGGCCGGACAGGCCAGCCAAGACCACATGGTGACTGCCGGACAGGGTGAGAAGACGGTATGGTTCATAGGTACACTGTCATAAGCGTACGTTAATGTACACGTTATTCACGTAATATAATGCACTACGTTTGGGTTAAAACATTACACATAGAGCTGGTTGTTAAAGGAATTTAGTGCGCTAAGTGAAACTATCTTCGCTTGTAAGCTGTTCCATGGGGTAACAACTTGGTGAAACCAAAAGTAAATTGCCTTAGATGTGTCCTAGCTCTAGGTTTTGCGAAGGTGTACGGATGTCCATTGAACATTGTGTATACCTGTATGAGAAACGTCATGTTTTTTTAGAGCTGTCAGTACAAGTTTATCAAACATCTAGATAAAGAGGAGATCGGGCTTCAGGGTTGTCCCATCTTTTCCTACTATTAATAACCTCCCTCTCTCATCTCTTATTAGCCATGCATTTAAACAAGCCAGTGCATAACAACTGATACCGTGAGTCATACACATATCACTAATCGTTGGATCGGAGCGTTATCATTGAAACGTTTTTATTTCAGTGGTATCCTCAAAGAATTGCAATAAATTAGCTGGGCAAGATCGGTTGCGCAGAAAACCATGATAATATCTTTTCAATAAGTAATGATGAAGTAAGTGTGCCTCTTATAAGTGTAACTCAACCTCTTTACCTCGGACTAATTGATGTTACAACTCTTATACCGACACAAACATACTTCATAATGTCATGTTATCGCAGTCATTTGCATAATCCCAAATCTAAATATTGCACAGGGGAGATAACAAAGGCATCGTCGTCTTCCGTCCACTTCAATGCTCATATGACCGGCAGGTGAAAAACCCTCATTATATATTGAATTACTTTTTAAAGAATGTTAGAATTGATGCAGCGTTGCGTAGTGTGTTAGGGAATGTGGTATCTGACCGTTAAAGGCGAAACAAGATAAGGTGAACGTTACATGTCTTACGGGCGGGATATTGAAAACATAGGCTATATTATATTCGATTGGCACTGTCTAAGGCTTCAAAACATCGTAAAAATGAGGTGATGACATCAAATATATGGGTGTCCGAAGTGATTCAAATACCGAGCCAATGAAATGCGATGTTAAAGTTGGTGCTTTAATACTGCCTCCGTCATACCGGAACCGTCTGTCCAACCAACCATTCCAAACCTCCCATCCCACGCTGCTTAATGACCTAGGCTTTGTGGACGCGTCATACAAATGTCGGAAGACGTAGATCAATTTGGCTGTCATCCTTGTGAGCATGTCACTCACTGTATACAATTTCACGATGTAGCATGTCAGCGGCGTGGTAACAATAGGGGAAGAGCTGGAGCCGAGTGACATGAAAGCGCGAGGTACACAGAGAGCTGGCTGATGTCTGATGTGGGCTTAATTAAATTGCAACTCCCACAAGTGGAGTCGACTTCGCCATCCGGTCCTGTCGCGCCATACTGCGTTTGATTCTATAACTAAATCCACCTTGCTACTCTGGTATTATAGGGCCCCGCGTTGCTGGGAAGAAGAGACATGAGGTTAATGCAGCTATACCAACGCTTCCATAACCGCTAGGAGGTAGATAGCGTCATCTCTTCCCTTCTCTTTCATTGATTATTTAGTGTATTGTGCCATGCACACAAACCCAGAACGATCATAAATAAATGACCACGTTATTAATTAGTCGTTGTTTTATTCTCTGTCAATCACTATTTAATAGTGCTACGAGCATTACAGTCATTGCAAATTCTGTCCCTTGAAAAAAAGATTAATCGGGCCGTTAGCCTTTATTGTAGTCAATCAGGTGCTCGTGGCGTCACCGGTTACAAAAAACAGCCTCAAACAACGCGACAACATGAGTAATGGCCGCGTGGGGCCAATGAGAGCCGAACTTTCCTTTTTTTGCGAACTATATTTCTGAACACAACGCTGTTTTGGGTAATACATTTGATGACCCCATCATAGCGTGTCCTCATTGGGCCACCCCGACGTCAATGCATTCATCTTATGAAACGGATGTTTAGCGAACACGCTAATTCATGCTCCAGTGAGCTTTCTTTAATCATGGAAAATGCGCCAATGTTTATCATACACGACTGCGTTTATATATTTATATATATATATATATATATATATATATATATATATATATATATATATATATATATATATATATATATATATATATATATATATATATATATATATATGTATATATATATATATATATAATATATATATATATATATTTATATATATATTTGTAATTATTAGTGTTCATCTCATTCGTCGGTTTGAATACATGCTTGAGGCGTGGAATATTGGGTAACGAGCATATAGGCACGCTAAGACGGCTCAATCGCACCTCCACCCGAGAAAATATGTGAACACGCGTAGTGCTTTGTCATAGACTCTTCTGAAATCACATTAATTCGAGGCGTGTTCGCTTCCACCACTCAAATGACTTCATATCTTAAAAGACGCCTGGCCCCGAGACGTAGGATCAACAGTCCCATGTGCTATGGTTGATTTCATTATATCTTCGCCTGATGACGGGCGTGTATTTCACGCCACACAGCTTGCCTGAGTGAACCCTATTAGCGCAGCTATGAACTCTTTGATATAATTTCCAATTGAAAAAAAATAATCGGTCGAGCAATATTGACATTGATAGCCACGCCTCAAACGCAAGATCTGGGCAATTTACTCGCGCATAGGTAGTCGGAGTGAACCCTCTTAGCATAGCTTTAATCTCTTTGCGTTGAGTGCGAATAGCCGACTTGACACATTGTACTCAACGAGCAGATGGCGTATTTAATTAATGCGATTCAGCAATCATAATTAATATCTGTCATATTTTGTACAATTATGTACATACTATAACCAGCATCAGACCAATACCATAGACAGCGCAAAATAATATGCCCCTAGGCGGCAACAAATCACAGGACAAATGTTTGTTCGCCTAACTGGTGAGTGGTTTGTTTCCAAATAGCAGTGAGTGGTTGACAATCAAGACCACCACGAAGGCACGTTTGAGGAGTTCTATGGGTTAATCGGTACATCTATATTCAACTATCTATGAACCACACCCACGCACGTCCGCCCCGATTATTCCACCCACGAGCAAATCTGTAGCGGCTTATGTATAAACAATGACGTCCTTCTCGCCATACAGAAGGGGATTGAAGCGTGAAGAGTCTATTTGTTGGTCTGGGACAACAGCCAAGTGAAGAAGCCCATAGGTTGATTTGCCAAGATAACATGGCACTTGACGTTAGTGGATAAATTAACCTTGATTTTGGGAAGGCCATGGTGCAAGATGTTGTTAGAGACTGGGTCATTAATTTCCTGCGCTGTATAAATGAACATATGTTTCTAGTTATTAATCAGTACGAAGGGGTCATATTGTTTGTGATTAAAGGAAAGCTTTATGAGGTACACTCTGTCTTATTTTGTCTCTCAATCTGTCTGAATATAACTGTGTGTTTGTATCTGTCTCATTTATGTATTGTAGATATTGTAATTATTTCTTGTAAACCACTGGCAGGACAATTATGGACCATACAGTCATTTCGCCAAGGCTACCCATCCATGGCTTTGCTGCCCATCCATGGCTTTGCTGCCCATCCATGGCTTTGCTGCCCATCCATGGCTTTGCTGCCCATCCATGGCTTTGCTTATTTGATACTGTCTAGGTTATTTATTTTCCAGACACCCTTATTGAGTCATCCCTCAACACACATTTCTTTGGTCGTTCCTTTTATATCCTTACCTGTTGACGACCGTCCTGCTGCGTAAAGGCGCCGAAAGATGGGGCTCGTCGTTGCCTTCAACAGCATGGTGAAATGGCGACGGTAATGGATAAGGGTAATTGTCGTGCTTGTACAGCGGGCCTTCTGTGGTCCACTTGTGAAAAACCTGCTGCAATGCACTTGTTCTACAGTTACCTAGATGCCAACTAAAATGCTGCGACCACGAATCGTTATACAAATATTGCTTTACATCAATACGGTTTGCAAACTATCACTGTTGTAGCAAGCATTGATCATATTGGCGAGATGTCACTGGCTGATGTAACCACGATCACTCGCCCTACTTCAAGATATAAGAATATTGTTGAAGTCGCCATATTCAGCACACACACACACACACACACACACACACACACACACACACACACACACACACACACACACACACACACACACACACACACACACACACACATGTATCTGAAGCAGCATACGGCATATGACATCAGCGAATAACCGTGATGTTGTTGACATCCTAGGTCAGGTCTGTGTCAGTAGGGTACAGTTTACAAAATACATAAGCCAAATAGATTAATGATGTGTTAATAAAGGTAAAAACGAAACTGAATATACGTAGGTAAGTCGAGAACAATGAGCATGTGACTCTTCTACCAGGTAAACTATACAGTCATGTGACCTTGGTCATGGTAGGGGTTTTGGGGGGTACGCTTATGTTTAGAACCAGTATCTAGCGGTCGTAACGCCCGTGAGAAACAATCCGTGTAATAATGACCTTATTAGATTAGTGGCCCAGGTTTCAATACCGCGCCACCAGCGAACTTGTTGACTGTATAGCAGACGGTTAAGATAATGAGGAGTTTGTTTTGTCTCAAGAAGGATGGCCTTGACGTCTAGCCCGATGTTGACCCCTGAGGTCAGACAATCGTGCAAGTATTAGGTAGCTTTCATCCTTATCGTATGCGTAGCAAGACTGACAGCCAATGGTTGACAGTATTTCGCATTCGTCTTCAGACCAGTCCTGACGATAACATGGAGTTTTGACGGCAGCTTTTCGGATTAACATTATTTTACACGCTGTGCCGAACTAATATTTTGATTGAATACCATATCATTGTGAACTTAAATAGAGCATCTTCTTATGTGAATTAAATACCGTATAACTTGCTCTTCATCACGTCTTATCTCAATCAGTATTTGCCTTGTCATCTTCCCAACTGAAGCCGTCATTTATTTATATTGCACATTCATGAACTGCAGGCAACACAAAGATGATCCAAGCTGGCTAATGAAACTCAATGTCTGACAGAGCCCACTAATTGCTAAGAATCTCCACGGCCTGAACTGTCATACCATCCATTCCCTGGCATTTCATTGCTGAAGCCAATATAAAGCATGCCAACCTCCAACACTCACTCTTACCACATGGATATACGCACATACAAAGTGTCTGGCAGCGAAATCAATGTAAGCCACTTGAGAGCGTTGGTATCTCTCGCCGACGAACCAGCAATATTAAGTGCAACCCTTGGGGGTAAGTACACAGCGCACAGACTTATAAGTAAAGATAGCTGCATCGTGTGTATTAGTCATCGTGAGAGGTCAACAGACTGGTTCATTGTGGTCAGGTCACGTGATAGCAGAGGGCAGGATATGTCACCACATTCTTCTCTAGTCTCTTTGGAAAAACCTCTTTATGTTCTATGTCGACGGATATTTTAATATGTTCCTCATGTTATGTTTTGTATATGTCTTGAAAGTTACCAGGTGTAAGCTCCCAAACAAACACCTGTTAACTCTCAGACTACATTAGCAGAATTTCACAAGAAGTGGAACATGGGGAAAAGATAGGTTTGTAGGAAGACCACAAGCAGGTGCTGCGGATACATGTCGACATTCTAGTAACCACGTGCTTTGGCCACATTACGTGATTGACAGGTTATCCACGTACGCACCAGTCATATGATCCTGTGACCACTCACCGCAAGGTGTGATTCATCTTACCTGTATAATGCCCAATCTTTTCTAGTTAACATCACAGAGACTAATCGGTCACTGGCAACCACTGAGGCTAAATGCTGGGCTTTCATCATTTCGACCTTGTATTGGTTGTCCAACGCTCGATAAGTAAGGCATGTCTTACGTGGCGAACTTAAGCTGACCTTTCGATACCCGCTGTCAATCAATGACGCCAGACATGTGTAAACTTGTTGCATCAGAACAGATTATATCTGCCCTGGAATGTGCAATTGCATCATGTGTGACGCACTACAACTGGGTAAATATCGGTCTTGGCACGTATCATTCCTTTGATTTGATTTCTGTGAGTAGTCTCCTCTAGATACCGGACGAATTCTGATGTGGAGGGGACATCAAACAAGTGTCCGCGTGCTTTATGAAGTTCCGTCCATTCAGGTGCGACCCCGGATGTTAACAGGTAAGATTTGTGGCACGCTGATGATCACACCTACTTCATGTTGAGTCATCTCAGTCGTCCATTCATAACTATCTTTATCATCATCATCATCATCATCATCATCATCATCATCATCATCATCATCATCATCATCATCATCATCGTTGTTGTCGTCGTCATCACCATCATCTTCATCGTCATCGTCTTTTGTCGTCTCGATATGATACACTGGCTAATTGATTGACATGCGTCAACAAGAAGGCGAACACTTCAGATGGGGATGACACTATTAGCTATCACAAACGACGGGCAGCCAGTTAGAATAGCTATAGACGTCTGTTCCTCTTAATTCACTGCACGCATAAAAAGGGAAACCTCTGCAATGTACTGTCACTCACCTGGAAAGCTATTAACTGCATCTAGGATTTTATTCGATTACTGGATGATGACTTTGAAGCTGTTAGTATGTAAGCAGTCATTAGTCAAGTAGTGCTTGATCGCTTTTCAAAAATCGCCCTTCCTTCTAATGCAATTCGGAAAATAATACATACTACAATGGGATAGAAAAATATGCATATCTCCACTGAAATCGTAATAACAGACAAATCAATTCACTGTGCACGCCAGCTTCCACTATATTTCATTATCTGCCATCTTTCATTAAGGAATCGGTAAAGAGCATTACGTAATGATCTTTGTATATTGACATTATGTAAGTATGGTTTACTGGTTTATTAATGTCAATCCTTCGACGGTAAAACTAGTAAATTGTCACTGAATCATAATTCCATAATGGATGAATAAATAAAAGTTTCACATTTTATAACTTTAATTATAATACATAGTGGCGATGATAATCTTGGAAGATAAGGTGTGTTGATCATTGGTCGTTAATGAGGCCATTCATCTAGATTTTATGATTGATCATGAGGCCATTCATCGTGATTTTATGATTGATCATGAGGCCATTCATCTAGATTTAATGGCTGATCATGAGGCCATTCATCGTGATTTTATGATTGATCATGAGGCCATTCATCTAGATTTTATGGCTGATCATGAGGCCATTCATCTAGATTTTATGGCTGATCATGAGGCCATTCATCTAGATTTTATGGCTGATCATGAGGCCATTCATCTAGATTTTATGGCTGATCATGAGGCCATTCATCTAGATTTTATGGCTGATCATGAGGCCATTCATCTAGATTTTATGGCTGATCATGAGGCCATTCATCTAGATTTTATGGCTGATCATGAGGCCATTCATCTAGATTTTATGGCTGATCATGAGGCCATTCATCTAGATTTTATGGCTGATCATGAGGCCATTCATCTAGATTTTATGGTTGATCATGAGGCCATTCATCTAAATTTTATGGCTGATCATGAGGCCATTCATCTAGATTTTATGGTTGATCATGAGACCATTCATCTAGATTTTATGGTTGATCGTGAGGCCATTTGTCTAGATTTATAATTGTAAATAAAAGATGACTGCAGCAGCCGTATGCATCATTCATCGAATATACACCGGAATCTGCTCTGTGAATTATGTACACTCCTTGCGTTTTTGTAATTATCACACGAAGCGCATGGTTGATTCAAAACAGTGAACTTCCATTGGCTCCTTAGAGGATATCATGTCCACTGCCATGCCTCAGTGGCTCGTCCTGTCTCGCACAACACAACAATCAGATGACCTATCTCTACAAATATATCACATTGTATCCGAGCATCATTGAAAAGAACGGTGCAGCCGATTTCATGGCGAGATTTGATAGCAAACTTTGTTTGTCTACACGATGTCAGCCAGTGTTGCAGAGGGGCCAAAGCAAGGCCAACTGTGTTGTTGTGAGGGGTGACAAGCACCGGAAATCGCAATGGTGATGGAAGAGGGTGGTTGTGATACTACAGCCCATACGTAACCCACTTGTGAAAAATTTTGTTGCCCAGGCACAGCTCAGCCTGGTAAGAGGTTGCCAAATATCAGTATGGTTAGTAGCACCAATGTAACAAGTAATGGCGACTGATAACCATGATAGCGATGTGAGTCTAGCTTGTTTAACCTTGGTCACTCCCTATACTTCAAGAATGTCTCTTCTGTATTTGATTACATCCGCCAACTACAGAGCGTCTGCATATAACAAAATATGAATTTTTGACATGACGCTATATTTAGAAGCTACATTGACGAAAACTGCATATTGTGTGTCACATTTACGAATTATCCTGATATTCTTGGCATGCTACGTGAGTTCGATGATAACAAAATGTAAATGATAATAAACATAGGTATCTTATTGATGGCGGGTAGGAGGGGTTTGCGTTCGTCCATGATTTACCCTGCTCTCAATCGTTTGTTACTTATATCAATAGCACAAACACCAGAGTGATATATAATGTGACAATGGTGGTAACAACAAGCCCACATGGGCGAGATGAGACAGAGAGTATACTTCGCGGCTTTACACGTCATCAGGTAAACTATACAATCAGGTGACCTTGATCCTGGTAGCGGTAGGCCAGGGTTTGTCAGGAGTGTGGAGATTGTATCTAGCTATCGTAGAGCCCACAAGGAACAATATTTTTCAAAATGGCAACAATGGCTGCCCGGACTTCATTAGCTGGCGTAATATCACCAGCAAACTTAATGTATATGTGACATGCGTTTATCCTTTTATTAGTGTTTTGATATTAGTCACATATTCGCCTGAATGCAGAGAAACTTTATTATCCATCAGAGTGACTTCCATAGAATGACAGGGAATCGTACTGAGCGCTGTACGCCTCATAAACTCCCCTACAAGCGTCAACAGCATACTTGTGATGAATAAGTCGCAGACGTTTAAGATAATGATGAGTTGTTTGTTGTCTCAAGTAAGATGGCCTTGACGTCTAGACCAATGTTGACCCCAGACGCCAGACTCTCGTGTAAGTGTCTGGCAGGTTACATTCTTGTCGTTTGTATATCGATACTGACAGCCAATGGTGGTCCGTGTTACACATACATAGCGATACTGACAGCCAATGGTTGTCCGCGTTACACATACAACTATGGTCCAACCTATTATTAGAATTGCGCGTGATCCCATTCTGAACCTAATCATTAAATAGAGCATCTTGTTACATGAATTCAATACCGTGTGACTTGCTCTTCACAACTTCTTTTCCCACTTATCATCTGCCTTGTCATACTTCCCAATTGACGCTGTACTTTGTTTACATTGCATATGCATTATCCGAAGTGGGCAACACGAAAATGATCCAGGCTGGCTAATGATACTCAATATCTGACAGAACCAACTAAGTGAACTGTCATACCATCCATTCTCTGGCATTTCATTGCTGAAGCCAATATAAAGCATGCCAACCTCCAACACTCACTCTTACCACATGGATATACGCACATACAAAGTGTCTGGCAGCGAAATCAATGTAAGCCACTTGAGAGCGTTGGTAACACTCGCCGACGAACAAAAAAAAATTGGAAAATTTCAAAAATTGCGACCTGTATCGCGAAACAAAAAATTGTTAACAAACAAACCCACCCACACACACACAAACTTACAAACCGGGCCGATCGCCATAACTTGGCGTTATGATAACGCCAAGTTAACAACCCTTGGGGATAAATGCAAGGCGGACAGGTCGCATTATAGATAGGTCAACAGGCCATATCACAACATCCTTCGATAGTCTGTTGGGGACAGCCTCTCTATGCTGACTTTGCTTTGTGGTTCATGTTCAAGTAGCACCTGTATTGTTTTTGCCAATATTATGAAACTTACCTGGTGTATGCGCTGCTAGAAAGCCACTAGCACCCGAAACAAACACCTGTTAACTCTCAGACTACATTAACAGACCTTCACAAGAAGTGAAACAAGGGGAAACGATCGCTTTGTAGGGAGACTACAAGCAGGTGTAGAGGCTATCTGTGAAGTTGGCACGATGCTTACCAGGTGCATTACCCCGAGCTTTACCCTAACCGCCTGATATACAGGCATCTCTAAGAGCAATGTTATCCACCTAAGCATCATTCACATCAACCTGTGACCACTCACCACCAGATGTGATGCAATTTACCTGCTCAATCCCCAACAAGTACTTATCAGCATCAAAGAGGATTATTAGAACAATATTGGTCTTAACACCACTGAGGTTGCATCGGGGGCTGCATATTTCATTTGGACAATGATTTAGTTATCCGTCACTAGCTAAGGCAAGCCTTACGTCTCCGAACTCAAGCTGACCTTTCGATATCCGCTGTCAGTCAATCAAGCCAGACACAGTGTCAACGTATTCCATCAGAACCGAATGATTCTTCCCAGGAATGAGGTAAATCCAAGTGCTGATTTAGGAGCGACGCCAACTAGTTGATAATACGTGACGTACTATTACTTAATGAACACCATTCTTGGTACGCACAATTCCATTGACCTGGTTTCCATAAGCGGCACCTAGATACCGGACGAATGGTCATCTGGCAAGTACCAAAACCCGTGTGCCAAGTGAAAGTCGGTTCAATCAGATGCGACCCAGGGTGTAAACAGGTACCAGCAGATGTGCCAGGTTGATGATAACACATACACTATTGTGAGTCATCACAGGCGGCCACGAATAGCCATCTCCATCGTCATTGTCATTATCATCATATCATCATCAACACATCATCATCATCATCATCATCATCATCATCATCATCATCATCATCATCATCGTCATCGTCATATTTTTCCCGATATGACACACGATCGTGAACGGGCAATAACCCCGCACACTTTATATTTACTTTTCTCATCTTATTTACTCACATTCAACAAGTTCTGTCACTGGCTAATTGATTAATGTGCTTTCATATAGAGGCAAACACTGCAGATATGTGTCATCGGCTAGCCATCACAAACGATAAACAGCTAGTGAGAATTACCATCGACGTCATAATGGTCGTCTGAATACTTTGCACCCATCTGAACATAAACAAATAGCACCGCCTATGTTCCAACCAGCTGGGACACCTTAAACTTGAGTGCCGGAAGACGGCTTTAGATGTTAGGATTCCCACAGTCATTAGTCAAGCATTGCTTAATTGATTAATTAAAGTCGCCCTGATCCCTAACACAATTCTAAATGAAACAATGCTACAATACAATAGTAATATACAAGGTCCATTGATCTGCGAATAGGTATGAATGATTGACTGAGCTCCAACGGTTCATCAATGTATGCCATCTCTCTCTTAGGATTTGATCATGACCTTTACGTAATCACCTTCACGTACTGACCTTAATGACAACATGGCGTACTGGTTAATTAATGTCAGTCATTTGCACCTACTCGCAGATCAATGGTCCTTGTGAAGTTTGGTGTCCCATTTAATGACATCCATAGTCACAGTGATAACCTAGTACGATTAGGCGCGGTGTTCTGGGGGTCATTCACCTGGGTTGCATAATGCATTACAATAAAGGACGATGTCATCGGCCTTAGGAGGTGGCCGATGCGCACTCTAATATTAGCTGCATGCATTATTCAATATAACACCTTAACAACGTCACACGTACTGCGGGGCGAATACATTGTAGTTTAACCTTTCTCAATTCATTTGTTATTGCGGCAAAGGTGTATACCCCGAAAACCTCCAGAAGTGTCTATCTATCTATAACCTTACAACATGACTACACCAGTAGTAACAATTCACTCTATCATTCAATAGATTATTCATAGAAAATACTTCTTTAACTTCGTTCATGGCTTCAGAACATCCCTCCTGCTGCGGCTGCTGCTGCTGCTGCTGCTGCGGCTGCTGCTGCTGCTGTACCTATCATCCTTAGTGCTTGGTTGATTCAAAGCAGCCAGCTTCTATTGGCTTTGTAGACGTAGTACTGCCCAGCGGACCTATCTCTGCGACTCGTACTATCTCTCACAACACCATCAGATGACCTGTCAGTACCGATGCATC
Source organism: Urechis unicinctus (assembly GCA_034190875.2). NCBI lineage: Eukaryota > Metazoa > Annelida > Polychaeta > Xenopneusta > Urechidae > Urechis > Urechis unicinctus. Next base: position 28,480,530 of record CM067353.1, on the reverse strand, counting down.
ACATCGTATCGTAGCGTCATTGGCACGTAAATGGTTCATGCAGCCGATAGCGGCTGTCATTCAGTGTTGCAGAGGGGCCAAAGCAAGGTCAACTGTGTTGTTGTTGACCAGCGATATGCTGGTCGTATCAGGTATCCTGTGCCACGCGACGTGTTATTGACGCGTGCAAGCAATAGCTCAACGTGGTACGTCCACTTGATGATAAAGTGCGCGCTTCTTTATTCGCGTTCTCGTTATCGGTGCCTGCACTGGAGGGTAGCGAGCAGCCTATTGTTAACACTGTTTGCCTGTCTCTCTATTCTCCCTCTCTATTGCTATCGTTCTCTCGACACTTTCCCTTCTCTCTCCCTTTAACCCTCTCACATCCCTCTCTGTTACCCCTCCCTATCATCCCTCCCTCATATCAATTGACCCCCTCCCTTCTCTCTCCCTTTAACCCTCAATCCCATCCCTCTCTGTCACCCCTCCCTATCATCCCCTCCCTCACACCAATTGACCGCCTCCCTTCTCTCTCCCTTTAACCCTCAATCTCATCCCTCTCTGTCACCCCTCCCTATCATCCCCTCCCTCACATCAATTGACCCCCTCCCTTCTCTCTCCTTTTAACCCTCAATCTCATCCCTCTCTGTCACCCCTCCCTATCATACCCTCCCTCACACCAATTGACCGCCTCCCTTCTCTCTCCCTTTAACCCTCAATCTCATCCCTTTCTGTAACCCTCAATCTCATACCTATCATCCCCTCCCGCATAATCAATTGACCGCCTCCCTTCTCTCTCCTTTTAACCCTCTCTCTCACCCCTCTCTCTCACCCCTCCCTATTTCACCCTCCCTCACACCAATTGACCGCCTCCCTTCTCTCTTCCTTTAATCCTCTCTCTCTCTCACCCCTATCTCTCACCAATCTCTCTCATCCCTGCCCTATCACCTTATCCCCTCACCCCTATCTCTCTCTCATCCCTCTCTCTCAACCCTCTCTCTCATCCATGACCTATCCCCCTAGCATCTCACCCCTCTCTCTCCCATCCCTCTCTCTCATCCTTGCCCTATCACCTTACCCTCTCACCCCTATCTCTCTCACCCCTCTCTCTCCCATCCCTCTCTCTCATCCCAGCCCTATCACCCTACCTGCTCACCTCTCTCTCTCACCCCTCTCTCGTCATCGCTACCTCTCGCTTCACCTCTCTCACTCCCCATATGTGTCTCTCTACCCATCTTAACCCCACTCTATCGCTCCACCGTTCTCGCATTCCTTCTTATTTCCTCTTTTGTTCACTTCACATCTTTGTCGATTCATTCCACTCCCTTCGTCACTCTCGCCCCCTCTCATTCATCTTCTCTTGAGCTTCGTCTTTCTTTAACTGCATTACGCCTCTCTCTCTCTCTTGCCCTCCACTTCTCTCTCCCCCTCTCTCTCTCTCTCTTCCTATATTTCCCTATAATCTCTCCATTACACCCTCTCTCTTGCCCTTCACTTCTCTTTCCCCCTCACTCTCTCTCTCTCTCTTCCTATATCTCTCCCTTATTCTCTCCATTACACCCTCTCTCTTGCCCTTAACTTCTCTTTCCTACCTCTTTCTCTCTTCTTATATCTCTCCCTTGATCTCTCCATTACACCCTCTCTCTTGCCCTTAACTTCTCTCCCTCTCTCTCTCTCTCTCTCTTCCTATATCTCTCCCTCTCTCTCCCTCTCTCTCTCTCTCTTCCTATATCTCTCCCTTAATCTCTCCATTACACTCCCTCTCTAGCCTTTCACTTCTCTCTCCCTCTATCTCCCTCTCTCTCTCTCTCTTCCTATATCGCTCCCTTAATCTCTCCATTACACTCCCTCTCTAGCCCTTCACTTCTCTCTCCCTCTCTCTCCCTCTCCCTATGTATCTCCATTTATCTCACTCTTAATACCTCGCCACTTGACCTCCCTCTCACTCCTTATGTCTCGCTTTCAATTTCTTTAACTTACCGTTCTTTCCCATCATCATCTCATTTCACCTCTCCCTAACCTCTCCCACACCTCTTCCTCACCTCTTCCTCACCTCTTCCTCACCTCGCCTCCCACCCCTTCCAAACATTTTCCCTCAGTTTCTTGTCACACTTACCATCTCTTTCACTCAACCTGTCACTCGCTTCACTTCCCCCTCACTCTCTCCAACTCTTATCTCTCACTCAAACTCTATATACCCCCCCTCTCTCTCTCTCTCTCTCTCGTCATACGTCTCGTCATCCCCCTCATTCCCCCTTTCTTTCACTACGTTCTCTCACACAATACGTTCACTTTACTTTTGTCCATTGCCTCTCATCTCCACCCACTCATTCATTTCGTTTAGCATCCCTCCTTTCACAACACCCCAGCAACATCTCCCTCTTGCTCAGCCTCTCCCTCATTTCACCTCATATTATCGTTTCCTACCTGATATAGCCCACCCTGTGGGTCTGGGGGTAGAATAGGCCCACTGTATCCTCCTGCATGTCGTAAGAGGCGACTAATAGGGGGCAACCTGTTGGCCGTGGGTTGCGACTTGTGTCGGTGGACAATGGGTTCCTGGTGGTTGAGCGAAGTGGTCCTTATGAAGGCCATATCTGCAACACACTACTCTGGCCCGGATTTCACCTAGACGAGAGGCTGGAATAGCCTGGTTCAGTCAATCGGCTGGTGGTGACTTGCCCTAGGATTATCGTTTCCATTTTTACCTTTTCCATCTCCATTTATCCTAGAAGGCGGCTGCTTAATCAGGTCAATCTTATCTATTTACCTTTCCTGGCACCATATAACACATGAGTGTTGGTGTGCCGTTAAACTCTATACTTACCTTACTTACCTTACCCTGATACAGCTCCCCGCTTCGCATCCCACCTTTCACCCTCACACTATCCCTCTATCACTCTCTCCCCTGTTTCTCACATCATCCCTCTCCCACACTCCCGCAACTCAACCTCTTTCTCATCCCATCTCTCATCTCTCTATCTCTACTTCACCCACATCACCTCTCGTTCTCATCCCCTCGCTCTAATTCCACTCTATCACTCCCCCAACTCGCTCTGATTCCACTCTCCCACTCCCCAAATTGCTCTCATTCCACTTTCTCACGCCCTCAACTCGCTCTCATGCCTCTCTCTCACGCCCTCAACTCGCTCTCATACCGCTATCTCACGCCCTCAACTCGCTCTCATTCCACTCTCTCACGCCCTCAACTCGATCTCATTCTACTCTCTCATCCACTCCCTCTTATTCCACCCCCAGCCCCACCCCATCCATCTTAACACCCTCGAGTTACTGTGAGTCTAATATTGACCTTACGTCCAATAGTCGGAACCTAACCACGTTTACATTGACAGCGCCTGACGGGATCAGCTGTGTGTATGTTGTTTTAATCGATCTCAGTTCAATCACCTTACTTACGTGTCGGCTAATGTTTGTTCAGCTAATAAATATTTCGATTAGTTTCATTTACAATTAAACTCGCCGTCTAGACTAAATGTGACATCGAACCATTATCACTCTTTTATCGGGTCGCTGTAACATAACTTATATCAATTTGTGAGCTGCTTGTGTTCTTAAGAACTAGCTAAGACATTAAAAACTCATTACAGCTATAATACCCTCGTAGCTGCGGTGGCAATAGCCATCAGAAAGTCGCGTAACATACAAGATGTCATCATGGCAGGCTTGTGCCAGACATAGGTCGAACGAGAAACTCAATAATTTGCTATTATTTGAAAATATTTATAACAATATGCTAACTAACATATATAAAATAGTTGCTCGGGTAATTACTCATCCAATCGTTAAGGGGCACGCCGATAGCTCCGAGGCTCTAGCTCGACAATCGACATGGCATCGGCGGTTCGCAACCCGATATGAGAGTCAAAGTTGATATGAAAAAATGAGGTCACTTTCATGATGACAATTTTGGCAGCTTCCCTTAACTGCCATAGTGCACTTGACCAAAAGCCGGTGCCCGGAACGGCGAAAAGTAATGGTGGCAATGGGTGTTACCACAGTAAACGAGAGCGTCCAAATGTCTCCTTGCAGAAAGCTCGCGGCCACTTCTTATCATCTCACTATCATTTTACAATTATTATTATTATTACTATTATTATTATTATTATTATTATTATTACCATTTACAACTATTCCCGGCTTACTCTTCAAGTTTGGTTTGGCCCGAGTACATATTCAGCCAGGTAAATAAATCATGGTGTCATCAAGATGGTCAACAGAGAAAGTCAGTGCCCTTGTTCTTCATCCATGGGGCGCGTGTGTCTGTCAGCAGCGCGATGTGCGCGTGCAGGATCGAGCGATGTTGGTGTCGTTCAGCAGGTACACATCACGTCACCGTGGGGGAGGTGTGGCCAGAATCCGTTACGCATGCCTGCCCTTTGAGCTGACTCGCTAGGTTACTAAGTACTTTTCAGTATGTGTTCTCATGGGACGCATCCCATTACACCCCGCCCCTCCTTCTCTTCCTCCTCCTCCTCCCCCTTCCCCCTCCTCTACTTAACCCCGACTGCATTCCGCACACGCATTATATAAGCCACAAGCGCACCTGATGACGCTCCACCAAGTGGATGACACTGTCAATTATCAATATGCTTTTTATAGGGACAAAGCCAATCAATGGACACTAGGATATGGCACACCAGAAAATTGGCCAGTCGATAACAAAAACTTGTGCAATGGGAATACATTAGCCTGTTTTGCGATAAGGCTTCCTTCCGATAGACATTTTCTATTTATAGCCGAACGCATTTCTAGTCAATACTCTGCCAGCCAGGCTTGTTAGCTATGAAATTCACCTGTCCAATATGAAATCAGTCCAATGCTCGTATTGATGTGTGAATCGATGCACATCTCATGCATAAGATCTTGTTATGTTTCATCGGTTTATGGCTCCACCCAGTTTGCTTGCATACATTGAAGCAGTCCAGATGGCGATTCATTAGCCTACTAGCCACGGGACTTGTATCCGATTCATCCCGGCTGAGATGGACTAGGTCTCATGTAGTAGCTGGTTCACTTCATGACATCATTGTAGGATATAAATCTGTGATAATCAGACTTTAATGACATTGCATGTTCAGGCATCCTATGATTATGACTTTTTGTGAATGCATTATCTCTGGCAGATAGCCTGTGGAATAGTGCACAAATGCTTCGATAAGCCCATATAATGCTCACCTGGATGCTGTATTGTTCACTGATCAATTCGCTCCATTTTCTACCTGTGTTATTTAATACAAATGCAACAGTATTATTTAGTTTACAAAGGTTTTCTCTTTGAAAAATATTTCCCAACGAAAGCATAAATTGATCTACTGCGACAATAAAGTGTGAATCAGTCAATTTGGTCAATTGCGAGTAGAGATATCGTGGTAGGCATGTCCAGGTAACCAACTTGTTACGCCCCATACAGCTGCTACACATATATGCATACTCAGCATTTGTGATGCAACCTGCTGTCAGTTCCTGGAAAGCGGCTGTTGAATACGTAATTGTTTGGATGCCATCGCTCAATCCACATATCTTAGCATCAGTGAAATACTGCAAATGTATATCAGAAATGCTCGACGACGTCACTCGGCGTATAAATATGTCCGACATGTTTTATTGCTCTATTTCATTGAACTATTAAAAATACCAGATTGCTTTGTACGAATAACAGATTGCTGTGCACAATACCAGATTGCTGTTCCTCCTCGCAACATCAATGATAATCGATCTGTGCCAAATATAATCGGCAACACACGCTAGGATATATCGATATCTTTGAGCGCATGACCGGTTTTAACGAAGCTACGCCAATGATCGTTATATACAGTTGGACAAAACGGCTTGAAACCGCCGGTGGTCAGTGTCTTGGGAGCGAGCCATTACACTAGTCTAGACGGTCAGGTGTTTATGGGGCGTTACTTGTTGTGAGGTCACCTTGTGGAAGCGTGGCCCCGTAATTCCAATAATGGATGCTGCTGTTGTTGTTGATGAATCCCAGTCGCGGTGCAGCTGCTGCAACTTGATGATGCCAAGTTACGTCTTCATCATCCATCAGCCTCTTATTCCAGACACAACTGATGCATTGGGTGAAATTTGATAGCCAATTATTGTTTACATAATTGCTCCGGTTCGCACCTTTTAATGAATGCAATAAATCATTTTGGGCAACTTCTTGTTTGAGTTTATGTACCTGTCGCCTAGATCAGCAGCATGGTACGGGTCACGGTTGTTGCTTGAGTTACCGTATCTTCTGTTATCCGCTAATGAGGCGGCATGTGCTACGGGCAATACCTAGGGCGCTCTAGCGTCGACAAAGACACTGTCTTGGTGATCCATGATGATCCTGCTGCCCTCTTCACAACACCACAACCCGACCCTCAAACAGAACTGTAATCAAGAATCGCTTTTCAATGCTTATTGTCCGACTGCCGGGGAAGGGTGCAAGTAGAACTGTTACACGCCCCGCTAGAGTAAAATGGATATTGCTTGATATACATTTCACAATAATTTGCGAATGTTATATGCAAAATCCAACTGCCATGGGCCATGTGTAAGTCATTATATTAATCTTCTACTTGGCATCATACACTGGTAAAGTACATCGTACAAAGCCAAGCTATTCACTTCAAATTGACGATGATGATGATGATGATGATCAAATTGACGATGATGATGATGATGATGATGATGATGATGATGAATGATGACGGACGTTCTTCCAATCGCATTTCAGACAGACGCTATTGAATTTACATATCAGAGAGACGCTACTGTATTCACATACAATACATACTGTTCACATATCAGACGAATGTTACTGTATTCACATATCTGATGGCCGTAATGGTATTCACATATCAGACGGATTTTATCCGATTCACGCTATACTGACTACATATCAGAATGACGTTTCTCAGACTTCGAATTAGACTGACGTTACTCTGACTGCATGTCAGACTGAAGTTACTCTGACTGCATGGTAGACTGAACTTACTCTGACTGCATGTCAGACTGACGTTACTCTGACTGCATGTCAGACTGACGTTACTCTGACTGCATGTTAGACTGACGTTACTCTCACTGCACTGAAGTTACTCTGACTGCATGTCAGACTGACGTTACTCTGACTGCAGGTTAGACTAACGTTACTCTGACTGCAGGTTAGACTAACGTTACTCTGACTGCCTGTCAGACTGACGTTACTCTGACTGCATGTCAGACTGAAGTTACTCTGACTGCATGGTAGACTGAACTTACTCTGACTGCATGTCAGACTGACGTTACTCTGACTGCATGTTAGACTGACGTTACTCTGACTGCATATTAGACTGAAGTTACTCTTACTGCATGTCAGACTGACGTTACTCTGACTGCAGGTTAGACTAACGTTACTCTGACTGCAGGTTAGACTAACGTTACTCTGACTGCCTGTCAGACTGACGTTACTCTGACTGCATGTTAGACTGACGTTACTGTCAGCATTGTAAATAATATGCATGTTGCAGGTAAATGCTATGTCCAGTCACATATGGTACTGCTCACACTGTCCATATCGATATTAACAGGCTTTACATCTGTATGATGGACACATTAAGCATCCCATATAATCTCCGACTTGCTGATCGTTATTTCCGCACTTCATGTGGCATTGGTGACGCAGAGCGACTCGTGAATGACTGGCTGCTAAAAAGGTTCAGTTTTAAGAACTGTGTAGCATCTCCATTCAGGGATAGTGCTCTTGCTGGTACCACAGGAAAGACAGGGTAACTCTCGTTGATACAGTGTGCGCAGACTCCAGATGAGAGCAGGGTATATCGCAATGCATGCACGTATGAATGGCTTTATGCATATATACATATCAATAACGACTCTTCTTATGAGAAGGGAAGTTTTGATCATAATGTTGAAGAATTCGATTAGTATCACACAAAAATGACACAATAGGTGTCACAATCAGTATCACAATCAGTATTACAATCAGTGTCACAATCAGTATCACAATCAGTATCACAATCATGGAATGTACCTAGAGATAATGCTGCGTAATGACATTTCTTCAAAATGGCACGAATTGTCGATTACACACTCAAACAGAATAGCCACGAACTATCTATTGCAACTGATGCAATTAATATATATATATATCTAACAATATAGCACAGTTGTAAAGTAATCATGGAATCACTTTCATTCTAGCAACATCTTTATGTACCATCCACTGCGTCGATCTAATCACATTTTGCTTATCTGATGAGAAGAGACAATGAGGGCTGGCATTTGTCGTGCCGTGTGCAGACCTTCCAATCAACACGATCTGATTGGCTGCAGTCACAGCACGACATCGCCCCTGGTTTACCTCCACGCTGAGTAATTACTGACCCGCGCTATTCGGTATTCTTGGCAGTTATCTAATGTCCGAGTGACTGGGGCATCGTTGAAAAGTAAGCAGGGGCAGTTCTCTTTATTGCGAGGTTAATTGGCGGAGTTGGGGAGCATTTCCATTCGGACCGAAGCTAGGCTAAGTGTGACTGCAGCAGCCCTGGCAGCTGATTCCAGCATCCGTGTGGCTAGGACTGCCCGAGGGAGAGGGAGGGTGGGGGACGAATGGGCGGGGCACATGTTTGGGTTTAAAAGGAAGCAAGGTTAATCCAAATGATTCTATAGGATCATCACCTGCGCGAGATGGCGTAAATGCACCACTGCGCCACCCGTTGCGCGTAACGCTGCCACCAATATGTAGCATCGATCTGGGTGATGAGCGGGAGGTCAAAGTTTTCTTACAGCCACACTGTATTTTGAATGATGGAAGAGCTTTGGCCAGGATTAATCCATCAGACTGTAGTGAGCGAGGATGGAAATATATCCCTCTCCTCGGCCTTGTCATATTAATGTTTGCTGGTGAGTCTCAGCTAAGTCCCTGATAGGCTAGCCTGCTGATTATCTGTGCTGGGATCCACAACATGTCATGATCTGAGCGTCTGTGTGCGTGCGCGCGCGGGCTCAATATATTGATGGTACCTTTTGTTTGTAAACCAGCCTCTTTGCTGCCTGTTGGAGTTCTACCATGTACCAATGATGCAGTTTCCTCGTTGCCATGAAAGGAATCACAGCGGATATGGCATTTAGAGATTGCATTTCCAGTTAATCTTGCTTGTAGTTTCCCTATAGCATCCTGTCATGAGATGAAGGAAGGGTCATAGAGGTCATATGCCAGGGTCATGCTGACAATTAATCATGCTGGCTGACTTTGCAATGTCAGACAATGACCTTCAGAGTGCGAGTCTCTCTCTCTCTCTCTCTCTCTCTCTCTCTCTCTCTCTCTCTCTCTCTCTCTCTCTCTCTCTCTCTCTCTCTCTCTCTCTCTCCCTGCTGTTCACCCTAGATATCTTCTAACATTTAAATGTCATCACAGAAATGATGTATTGTTTGCAAATATATCGAACGCTGCGGATCTTCACCAATATCATGCTTTGATTTTATTTTATTTTAGAATGATTAGAAATTTTGTTGGGAAGAAACATCACGACGTAGATTATATATTGCGTTTGTCAGACCATTGTTGAATGGTCATTTGATTGCATGTCTTAAATGGACCCCATCAGTCGGTCTATTAACCAGGATCAGTCGGTCTATTAACCAGGATAAGGCGGTCTATTAACCAGGATAAGGCAGTCTATTAACATCAACATAGGCACATGAGTCAAAGAATGAACATATTTATTTGTTACCACAATGGCTGACCTTGACGTGATCTCTTTAGTTTCCTCGTATGTGTCAACTTCACAGCAGTCGATTGTGGATCGACCATTACAGACGTGATCGGTCCACGTAAATGTCCCCGCCTTGGACCGTTAAGTGCTCCTAGTGGTACCCCAGTCCCTCACTCCTAACGCCAACTTGTTTTATATTTTGGTCATAATCCGATTTATTGATGAGATTTATGTCGCTAATGGAGTGCCTTTTCGCTGTCCCTCAGGGCTAGTGGACAAAACAAAGCAGCAAACATATGGGCTGCATTGCCAAATGCTTAATGTGTAAGCCATCGTAAATGTCTTGCGCTATTCGTGTGTCTTACGATAGGGCGGGCCATGAATCAGTTGCTGCAACTCCGTATTATTGCTAATTATCAGATACTTGGGTTCCATCCTGGCGCTTTTTACAATCGATGGCGAGGGTGTCAGCATCAGTAACCAGCAGCCAGACGAACGGCTCATTTGTTGGGTGGAAAGTAAAATGTGTGCCAGCCTGTAGGCAACAGTTCGGAGTGGATTGAATGTCGGGTCTACTGGCAGTTATGTTACTGTCATATAGCATGGATGATTGTATGCCACATGTGATATTCTGCTATTGTAAGATGATTTAACTGCTTAATCAACCTTAACCTGTGATAGAAGAGCTGGCATAATCACCGCATTGTAAGCTTTACATGCAGAGATCGTTAGTAATATCTAGCATTTTAAGCTATTTTTCAAGATGAGACTAGTAATTTATCTACTCCACTTGAATACTAAGTATAAGCAATTGCTTTCCAGGGTCTCCGCAGCTGAATGTCATGTTTATCACATAAGAAACGTGAACAAGAGCTGATTTGTTTGATGTTAGCTTTTGATGTAATTTGTGATTGCCCCGCCAACTCCCGTGCAGCATCAGCAGCCTCTGTCAGAGGTACTGGCGATGTTGGTGTCTGCTTATGAGGCTGTGGTGGTGGTGCATCATTCATCTTCCATTGACCGCTCTGAAATACTGTATCATATTGCTTAAATATAACTTTCTAAACTATTTGAAAGGAATTCAACATCGATGTTGATTTTCACATCGATGTCCATAAGGTCTCGCCTTCTTCAAGAGAACCCGTGAGCTCTCCACGGAGGTACGAGATTCGTCACTTAACAGTTTAGCCGCACATGGCCGAAGACGCCAAAAACACACTAAAATTTCCATTCAACAACAACAACAAAAACAAAAACGACGACGACGACGACTTAAGCAGCCTGTCTGTCGGTCAGCTGTCCTCGCCCGACGTGCATTACGCTTGCTGGACCTCTTCAGTCACAAGGCGCTTTAAAGCGTAATGCAAAATATGCCACGACCCCAATCGCCTGGCAATCAATCTGCCAGATAAGGTCATTCCTTCGCCATGACCAACAAATACGACGCAGTCGCCGCGCTAATATCGCCCTGCACCATCACTGCCAACTTAAACCTCGATTTATAGGACTTGAACCATCTGAAAACGACCAGCTGCATTTCGGCGCGGACTATCAATTGAACCCCGTGAACTTGCGCGTTCGGCGCAATATACCCGAACACAACCGCATCTTCAGTCGCAGCACGGGCATTTTGACCTTGTAGAACAAACTAATTGAGCAGCTTTTGCACCCAGCAATTACTTGTCCATGCGCGGTGTTGAATTGTCAATAAGGTGTGCCTTAATACCCTGTTGACCGCGGTGCCGGCCGCTGGTCACCTGGGTCGAGTCCGCCTGGCATCGTCCGCTATTGACAGGGGAAGATGGGAGACGGAGAGAGCCTAGGCGGAACCCAACGCTGGCGAGCGGATGCAATGCGTGCCTGGTTCACCACGTCACCAGAGGCGATAATAGAAGAACGTGTGTATATATATCATAATTATATTCATATTTGCACACATGATTTCGCATGCTTGGTGATAAATTTCGATCAATTCCCTCAAATAACCTGGCTTACTCTGTATGACCATCTGCTCGCAAACCCAGGTGGCCCAACTATTCCCAGAATACACCAGATCTCTACTCTCTCACACAAAGCGATTCTCAACAAATGTTTGAATTGCCAGCTGCAATATTGTAGGACAGACCGCAGTAAGCCTCATCGGTGGCCATGAGCAGACGTTTGTGTTACGTCATCTTAGAGCAGCTGTCCTCTGCGGTTACATCGTCAGAGGGGCGCAGACGCAGCCGTTGCACAACTCTCGGCAGGCAGCAATTCACCTCCAGGCCGCCAGGGCTGTTTCGTTCGTCTCTCGATATCGGCTGTCTGGTTCTCATAACCTTTTCTCGTCAACCAAGTTTGTCTGTCAGTGTGTCTGTTTGTTTGTCCGCCTATTTATCGTCCGTCGAACCAACCATTTAATCTGACCTATATCAGTCTGTTATTGTCCGACTCAAAGCATCACGCTTTACGAGTAATAACTCAGTCAACTTCCCTGACCTGCTGACCAGACAGCGGGGTCTCCAACAAGGCTCCCCTCACCCCTCACCTCGTTCGTCAACAATAGGGTATGCTTCATTATAATACTTCATTTCAGTATTACCAGTTGAAACTTTGAAATAAACAGCTTTCAATATGTCCTTCAAGAGACACGGGAATGGCGGGTAAATGCGTGGCCGTCTGACTCACGGGGGCAGAGTTCGATACCAAGCTGTGACATCTAGACCGCTAACATTGGGGACTGTGGATCATTTGTGACTCGGATGATCACGCATTGTGGCGGTCCCTTATCTGAAAGGGGATGCATCCGACACGATGGTTTAATGGTATCGTGTTTCTTAACCCGATCTGGTTACTGGTAGCGTACCTAGTGGTCGGACGCACTGTCCACGACTCATAATCACCCTTGTCCATCTCGACATCACCTCACTAGTTCATTTGATTTTTCTTAAAGACGCCATGTGTATTTCATTAGGCCGGCCGTTTGCTACCGAAAATAACCATACCGTAAACTGGTTTAAGTGATGTCCGAGTCGTAATCGCCCGCGTCACGTGGTGTCATCATTGGTGAAATAAACCAGTCATCAGCACCAGGTTAGTGAAACCAACCAGTCATCAGCACCAGGTTAGTGAAACCAACCAGTCATCAGCACCAGATGAGTGAAACCAACTAGTCATCAGCACCAGATGATTGAAACCAACCTGTCATCAACACCAGATGAGTGAAACCAACCAGTCATCAGCACCAGGTTAGTGAAACCAACCAGTCATCAGCACCAGATGAGTGAAACCAACTAGTCATCAGCACCAGATGATTGAAACCAACCTGTCATCAACACCAGATGAGTGAAACCAACCAGTCATCAACACCAGATGAATGAAACCAATCAGTGTCGCATTCGATGAACCAATCACTTAGCGAAAGATGACCATTGTCCTCTTGTCCAGTATATGCCACTTGTATCAAGCCAGTCAGCCACTCTGGGCCGCGGAATTAATCATTAACTGATATATGAGACTACTTTCTGGTTTGAAGCAATAGGTGGCTGCACTAATTGATATTAAGTGGCATGCCATTCCTAAAAGGAATCTCTCGCTCTCCTTGCAGACCACCACCGGTCACTGGGTCAGATGGTCAAGGCAATATCCTGCCAGGAAACCGCTTCTTCTGACCACCAGGAAGGTGACAAACGACTTTGGAAATATATGACTAGATTCCTTACGTGTCCCAGGCGAGAGCGGTAAAGTGTTGCAAACTCCAAGAGAGAATAGACCACGACTGAATGCCGCAGATGCTTCTCTTTTACCATTGATCACGATGTGTTTATTTGAGCAATGAGGAGAAACGTCTCTGTATACATAATGATGGATATCACTTGACGTCGAATGATCAAAGGGGCACCGTTTGTGAATTTTGATCAGTATCCAATTGATGAAGTGCCTTTGCGCGGCCCCTCGTAACAGCAGACTCTACCGTAGCTCCGGTCGTAACGGTAACATGAATTTATACCGTTACGAAGTTTCATTAAACACAAGTCGGCGATATCTCGTTTGGGCTATATCTCGCGAAGGGCTATATTTCGCACCTAGAAAATAACAAATATCAAGAGCCTTTACAAAAAATAGACCTTTCGCTCCAAAAAACTTACCACCACTCGACGCTATTCTTCAATAAATGCCATCGATAGTTCGTTTCCGAACAAATCGCGATACGAAGTCTGCCATTTTGGAAACTATTAATTCTCGCGATTTCCCGCATTGCCTTAGCATGGGGCACTTACCCTAACTCGGATAGGGGTGTGCCGCGGGACCTCGAAATCCCGTACCCGTTGAACTCGTTGAGAATGAGAAAAAGTATACTCCATCGTACAAAGTATTATGCGATTGTCTAACCCGTCGTAAAAGTCGAGATGTCGAAAAAACCACCCCCTTCGTGCGGCACATGTATACTATATCCTTACACTTAAGTGCCCCCCCCCCCCCCCCCCCCCCCGGGCTTAGCATTAGTCGTCGTCATTCTGCGCATGGGCAATGCATGTGGTCTTGAACTTGTAAACAAACATGTTGCTGTGTTTCTGACTTTTTACCGCTTCCCAAATTGATCGAACTATAAATAATTACCATGGATGAAATCCCCCGCCGAAAAGGGATAAAATCGTCCGTAAAACATCATTGCATTCTATAACTCCATCACTTGTGTATGTTTTGTGCTTGGTAGTTGTCTGAATCGATCTAAAAATATTCGCATTGCGTTGTTTCGAAAAACGGTAAGACGTCTACGCAGACGTCTTGTAGGGCTAACTCTACCGCCGCGTATGTGATGCGCTGTCAGATTGATGTTCAGTTTGTATGAGTAATTCATTAGTCAATCATTGAACGGCTAGTTGGGGCCATTTATCGTTAAGATTATAATTTCCCTATGGTCATTCCATGTATTGACTAAATTTAGTCCTCAGACGGATTTGGTGTTGACACTTCAGTCCGATAGTTAGCACTAACTGTTCTTGTTCTTGACCAAAGTTGTTCGCCATCCAAGCATTCGTTCTGAATGGGCCTTGACGACCTTTCAATGACCGGAAGCTCCCTTGTGGCACAACACACCAACAGTCGATCGGGTACTCCCTTGTTGCCCAACACACTAACAGTCGATCGGGTACTCCCTTGTTGCCCGACACGCCAACAGTCGATTGGGTACTCCCTTGTTGCCCGACACGCCAACAGTCGATCGGGTACTCTCTTGTTGCCCAACAGACCAACAGTCGATCGGGTACTCCCTTGTTGCCCAACACACCAACAGTCGATCGGGTACTCCCTTGTTTACCAACACAACAACAGTCGATCGGGTACTCTCTTGTTGCCCAACACACTAACAGTCGATCGGGTACTCCCTTGTTGGCCAATACACTAACAGTCGATCGGGTACTCTCTTGTTGCCCAACACACTAACAGTCGATTGGGTACTCTCTTGTTGCCCAACACACTAACAGTCGATTGGGTACTCTCTTGTTGCCCAACACACCAACAGTCGATCGGGTACTCCCTTTTTGCCCAACAGACCAACAGTCGATCGGGTACTCTCTAGTTGCCCAACACACCAACAGTCGATCGGGTACTCCCTTGTTGCCCAACACACTAACTGTCGATCGGGTACTCCCTTGTTGCCCAACACACCAACAGTCGATCGGGTACTCCCTTGTTGCCCAACGCACTAACAGTCGATCGGGTACTCTCTTGTTGCCCAACACACCAACAGTCGTTTGGGTACTCCCTTGTTGGTCTAACAGGAAAACCCTCTTAAATCGGTAGATTGACAAACATGCTTAACTTATCATCACTTATCACGATAAAAATACGTACTGAGAAGACTATAAAGCCACCTACGGTGAGAGTATTGACCGAATTTAATTGAAACCGGTCTCTTGCATGACGTTGTCGTTAAGTTTTTATCATACCTTTATTGTCATCATCTGCCTGATAATACATTTCACAGGTGAGTCAATTTATACTAGATTTATACCTTATAACTTTCCGACCTAGTTGCCTTTTCCTCTCCTTTATTCAGCATCATAACAAGTCCGTTTCCATCTGACTTACGTTGCGCAACCTCGCCGCCATATTGGAATTTAGTTGGAAATGATAATCGCCTAACATATTTTAGGCGATTATGCATATTTACAAGTTATTGTGGTTGCTGAGATTCATTCACTGTACATAATAAAAATTACTTATTAAATTGGACTAGTACATCAAGTGGACATCGTGAAGGTAAGGTCTTATCATCGAATTCTCTACATTGGCGAGGCCATCCTTGAGAACCAAGAGGGAGCACAAAAGAGCTTGTTTGTATCAGTAAAAACACCGCCGACTGCAGCACCACTCGTATTCAGTTTGACCGAACGAAAAACGAAAGAGTTTAGTGTTATCCGTTTTTCGTTGTCGCAAATGAAAAACTGTTTACGGTTTCTGCATTGTTGTTCGTTTTTGGTTTTGATTAACAAAAAACGAAAAGACGGTATATACTCGGACCGAACACAACGTCAGGTGGTATTCAGCCGAGGCAGTGCATCTGCATTCACGTCAGATCACAAGGAATTAGAGCTGGTGTTATTTGTTTTCATATTAATCAACCTGTAAATGTGCGTGAGCACATTTGTGTGTTCAGGGGTTGTTACATAACAGTATTTATGAACACGGATGATAAGCCGGAACAGCTTGGAGCGGTCGTTACACGAGGCTATGTGAATTCAAAGGGTCATAGCTTAAACGAATCGCCATTACAAACACACCTGACCCTGTTAGAAGACATTGGTCGAAATGTTGATGTCTTCTAACAGGGTCAGGTTTGTTTTTAATGGCGATTTGTTTTAGTTATGACCCTTCGAATTCACATAACCTTACAGCTCGCAGGAAAAAGCCACTGAAGATATCAAGCTTGAGCTATTTCCAACCCATGCTGTGGGATTAATGCGCATGCGCTGTGTGGGTTTAAAAGGAAATTGCTTCATCGTAAATTCTTCTCACAAATGGCGGGAATATTGGTGGTCGCATGATTCACGCAGACCAATCAGCACCGAGCGCTTATTCAGCGTTTTTCGAAAGTTACGAGAGATATTCGTAGCGAGGTTACACGTGCTGTGTGTTATCTACCATTGCCAGATAACACATTGATGTATTATATCTGTAGGAGCGGTGATTGAGTTAGGTCTGGAAGACCTACTCGAAAATCAGGTTGTTAATATTGGGGTTTTTTCTACTTTTTTTCTGGTTTAAAGTGTGTGCACAATTACTTTACGACTGTTAAAGAGGCTGTTCAGCCCCATGTCGGGCACTCAGGGATCGTTTAACGCAGACATAAATAATGCCATGCTTCAATTTTTGCCGCAAAGTTTACTTGATCGAAAATCATACTGATACATTTTCAACTTTATTATTTCACTGGAAACACGGGTGATATAGAGTACAAATATGTTTTATTTAGTTGTGTCGTTCCATCTATAACAATGCCCCCTTAAGCCAAGACGGATACCTCTGCCTCGAGACGATGGGATCATTTTTGTCTCAAGATATTAATACGCTTTTTGAAGTAAAAATAATTATTTTTGAAATCAGTATTTAGCATGGGTAATTATATTTCCTCCCAAGCACAGGTTAAATTCATAGTGCTTCATTGCCTGGGGCAGCGATGGATTGCTGGGTACGAGCAGCATCCTCTACTCAGTAGAATGGCCAAGAACCGCACTAGTGTTAGCTGTAAATCATTACGCGCTCTATAACTACCTCGCTATCGATGTGTATACATCCGCTTAGGATACAAAATGGAGATTTCACTAAATCTTCATTTATTAAAGTTATTGCGCAAAAATGAGGCCGACAGACAGGAAGGGTAATTTCCCACAACACAAATCACGACGACCGAAGTCGGGATCTATCTTTAGAGACCGCAGCGCCGCGTATTGACTGAAAATCTGAAAACTTTAAACTTCTGGTTTCCAAGCAGCTTGCTTGGCAACCTCGTTGCAAATATGGGGCTAAACAGTCTCTTAAACATAGAGTTACGTCTTGGCGAACTGGTGTCTGCTTGCTCTTAATGAGAAGGACGTCATTTAACATACCAGTATTTGAAGCAGGTTTGAGCTAGGCGTAACATGAGCGCGACACGGTCAGCACACGGGGTGTGGGGGTGGGGGGGGGGCGGGCGGAGTTTGTTGGGGAGGGGGGTGGTAATAATCTTCGACCGCTCTACCGACAGTAGCACGGATAACATCACGAGGAATACCGACCTGTAAAATCGGTGAGCCAAGACGCACAACCCCCTGCAGCTCGTCTGATTAGTTTAACATGGGTAAACGCTAACAACCGACTACACTCTTACGACATCAGTTGTCAAGGTGATTGGATGTCAACATGCCCGCTTATCCACCCACTCCCCTACCTCCGTAAAGATGCACCACACGCCGTGCGTAACTTCTCCCTTACATAATGTGTCGACGTGATGGCGTCATAGCATTTCTGTCACCTAAGCTTCCACACGCGGTTGAGACAAGGTAAACACGACGTGCGGAACAACCACTTATTACGTCTACATCTCGGCTTCCTGGTGACATCACGCCGACATCTCGGCTTCCTGGTGAAATCACGCCGACATCTCGGCTTCCTGGTGAAATCACGCCGACGTCTCGGCTTCCTGGTGAAATCACGCCGACGTCTCGGCTTCCTGGTGACATTACGCCGACGTTACCCATCCGTTGCTTGATTCAATTACAGGAATCCAAGTTTTGTTATTGTGTACACCCATCACTGCCCCCCCCCCCCCCCCACTGCCCCCCCCCCCCCCCCCCCCCCCCACAACCCCGTTGCCCGTCAAACTTCAGTCAGATACATACGACCTTGATCGCTGTCAGTGGCGCCCGCTGGCTGGGACGGGTACATCCGTATCGGTAAAGCATGATCGCTGTGTCTTTGTCGACACGGGACACGATCGCGCGCGGACGAGACGTGCGTGACAAGGATACGGAACGACATCTTACGGGTCATCATACATCAAGCTGCTCAACTCGCTGTGTTAAGGTCAGGTGGCTTTGTTTGATCTCGTCTTGCGATGCCGCCGACGTCTCTTGGTTCTCTCCATTGTATAGTTTTTTACTCCTCTTTTATCACTGACATGCTTCGTCAAATATAGCTTTCATCTTCATTATCAGTGAACGTTATGATCGTAGGGTGTCCATGACAACTGTGAGATCGCCGTAAACCTACAACAGCAGTAACAGAAGAAACAACAGCAGCAGCAACAACAAAAAACAACAGCAGTAACAGCAACAATAACGGAAGCAACAACATTAGTATGAGCAGAATCAACTGAGACATGATGACCAGTTTCACATTCACTTGTGTCTTGGTGTTTTTCTGTCATAACAACACGAAGCAGTCACTATCCTCAGCAACATTTCCATCTCCACTGGTCTCTACTTGAGCAGCATACCCACCGCTGCACCACAACAACAACCTGCTTCTTACAAGGACTTGTTTCGTTTGTCAGACATCAACTGCAAATATTAACACTGTTTCTGTCTGCTAAAGGAATTTCCACGGGTAAAGAATGGCCGCACATTCTTATCGCCGCTCTAGTTCTCCTGCTAATGAGTTTAAAAATAATTTTCACTGCGTCAACAAACCTATCCCAAACTCATGTATCGTGTTGGTTTTTTTTATGTCATATGACATAAAAAGTCATTTTCTGCTGCGTAGCTTGAAATATTGCATTGATCTTTTGTAGTGTGGCAAAATAAATGTAGAAATTAAGAGACAATTGAATGTCAGAGCGAAACTCCAATGATCAATTGCAAATGCACGTTTTGCGTCACGGTGTGTTGCCTCACCTATAATCTCCTAGCTTGAATTCTTACCGCACCTCGTCAGTGAAATGGATGTGCTGTCACTCTCTATTGTTGACAGGTGACGGGGATGAATGTCTGATGATGGCTGTGTTATAATCAACCTGACATGGCCGCTCTATCAAGCATTGGTGATGTGCCATGCTGTAAATGTGTCATTATGAGTATCAGCATTGTGTACGAGCGGAGATAGGTTTGTCCTTACCATTCTGAGATTCCGTGGCGGGAATCAAATGACCACGTGGCTGCGTTCTTTGTCCAGGCGTCTTTCAGCTTATGCCAGGAATGTCAATTGATCATTCGTAGTTACACAGAACACACGAGGAGATGAGACGAATGTTTGATTTACGGGGGGGGGGGGGGGGGGGGGGGGGGGGGGGGGGGGGGTGGTTGGGGCTTGGTTGTGCATGGGGCTGCGTCGAATATTCTCCCCGTCGCATGCAGACCTGGTGGAATCGCGTTGCTTAACCACGAGATACCGGATCGTGAGTCAACGGTGTGCTCACGTTGGCGTCACTGTTTCAAGCTTCGGTTCGAGCTCAAGCCAAGAAGCAACGTATACGCTGTAGGTGGCTTTACATCAAACAAATGTCATTCCAGTCTTCGTCGATATCATAACAGTAATATTTTCTAGGAAGTTTTTTTCGAGGGCACGACGATGTAATACAAAGCATGTCCGTTATATATTTCGTGTTATATGGGTTGATAAGCTAGCATTGAGAGGTAGCGCAATTTACGCGCTATAGAGACCAATAAAACTAGAGATTATTTCGGTCAAAGCGTCAAATAACGTGACATTTTCACAACTGCACCTCGATCTGGCCCTCATCGCGATCAGCCCTGGCCTGGCCGGATTGATGGTACGGAAGCTATCATCGAGCAGAAACCATCGGAATAAATGAGATTTGGGATTGCCTTTTGAAAGCATGGGATCAGGGAAGGTCTCAGAAACCGCCCCGCCTCCGCATGGTGACAACCAGATATGAGAACTGACTAAAATGAGGGCAGGCCAGTGGGGTCTTAAGGTCGAATTATCAACCATACAACGGCGTGATGTTTATCTCATCACGAAATTGAAGCTCTGGAGGTATTCTAGAGGAGTAAAGGTTTATGAAATAACCTCAGAGTGCCTCATATTCTTGCAGTTTGAGGAATACTAAGCAGGTTATGTTATAGTGTATGTCAATACTTGGGGTGTGGCATTTCAATACTGGTCATATGTCTGTGTCGGTATGAACACACGGCTCCTGTCAAACATGTTCGAGCGATGCCAATGACGTGTTGACTTTACATATACGACGAATATAACAGTAACTTTATTCCTAGACTTGGATTGCATACGAACACCAAACAGTAACAATACTGTGTATTTGATGATCAAATGCGATTTAATGGTTAAATATCCAACATGTATTTGCAAAATATCGTTTCTAAATTTTTTCAGCAAAATGATTTCTGGACACATTTCGTCAAGATCTTGACGGAAGTGGCGAGAACGCAGCTCGTCACATCCGGAATATATCGGTGATTTGTCTATTTTGGGAACGGTTGGTAAAGGGGTTATACGCTCTGCGCTAAATCCGTATGGTGGATGTGGGATCTGGGAAGAGAGTGATGTTCCAGGATATGAGGAAGCGGTGACGTGGTCGTTACTGTGAGTGGTGGTGACGGTCAGCAGCGGCTAGCCAGATGGTTGGTATATAGACCATACGGCGGTACGCCGCTCATGTTGAGGCCATCTCCGAGCTACGGGCTGTTGTTATCAACAACTTTCCTTTTCCCGGAAATGGTCACTGAGGGGAAGGTTGTCTGACTGTCCCAATGCTGATTATGTACCGGACACCATATAAATGACCGCCCTCGAACACATTCCCTAAGACAACACCAGTTGTCGATGGCTTCCAGTGACGCTGCGGTTAATATATAAATTGCAAGTATGTATGATAAACACCACAACATACCTCGTATGTAACGAACTAGTGGGTTTCCTATTCAACCTTGACACCTAGATCCGGGACCAGTTCCGGGACCACATCTAGGTCAGTGCCTTTACCACCAAAACATGGCGGTGTCTGAGATTGAGGACCTCACTGACACTTAAACCCCGTACCTGGTTAATGAAAGAAGTCAAGCCATGGGTTGTCTTACATTTGTGCACGTGCCATTTAGCTTACACGACCATTTTCATTTTCCATCTTAATATATGAAAACGACCGTTTCTTAGCTTCTTTTTCATCTTCGCAAAATAGAAAAACGAAAGTAAGTCACTTCCGTTTTATTAATTTCGTAGTTGATATTCATGGTACTCACTTGCCCCCCTTGAAACCAATAATTGCAGGATCCATGGTATTGCGCATGGGTAGTGGAAGGGGGGTGGGGTGGGTAGTATGGTGCCAAAATCGACCATATATACATATATATATATATATATATATATATATATATATATATATATATATATATATATATAGATATATATATATATATATATATGCATATATATATATAATTATATATATATACATTTATATATATATAAATATATATATATATATATATATATATATATGTATATATATATTAATATACAAACTCATGTAACATATTTGTATGCATATTATATATATTTGTGTGTATACATTATATATATGTATACATTTTATACATATATTTAAATATATATACACATATAACAGGTGTGTGCGTGTATATTTATATACATATCTCTCTCTCTCTCTCTCTCTCTACTATATATATATATATATATATATATATATATATATATATATATATATATATATATATATATATATATATATATATATATAAACATATGGCAGTTTTCTTATTTTGCAAAGTTGAAATAAGAAATAGATAAACGGTTGGTTTTCCGTTTTCCTCTTCGTAAATATCAAAAAGAAAAACGAACCAGCGGTAGATAGATACCCTGATTGGTGTGGGTCACGATCCCAACCGGACATTGACGTAATTCACTTCCGTTTTCCCAATTTCGTAGTAGATATTCATGGTATTCACACGGCCCCCTCGAAACTAGCTCCCTCCTGGTTCCCGAGGATGGCCTCGCCAATGTAGAAAATTCGATGAAAAGACCTTACCTTCACGGTGTCCACTTGATGAAACGAGTCCAATTTAATTAGTAATCGTTATTGTGCATAGTGAATGAATCTCAGCAACCACAATAAAATGTAAATATGCATAATCGCCTAAAATGTCGGAGGCGATTAACTTTTCCAACTAAATTCCAATATGGCGGCGAGATTGCGCAACGTGAGTCGGTTGGAAACGGACTTGTTATGATGCTGAATAAAGGAGAGGAAAAGGCAACTAGGTCGGGAAGTTATAAGGTATAAATCTAGTATAAACTGACTCACATGTGAAATGTATTATCAGGCAGAAGATAAAAAATTCCGCGCGGTCGTTTACGACAACGTAATGCAAGAGACCGGTTATTGGCAACTACCAGAATTCGGAGTGGAATTTTTCGCCGAAAAGTTAGAAATTAATCGAATGTCAAGTATTCGCCTAGAGATTGGTTAAAAAACCCACATCAATTAAATTCAGTACTTTCACCGTTGATGGCTTTAAATTCTTCGCAGTACGTATTTTTAACGTGATAAGTGGCTATAAGTTACTCATGTTTGTCAATCTACCCATAAAGGTGGGTTTTCCAGTTAGTCCAACATGGGAGTACCCGATTGACTGTTGACCTGTTGGGCTACTTGAAATCAGTAACTGTAGGATCCATGGTATTGCGCATGGGCAGTGGCAGGGGTGAGGTGTGTAGTATGGTGTCCATATATATATATATATATATATATATATATATATATATAGAGATATATAGATATATATAGATATATATATAGATATATATAGATATAGATATATATATATCTAAAGTATATATGTATATATATATAGGTATATATATATCTATATATATATATATATATATATATATCTATATATATCTATATATATATATATATATATGTATATATATATATATATATATATATAAGGAATTGGAAAACGGGTTTCCTCTTCATAAATACCATATAGAAAAACGAACCAGCGGTAGATACCCTGATTGGTGTGAGTCACGATCCAAACCGGACATTGACTCGTGCGGTTTTTGATTCGTTGGTTCTGCTGACTGAAGAGGAACTTGTTGAGTGGGTGTAATAATGCTTACAGTAGCAGAGCTTCGTTGATATTGCTTTTTTGATTCGAGTGACACGAAGGCGCTACTTCTCACATCCCTTAGCTGACTTTAATCGTTCATGGCGCTATAACCATCGATATATGTTTGTTTACATGTTATATTATACCGGCTGGTTTTCAGGATATTACATTTTTTGGGACAGTTCTTCAGAGCGTGATGTGACATTCATAAATCTACTCGAGCGTCCCAACATGGTTTAAGAGTTTGGAAGTTTGAAGCAGCCGTAAAAGGAGGATATTATGACCATCAAGATGAAGAGCGTGACGTAACGAACCCTCCCCAGCGATTTAAATGTTTGTCTGTCAATGGTGCTCCAAAAGTGATCATTGCCGCTTATTATCAGCGTGATGTATTTAATCGTTGCTTTCTTGTTAAGTATCATCGAATAGCCTTTTATTTACTTTACGAGAACTAAATTGTGTCCGATCCTTAGTCATTTCTGTGACCCACGCAGTGGGCGTTCACGTCTAATATAACGAGACATGCTGGGCTTTGGACAGATGACAATCGAACGCCAAATGCTTTATTGTCGGAGAGTCTTTATGGGGCATTGATGTCCCGAGTGAATGACGTATATTTCAGTAGTTTTGACACCAGGCATACAGTATAGCGTTACTGGTCGCATCAACGGAACATCATCACTTAACTAGCAGCTTCATATTAAAATAATTGAAAGCTGTGACGGCTTATTCAATACATAATGATTCTGCGAAACGCTCGGAATCACCAAATTATATGACCATACGGCTAACATCCCGAGCAATGATAAATGACATTGACATCGACCTGTAGTCGTGGACGCTGCTGAAAACCACATGTAGCCATGACAACAACCAGCTCCGGTTGCTGATGCTGAAAACAACAACTGACCCCATGCCAGCACGCGTCAAAACAACCGGACAGGCCAGCTCACCTCATTTACACGAGGTCACGCGGGTCAAGGCCTACTCGCCGATGCTGCAGACGACAAATGACCAGAATCGATGAGTCATAGAGATGCCGTTAGCGGTCTGTCCATATGCTGGTCAGAGTATGGCTTACTTGCTGGCCCTACATCCCTGGGTAGCGGCCAGGGTAGCGCCTTGGACACCAAGGGGCGGTAAACACTACCCCGTGAAAACGCGAGATTTATCGTCGTGACCGTGACCCGTCCCCCTCTACCCCTACCCAATCGTAGTTCTTAGAGTAAGCCCACTCCTAACTGTTGTTGTGTCACATGTAGAGGATAAAGAAGAGATCCGGTACGAGGTAAGGGCACTTGTTTCGCTGAAAGCAGGTTCCCTTGGGGCACACACTTCATCGCATCCAATCTGGCGCGACAGCAGCACCGATTCTAGTAGTCTATAATCATGACACGACTTGACATATCCGATCACTCCTCCACAAAACAAGCTCAACAATGTCTACTCTTACCTTGAATGTCATAAAATGCAAATAAACTGTGTTTCTTTCACGAAATCTTCGAATTAAAGATACAGTCGATCGGCTTGATCTTCTAGAAACACTAAATCAATACTGATCGACATATCGTCTTTATGTCGCGTGACAGTATACAATACTCATATCATTGCTCCAACAAGAAAACAAAATTTTCTGGAGGGAAATGTAAAAGTCGATCGCTGACGCTACGAGGCAAGTTGTGAATCTGCGCACGCACTCGAGCAAGCGGGCGATGTGAGTTGGCGAGAGCGTTGACAAGTCGAGGTCGGGACGGTTTCTTCCTCCGCGTTATGATCAATGAATACTGGAAACTCTTCTTCAGCCCCAACCCCGCCACGCACCTCACCATAGATGTAGCTTTCACGGAAGCTGTCGTGTGGAAATTCGCGCCATATGCAGTGAAATGCGCCTCGTGAAGCCCGGAGAAGCATCATAAAATATAACAGACCTGACCTAACAGCAGCTATACATATCTCGACGGTTGATTACGTGATCACCTCACCCTCCCCCCACCCCTGTGACCCAACCTTACCCCCGCTGACATGAAAGTAAAACTGAATTTCGTTTTTTCCGCTACGTATTTTCCAATTGTGCAATGTATGCTATTGGTTGCAAGTTTTGGCCGTGAAGACGAGAACGAGACGACCTTGCAAACTTTCACCATGCATTACGTCGGGACCTGGTTTGATCTCGTTTCCGTTTGTTTGTCTATTTGCTGAAATGACACGATAGTAATCTTTCGTACTGAGGACACCTAATCATCGATAATTCATCGAAATCGGTGCTTTGAAAAACATCCTTCCAAAACTATGCAAATATGCAGCGGTTGGGTGAAGTAATTATGCATGCGCTATTCCATCATTCTCTGTAGTCATCCCCTAAACTTGACCCGTTTTCAGCGTCAGATGGGTCTATCACGTGCCATATTTAGCTAAAAATAAGCCATCGAAGTTAATAAATAGAGCTAATATCAAGCCCAATTTTGACTGTCACGTTAGTATCACTATCGCATACTGTCACCATCACAATGCATCAATGATTCAATCTATGGTTACACCTCTGCTAATAAAGTTAATAAAGCCCTCAGATACAGCAGGCTCCTCTACAGCAGGCTCCTCAGATACAGCAGGCTCCTCAGATTCGACTCGATTGTGCGAATATCATTGTCAAAAAGTATTATGGAATCTTTCACTGAAATTAACAACAGAACTATAATTATTTTTGTGATTAAACGGAGGGAGAACATCAAAATCAAGTTTGGAGCTTGAAGACAGTTTTGGCTTTGATGTGGGCGCATTACAAACTTCCGTCACAGCAGTGGAGTCCCTGTGGACCGATTTGCAACGGGTTATTTGCGGCCTTTTTTTTTGAAAATAAGATGGACACTGAGAAATACAAACACACATACAATTTCTCCAACATATATTTGTTAAGACATCACCATGACTACAGCGTCTTTCTTCACCTTATAACGCGCTGTCATGGCCGCGAGCTTTAGTGCCCCTGACAAAGACTATCATTGTACCACGGTGAATTTCTGGCCCAGTGATACAGATTGTCATTGGTCCAAAATTAGTTCTTTGACCAATGATTAGTTTATCTCATAGAAGCCATCGGTACGCAACTTGTCACTGACAGTCATTTAGCCACAACTGACCCCTGGTCATCGGTCACCAACTGGTCCACAATCAGTCCCTGGTGCCGAATGCTTCCAGTCGACTCCTGCTCCCTGACAGCGCAGACTACCCTGACAGCGCAGACTACCATGACAGCGCAGACTACCCTGACAGCACAGACTACCATGACAGCGTAGACTACCCTGACAGCGACAGTGCAGACTACCCTGACAGCGCAGATTACCCTGACAGCGCAGACTACCCTGACAGCGACAGTGCAGACTACCCTGACAGCGCAGAGTACCCTGACAGCGCAGACTACCCTGACAGTGCAAACTACCCTGACAGCGCAGACTACACTGACAGCGCAGACTACCCTGACAGCGCAGACTACCCTGACAGTGCAAACTACCCTGACAGCGCAGATTACCCTGACAGTGCAGACTACCCTGACAGTGCAGACTACCCTGACAGCGCAGACTTCCCTGTCACAAGTTGTTATGTTAATTATTGTTTGAGATACGATGGCCTGATGAGAACCAAAATCCAGGGATCAATTCCATCGCTTGATTGAATTTTCGTCATTTGTAATCTGATTGACATTGTGGCATCATTACCTGTCCCATCCTGCTGGCGGTGTGCGCGTGCGCATCCCATTGTGGTACGCTGGATCATATCGTGATAAAAGCCGTGATCATGCCCTGGAATGTCGAGATGATAGTATAAAATAAGAAACCTTGACTTCTCCCAGAGTATTTTTACGTATTCCTTTTTGTTATACCCCTGCATACCTCGTCCATGAAGCAGACGAGGCTCGAATCTATTTATATGAGGAAATGATTATGCTCCCCGTAAATAGTCAGTCTGGGCCGATGATGCCAACTCTCACTGACAACGTGAGTACATCACTGGTCCACGCGTGTTACGAGGTGCAGTCGGATCAGGCTGCAGTATAGCTCGGTAAGCTGGTAAGCAGGTAAGGCGACCCGACAGGGCTGCCGTACAGCTCGGTAAGGTGGTAAGCAGGTAAGGCGACCGACAGGGCTGCCGTAAAGCTCGGTAAGCTGGTAAGCAGGTAAGGCGACCGACAGGGCTGCCGTAAAGCTCGGTAAGGTGGTAAGCAGGTAAGGCGACCGACAAGGCTGCCGTAAAGCTCGGTAAGCTGGTAAGCAGGTAAGGCGACCGACAGGGCTGCCGTACAGCTCGGTAAGCTGGTAAGCAGGTAAGTCGACCGACAGGGCTGCCGTACAGCTCGGTAAGCTGGTAAGCAGGTAAGGCGACCGACAGGGATGCAGCTGTTTATCAAGACTTCAATGTAGTGTGTTGCCCTCAAAATATTAACTATATTTAATGGCATGAAGTTGTATCTGAATAATATCTTTGTTTGTAACTTCCGTGGCCCAGAATCAGCCAGCCTTCCTTCACATATGATTTCTACTGATTGATATTGACGATTTTAATTATTATGACTTTGATCACTGCGATCTTGCAACAGGTATGTATTGGTTCTCAAGGGCGTCACACTATTCTACAACTTTACGGAGGAGTTCAATATCTGATAACATTAACCATCTCATCTCCAGCACACCCCACCCCCCCTCTTCCACCCCTAACCACCACTTACTTGTCGCCCTGCATTACCCTATGTAATTACACATCCGCCAGAAGCCACCAGTAAGTATGTGTCAGTTGAACAACCGAGCATGCCCGGCATCTGTTGTACGTCCACGATTGGCCTACATCAGGAGAGCAGGCAAATGTGAGGCTTCTGCCATTTGCATTGCAGACGTCATTAATTAAGAAAATGTAGGCGCATCATATCCGCCCTTGCCTGCGCATGTTGGTCGGTACCCGAAAAGGAAGGACGCCAGTAGTTCCGCTCTAATATAGCACCTCAATGACTGGTCAGAGGATGAAAAGACCAACCGACCAGGACTAAACAACGGCCCCGTCCATACACCGCATTGGATGAAGATCTCTGTAGCGGCTGGCACTGTCATCACGTGGTCCGTCGACGCTTAGTTGAGAGGATACCTCTCGTCAGAATCCAAGCCAACCTGCAGCTGATCATCGCCGAGCGCTGCCCGTCTCGTCCGCTAGCATCGCTTCCACAACAAATTTAACAACAAATGCAAAAGTGACGATTTGTCAGGTACAAAACCAACATTGGCTCATATAATGTACACAGCGTACACATGCAAGCATCATCAGCTCATCTGATCCGGGCGACATCGAGCTAGTCGGATCCTATAGGCCTTGACCTTTCTGATAGCGATTACTATCCAAGCATGTGTATTGGCAATTGAGTCCAGGTTGTGCGGAGAAAGCCAGATAGCCAGTATGGAATCCAGTGCCCTATATAACTCATTGATTTCTAGACGTTTACCTAGTTAAGACAGTGTGCGTAGGAGAGACACCAGGGCAGTGTTAGAACGAGGCGAGACGATAATAAAGCCAGACCGACATCCATTTTACGCGTGTATTACGTGCTCAAGCCATTCCAGCTGTGGCCACCGGGAACAAACGTCTGAAGCAATGATAATAAGTCGAGGGCGGGGTTTGCTATGGGGCATCTGGGCCAATTACGCCACCTTAGAAAAGTGGCGCTAAAGTATAACGAAACGAGATGGGAAGCATATCGTTCTAATCGAGGGCGTGTCCTATGCGTTGTAAATTACCACGAGGTTACCACGGAACGCTAAAACACCAAGCTCACATTAGCGCAGGCGTTGTTGGGATGTGGTAGACTAAATTAAGCACATGTAGGTCTGGTATTTTAATTGCACTAAAGATTTACATTTTTGGCAGCGTTCACAACGAGAGATGGCTGCCGAACGACGCCAAATAAAGACAAGTGAGGAATTCAGTGGCACTCCGTTCGTGTTCAGTGACGTAAGTGAACACATCGAATGACGACAGTCATAACGTGCTATGACGTCAGACGGAACATGCGTTGATGTGACCTTGCTCTGACTATGCTGAAACCTAACTCTGTCGAAATCAAGGGCGAATATTCCAAGAAACTGCCATTGTTAACGCTAGGTGTTGGTAATGTAATGATTACATAGTCACTTGTTCGTCTCTGATGTGTGGATCGAATAAATGACATCAGGTGATAACGACATAGGCCCGACGCCATGTGACCAACGCACCTGGTCACACGCCAATAAATCAGGAGGTGTCTTATGTCAGAACATTTCTTTATCGATCACATCAGCAGGTGTCTAAATTCAGAACATTTCTTTAATGACCACATCAGGTGTCTAAATTCAGAAAATTTCTTTAGCGATCAAATCAGCAGGTGTCTAATGTCAGAACATTTCTTTAACGACCACACCAGCAGGTGTCTAATGTCAGAATATTTATTGAACGACCACATCAGGTGGTATAATATACAGGATCACAAGGCATTCCCTGATTCCAGACCACGGGGTTGGTGACCCGTAACCCGCAGAACTAGGCGTCATGTGAGATGCTTTGGATCCAACGATGAATTGTCTTGTCATGAGTCAACAGGGACGGTTGTTATTGCTGCTGCGATATCTGCGTGGGCTGGTTGTTTGGGGTTGGGGTGATGGGTTGTCTATAACATTTACGTTCGATTTGGAGGTTTCTTAAAGCCTTATGGAAAATTATCGAAAATCCCCCGGTAGAGAATGACGCAATCCCACTCATCTGTGGATTGTAGGAAAACGTCATCTTTCATTTAACGCCGTGCACTAATTCATGGATCCACTTAATGACTAAAGGGTCGTGAGCGTTTCATGGTGTCACGCTGGTCTGGTGTGTGAATCGCTGTCACAAAACGAATCATTCTGCGAAACGATGACGACGAGTACGCAGGGTCAGACGGACTCGCCAGGAGGCGCAGCCAAAGGTCGCATCTTGGCTCCCTTGGACGGTCAATTAGTTTAAAGAGGCGGAGGGTGACGAAACGCGTCATGCCGTAAGGCCCCGGATGTTAGGCATCCACTGATGGCCGTCCGTGAACACGTCGTGAGCATGCGCTGTATGTGTTGCGCTGACCAGGTACTTGGTGCAAAATGTTTATTAATCCACTCCAAATTCCCCTCCCATCGGCCCTATTAAATATATCAAATAACTCAATCGCACCACCCTCGACCCCTCCAAGCCACCGCATCATCGTAACAAAAAAAACCAGACCTCCAACTGGCATTCATTTAAGGCTTTAAAAGGACCTCTGATTTGGGATTTTCCTGGTTATATCTCAGCGATGCGTAAAAGACAACAAATTAGTGCCTTGATACTTGACATGCGCGCGACTTTAAAGGAGCAGTGGCGCGCTGGTGTTTTTGTAGTTTCACCGGCTAAACGAGCGGAAAATTTATCAAGGCAGTGGAGGGGGGGGGGGGGGGGGGGGGGGGGGGTCAGGTGAGTGTGGCTCCGTTTGGCGACGTAATAAGGCGTGCATGTCACGGAATTACACGGCGTATTGGAGGGAGACGTCTGCCATTTTGCGAGCCATTTGGCGCCAGATTTCTTATCGGTGTAAGGGGGTCACCGTAACTTTGTACGGGCGGTATGCATTGATTTTGTGTTACGTGTCGACGTTGGTATGGTCGCTATGTTGAATATTGAGGTGTTAGGCAGAAAACATCACTTGGTCGATGCATTACGCATGAATTGTCACGTGGCGGAATGTGGAGCTACTCGGTAGTATCCGTATGACAACCAGCTCCACTTCTCGCCCCGGTCGCCGTCGTGGTCAATCTTCCCGCGTGCTGAACACGAAATTATTTGCTTCTGAAAAAAATCGTGGGTTCATAACTCAGTTGTGATTAAGGAAGCCAGGTCACGTGCTACCTTCCTCGAGTCGCACACTGTAGTTGTTCTGCAATAGTGTGTTTTGTATACGGGTAACATCAACATCCGGTTTCAAATGATGAAATGATGAGATATACTGCCGGTCCCTTAACACCAATGATATCGAATGAATGCAGACTGGGGCAGTTATTTTCACCTCCTCCGTAAATATGATTTGCCTTGAACAAAGCCAATGAGTAAGACGTACGGAGGTCCTTTCAACAGCAAGGCCGAACGATGCGACCTTACACCCCCCGCCCCGCACTCCGCCTTCCGCCCTCCTACCTCTACACCACAATCCGCCTCCCTCACAACACAAGCCACGGTTCAGCGCTATACAATTCTACTCCAACCGCGTGTCTTTGCAGTAACAGAGAAAATAACTGACCAACCGAATGTGGGAAATGGCGGGACAAAAAAAAATTGAGCAGCTTTGTTTGCTTTTGGCCACAATGTCAATTCGCTGCCACCTTTAAGAAAGCTCAGGCTTGGAATGCGTTCTGTCGGGGCGCGAATGACAACTGTGAGAAATGTTGCCGGAGAGGAATGCGTAGATGCGTATTTCTGGCACCTGACAACCGGTATACTATGATATTCAAGTGCGCATATGTGCACGCGGCTCGCTACATCACGCGCATGGCGTCCTCCAAACAGAGCCAGGTGGCACCGTCAGCTCTGACCAAGGTTCATCACACAATCAGAATTACACCACATTACGACATACAATCACACCACATTATGTCATAATATACCACACAATCACACCACATTACGTCATAATACACCAAACAATCACACAACATTATATGATAATACGCTACACAATCACACTACATACCGTCATAATACACCACACGATCACACTACATGACGTCACAAAACACCACACAATCACACCACATGACGTCATAAAATACCACCCAATCACACCACATAACGTCATAATACACCACACAATCACATCACATGACGTCACAATGCACCACAGAATCACACCACATAACGTCATTATACTCCACACAATCGCACCCCATAAAGTCATAATACATCACATAATCACACCACATGACGTCATACACCACACCACTCAATTAACATCATTGTCACCATCGCAACCTTTCTCGTCGCCTTGATGGGCTTCATGGTCGATTGGGTCTCCACCACATTTGTATGAAAGAACTCTAGAAATTCACAATGCACAAACACAGAATCACACCACATAACGTCATTATACTCCACACAATCGCACCCCATAAAGTCATAATACATCACATAATCACACCACATGACGTCATAATACACCACACAATCACACCACATGACGTCCGACACGACCGTCATCAACATCGCTACCATCATCGTTATGAAATAGAAACCATAGTCATCATCATTATCATCATCATCATCGTCGACCTCACTACCTGTTATTAACATCATTGTCACCATCGCAATCTTTCTCGTCGCCTTGATGCGCTTCATGGTCGATTGGGTCTCCACCTACGTCATTCTCTCCATTCTCACCTTTAACCTACAAACGAGGGTCACGTGACGTAGCTGCTTCATCGCCCGACGGACAGCCCTCTATGACGTGGTAGGTGATGAAAGAAGACCTCCCGTAGCTAATACCTTTGTCAAGTGCCTCCGAGATAAAGCCAAATCACAACTTAACGCGCGCAAATTTGCTTAAGTATCATTAAAAAAGCGCCACAACCCCTTTATATTCACGACAGCGCGACATTAAAGCTTGTTTTCCATATAGATTCCAAACTATACAGTCAGTGATGAGAGACTTGATCCTAATCGGGGGCGTGGGGTAAGGGTGAATATTGTGGCCGGATAAAGATGAGAAGCCGATCTCTATGGAGCGTTCAGCAAGTCTAATGGCTTGTCAGTCCACGACGTCTGGGCAAGCATGGGTCACGGGTTTATTCTGAGGTTGAAGGTCAATAAGAGGTCATGGGGCGAATTCTTGTGTTGCGACATTGGGTTGACCAAATTGCAGTTGCCGCATGTGGGTAATCGATCTTAGCTCCAATCAGTGCCAGATTTCGATAATGTTACATATACAGAGTGCGAGGTTGCTAGCATTCATATTTTATTTCTCTCCCCCTCCCCCTCCCTCTCTCTCTCACTTATTATGGGATATCAATATACGAATATATATGCATATTTAATTTATGTATATATAAATATTCCCACCATAGATGCAATGTTTAGCGGAACACAAAATAGTAACATGCAGTAGGCTCCAGCGTTCCTCACGCCACTTGCTTCCTTATGAACTCCAGCCAATCAGCTGACTCGAATCAGGGCATGATGCGAACATGCATCTCGATCGACCACACAATCAGCTGATGGCCATTTTTTTACCCGGTTGAGTTCGATCTGTGCCGAATGGCCACGGCTCTCCCCATGGATAAGTCACGAGGTCGAAGATTGACCAGGAATAGGTGGTTGGAGCTGGAATAAAGTCCAGCAGTCAGAGGTGGAACAGGAGTAGGTGGTTAGAGATGGAATAGAGGCCAGCGGTCAGAGGTGGAACAGGAGTAGGTGGTTAGAGTTGGAATAGAGGCCAGCGGTCAGAGGTGGAACAGGAGTAGGTGGTTAGGTTATTAGAGTTGGAATAGAAGTCAGCGGTCAGAGGTGGAACAGTAGTAGGTGGTTAGAGTTGGAATAGAGGCCAGCGGTCAGAGGTGGAACAGGAGTAGGTGGTTAGAGTTGGAATAGAAGTCAGCGGTCAGAGGTGGAACAGTAGTAGGTGGTTAGAGTTGGAATAGAGGTCAGCGGTCAGAGGTGGAACAGTAGTAGGTTATTAGAGTTGGAATAGAAGTCAGCGGTCAGAGATGGAGCAGTAGTAGGTGGTTAGAGTTGGAATAGAGGTCAGCGGTCAGAGGTGGAACAGTAGTAGGTTATTAGAGTTGGAATAGAGGCCAGCGGTCAGAGGTGGAACAGGAGTAGGTGGTTAGAGTTGGAATAGAAGTCAGCGGTCAGAGGTGGAACAGTAGTAGGTGGTTAGAGTTGGAATAGAGGTCAGCGGTCAGAGGTGGAACAGTAGTAGGTTATTAGAGTTGGAATAGAGGCCAGCGGTCAGAGGTGGAACAGTAGTAGGTTATTAGAGTTGGAATAGAGGCCAGCGGTCAGAGGTGGAACAGTAGTAGGTTATTAGAGTTGGAATAGAGGCCAGCGGTCAGAGGTGGAACAGGAGTAGGTGGTTAGAGTTGGAATAGAAGTCAGCGGTCAGAGGTGGAACAGTAGTTGGTGGTTAGAGTTGGAATAGAGGCCAGCGGTCTGAGGTGGAACAGGAGTAGGTGGTTAGAGTTGGAATAGAGGCCAGCGGTCAGAGGTGGAACAGGAGTAGGTTATTAGAGTTGGAATAGAGGCCAGCGGTCAGAGGTGGAACAGGAGTAGGTGGTTATAATTGAAACAGAGGTCAGCGGTCTGAGGTGGAGCAGGAGTAGGTGGTTAGAGTTCAATAGAGGTCAGCAGTGGTGGACTAGAGAGGTTTTTCATTTTAGAATAAATAAAGATGGATCGCATATTGGAAATTCGCTATTCGCTAGTTGTCGTTCATCGCGTCATATCCCTGAAGGTGACTGATGCGACCCACATGGTCGCCGAGATGACCCGAGGAGTAGACGCGACCTTCTTTCCGTCAGCAGTACTGGTATCCGTGCCAGCACGGCGCTGTAACTTTGGGTGAAGTGGAGAGTCATGGGGGATAGCACCCACAGGCGCTCGGGATCCCACGCCAACCTTCTGTCTGCATGGATCAGCCAACTCGGTCATGATCCAACAGACAGATACTCGGTCATGATACAGCAGACGGATACTCGTTGGGACCTGAGCGGCGGCGTCAAAACAAGTCAATTTGTTTGTGACTTACGCCATGTGTCCTTATGTACGCTGTAGAGAGACAGTGGATTCACATGGCATATCACGTGGTATGCTAAGTGAGTATGTGGATGCTGAAACTGCATCGCACCATCACTGTCTACTGGGTACCGGTGAAAATTATATTCGTGGGAGGCAAGACGTTTATAAACATTGAAATCCGTCGCCTCATTTTCGGAGCAATACGACGCGAACCACATCTTCCTGTGATTCAATTGGATGGTCAAGTACTTGTAACATACTCTCACTTGAAAAAAAATCAAATGGCATATAAGAGTGATAAAGTGGCATCTCAGTGGTAAGGTATATCAGTGGTACAAATATCAGTGTTAAGATGAGGCGGCCAGTTCACGTTATAGTTTACTCCTCGTGACCTCATGTTATCACGTGACACACGCTACCACGTGACTGACAACATCAGCACTGTCATTGGGCAAAGTGTGACGTTTTCGTTGGCTCTTTTACGATCTTTCTCTGCAGTCTTGTCTGGGATACAATATCTGGGTGATCACGTTGAGGATAAATAGCACATTGCCATGGTTGTTCTGAGAATGACTGTATATAGCTGGTAGCTGTGTGTTGACGACCAAGTTATCTACTAAATGACACATTCGCATTTGGCTTGGACTAAATAGATAACTTTTAAGTACAGTTTTACGGTTTCCGAAACTGCTTATTGGAAACCAACAACTGGGAGAACATAAGCAAATATAACGAATCTACTGAAATGTCAGAAAAGTGACTAAAATCACTCGTCGTGAGCAGTTAAGGCGACAGACCAAGAGACAAATTGATACTGCACTTCTGAAGGAGACTGTATCAAAGAACTTATGGCTAAGCTCTTTGACCAACACGCGGTGGACCCAGAACAGGTTGCTGTACATTCTCATAATTCAGAAGTCGGGTATTACCATCGAATACAAGAATCTGCTTGCTGATCCGCGAACCCCCGATCGAAATGAGGTGTTCGTCATTTGTCTCAACTTTACAGCAGCTGTTCCTCAGTCAACAAATTCAACCGCACATAATCACTAACTAACTAACAGAGATAAGCATTGATACAAGCGAAGTGAATAAAACCAAGCATACATTGGAACGTCAGATCAGTGAGCTTATGTTTGGCGTTGCGATTATACTCGTTTTGATGGTAAAAAATCCCAGTATAACAGACAGAAACGAAAACTCCACGTGAAGGGCGGTAACTCGGGTGAAACGTATGACGAGGATTCCAGCCAAAAACATGGAATTATCCCACGAGCTAATTCATTTATCGTTCGGGATGGTTGATATATATATCGCATGAGATAAATAAAACACGTTAGTCTTTCATTGGTTATATCCGTGAATTATATATATATATATATATATATATATATATATATATATATATATATATATATATATATATATATATATATATACATATATATATATAAATATATAAATACATATATAAATATATATATGTATATACATATATATATATACATATATACACACACACATGTGGTGATATTCGATGTACCCTAGACCGAAAAACTAGTACGAAAAAAACAACGAACACCCACGCTTACTATCAACTTCCCAGAATGCACTTAATAGTCTGTAAGATCTGGTGGCAAAGTTTGAATTTTCGTCTGGGTCAAAGGGTGCCGTGATAATATATAAACACGAATAAAGAAATAGACGCGCCTGTAGTCTCGCTAATAGCCTTCAGTACAATTCTACCATTCAAAGCTCCAATTGGGCCAATCGGCTCGAGATCTACGAGTCCAAAGAAATTCCAAGGTAAAACGAGTTTCTTTTTGGATCGGGGCTCCAAAAGCG
This sequence comes from Urechis unicinctus, assembly GCA_034190875.2. Classification (NCBI taxonomy): domain Eukaryota; kingdom Metazoa; phylum Annelida; class Polychaeta; order Xenopneusta; family Urechidae; genus Urechis; species Urechis unicinctus. The sequence continues at coordinate 28,443,119 of CM067353.1, read as the reverse complement.
TCACACTATCTCAAGCCAGTTTGAAACGTGAGAGGATACTTAAATATGTGAATGAAATTCCCCGGGTGTTGTGACCACCCAAGGAGACTGGAAGGGTCGCCGGTAACGCGGCGCTCACTCACTACCCTGTGTCAGCTGTGTATTTTGAGCTGAGGTGAAGGTCATAGTCAGTTTTGTTACACTGCTTTTTGGCAGTTGTCTGTCTGACGAGATTTGGCCGACTGCCGGCGTGTCTCGCTGTGAGCAGTGCCATGCGGGTTCAAATTCCTGACGTATTTTTCGTTCGTTGTTTGTGTAGACGACTTGTTTCAGGGGCCGCCCGCTGACCAAATTATGTGACTATCCTAGATTCAAAAACATTCGATACGAATAATGATTTCAAAATAGAACTTAATTAAACCAGGTATAAATAATCGCCATGGATATAAACGTATCAACTTAATAACTTGGTCCACTTGTTGGATGGAGTAAGGTCTTGTGCCGAGTCATTGTGACGAATGTTCAAGAACATTCGTCCCACGTCGTCATCAGCATCACTATGGTCACCATTGTCGCAAGCATCATGATCATCAGCAGGGTCATTATCGTCGTCTTCGTAGTTGTCATCATCAACCTCGTTGTCGTGACCATTTGCTCCCACGTCGTATTTGAACAGTAGCAATCATTCATCAGTGTTGTTGACCTATTATAGCTAACAGTATGGAGCGATACTTGGGTAAGGGCAATGTTTTTTCAAGCAGTGATAGGGGATGGGCAGGGGCGATTGGGGCAGGGGTCGAGTGTCGAGTGCATTTGGGATGGGTGCTCTTGACCCGCTTGGGTCATGTTTGTTACAAGATAGCGACAGCAAAGGTGGAAACCGTCAACCCCCTATGTGACGTCATGACCGCAGATCAACACGTGGAACCCGTAGCGTCTCTTAAACAAATCACGCTGCTTAAGTTCTTAGAAAGGGCGTAAGTAAATTTCCAAGTCACGACCAAATGGCTCTGCCCGAAATGATGTAATGCCAAAGGAAATGGCAGTCTTGGGTGTGAAAGCTGCCGTAAATGTGTGCTATTCACTTATGGGCAAACGCTGCTCGAAACCCGGACGCTCGGATTATGACGCTACAGTTCCGAGCACCAATATGAATAGTATGTCAAGAAAGGAATTCCGGTTAATTATCGGAAATTACAATCAAGATCCGAACATCAATGTGCTTAACGGACATATTCCGTGAGCCCCGGGTGTAAAATCATCGGTCCAGTTTTGGACCTAGATTCAAGAAGCGCGATCGCAAATGACAAATCAATGTATTACGTAGCCACGAATGGAAAGAGCGTGAAATGCGATTGAAGACTTACGGCGCGTCAACCCGCACGATATGATTTAGTTTTAGAAGCACGACAACTGTAGAGGGGGAAAAAGTGGACGAAAAAAGGAGACACAAAAGAAAACACCAACGAGTTCGACTCCGTGTCAAGTTCTGTGAAGGTTAACAAGCAAGAACACGTCTACGAAGCAATCACATACACGATGAGGTCAGAGGGGTCGTCACCACGCTCATGGCGCGCGGCCAAGTTGGCGGGCCGGCTAGTTTTGGACGCCCCTTCGGGTAACGCGCCGGTCGATCGGATGCCATTGATGCGTTGGCAACGAGTCGATCAGCGCTTGTAAAGTATGTGTGGTTATGGAATGAGTGTTGACTGCTTGTGGAAGGGAGTGGCTGATCGTGGCATTCATTAGAAGTGGAATGTGAGTTGGTTTCGGTTAATCAATGAATCCATGTTGGCACGCAGGTAACGACAGGTAGTGGGGGTCATTCGGTGCGGAATCCTGTTAGAGCTAACTCTTACGTCTGAGGTGATTGCCAATGATAAATTAACTCAACCCAACATTCAAGATGGTTAAAACGGTAAAATGGCGGCAATTAGATAGCCCCAAAAAAACCCAACAATGTGATGCAATAATACTTCCGGCAGACGGTTTCAATTAAATGATAAAACCTCCATTGCACCTGTAACTGTTCGATATATATATATATATATATATATATATATATATATATATATATATATATATATATATATATATATATATATATATATATATATATATATATATATATATATATATATATATATATATATATATATAAATACATCAAGATAATGAATCGAAGGTCAAGGGCTTCATGTCGAAAATTAAGAAAGGTGACAAGTACATTTAAGGTGATAATGTGACCACGGAAGGGGCGTTTGTTTATGAACTGACCTTTGGAGGATATATTATATCCTCGGCAATTGGGGAGGACACACATTTGCCTCAGACTCAAGCTGTGGCAGCGTTCGAATGTCAAGTCTTGTGGGGTCGAAAGTTTAATGTCAGAAATATGTTTATTAGCTGGGTTCGTTCGTCCTGTAATCTTTTGCAAAGTCCAAAGAGATAAAGAATTCTATAACATGTTAACTCCCATGCTACCATAAAAACGACAGTTTTATAGCTCATGTCGACGAACGGTGGCAATGCTGCCCGGTTTGACCCCTGTCCGTCTTCCAGCACGGAGAGAGCTGTGGGTGTTCCGTGGAACTTGGAAAGCCCGCCAAACAGCAGCGACGATGGAGCATACAGTGATTGGCAAAGTGGGAGGGGCCTCAAGCGATCAAATGATATTAATGACATGAAAACAACACGATATCTGTCAATAGAGCGATTGATGCGCAGACAAACCGCTAGATTAATGACCGAAGAAATGTCCGCTTTAAGTTCTTTAAGCGCAGAGAACACAGAATACACACGCACAGACAGAACAGCCTATCACCATAGTAGAAGGAACAGTGAATTAGCTATTCCCGTCCGACTCATCCAAAGCACATGACCCCATTATTTTCATTCATCCCCAATTCATTCACTCTTTCGTCAAGGTCGACATAGGATCCATCTCGATATGTTAATCACTTACACTCCCTTATACCAACAACACCCCCCCCCATGCCTTTCCACACACAGACGCCAGGACAAGCCAACCACAGAGGACCCGACGGCGCGGTCACAAAACAGGCCACAACTTCCGTTGCGCGTGACAAGCCAGCGGTACTTAAATTACGCCCACGCATATTTGAACAACTTGATGCTGTGTCACGTGGTGCGCGTCTTCCGCAATGACCTCTGACAGCTGATGATAGTTATAGCAAATTTTTTTCATCACTCCTTTCTGGTAACTGATTGAACTTGGTACATGGCATACCACGTGACCACCTAGTCGCACTTCCGGGGGGGGGGGGGGGGGGGGAAGTAATAGACCTCTGAGTGATGTCCTTAGGACCAGACATGGAAACTCATCTCCCATGACGGACAATATGAGCACACCGTTCACAATTACAAACTTGTTTCACGGGAAATTACCACACAAACACAATTAGATGTTTTCGACAAGAAGTCCCTGCTTTGCATAAGAGCAGCATCTGTGCTAAGTTTGTCAATGTGGAGATCCTAATTTTCGTGTCGACCGGAATGCTTTAAAAGCATATAGTGCCGCTTCTATCAATATTACATACCCTTAGTCGCTCATCCAAAGGTTCCCATGAAGGACAACGCTTGCCTTGTGCGCAATTTTACCAAATACAATCGCCTGGGGCCGGGGAAGAGGGAGGACCCAGATCCTCCTCTAGGGATAGTAATTAAAACCACTGATTATAGTTAATTAGACTGTCATCAAAGTAAAGCCCTGTCAAATTAGGTCATGTGAATAATTCATTCAACTGAGACGCACAAAGAAAGCGGGAGTTAGTGGGTCCCCTTACTTTGATGGTGTTTACCTAACGTCCGTACGCGTAGAGACGCGCTCTCACACCAAAATCGCCTTCAGCTTGATGCCAACTTTCCCTTTTCACTGTGCCACCGTTTTTGGCGTCCGTATCAGAGACTTGTGCCAATTCACTTTCGCGCCGGCTTGAAAAGTTGATTACCCCACTTTTAGGTTTTAAAGGTAGCAGAGAAGGGGTTTGAGAGTAAACAAGGATGCATTGACGTGCCCAATATGTGCCAATCCGTTCACAGCAATCCACCACACTGTTCCCCGACATTCATTGTCGATGACTCATTGAACGAACCCCTTTCGTAAAGTTACGCAGTTAACCAAACACCTCATCTGTTAGGGCCACATTCCCGCCAAAAGTCGTGGTCTATTTTGTGAGAACGACAACGTCCTTTTGGAATACGTCCAACATTACGGTGTCAATTTCACGCCGTTGTTAACTGGCGCTGCTCCTCCCCGCCACTTGGCAGATCCAATGCATGTCCGGTCTTCATCCCTAAGTGCATACTTCCGCCATGCTCGCGTGTAATATCAATGATAACAATGGCGTGCGTCTAATGATCCCAACTGGGTCAGAACGGCTGCGGTGGACGGATTCCGCCGTCTTCCGGTCGAAAACTCGCTGTGGATGGAGTCAGGCATTACAAATAATCGTCAGTATTTGGAATGTTAACAAAGATCATTGACTCAGTTATTTCAGCCTCAACGCCAGATACACTTCTTGATGAGACTATCTGCGACATATGATCGGTAGAGCTCTAATGATTGAGGTTGTCAGAGAGCGAGCGAGCGCTACCAATGACGCTTCCAGGTAAACCTCGCAAAGTGACTCAGTGCCAGCTTGGTGAGATCGATGTCCATTTGTCGGTTAGGTCCACAATCAATTCACGTCAATTGTGACGAGAGACACTAAATGTTAAGTCCTGGGTGAGATGAAGCATTTAAATAATGCTACGCGACAGAGAACATTGTTTTTAGGGCTATTTTGGTGTATTTCTCTCCGGCTTTAGATAGGTAATGGTAAATATTGGGGTTTAGCGTCACTTTCAATGAGGCGATATCCCCTTAAGTGTCAGCGCCCACTTGGCACAAACCCCTGGACCAGATCGGGCTGCGAAAACCACGCCGCTGGGACGAAGGTCCAGCACAGTACTATGAAGCTACCGGGTCGGTGCATCCCCTTTCAGAGCTTCACAAGATAATTGATATATTATATCTGAAAAACTCCACGCATCCCTGAACTTTCATTATTTGATGAAAATTTCGACGCCACTTTCTGCAGTCTATTTGAACAGACACTCGGTTTCCAATATCAGGCTTCTGAGCCAATTGCCGTATATATAAGATAAAGACTGCCCCCATCAGCTGCCAGTCACACCCAATGACCTGACGACTTACGTCCCACTCCCTCACCCCAAACAAACACACACACAGAGTCCAGCTTTAACCAGGAGCTCATGTAGATTTTATTGGTATACACAGACCTTGATTAAAGATTGTTGCAGCATTTTCACCTAACACAAGACGCCCAGGAGACTTAAGCACAGAGAAGCGCCTAGTACACAGCCTCAACACGAGAGCAACTGGCCAACACAACCTGCTTTTCTCTTCCACATTAATTACCATACATGCATGCATAACTTAACATAAATTAACACCAGCCATCTCTGGCACATAATCAAAAATAAACATCTTTACATTTGCAATAAAGCAATCAACTTTGCCAAGAAGATGCTGAATATTGACATTACCTGCAAACTTCAGTGGTACAGTTACACAAATATCTGACAGGCAATTTACATTGAAGTATTTGACAACATTCAAATAATTTGGCATAGCAAATTTGAGGTATACAATTCAAGAATCAGATTTTGTCCAAATTCATTTTTTTACCCGGTTTGATTCTCAAGGTTGAAAAATGTATCGCACATAACAAAAAATTCAAACAAAGAAAATTAATGCAATTAATTTAACAATTGTAAAAGAGTTTGAAGGCTGAGGGACAAACAAATCCATACAATTCCATACAACTGCATCAAGTATAGACTGAACAATTTCGCCCAGTAACCCTTAACGATTTCCTAAACAATAGCAACATAGATTTTCATGAGTGATGACCAAACCACTAATGCAAACATCTAACAGACTTGTGGTTTGAGCTTAATATACACAGCTACAGGTCAGAAGATGTGGCTTCACTCCTCTCACACTGGGAGGCCAGAATTACCAGATTAAAAAGAGCTTAGACTGTTTAAATCAACGGGTATTAATCTTTAAAGAACTCTAACTGGTCTTGTTTATATGTAAGAAAAGTAGCTCCTCATGAAGAGACAAGTATCAGTGAACTGACTATGTGATGGTATTGCATTGTAAGTGCACAGTTAACAGCGCTATTCAGATCTATACCGGCACAGTTGACCCTACCAGGCGGAAACACCCCATCAACTGACCCCCACCAACATGTCTCACAATACTGACCACCATGGCAGGCATATAGTCATTAGTGGCAAACCACTACCACGTCTATAGCAGCTGTATCTTCACACAGCCATGGGCCGGGGAACGAGCCTCCTATGATTCCATTATCTTTGAGGACCATGGGCCATCCTACAACCTAATACATGGTCAAGGGAGCAGCATTCTTCAGTATTTACACTTAAATAAACAGAACACCATTCACACATAGACACACAAGCTTAAGATTCATGAGAGAATAGACAAATTCATTAACATTCTTGGCTTCAGATACACTGAATACAATGAAAGAGGTAACAAATGGTGGCTCCAGGTTAGTCCGCCCCGGACTCCCTGGCCGAGTTCATGAATTAACATGCAAGCACTTTTACGAGTCTGCCGAGGTGGTCGTTGTGGAAATGTCAATGGTGATGGAAAAAAAATAATTAAAAAAATACCCCGCCATATAGGTCAAAAGGTCAGTCTATTTTTCCAAAGATGAATGAATGTGCAGAGAGAATGAAGCAAGAAGAACTGGCACGTAAAGTTTCCAGGGACACATCTCCTGCGGGTCCCCACGCCACCACACACAATCCGTGACAATCACGACGAATTCACCGTCTTCAATGGCTTGGTGAGAAAAACGATGATTGTGGATGAATGAGGATGTAACACTGGCTATGATTGGTTGGCGGTGACAACGGAAACAGGCCTGTAGTGACGTAGTGATGACATGTTGGCTGGGTGGAGCCTCTGGGAGGGCAAAGACTCCGGTCGGCATGGCAGTGCTCGTGACATGGTGAAGGCCTGGCTGGTCCCAGTGTCTGACAGACGACTCAGCGGAGAGTCACGCCCAGAGCCCACCGCATCAAACTCATACTCACTCGACGAACTCTCCTTCTCACTTTCCTCGCTATTAGCTGGCAGATGGAGGCGCGACTCGGGTTTGGAATCAAAGAGAGAATGGTCGCCCTCAATGAGACGGAAGGCTTCCAGCAGGATCTCCATGTTACGACTAGATTTGGAGTTATCCAGGATAGGTTTGGCAGCTACAGGTGAGGCTGGCCTGCATTTGGCTTGACGAGGGAGGTTTTCTTCTTCCAGAACAGCTGGAGTTTCCACCTCGACCTCAACAGGCTTTAAACACGAGACAAAGGCACAATGTGAGTTCATCATTCAAACAGTCAGGTATATAGACTCAAGTGAAAGCATCAGCCTAGTTTCTAACATACCGGTTTGACTGCAGTGGGTTCGGGGTCCTGTGTTGTAACAGTTGGGGTAGGTTCTGCCGCTGGAGATGCTCGGCTGCTGCTGCTGTACATGCCTCTCTCCATCTCTTCGCGGTCCTCCTCCGCCAGCAGTCGACGCTTCCTCTCCTGTTGTAGCATCTTCTTCACGTTGGCCAGCTCGCGTCGCAGCTCGCTGGGAGACAGGAGTTCTTCTCCTTCACACCCCACACTGATGCCTTCATCCGACGACTCTAAAGCACCACATCAAATACAACCATCTAACATCATGGTGGATTTCATCAACACATTCCAGGCAAAAGATAAAAATCATTTACTACATACTTCCAAACATACTAAACCTAACAGCATGACGCCGATTTAAGGATAGATCTATTCAAACTCACCAGTGTCGCGTTTCTGGCGTTTTGGGAGGGGTGAGACAGGGGACATGAGGTCTCCGTCAGACAGAGTGAAGCGCAGAGACGGGTTGTTGTCCAGTAGCATCTGACGCAGGCGGTGATTCTGAGAGAGGAGGTTGCTCTTATCATCTTCAAGATTACTGATGTAATCAGCTGTCTGTTGTAGAATGGCCGCCTGGTAACAAGTCAACCACAACAATTATTTGAAACAGGTGTAAATAGCAAAACGGGAGATTTGTTCAGCATTGGAACTTTAACAATGGCCAATCTGGGGCAAACACTATTTATTCAAGGAGGCCTTCAGACCAACGTTAAGGACCCTGTCAACTCTATCATCAACTGAGTGTAGAGGTTGGATCTGAGTCAGATGGGCTGAGATAGGGATCCACAACCTGAGTGCTCACCAACCCCTAGCAGTATCATGGATTGACTGACTGGCTGAGATCTAACAAGGATCAGCTGGCGAGGCCTCAGCCACACCGACAAGGGCTCGTCAATAATCATCCTCATTGACGTGTTCATGAGAAGGGCCGAGGTCAAATACATGAGACACACGCCTCACTACACACCCACCGCTACAACGACTCCATTCGAGGTCAAACGCAGCCCGGTACCTTCTCCAACTGGCGCGCCTCCAAAACAAACCAACCTGCACCCCCTACCCCCGACCAAATTGGTATCGCCCACTGGAAAGCAGACACCCACTAGACACAATAATGGTTGGTGCCGCGCCAGTCAGCTGACTGGCTTGGCTGGCACGCTGCCCAATAGGGCGCCGTCGCCCCGCCCGCGCCAAGGACAAAAACGCCCGCCCGAAATGCGGCCTGAATGCTCGCGGTTCACGAGTAAAGTCAGCGACCCGAAAAACTACACCACCGTGTAACTTTTAGACGAAAACGCACGTGGAATGTAGACCCAGTACGTCTCAAGCCATGTCTGAAGTGGAAAGTAGGATGTCGAATTGTTATACCAACCCGTTTGCCCAACCCTCACGCCGGCTCACCCCATTTAGTGACACTTCAGCACAAAGCTCTCGGACCAGAGTGCTTGGTATGCGGAATTGGCCTATTTCCCCCCGGTCCAAAGGGACATACACCACGAACACTACATAGCTGCGTCATTCTTGCATAACCGCCACGATACGTTCATGCGAGAATAAGGCGATAATCCAACGATAAAGTTGGGCCTCTGCCAAATGCCAGCACGATTGTGCTAAACGTAGTCCAGAATTGACAGCACTAACTGAGCAAAATAACCGCTGCCTCTCCCACACTACGTCATATTAGATGGTCGCCGGATCACGTTATGGGCTCGGGCTGAGAAAATGTGAGCGTGGATTTTTAGGCACCAGCATGATTTCTACGGGCGAAGTGGGATGGACTGTGGTCCTAGTTACCTTAACATGTAAAGCGAGTCGAGCACTTAGCAGGTCTAAACACGATCGTAGGAGCATGGTTGGGAGAGGCAAGCATCGGGGTAACCATCTGGTACTGGACAAAGGACGACATGGGCATACAGAACACACCAGGACACACGTGTCGAGGACCGATGGGCGCATCGATTCAATCATCAGGCATCGATGGCCGGGGAAATAGCACAGATCACCTCAACTCGAGGGCAGCCACACAACGACCAAGTCACCCGAAGTGTTAACTGCTCTCAGCACACAAGGTCGGGCCTCAACACATATGGAATGCATGCGTAGCTGGGAGAAGCCAACGGAACCGAAGGTGGGAGGGATCAACGGGGACCAGTGCAAACACGCGGGCGTCATCGTGTTGCAGGTTCTGTCAATAAATACAGTACACCTCATAGGGGGAAAAGTGAAAGATCGAATGAAGTTTACATACAAACTGGATCTGATAGTCAACATAAATGTGCCCATGTAAACTAGCTTCTTAACACCAGTCACTACGCTGGCCTCCAGTTTAACTCTCAAACCAAGGGTGGCCTATTTCAAACAGGATAACACTAAACAAATATTGATAGAAAGCGACGGGGGCCGGCCTCCTAGGCTCATTGACTGGCATAAGGCCAGAGCCAGCGACCACCTACGCGCGGGCGCCAGCCAATCGATACGGACCCCAAACGCAGTGTATTTACGGCGCGTAACAAGCCTTCAAGGAGTCCTTCCTGCAACTTGTATCATGCAACACCCAAACCGGCCATGTTCTTCTTGTTAGCACCCAATGAACCCACTAGTCGCTCGCTTCTCGATGACAGCATGTTTTTTTCTCTCGAAGGGGCAACAACAGCACGAAGTTATATTATTCTACAAATGACAGCCACAGAATCGTCTAAAAACAAGTCACGAGCAAGCATATAACAACCTTCTGTCAAATTGATATGTTGATAACATCAGGAAAGGGAATAACCCCACCCACACGTGTGTTCAGGAAGTGGGTCAGGCAAGCGGGAAATAGTTACAGTTTCTTAACCCAGTTATTACTCAGTATGACGAGCGAAGATACACACCTTGCTCAGTTTGTCCCCCTGGTGGTGAGGGATGAGGGAACGAAGGGACTGGAAGCCCGCATTGATGCTCTGCATCCGTCGTCGCTCGTTGCTATTGGCAACCTCGCGACGTTGACGCTTTTCCAAATCCAGCCTTGGGTTTTTCGGGGAACACGGTCTGAAAGAAATGCAGAGAAAACGTTGTATAGATTGTTTATTGAACATATTTCGAATTATGCATACACGCTGACGTTGCTACATCCCTGGGTCATGAATGTTTAACCATCAGGAACTACAAGTCGGCAAAAAACGTGGGAAACATGAGAAAAAAATGCCTTTCATATTTGAGGGATTAGTAATCTGTGTGAAAATTCCACAGAATGGAGTCTGATAATGGCAAAGTTGATGTAATCCCCGTGGCCTTTCCCATGCCTGGTAAATGTCTCCATTAACTGTATTACTAAGTCGGGAGCACAGGAAGCGACTTTCTTTAAGCGACGTTAGAGAGGTGTTACTTGGCTTGTCCTATACGGCCGAACTCATGGGATTGGGCATAGCATACTCGCACACCGACCTCATCCATACTACAAGAACAGTGTGCGAGTCCGGGCTCAACCAGGATATGGCGTTTAAACCAAACACTCGTCCAAGGCCGGCTCACAAGATTCCCCCAGGGCAACCCAGCACAAGGTGAGAAAGCGAAAACGTTCCCTTCCCCGATCAGACAGGCGCGCGGGTCGCAAGAAATAAATTAGCCGAGGGCCTGTCCATTCCCACGCCACCAAACGGCGCGCAGACGAGTGACCTGGTGAGAACGCTATCACTCTTGTCTCCCCACGACGTCCAACAACCACGCGTTACAACAATTACAGTCAATATATCGAACGGATCGATTATTTGAGGTGCTTTCTGGCATAGGGCCAACTGAGTAGTGTCCAAACTTCTAGTGCCAGGAAACGCACCATCTCCTATTTCTTGTCGGCACATAAGAGAGAAGTCGGTTGAAACGGGGTAGACAGCGGTATATTTCCAACAGCGCAAGTTGCAGCGGATTCGGGGGGAGGATGGGGGAAATATCCGGGGGAGACATAGAGGTTAGAAATCAGCTGACTCGCCTATTCTTAGTAAGCAGCCGCGAGAGGCGGTCGTGGCTAGCCAACTCAGCTGGCAGGCTGCCAAACTGTCTCATTAACATAGCACACACGCCAAATTTCTAGGAGGGGGAACTGCGTAAATATTTACCAGGTCTTCTCGTAGTTCTCTCGATATCATGCAATTTGATAAAAAATGAGAAATATAACTGAAAGCATAGACCTACTGCGACATTGCAAGTTTGAACAAGCGAGTTTTCAAGAGGGCAGAGAGCAGCATTTATAGGGTGAAGAGGTAAAAAAAAACAAGATTACGATTACCAGGAACTCAGACATGTATTTTGGGGAAAGTCGCGTTGGGTAACAGAAACAGACAGTGTTGCCTTGCTGAACTCAATATTAGCGGAGCGTTACCGAAAAACATCCTATAACGCAGGCGGACAACCAACCATATAGCCAGCGCGCACGCCCTGCTAACAACCACAACCACTTGAGGCATTGCGTCGATCATAAAGCTATCAGCGGAGATGTCGATCGCCGAAGTGACAGGTGGCATCTTTCATTGATTTGGGGGGGGGGGGGGGGGGGGGGGCATTGTGAGTTACGCCCATTGTTAAGTTACACTTGAGGATGATATGTGGGCGCTGTCAAACTAGCATTGGTCATCTGCGGCCACTCATGGGCCATCTCCGTGACGGCGGTTGACCGCTGATAGGGGTTCCAAGTGAGTCATTCACGTAACAACGTACACAATACATGGCAGTCAAACGCATCACTCTACGTGGTCCACATGAGTTCACTTCTACACCTAATGGTTTTTAGAATTGGATGGGAGGAATTGATCACAAGATCGATGACATGAATGTTACGCCAGTCATGAAGAAAAACTACTGCCCCATTAGAACATGCTTTCAAAATGAGCATTATTTCCACCAAGGGAAAACTTGTTGTTAAATTAAAATATGCAGTAGACACCTTCGCCACCAATGACAATTCCAGCCCTAACAATTACATTATATCTTGACTAAACAGCATGGTATTGTCTCGCGCCAGTTCGGACAAGAACAATTGCAGGGGTTTTTAAGTGCAGCATATGCGAAAAGTAATACCTGGCAATAGACAGTGACTAAATTATCTTTAATATCCTGTAGACTCGAAGACTAATTCAGACTAATTATATATTGCTTAATTAAATGGATCAAATCAATACTCGCAACAGATACTAACTGTACCAGACTATACACAGCTGTTTCGATTTACAGATTAAGGAAAATACAAAGCTAATCAACATCGCAAAATATTCCTAACAAATTGTTAACAATACGAACTCTCTATGGATTTGAAATGGGTTTATTGTCAATCGAAACACGCTAAACCAATGCACAGCTGTTTTTCTTCCAGGCGTCAAGTTGATCAACTGCAACATGTGACCCGAACTACCTACATGTCGATAAATATCTTCACGATAACATCATATTCGTAAAAGCCATGCCAATATTTGAGAAGACGAATCTTAACTATCCTGCGCTAAACAGAGAAGCAAATTGTGACAGAATCCGATGATTTCAACAAATTTCATCGGGCCATGTGGCCGATCAGCTGATACAATTTTATCAACACACTCACCCAATGAGATCTCCCTTCATCTGCAACTCCTGCAAATTCTTCCTTTTCTCACCGCCTCGTTGATAAAATGACATCATCAATTCACCAAATGTGAAATATATTTCCCGGTCGTTGATATCCAAGTATATAAATAACACCAGATGCGACACTGATAGTGGCAGTCTCCACAGAAACTTCCAACTTTGGGTACTCCAGGTCTCGCTGGCAATCCAAGCGCTTGGGCAACTGAACCGAGAATGGCGAACGATTTGGCGCGAAACAACCGGCTCACACCGATTCCACTATAACCAAACTTCCGCCACTACGTTCATATTACATATATATGTGAAATTGCTACAATAATAATCAAGCGCTATCAATTGATCAATCATGTAAAGTTGTTTATTAAAACCAGTTTAGATTGCAAATTTCCCGTAAATCTTCGACGCTTAATATTATAAGAATCGGGGAACTATATTTCTCTCGTGACAGTTCGGAGCAGGCCCCGACGCGACCGTGGCATTGGCGGCTTGGTCGTGTCCAAGGGCTTTCTCGGGGAATCATATAATGGAAATCATGGTGGGAATTTACTTCATGTAGCTTCATTAACGTTTCAAACCAGAAATTCTACTCGTACCTGAACTACGCACTAGGATGTGAAACGCAATAAGTCAAACACCAAAGTGAAAATTCACTGACAATTCACTTTGAATGTTAGTTAAATAGAAAAATAACATGTGTTTGATTAGAAGCTATTTGACCCCCCGTGAAATACTGTCTCCGTTCCCTTCTGACAGCGCTACGAGCAGACACTAGAGAGAATATAGCATTAAGCGAACTTACCAATTTGTACATTTACACACATACACGCAACATAAATTTTTCTATGTGACTTATGTAGATATATATTGCTTTTCAGTTAATGCAGGAACTGCAATTCATCATGCAAGCACACAGGTCGATACCAAGTATCGTACGATATTCTGCAGACTATAAATTCCTAACAGACTGTGGAATGGCAGGAATGCGAACTCGGGCGAGACATGGCCATATACGCCAATCAAAAGCTTTGCAATGGATTACACGAGCGACTCAGGCGGCGGTGTAACAGAGTGCCACATGTCAACGTTCCTCTCCCAGAGCACCATCGCTCCCACCATGCAAACCTAGCAACCCCACTCCTGGCTCGGGTCTGTTGCTTTTTCGGTTATAAAGATCGATTGAATCTAAGGAAATAATCGAACGAAAATTTTGCCCCCCCCACAATTTTTTTTTTTATTACTTTCGTGCCCTCTTTTTATCCGAATCCCCAGAAAACCTTAACTTAAAACTATTGAATATTGGGTATGAGTTTTCCAAATCAAAAATAGATGAATATGGACTTTAAGTGAGTCACTTCCGGGTTACAACAGTAATTGAATTATTAACATCGCAGAGTTCTTGATCGTAATCAGTCAATAATGAGAGATCACGGTATGACTTAATTCACTTTACTCAGAGCTATCTCTGTCTTTGAAGTGGTTCGACACACATCGGTCTTTGTCGATATGATTTAAACAGCAACTTTACACCTAAACGCCCGCATAGAAGTGAGCAACGCCGCCAGACTTGGCTACATTCCAGGGTTGTCGTAGGCCACGAGGCAATGACTCGCGATTGGTGCTGGGCGAGTCAAAATCAGCTGACTTGTAAGATCAGCTGATGTGGGGTCGTGATGCATGAATTTATTGCCGGGCGCTGTCATTTAGTTGCAACTGAGTCTTAGTTCCCATGAAATTTCAGCATAATTGGTATTTGATGGCAGCGTTCCTGAATCTGCGTTTCATACTTTATTTCTGATCTCGGAGGCACTTGAACCTCTTTGTTAAAACCATTTTCATCGTCCTTCATCGAACTAGCGCAGGAGATGACGAACGAAGTTTTAATTTCAGGACAAGGGTATTATTCAGGAAATAGAAGCCGCTAAGGAATTCACGTCATTGTTTCTCTCACTATGCAGTGTCCCTTAATAATATTGACCGTTGCTAACGGTCTCTTTGATTTTGTGCCCAATGAACAGACATAGCGGTTATAATTGCAGCGCCAGCCAATAAAGTGAGGGTTGTCAAACGGTCAGTGGGGCAATGGTCATTAAATGGACCAAATTCCAGTCCAATGATCGACACTGTTTATATCAATGGGGCATTTTCACAAGTATAGACGCTGCATTTTCATCAAAGCTCGAAGCAGAGGTCATTTCAGTCGATTTCTGTTGGTTCATCTGCTGCCGTACAGGCCTAAACAATCATTGTTATTGTTAGATATCCAAGTCAGTGATGCTGACAAGCTTTAGCAGGGCGAGCCAACTAAGCATGGGCTGTGTTGTCAAATCATGGACTGTCCAATCTCCTGTTATCCTAGCATTATCATTGAGTGTACACAGGAATTCATATGGTTTTAGTTTTGCGGGGAAGATAAAAGGCAAGCAGGCGCATGGGAGCTATAATGAGGTGAGTCAGTAATTAACGCGTGGCTCTCTTCTGAGGAAACACTGAATTGCACCCCAGCATAGGCACTTTCCAGAATAAACTGCCATGCATTTTCACTGTCGCCTTCCCTGTGATGACCAACTTTTGTATAACCCATTTCCACCTAATAGAAAGATCGAGACCAAAGCGTATTGAAACTGGAATGCCAGCCGTAAGCACTATATAGGAGGTTCAAACCTGACATTCCGTCCCTTCAGAAGAAATCTTTGACGGCACGGCGAGATTCAGTCTGAGTTCGTTTAAGGCGGATAGGCAATAATCGGAGCCGAAGACAGAAAGGGGTCAACATCTACAATGACACATATGCCGGACAAAAATCCTGGGCAAAAAAAGAGTGGACCACTCCTCTTCAAATCGAATGGAAATAGTCTTTATATAATCTGTTATGCACAAAAACCTTGCCGCCAGAATCAACACGATATTCATCCGGGGATTTTATTTAGCTTCATCAATATGTTACCGGATTGGTAATAATGAACATTCCTGAGATAATTACCCGCCTCGTTGGGGTTGACCAGTGCGGAAAATGGACCAGTGAGCGAATGGTCTTGCGTAACCATTGAACGAGAAAGAAGGAAGCTCAACAACTCCATTGAAACGGTTCGCAAACAGACCCGCGGCAAGACAGGATCAAATAATACTGAGCTGTGCACTCATTTACCCCACTTCTGACGATATAGAGGCCGTCATTCTAACGGGTTATATATTGCGTGTTCAACTTGGGGCCGATTGGATGCAAAATTGCGCAAGAGGTTCTACTTATCTCGAAAAAACATCGAAAAATAGGTTATCTGGTATCAGGAATACGGACGTAATCCCAGTTTGTTTGTTTTTACTTTAATGCTGCAAACAGTTATCGTGTCGATGTTAAATGAACCAAAACCTCTGGGTTTAACCTCACATTTCAATATCGAATCAAGCGATGACCATATAAAATGTAGATGGCCGTAGCCGCTTATGACCAAAGTTGTCAGAAACGGCTTAGAATTTGAAAAAAACCCAACAACAACTACAACAACTATTGGCCTTTGTTTTCGTATACCAAAGCCAACTTGACACAGATCGGCTGCTTATTCCGGTCAAGTCCAGATCATGTGATTGAATGAGCAACACGAGGCACTGCAAAAAAAAAGAAATGAGATGAAACAAGAACAAAATGATGATCAGTGGAAGTGCATGAGACATTATGATGAGAACCAAGAACTGTCCGAATTTAGTATCATAACGTGAAAACAACACCACAGCTGCAGCGAATTAACGTTATGAAATTGCACAATTTACGAAGATTGTGGTAATCATATCGTTCATGCTTTTTTGTCACCACCATTCCCGCTGCTGCCCGTTGTGATTCAACGAGGGATGCGATTGTGGAAACCGCATTGCTTAAAACTATTAGTTTTTAAAGGTGTCTTCTCCCTCTCTTTCAGTCTCCTTCTATGTTTCTCCTCCTCTCTCCTTCCGGACAAACTTCCCAATACACGAATCCCTTACATTTCATCTGTATATTTCGTCTCACGCTGTATTCACGTTTTTTTACGGATTATTCATGGGTCGGTCAAGAATCCAATAAAGCGTGTAAGACACTGGACACTGACCGATTTTTCTTGTGGGTTTTGAGGGCCGACTACCGTTAACGCTCATGTCACCTGTAACCCAGTGAGTCCAGGAAAAACGAAAGAGTGAGTTATAAGCTTCCTCAGAGACCAGTCCCTCCGAGTAGCTTATCCATTGTACACATGTATAAGTATTTGTTGATACCACTACCAAAGATAAATTAAGGTACGAATAGGATCTACAGCATCCTAAAGTAGGAAAGAAAAAAGAGTCAATACAATTAAATAATGCATCATTTTGTTGTTTTGGTAGCAGATTGGTATTAGTCCGCAGACAATTTGTGCGATATCATCGACGGAAATAAATGAACGCTAGAAGAACTAAAATAACTACAAGCACACAATGATATAATTCTTAATAGAGATGACACCGACACTCGTTATTTTCGTATTCAGAGTTAAAATATAAAAAACCCCGTCATTTCAGATTTGTATGTTTAATTAAGGTAAACTTGAAAGTCTTATATCAAATAAGAACCTGTTTTTTTTTACCCAACCTCACAGATATACACCTAATTACAGCCATTACTTTTCCCACGTTACTGTTACTAATTTATACACAGGGTTGCTCGCCAGCACCTGCTACAGCCGGTGCAGGGAAACACACGGAGAAGCCGAGTCACAAAACGTCCTCAATAAAAAACATGGGTTTCCTTTGTGGCGAACGATGAAGGAGACGACGTTATTCACATGATGAATAAAGCTAACTACCATTACCAAAGCAATCATCTTGTGTGGAAAAAGTACATCGCACTAAACGGCTATAAGGCAGCCTTTTTAGAGAGTCAAGTCACGACGAATCATGGTAACTCCGGGGCTCTGACAAATTTCTGGAGGTATGGATTGAGCGGAACACTAATCCACTGCGAACCTCAATGCCAATGACACAACACTGGACATGCAGAATCGGCCAGTTAACGAATGACACAACACTGGACATGCATAATCAGCCAGTTAACGAATGACACAACACTGGACATGCAGAATCAGCCAGTTAACGAATGACACAACACTGGACATGCAGAATCAGCCAGTTAACGAATGACACAACTCTGGGCATATACTACTCAACCTAAAACATGTAAAGAAAAACGAAAAATTTGAATACATAATGTGCGATACTAATACAGAGGAAGTCTGACAACACAAGACACCAACCATTATTTTTGATCAGACGTAGGGAATGGCTAGGACGAATGAAAAGCGACTTCTCCCATCGAGTTGTAACGTGGTAGAACAGCTTACCAGTCACTATAGTCGATTATGGGCCAAATGACAGTGTTGAGTGGCCATTAGGGTTAAACCTTTGGTATACTCACTGACTGTATTCCGTGCTAGATTCTACTTGATGGCCGTTTTCTAGGTACATCCGTGCAGTGTGGCTTTCTTGCTGAACCCTATTCTCCAGTTATTAGAACAGTCTGTTATGACGCCATAATTATCCTCTACAGCGGGTGGCTATAGCTGTCCTCTCTTTCATACCATCAATTAATAACGTTGAGTTAATAACAATAGATAAAGGCTTTTAAAACTGCTTACGATTACTCTGAATAGATTTCAATATCTTAAAATACCATTGTTATTATTTACTTTGATTGCGTAATAATACCCAAATCGTACGTCCTCGGTGTATTGTGTGGCCAGTCAGTAGAACATTTACCTCGATAAATAAAGAAACAAAATGTTTTTCGCTGTCTCAAGCAGTTGAATGCTAATGTGATAATATATCCGAAATGCCGACCCATTCACAACCTCAGTTCAATCGTATTTAACACGGCTGTTGTGTTTTAACTGGCAAGATATGATTACAGGTAATTAATGATCAGCGGCAGAACGATGTTTGCTGTTCATTGATTCATGTTAAAATAGCTCATGTGCTGGAAATAGACTAGTTTCCTGACTTTTGTTATTTGTGATACCTTGGTCCTTCTCGTGTTGTGCAAGATGAGCGAAGAACAACTTGACAACGTCTACGTCTTCAGCCTTTGGGTGAAATTTCTTAAGTAAAAATTCTGAGACTTAGGACATAAACTTTCATAAGCCCGGAGTTTTCGACCAATCACGTTCCAAGAAACGTCCTAACAACTCAGCAAGATTTTCAAGTAACCAAAGGTAAGTGGCTTAACATATAGTCCAATTTATCATATTATTAAAAAAACATCAACAACCCTCGGTTTTACCACCGTCCATACAGAGTTTTTACATACCTAATTTTAAAGAGCACCAAAGCAATGGTTCATAAAAAAAATCTATTTATGAAATATCCAAGTGACGAACGCGACCCTCAGGACGATGGAAGTCTCGTGGGTGTTGCTCGGTTTGTCTCATGGCAGAACATGTAGTCAACAGGACATGGAGTGGTAACCGCAGCAAACCGAAATTGATAAAATAGGCATCATAGGTCTTCCTCCCTTTGCAACACATAAAACACATCCACAAAGGAATACCGGCGAGAACCAGCCACGATGTCGCTTACAGCAATAAAACAAAATACGTTTGGCAACGCGACTTAGCTAAAACATGGGTTTAGATGTTTTGAGATAGTGATTTTGTTGCATTGCTTTGTTCATCGATTTCTCAGCGGGTTAAGTCTTAAGGAGTTGCCTTAGCTAAAAGGTTTCGTGGAATTGGAATCCAAAGAAGTGAGCATTGTATTGGAAAAGTGTAGAATAACGTCGACTCGGATGGTTTAAGGTTGAAGATGAATTGTGTCAAAGCAAGGGGTCTGTTGAAAGAAAAACCATTATTGTGTGAGATGCTTATGGGGATTAGACTGCAGCAGCAATACAAAAAGACACCCCATATGCCGTGACACTGAACAGCTGGCGGTGGCTGCCATGTGGACATCGTCTATACTGCCCTGTTATACATAGCACATCGATAAATATTAACTGATGAGGATTCTGATGTTGTTGTGTCGTATGATGCTGATGATGATGAACGCGTAGAAGTGGATCTCAATGACCAAATTATGCACAAAAGATGCAATTCAGGCAAATACGAATCTGATCACAATGTTTCAGTAGAAGACGTGAACATTAAGGCCCATAAGGCTGACGTTAATGAAAAGTTTGCTGTTGAATTAAATGATTGTGAATTAATTTACCCCAGTTAAAATGAAAAGAACGGCGATTGTTCCAATACTAAAATACAAAAAGAAATCTGAAACCGACAGCAATAACTTTCAATCGACAATACATAAGCCAACAAATGTTATAAGCATCTTTATATATCATTTGGAGTTATAGTTTTTGTTATTTCGTCGGACATATTACAAAAGAGCGTCACAGATCAGTTCACGATTCTCGCCTGCAAGTTGTCTCGCCGACATACCATCCAGCGGTCAGTGAAAATCCATCTTTGTATGAAGGTTTGCACATCGCAATATTGTCCAATGAAGAGAAATTATTTGTTATATAACGATAGCACACACTTTGTTTAGATGCTATTCAGTGGTAATCAAAGTGATCGCCGTGTTTGTCTTAATGGAATATACCGTTCAAATGCAGATATAGACACATGTTTAACATTATTATCTGAAAGAAATATATCCGTCGCTTAAATGCTTTTGTTCACAATTTTTACTTAAAACAATTGGGGTTTTCACAAATTGACGACTAAAATAAACACAATATATCCAAACTGAAGGTCCTTATGGTGATGGTGTTCCATGTAGGATTTCTTTCGTTTCCGGGTTAGCAAATCAGACGAAATGGGTCCCGTTGCATTACCAGTACCTTATGTAGGATTGAATAATTACAGAAGATGTGCGAATACGGAAAGGTTATGTAAGACAGCATATTTACGCTGGAATCCGGGTCAGAACGAAATATGTAAAACAACGCGAGAAGGCAAAACCGCTTCCAGTAAAGAACGCAACTT
Source organism: Urechis unicinctus (assembly GCA_034190875.2). Lineage (NCBI taxonomy): Eukaryota > Metazoa > Annelida > Polychaeta > Xenopneusta > Urechidae > Urechis > Urechis unicinctus. The sequence goes on along the minus strand of CM067353.1, from coordinate 28,422,045 downwards.
TTGCGAGAAACACGCACGCTTCGAAATTCCATCTGGGATGGGCATTCGCAAATGAGCAGTTAGCACGTGATGACTACGGGCTCCAAGCGTAAGATCTCGATGCGGGACTTGAATCAGTTATAAATGATATTTAGTAGCATAAGCACGAAGAGTGAATTGTTATCAGCTCTGGTTCTCTATAAATACGCCGGACTCCCGATGTCAAACACTCGACCGTAAGCATTGCGTCAGATACAGCGCGCATGTGATCACAACGGCTTACAGACCTAAGGGTCTGCGACGTAAACGACCATAAGCCCATACTCCATGGACCTGAGGCATATGAGCATGAGGTGCTTATTTACAATCCGCGGCATAATCTGAAAGGGAAAAAAAGTGATTTTGCGTTTTTGACTGGTTGCGTCATTGCCTTGTTGCGTCTTTGTTGTCTGATCCGGTTGCGTTCTGAGTCGCACCCTTACGCTGCACTGCAGAGACTCGTGGTATGATAGATAATTACAAAACATTACTCCTCATCCGGTTTTTGACAATAAGCACACATTGTACTGACGAGAAGAGGGAGATGACATCGTGTTATTTGCTCCGATTATAACAAATACTCGAAAGGTGAAATTGCAGCTATTATTTCGTGCAAATTTGTAACCGATTCCAATATCCACATTGTCGATGTATGCGTGGTCACTGAACAATGGAGCGAGTACTATTTATATATACACACAATATAATTAAAGGGAACAATTGAAATTAATTCATACAGGTTGTTGAATTAACTGACCGAAACAAATGATCAAATTATTGTGCACGGATAACTGTTGTAATGGACCGATAAACGTCTTCAACAAATGCTGACACGTTAAATACGCCTTGACATGCATGCAACCCGCACAACGAAACATTATACGACCGATAATTAGGTCAAAACATGTCAGCAGGTTAATCAATGCAAATAAATTTCCTTTTCAATAAATGTCCAAAAACAAGGTCTGCGTGTAATCACAGTGTTCCGTATGTACCCATTAAATATGACGTTTACCTATGCAAATGCTTTGTCATATACTGCAATCGCAATTGCAAAGTGGTAGGACGCGGTAGGCAAACAAAATGTCGTGCGTCCCAAGTACCAGTCCAAATGTGAACCCACAATGACTATTTATTTCGTCTAGCATGTAAACATGTTTGCCATCATCCTCGAGCGCTTGGCTGAAGTATGTACATATATATTCCATCAGGACAAGTTCACTCGCTTTTACAGATGACGCAGTGAAGCCGGTGAAAGTCAACCTGTGGATGATGAGCTGGCCTCGTGGACAGGTGAGGGATGCTGTCAAACTCTGGCGTGCATCACAGAGAGTCACCATACCGCCTCAGATGCAATAATGCCCACGTTACACACCATCAAGTTACAAATCACCAAGTATCTTGAGAATATTAATTCATGCAATATTCAAGTCAACGTATTGCACTTTTCATGCATGTCCTATCTTCCTCATTGTATACAGCGCGTATATCTCATGTAACAAGAGCGTTAAAAAAGTTCCTGTTGCAAATATGTTGAAAATATGTCAAAGCGGCAAATCCTTTAAATGAAATACTAGTATGAGATAGATGAAAAACGCCATTGTCGATGCAACATTATTGATGCAACATTCAAAGTAATATCTTTATATTTTGTAGAACAAATCTTAATGGATGACTGTCTGCAGTCAATAACTTGGATATGTGAAAGCAGCAATACTGCGATCAGCAGCCGATCAGCAGCCAGCGGATGACAATCACCACAGCCAATCAGAACTCGCCAAGTATATCACGTAATCATCTGCAGCTCACCAGGGGCACCAATTAAATTCAGGCCTCACCCATTCATACGTACGAGGTGGGTGCTTGTGAATATTTGGTTGTAATTGTTATTATCGTGGTAATAGGGTATACCGGCTATCTCGGCGCCCGTGTCGGTTCTACGAGTATGTGAAAAAACACCAGTAGCAAATATTAAAGATAATGAATGCCACGGGGAAGAGAACTCGACTGATCGTGTCTATTGTGCGAGCCATGATCCTTTTTTTGGGCCCGAGTCTCCTCAGCAAACCGTACGTGTACTCGTCCACCATAGTCTTAATCTGGACAGCCAAGAGCATTCAACATCAATGATAGGTTTTTTTGTGTGTGCAGCGGACAACATAGATACAATTGATTTACTTGCAAATATTTACATGAATCATGCATCAATACTTCGATACTCACGATGACCGTTATTATTTTAGTATCCATAAAAGTTACAAGTTTATCGCTAGGGGCATGAATTCCAAGCCTAAAGTTATTGCGAGATAAAAAGTATGTAAACTCGCTCGTGGCATATCATATACCGTTTCAGTGTTGAACTTCCCTTCCGTTAACCCGGACTCCTCTTTCTTTCTGGACATCTGCCTTATTTCTGACCGCGCCAGTGTGTTCACCAAGGCGAACTCCACCATAGACATAAAGACAAATAACACACAGGTCGACATCCAGATGTCTATTGCCTTGACATAAGACACATTAGGAAGCGACATCCACAGCCCCACACATTGTGTTAGTCATGGTGAGCACCGTGAGGACACCTAGCGAGATTCGCGCCGGAACTGCGTCCATGTTGATCCAGAACGAGACCCAGGAGAGTACCACAATGAGGCCGCTAGGAATGTAGTTCTGTATCATGTAGTAGCCATATTGTCTTTGAAGGTAGAAAGTTGCTTTTAGGCAGGTAAAGTTGCCTAAACATGAAATTGGCAATATCAACTTACTTTAACAAATATGATCAAAGGAGTGATATAGTTATGTTATTGTTATTGTCAGTATTTTGTTTTTGTCTGTGTTAAAAAATGTTCAGACTCTATCTCATCTTAAACCGATAAATGTACGAAAGAGGGGATAACATACGATAATGTGCCAAAGCTTTGACCACAAATCGTTCAAAGTTTGGTGCGTATGCGCCATATATGCATCAATTGGTGGCCATTTTCAGCATTTTTATGCTTTCCATAATATGCCATAGCTAGTGCAACAAGCGGGGCAAATGTTGTCTCGACTAAGATTACTACATAAGAATTGTCCTCAAATAAGCTTGAAATTATTTCAATGTCAGTTTCAAAATTGACAAAAACTTTCGTGACCATATTGACATCAGAAACACATGCTACAACGTTGATTAAATTGATGCAGTATGGTTGACCTTGAATTACTTTTCAAGGTCATATTGTCCGTCAGTTATTGAACATTTGTTTTGATTTGCTAAAACTCATTAATTATTGTAATCACACGATCAAGCGTAATGTTTCCACATTGAAATCACTATTGTCATAAAGTCTACGGGCCCTGGCAAAGATACCTGTGTCAATTCGCACCTGTGATGTAAGATTTGTGACAATTGCCAACTGAATGTCGCAGTAAGTCGAATTGTGGAAATTGCAAATCACTGTTTGTGTGAACCGGCTGTGTATCATTTCTCCAGACGAACAGTAGCTCCTCCTCTGTGTAGCCATCTAAACACAACTCACCGAGCAATATTCACAACGCAAACATTGTGGAAAGTGAGCCCGGGTCCATTTGGTTATTGATGTAGCTTTCAGTGGCGAAAACATTTTACCATAGCTTATTCATGTTGAATAATATTATCACAGGGACATATCAATTTTTTAATATAAAACCATACACCCCCTGCAACCCCTTACACATCTATTTTTACAATTAAAAATATTCAGACCCTGAAGCCAATTGAATTGGAAAGGACGTCAACCGAACTTGGGACATTCGTGCAATTGTCGTTAAAACACAATAACAAGCAATATGAACTGATAGACATTAGATATTTGTATTGAATGATTTTGGAGCTCACAGCTTTCTAAGATGAGATGGCATTGCTGGGTGTCGAGTGGAAACACTCGCAGTGACATATGGCAAGACAGTTTTAACGTGTACCTGCAATTGCAAATAACAAATGAATTAACCCATCTTATCCCTTTTCTGATAACCAAAGAAGCCGATACATGCGTCATGAAGCTCCCGTCGCATGTAAGACACAAGATCACAATAGAAGCGCCTACCTGGCACTGTACAGGATAGTTCCGTTGGCGTGGACCCTGATCAGCCTATTGGGCACAGTAACTCCGTGGGGCTGGGCTTGTTTCTCGTTAGCAAAGAAGAGATCGGGAACCCAGATATGTTCGAAGAGTTTTGTATCCAGTGTAAGTTTGCTAAGATTCGGATAGATGTGAGTGAATGCCAACCTGTCATCCTCCCAAGTCTGCCGCATATACAGGTTGACAGAGTAGTCCTGAAAGTCGCATACCACTAGTTGCCGTTAGGTCATATATTGGTCTGGTAATGTAACAACACTATTACAATTGGAAGGCACAGTCGATAGTTGATGGCCTTTCATTAGTAAAATGCCTGCCATTCTATCATCCTTGATTAAACAACACCAGCATGCTATAAGAAGGCACCGTCGATAGCTTTATCGATTGCTTACCATTGTATCTACGCTGATGGAGTCAATGCTGTTGATGAAGATATCACATGTGACCTCTGTCGCTGAATCTGATCAGACATATCATCCAGCTCGGTGATACCGCTATTATAAACAGCGTTGAATATCATTTGTATGACAGGTGAAAATGACTCACCTTCGCGAGGTCGCATAAGACTGTCATAATTATCAAAGAGGCGGAGAATCTTGCTGGCGCGGCTTTAACAAATAAGCAGAAGTCATTTGTCAACATTTCGTTTGTCCATGTCTATGGCATGCAGGTTGCAAAAAAATAGTATAAATCACTGGAATGAATTGGGGGTGAAATACGTCAAAACGGATTAATTGTAAAAAAGCATTATTATCCTTAACATGTAGTGCTAGTGCATAAGCTGGCATGATCGACTACTGATAATCATGAATTAGGCAAAACGATAGATATGGATGAGACACTGTGATAAATATGAATAAGGCAATGTGAAATATTAATATGGCAATGTGATAAATATAACTTGGACAATGATAAAACTCTCCATAACACAAAAGGATCAATTTGAATTAAACTATGAGATCAATATGAATTAAACATTGAGATAAATATAAATGAACTATTACGATCAATATGAATTAAACATTAAGATCAATATCAATGAAACAATGAGATCAATATAAATGAAACAATGAGATCAATATGAATTAAACAGTAAGATCAATATGTATTAAACAATGAGATCAATATGAATTGGACCTATAAAGTCACGATTTAAGAAAATGGACTTGAATTGGGCTATTCGATACATATGAGATAAAATGAAAATCATTATACAGAAATAAATGTCTAACTTCATTGCATGATCAAACATTTTGACATAGACTTTGGTGGTATCAATTGAACAATGGGGACAAAATCACCACATGTGTTTGTCTCGCGTTGCTTGACATTTTATGCTTATGATTTCCTTCAGGTCATCGTCCTGTGCCGAGAGGGTGGTATCTTACTCTGAATGATATAGGGTGGTGGGTGAACATTCGTTTAATCTAGGACATCAGTTTGACATTTATGCTTATTTTGTTTACCTGTGATTGAAGTACGCCAAGAGTTTAATGTATGTATCCCTATATATGAGGTATGTTGAGGTGTTACATTAATTCATTAACCAAGGAACAATACTTTATATACAAATACCTAATCCAGCAGTCAACTTGACTTGACAAGTTAAATAACTATATCGATATGATTAGAAACTAACGTAATCGATGATCTATCAATGACATAGATTAATTAGCAATCGATTAATGTTTGGAAGCCGACTGCGTAGATTACCCCAGCTGTGACTGACAAGCAGCACTCCCTACTGAGTCACTTGGTGCATCAGCATAGCTTGTGAAAGAAAACAACACGTTTATTTGATAAGCTTCCAACAGCAAATGATGACAGAAAATAATAATAAATAACGACAGCCTGGCGTCCTGCAAGTATTGATGGCAATGAGCAATTACTGTCTGGTTGTCGAGAGGATTACAATTGAACACCAGACTGGGGTTAATATATCGAGCACTGACTAGCCTTTTAATAATACATGAGACTCTACCTCATTCGAATGTACAGAGGACGGGCGTACCCGGATCGATCATCGATGATATATTACCACTTGCCATTGGTCCACTCGTCACTATGGTACTACATTAACAGCAGGTCATTGATGGACAAAGTGGGTTTTTCTCGGGACACTTACGCACTACTGGCAGCAGTAATTGGTCGTCTTTTAATGGGGCAGTCGATGATATGTCTGCACACGCGAACACATTTTCGCTTTTAGGTTTCCAGCTATAAGGCATTGATTGCCACAGTTGCTGTTCTCGTAGGTAGAGCACCGTAGAGAGTCAGGCTAATATGTCGCCATGCCAACCATGACGAGCAAGATAAAGAGCAGCTGACACATATGAAACACAACAACCACCTTAAAGCACACTGAACGACCCGGGTCATGGATTACTGCGTGATGGAAGACATGCCGGTTTTTTCACAGTTCACTCCTCATAAGCGTTCGGTGGAAAAATGAAAAAATCCGTCGTCTGCACAGAAGCTAACCAGTCGATGGTTTTAAAACAATCTATGGCTGTAAGTACCATGAATGAAAAGGCTTTCGGTCAAGGAATTACTTATTGTCAGTAGGCAACATATTTATTTGCTTGACGCATATTAAACCAATCATGCAATGAAACGCAAAACCCATTGGTAAGGGGTTCATTTGTTATAAAACGCGGTCTCTGTTTATCTGCTCTTAGACTGAATGCCCGCGCAAGTCACAAAGCTTAAACGCCATCATTAGCTTCAACTAGGTCACTGGATAATGTGCAAGTAGCGGGGTGAGGGCTTAACAGTCACATCAGCAAAATCCATTAGCGTGTAGATACGAACAAATGGTTCTAAATTGAAAGAATATCTGGGCTGTGCGGCTATTGCAAAATGCACGAACGCAAATGGGGGAGGCCCCGTTGGCTTAGAACTACCAACAAACTCTATAACGAGCGGTTCATTTCCAGTCAATCACCCAACAAAAGACCACACCACAATGGATTTCACAGTCAGTTACGCAATCAGTAATATGCAGACAGTCTGCGTCATGAACGAACGCCTCGCCGACGCGCTGTGGCACGCGTCGTGTTGTGACGCATTGCCTGTTGGAAGTGATTCTATTGTGGACGCGGGATAGTCAATAAATGACTTCGGTGCCTATGATGACGGCAGTTTTCATCAGGGCGGCCTTTTTCCAAAGCTTCATCGGGATATGTTGTATGACTCGCTGTGATAAACATGCATCCTTCTGTTCCCTGTGTCAATGAGTATTTACGTCACAACCATGAGAGAATACAGCGTTTGACCCGGTCGTGTGACCTACACCACTATACTATTCCGCTACAACTGTTGAAGCAAACTGAAACCAATCTCTGTGGTTTTCAGAAGGAAGCCGGTCAGAGTTATCGTTAATGGTGCCTTCACCAGGTAGCGAACACCCGTCGCCGTGATGTTAGTCCCAAGCGAATCAATTCAGTTTTCCGTATTATTAATTTCAGTTGCATTTTTTAAAGCGACGGATTTGAAGTCGAGTGTACAAGTGGGCTGGCTGTGTTAACTGCTATGGATTGACACCTAGTGATGCTGCATACAGTGCTAGAAAACATCCATGAATGTGTTGTGATTAGCAGCGCATTATTTGCCTGTAAGCTTAACGCTCGTGTGGATTGTACCACAAAATCACCACGCAATTATTCGCTATGAAAATAATTAATTGGATTGTAGAACAAAATCAAGCAATGAAATAATAACATTGTGTATGATCGTATATGTTCAGCCGCCATCAGTACAAACAGCAAGACACCTGTGAATTCGCACTTACCTGAGTGAAAGATTCTCGGAAGAGCTCCTCTCACATTCAGGCTCGGAATCACCCTCGCAGCAATCACTCGCCACATACATTATGACGAACGTCAACAGAGAGAAGCGCACTTTTTTGATCATCCTAGTTGGGTGAGCTGATATGTTACGTAAATGCTCACTCTGTTGACTAGCCGGCATCGACTGGTGAACACACGCCGAGTGCTAACAGTGTAGCCTCGAGTCCACGCCCCTATCCAGATGAAGGGGCCGCATTAGCGTGCATAAAACGCCTTCCATAATGAATGCATTGCTTGGTGAAGTCAGGGCTGGCTATGCAGAATCCGTATCCTTATATAAGAAGTCAAACTAAGGCTTGGGATTGATGTTCCACTTTTCCTTGATTCTATCATTTACGGGTAGGCGTTCACAATGTGATGTTTAAAGCCGTCACGTGCTGGTTCGAATCGTACATACATACACTTTAGATAATGCTCATGCATAACGTGTTTCTGGCAGTTCGGTGTTTTGACATACACAAACTTAGAGGCAGGCCAGCTATCAATCATGGCTGCAAAAACAGAGGGCAGTGTACAGCTGGCGAGAATTGGTGAATAAATGCAACAATTGTCAATCCTCAAGAGAAGTGAAGCATGAAGGAACAGCCAGCGAGCCCTGCTGACGGGGGCGGGATTGGCAGAGGCTGTGTGAATTCCACAGCTGTCGGCAATGACATTCTGTATTCCATTGCGCAGATAGATGATCAGGCTTTCTTCCATTGATAGAGTCAAGAATCATATTGGTGCGAGGTATGTGATCCACAGCACGCTTAGAGTATGTGTCTTTCTCATATAAGAAGACCAATACGTGCCATATTATCAGCCACACATCAAGGCAGAAATCAGCTCCAGCGGTCAGTTGGGCCCCTCAGTGTCAATATTGAATCCACAGAGAAATTTAAGAGCCAGGTCATTTTCAAACATAGTCATCGGAAACAGCGGTTTAGGTCGACTGTTGCCATTGACTGACGATTTAGTCATCGCATTGTAGAACATGACCTACTTTACGTCATTCGACTGACATTGCGTCGAGAGATAATCAATTGTATTCATTGTCAATTCTATCTTGGTAACAATAAAATAGTTTTTTCGTCCTTTAACTAATTCATTCCCTACTTGGGAAGCGGCTTCACGGCTGCAGAGACAGCCGTAGAGAGGAGACTAGTCTTGTCCGTGCAACGCATATTTTTCCGCTGAGTGATGAACCCATCCCTGAATGTATTCGTTGCATACAATGTTATGCACATTCTCAAAGAATGTGCCGATCTGATCCATATCAGAAATCGCTTCTTCCATGTTTCTGTCTGTCAGAATATAAGATGCTTGGTTTTATTAGAGAAATCGGACTATATTACAGATTTTAAATGATACATTATTAAATGAGTTGCACATAAATTAATTCCATTAATGATATTTGTGTTCCGTTTACTTCTTGAACACTTTTCGTACTCGTATCACCCCCCCCCCTCCTTGTCGCCACCATATGACACCTGGTGACCCCATGCCAGGGCGAGGTCTGATCGTTGTGCTGGTTTCAGTCGGAGAGGAACAAACTCGTTAACCCCCGAGGTCGAGAGCTACAGACGTTCTTCGAGCGAACTACCTTTCTTTTCATCGACACCGCTCACAATTCCTTACTTTTACAATTTCCTGCCTCATTTTACTAGAGTTTCGTGGCATTATTAAAGTTTCGATGCAATATATTAATTCGAATGTAAAGTAAAAATGGAGGAGATTGCGCGGCGTATTTAATCCATCATTGCGGCCACAAAGACACAACCTTTGGGGCCCCTGAGAGACTGTAGTGCTAAGGATGCCTTTGGTCCGTGCTACTACGACCCCTGTTTGAGATGCTTGCTTTGTGAAGAAGAAATGCCAGCGCGACATGGATCACTGTGCCGTTCACTGGCTTAAAGACCGGATTATTTCCTATCTAATTCAAAGACATTGAAGTTATGACCATAAGGTGTAAAATAAAGCACAAAAGTAGAGAGCACTCATTAATTTATGTACTCAATATATACGGAATATGTTGGTACTTTTAGTGTAAAGTCGATTTAAGGGAACACAGTGCATGCGATCAACCCCATCCCAATAAGTGCCTGGTACGTGTTATTGTTAGATGTAAGACGTGGCGTGCAATTCAAAACCATCCCAACACCAAGTCAATATGAAATGCAAACTCGAAGTACACATTGTTGTGTACTGCATGGAATATATAGCTTTGTTCGAAATGATCTTTAGAGCAATGTCTCAGATATAAGAAAATGGCGGCTGCAAGAGGACAGCCGTTTACAGCCTGGAGGAGCGTGCGGCGGGTGTTGGGGCCTTGGACAGACCAGCAGCGAAGATCGGTTTGAAGCTGGGGTCGTTGATCTGCGGTCTATCCATGGTGAACGGCTCTATAGGATAGAGCGTACGTCCGTCAACAGCGAGCTCACTCAGGATCCGGCCAAAAAGACCGGCAAACCTGGCGAAACAACACCCGCTTCATTTACACCAAGTGGACAGCATTCAACGTCTTCTTGCGTATTACCTTCTTATATGAATATCTTGTAATAAATATATGTAGTCATGAATATTTACATGCATGAGTCATGACCTTATACTGAGTGGAAACAGATACTATTAAGCCATTAACCCACAAAGAGTACTCACTTATATACGCGTGACCAGCGCCGATACAAAACACCACTTGGGGTTTATTGCGTCTAGCCAGGGTGTCGATAACGAATGCTCGGTCATAAGGCATCGTGTATAGACATGTCTTGGTGTAGGATATGGGACCCAGGTACTGAAAAACAAACGCGTTGTGATGCCATGTATATAGTGGCTACTAATGACTGCATCCTTTGTGTTGACGAACGGTGTTTGTTTATGTTTTCGCAGCGCAACATATGCTTAAGCTAGACCATGAACGACAAAGCTTCCATCATAAAACACATCATTACCGATGGCATGAATTTCTTGAGGAAGCCTTCACAGCGCTTCTCGCGTTCTTCGTCGGGAACAAATGTCCTCGTGTCTGGGGCGCGGTCTCTGTTGATCTGCTCTTAGACTGAATGCCCGCGCAAGTCACAAAGCATAAACGCCATCATGGATGCGTCATTAGCTTCAACTAGGTCACTGGATAATGTGCAAGTAGCGGGGTGATGGCTTAACAGTCACATCAGCAAAATCCATTAGCGTGTAGTTACGAACAAACGGTTTTAAAATGAAAGAATATCTGGGCTGTGCGGCTATTGCAAAATGCACGAACGCTTATGGGGGAGGCCCCGTTGGCTTAGAACTACCAGCAAACTCTATAACGAGCGGTTCATTTCCAGTCAATCACCCAACAAAAGACCACACCACAATGGATTTCACAGTGAGTTACGCAATCAGTAATATGCAGACAGCCTGCTTCGTGAACGAATGCCTCTTCGACGCGCTGTGGCACGCGTCGTGTTGTGACGCATTGCCTGTTGGAGGTGATTCTATTGTGGACGCGGGATAGTCAATAAACTTTGGTGCCTATGATGACGGCAGTTTTCATCAGGGCGGCCTTTTTCCAAAGGTGCATCGGGATATGTTTTATGACTCGTTGTGATAAACATGCATCCTTGTGTTCCCTGTGTCAATGAGTATTTACGTCACAACCATGAGAGAATACAGCATTTGATCCGGTCGGGTGACCTACACCACTATACTGTTCTGCTACAACTGTTGAAGCAATCTGAAACCAATCTCTGTGGTTTTCAGAAGGAAGCCAGTCAGTGTTATCATTAATGGTGCCTTCACCAGGTAGCGAACACCCGTCGCCGTGATGTTAGTCCAAAGCGAATCAATTCAGTTTTCCGTATTATTAATTTCAGTAGCATTTTTTAAAGCGACGGATTTGAAGTCGGGTGTACAAGTGGGCTGGCTGCGTTAACTGCTATGGATTGACACCTAGTGATGCTGCATACAGTGGTAGAAACATCCATGAATGTGTTGTGATTCTAGCAGCGCATTATTTGCACACGGACCACTGTACGCTCGTGTCAGAGGTACCACGCTATTGGCCACGCAATTATTCGCTATGCCTGTAAGCTAAATTAATTGGATTGTAGAACAAAATCAAGCAACAGAAAATAATAACATTGTGTATGATCGTATATGTTCAGCCGCCATCAGTACAAACAGCAAGACACCTGCGAATTCGCACTTACCTGAGTGAAAGATTCTTGGAAGAGCTCCTCTCACATTCAGGCTCGGAATCACCCTCGCAGCAATCACTCGCCACAGACATTATAACAAACGCCAACAGAGAGAAACGCACGTTTTTGATCATCCTAGTTGGGTGAAGTGATATGTTACGTAAATGCTCACTCTGTTGACTAGCCGGCATCGACTGGTGAACACACGCTGAGTGCTAACAGGGTAGCCTCGAGTCCACGCCCCTATCCAGATGAAGGGGCCGCATTAGCGTGCATACAACGCCTTCCATAATGAATGCATTGCTTGGTGAAGTCAGGGCTGCAGAATCCCTATCCTTATATAAGAAGTCAAACTAAGGCTTCGGATAGATGTTCCACTTTTCCTTGATTCTATCATTTACGGGTAGGCGTTCACAATATGATGTTTAAAGCCGTCACGTGCTGGTTCCAATCGTACATATATGCACTTTCGATAATGCTCATGCATAATGTGTTTCTCTCAGTTCGGTGTTTTGACATACACAAATTTAGAGGCAGGCCAGCTATCAATCATGGCTGCAAAAACAGAGGGCAGTGTACAGCTGGCGAGACTTGGTGAATAAATGCAACAATTGTCAGTCCCCATGAGAAGTGAAGCATGAAGGAACAGCCAGCGAGCCCTGCTGACGGGGCGGGATTGGCAGAGGCTGCGTGAATTCCAACAGCTGTCGGCAATGACATTCTGTATTCCATTGCGCAGATAGATGATCAGGCTTTCTTCCATTGATAGAGTCAAGAATCATATTGGTGCGAGGTATGTGATCCACAGCACGCTTAGAGTATGTGTCTTTCTCATATAAGAAGACCAATACGTGCTGTATTATCAGCCGCACATCAAGGCAGAAATCAGCTCCAGCGGTCAGTTGGGCCCCTCAGTGTCAATATTGAATCCACAGAGAAATTTAAAAGCCAGGTCACGGTCAAACATAGTCATCGGAAACAGCGGTTTAGGTCGACTGTTGCCATTGACTGGCGCTTTAGTCATCGCATTGTAGAACATAACCTACTTTACGTCATTCAACTGACATTGTGTCGAGAGATAATCAATTGTATTCATTGTCAATTCTATCTTGGTAACAATAAAATAGTTTTTTCGTCCTTTAACTAATTCATCCCCTACGTTGGAAGCGGCTTCACGGCTGCAGAGACAGCCGTAGAGAGGAGACTAGTCTTGTCCGTGCAACGCATATTTCCGCTGAGTGATGAACCCATCCCTGAATGTATTTGTTGCATACAATGTTATGCACATTCTCAAAGAATGTGCCATATCAGAAATCGCTTCTTCCATGTTTCTGTCTGTCAGAATATAAGATGCTTGGTTTTATTAGAGAAATCGGACTGCATTAAAGATTTTAAATGATACATTAATAAATGAGTTGCACATAAATTAATTCCATTAATGATATTTGAGTTCCGCTTACCTCTTGAACACTTTACGTACTCGTAACCCCCCCCCCCCCCACCTCCTTGTCGCCACCATATGACACCTGGTGACCCCATGCCAGGGCGAGGTCTGATCGTTGTGCTGGTTTCAGTCGGAGAGGAACAGACTCGTTAATCCCCGAGGTCGAGAGCTACAGACGTTCTTCGAGCGAACTACCTTTCTTTTCATCGACACCGCTCACAATTCCTTACTTTTACAATTTCCTGCCTCATTTTACTAGAGTTTCTTGGCACTATTAAAGTTTCGATGCAATATATTAATTCGAATGTAAAGTAAAAATGGAGGAGATTGCGCGGCGTATTTAATCCATCATTGCGGCCACAAAGACACAACCTTTGGGGCCCCTGAGAGACTGTAGTGCTAAGGATGCCTTTGGTCCGTGCTACTACGACCCCTGTTGAGAGATGCTTGCTTTGTGAAGAAGAAATGCCAGCGCGACATGGATCACTGTGCCGTTCACTGGCTTAAAGACCGGATTATTTCCTATCTAATTCAAAGACATTGAAGTTATGACCATAAGGTGTAAAATAAAGCACACAAAATAGAGAGCACTCATTAATTTATGTACTCAATATATACGGAATATGTTGGTACTTTTAGTGTAAAGTCGATTTAAGGGAACACAGTGCATGCGATCAACCCCATCCCAATAAGTGCCTGGTACGTGTTATTGTTAGATGTAAGACGTGGCGTGCAATTCAAAACCATCCCAACACCAGGTCAATATGAAATGCAAACTCGAAGTACACATTGTTGTGTACTGCATGGAATATATAGCTTTGTTCGAAATGATCTTTAGAGCAATGTCTCAGATATAAGAAAATGGCGGCTGCAAGAGAACAGCCGTTTACAGCCTGGAGGAGCGTGCGGCGGGGGGAGGGGCCTTGGACAGACCAGCAGCGAAGATCGGTTTGAAGCTGGGGTCGTTGATCTGCGGTCTATCCATGGTGAACGGCTCTATAGGATAGAGCGTACGTCCGTCAACAGCGAGCTCACTCAGGATCCGGCCAAAAAGACCAGCAAACCTGGCGAAACACCACCTGCTTCATTTACACCAAGTGGACAGCATTCAACGTCTTCTTGCGTATTACCTTCTTATATGAATATCTTGTAATAAATATATGTAGTCATGAATATTTACATGCATGAATCATGACCTTACACTGTGTGGAAACAGATACTATTAAGTCATTAACCCACAAAGTGTACTCACTTATAAGCGTGACCAGCGCCGATACAAAACACCACTTGGGGTTTATTGCGTCTAGCCAGGGTGTCGATAACGAATGCTCGGTCATAAGGCATCGTGTATAGACATGTCTTGGTGTAGGATATGGGACCCAGGTACTGAAAAACAAACGCGTTGTGATGCCATAGATATAGTGGCTACTAATTACTGCATCCTTCGCAGAGCAACATATGCTTAAGCTAGACCATGAACGACAAAGCTTCCATCATTACCGACGGCATGAATTTCTTGAGGAAGCCTTCACAGCGCTTCTCGCGTTCTTCGTCGGGAACAAATGTCCTCGAGTCTGGGGTGACAGGTGGACCCCCCGCGTCGATGCCGATCTTAGAGTAGCTATTGCCGTGGATGGGCAAACCATAGTAATCGTTCTCACCGTGGTAAATGAAGATTGGGAACCTGGACGTGGAGAGGAAAGCCGAAACATGATTGGTCATTCCAAAATATTAGTTATAAGTTCATTACTTTGCTGAGTATTAGGACAACAGGAACATTTCATGAAATAATATTCAAGCAAGAAACATTTCAGAATTACTTTTCTTTGGTGTATTCCTTGATGCTAGGGGTGCTGTAATAGGTCACTTGCTCCTGGGTAACAACCAATGGGATGTGAACACCTACCGATCCCATCACATGATTGGACCATGCCCCAGAAGTCACAATGACACGTCTGCATTTGAACGTGGCTAAAGTGCAGTGGACCTAGAAAATGGTCCAATATTGTAAGTTGTCATCATGAACATGAAAACACCATGAGTTAATAGAAATAAAGATATTGAAAAAGGGGAAGGCTACAAGACAAACTTGTTGTTCTTCATGCAAGGTTTAAAGTGATAGACAAGAGACTATGATAAGATCTGTTAGAGGGATACCTGTGTGAGTGCATTTTGTGCCAAGCCGTTCATTTGGTTCATGCACGTCTGTTTGTGACGCTGTACCCAGTATATGTGTTATTCAATTCTGTGAGGATACTATACCAAGTGCTATATTTAATCTACTGTTATGCAATTCATTTACTTTAGTTGGTGGTATGATATCTTGTGCTCAGCAGTTATGTTAATTCACTAATTATAATGAAGTAGCTCAGTTAGTAATGCTGCCCCCACCAGCGCACGGCCATCAGTCTCGATGCGGCTAACTGGACATCTGTCCATCACCGTTCGTTGGCTCAGCTGACTGCTCGAAAAAAAAAGAAATCCATCGATGACATTTGACAATCTTGCCATCGTATAGTGCTATCCTATAGTATATAAATAAAGTATTTGCATATTGCATCCTGCGCTAGTTGAATATGCACAGCATTACCCATGGCAGCATCTACCAGCCCGCCGGTTTACTGGCTGATAAAGCTGGCGACTCCCTCAAGCTCAGCTACATTTGGGGGACACCACGTTTAAAAATCCTGTGGGTAACGAAAGCCTTGGCTCAGCTGACTGCTGCTGAGCCGCTCAAATCTGGAACGTATTGTGGAAAAAAACTTAAAAGAAATCCATCGATGACATTTGACAATCTTGCCATCTGTCAAATATTAGATATAGTATCGCTTCATTGAGTATCTAAATATAGTGTCTACGTGTAGAATCTACATATAGTATATAAAGGAAATCGTTTATATAAAGTATTTGCATATAGCATCTACATATAACAGCTAAATGTAGAAATTACATATAGTATCTAGATATGGTTTCTATTTAGAACAGTAGAATATCCACATTTATATCCTCATATGTTGTAATAGCTCAGTTTATCTGTATATAATCTACTATACAGCCTATACATTGACCTGCCTGATGTTTTGTTTCTCCATGGAAGTGGCGTAGTCGGCCATGGTTTACGCGCCGACCGAGGAGAGATCCAGGCTACCTGTTTTATATACGAGCTGGATACCGGACTCCTTTTCCACCTCGGCCCACCTGGGGAGAGGACAGTGCATAGTCAGCGGGATTCTTACAGATTTGGGGTTATCAATACACTAAGTAATAATACGTTTAAAAATCCGGATTAGGGAGATGCATGATCGCTTAAGGCGAAAGCCTAGTGGAATGGCTACAATGAATCTTCGGAAGGTAATGATGAAAGTGGCAGCATACGTAATGTATACACATTAATCAAAGGTCATATCTCTGTCTGGTGAGTCAAGTCTGCGCCAGTATTGTGGAATTAAAGTTACTTAATCGTACATGATGTGTATCTATGATTGGGCAGTGAGCTGTTGAATAAGACGGAGGGAGATTGCTACCTAGTTCGAACGCCGTGTGCTAAGGTGTGCGGCGTCAGCAATTTGTGTATTTCTCTTCATGCCTTTGTACATCAGGCAAATATCTGACAACTAATTGTCGACTCGGTTTAGTTCGAATGCTTCCCGGGTTTAAGATGAAAGGAAATGCAACACATGATATAACACATGATATGTCAGCATAGTTACATAGCAATCCACGAGGGCACGTCTTTGTAAGCGAACGCTGACGCTGTTTTATTCAAATATGCGTTGTAAATGGAATGTAATTACGGAAATAAACAACTGCAGTTTGTTTGTATCATTCCCTCCCACCTGATCACAGCTCCGCCTCTGACAATTGTTTACTACGTTCGATCTCTAGAGGTGAGGCGAAGCGCCGACTGCGAGATTTTGGAGCTTCCGAAGTCAAAACGGCCGATGAACTCGCTAAAAACTTACCAAAGCCCTCTAAGAAAAAAATTTTGCGACAAAATGCAAGATTATATCACAAAATGACACGAGGACTGCTTCTATTACTGCAGTTTTCTCTAATTGTTCTGTTTGAGCACTAAAATACGGCACATCATGAAACTTTGTTCAAAAACTCAACATGGCCGACTCCCACAATGCAACATAATACGCTATGATATTGCTCATGTTTTCGATTCGCGTGGTAACCATGTTGGACAACAATTTTCGATTCTGTGGATTAAGATTGATGGTAAGACATTTATGGATATGAAAATCTATGTTTTTTTAAACTGTCCCTTGTCTGCATTGCGAGAAGGAGCAAATTTGCTTGTAATGCTCAGATTCTGCCATACGGCCCCTCGCCTCTAAGGTGTCATCAGATAATCAAAACACCAGGGGCGAGTTGCCTTGCCTAATAACACTTGTACATGGCCGACGCAAGTCCCTGCTCATCGCTATATCTCTACCATCGCTGTTTTGCAGACACCTGTCTGATGAGGGCGACGTATGTACACTCAGTCATTGTGATTTATGTAAGCATCAAATAGACACGCCATATAAACTCAGGCAAAATCCAACCATAACATGAACTCCTAACAAACAAGATTATAAGACTCGGTACTTAAAATGAAAGCAGACTGAGTAATTCGAGAGGGGGTATAGCTGAAGAAATCCTAACCTTACGGTCATTAGCAATATGTAAATACAGCTAATTTTGTAAATATTCCCGAACCTTACCCATCACCGCCTGATTGCAATAGCTCCTCTCATCAGCAGCAGGTTGGACTAAGGAGATACAAAGATCTCCATCACCTCACCACTCCTCGTGGTAATGTATTTGACGCCGAACCATACCGAGACATACACAGGCTCATCTTCTATCAAAAGAATAGGCGACACCACTTAAAATAAATCGGACAACAAATCAGATGATCAAGAGCCCATTGACATATGCAATGTCCCCAGAAGTCAACGACTGAGGTCAAATATTATACATTGAACAGACGCTTAATGTATGTAAAGCATTAACATAATTAATGTGCTCATCGAGGGTAAATGTTCCTCCAACCCTGACATTTGACTAGCCAGACGCCCAGTAAAATTACAGCAGGTGGTGTTTTGTCTGGCTGCTCATTAGAGAAAGGGGTCCCACGATCTCATTGTATCATCACATAATGCCCCACCTGGGAAATAGCTGGTGTTAAACAATGGATCTCATGGGATTACCACATTAAACAACCGCCAGACTTATTTATTTATCAACGCATGTCACCTGATTTCAGAATACTTAGTTATGCAGATGCACGCCTGTCTGAGTGCAAGATGAGCGAAGAACAACTTCGACAACGCTACGTCTTCACTTTGGGTGAAACTTAAGTAAAAAATTTGGCAACCGAAGCGGTGCCTGTTGCAGAACATGTAGTCAACAGGACATGGAGTGGAAACGAAATTGATAAAATAGGCATCATCGGTCTTCCTCCCTTTGCAACACATAAAACACATCCACAAAGGAATACCGGCGAGAACCAGCCACGATGTTGCTTACAGCAATAAAACAAAATGCGTTTGGCAACGCGACTTAGCTAAAACATGGGTTTAGATGTTTTGAGATAGTGATTTTGTTGCATTGCTTTGTTCATCGATTTCTCAGCGAGTTAAGTCTTAAGCAGTTGCCTAAGCTAAAAGGTTTCGTGAGGCATATGAGCATGAGGTGCTTATTTACAATCCGTTGCATAATCTGAAAGGGAAAAAAAGTGATTTTGCGTTTTTGACTGGTTGCGTCATTGCCTTGTTGCGTCTTTGTTGTCTGATCCGGTTGCGTTCTGAGTCGCACCCTTACGCTGCACTGCAGAGACTCGTGGAATGATAGATAATTACAAAACATTACTCCTCATCCGGTGTTTGGCAATAAGCACACATTGTACTGACGAGAAGAGGGAGATGACATCGTGTTATTTGCTCCGATTATAACAAATACTCGAAAGGGGAAATTGCAGGTGTTATTTCGTGCAAATTTGTAACCGATTTCAATATCCACATTGTCGATTTATGAGTGGTCACTGAACAATGGAGCGAGTACTAGTTATATATATACACACAATATAATTAAAAGGAGCAATTGAAATGAATTCATACAGATTGTTGAATAAACTGACCGAAACAAATGATCAAATTATTGTGCACGGATCACTGTTGTAATGGACCGATAAACGTCTTCAACAAATGCTGACACGTTAAATACGCCTTGACATGCATGCAACCCGCACAACGAAACATTATACGACCGATAATTAGGTCAAAACATGTCAGCAGGTTAATCAATGCAAATAAATTTCCTTTTCAATAAATGTCCAAAAACAAGGTCTGCGTGTAATCACAGTGTTCCGTATGTACCCATTAAATATGACGTTTACCTATGCAAATGCTTTGAATAATTGACACATACTGCAATCGCTTGGCAAAGGGCAATAATAACACAAGTGGTAGGACGCGGTAGGCAAACAAAAGTCGTGCGTCCCAAGTACCAGTCCAAATGTGAACCCACAATGACTATTTATTTCGTCTAGCATGTAAAAATGTTTGCCATCATCCTCGAGCGCTTGGCTGAAGTATGTACATATATATTCCATCACGACAAGTTCACTCGCTTTTACAGATGACGCAGTGAAGCCGGTGAAAGTCAACCTGTGGATGATGAGCTGGCCTCATGGACAGGTGAGGGATGCTGTTAAACTCTGGCGTGCATCACAGAGAGTCACCATACCGCCTCAGATGCAATAGTGCCCACGTTACAAACCATCACGTTACAAATCACCAAGTATCTTGAGAATATTAATTCATGCAATATTCAAGTCAATGTTTTGCACTTTTTATGCATGTCCTATCTTCCTCATTGTATTCAGCGCGTATATCTCATGTAACAAGAGCGTTAAAAAAGTTCCTGTTGCAAATATGCTGGAAATATGTCGAAGCGGCAAATCTTTTAAATGAAACACTACTATGAGATAGATGAAAAACGCCATTGTCGATACATTATTAATGCAACATTCAAAGTAATATCTTTATATTTTGTAAAACAAATCTCAATGGATGACTGTCTGCAGTCAATATCTTGGATATGTGAAAGCAGCAATACTCCGATCAGCAGCCGATCAGCAACCAGCGGATGACAATCACCACAGCCAATCAGAACTCGCCAAGTATATCACGTAATCATCTGCAGCTCACCAGGGGCACCAATCAACTTCAGGCCTCACCCATTCATACGTACGAGGTGGGCACTTGTGAATATTTGGTTGTTATTGTTATTATCGTGGTAATGGGATGTACCGGCTATCTCGGCGCCAGTGTCGGTTCTACGAGTATGTGAAAAAACACCAGTAGCAAATATTAAAGATAATGAATGCCACGGGGAAGAGAACTCGACTGATCGTGTCTATTGTGCGAGCCATGATCCTTTTTTTGGGCCCGAGTCTCCTCAACAAACCGTACGTGTACTCGTCCACCATAGTCTTAATCTGGACCGCCAAGAGCATTCAACATCAATGATAGTTTTTTTTGCGTGTGCAGCGGACAACATAGATACAATTGATTTACTTGCAAATATTTACATGAATCATGCATCAATACTTCGATACTCACGGTGACCGTTATTATTTTAGAATCCATAAAAGTTACAAGTTTATCGCTAGGGGCATGAATTCCAAGCCTATAGTTATTGCGAGATAAAAAGTATGTAAACTCGCTCGTGGCATATCGTATACCGTTTCAGTGTTGAACTTCCCTTCCGTTAACCCGGACTCCTCTTTCTTTCTGGACATCTGCCTTATTTCTGACCGAGCCAGTGTGTTCACCAAGGCGAACTCCACCATAGCAATAAAGACAAATAACACACAGGTCGACATCCAGATGTCTATTAGCTTCACATAGGAGACATTAGGAAGCGACATCCACAGGCCCACACATTGTGTTGTCATGGTGAGCACAGTGAGGACACCTAGCGAGATTCGCGCCGGAACTGCGTCCATGTTGATCCAGAACGAGACCCAGGAGAGTACCACAATGAGGCCGCTAGGAATGTAGTTCTGTATCATGTAGTAGCCATATTGTCTTTGAAGGTAGAACGTTGCTTTTAGGCAGGTAAAGTTGCCTAAACATGAAATTGGCAATATCAACTTACTTTAACAAATGTAATCAAAAGAATTATATAGTTATGTTATTGTTATTGTCAGTATTTTGTTTTTGTCTTTGTCAAAAAATGTTCCGACTCTATCTCCTCTAAAACCAATAAAGGTACGAAAGAGGGGATTACATACGATATGTGCCAAAGCTTTGACCACGAACCGTTCAAAGTTTGGTGCGTGTGCGCCATGTGCGCATCGATTGGCGGCTGGTGCAACTAGCGGGGCAAATGTTGCCCTGACCAAGATTACTACATAAGAATTGTCCTCATATAACCTTGAAATTATTTCAATGTCAGTGTCAAAATTGACAAAAGCTTTTGACTATTTTGACATCAGAAACACATGCTCCAACGCTGATTAATGTGATGCAGTATGGTTGACCTTGAATTCCTTTTCAAGGTCATATTGTCCGTCAGTTATTTAACATTTGTTTTGATTTGCTAAAACTCAATAAGTATTGTATTCACACAATCAAGCGTAATGTTTCCACATTGAAATCACTATTGTCACGGGCTCTGGCAAAGATACCTGTGTCAATTCGCACCTGTGATGTAAGATTTGTGACAATTGCCAACTGAATGTCGCAGTAAGTCGAATTGTGGAAATTGCAAATCGCTATTTGTGTGAACCGGCTGTGTATCATTTCGCCAGACGAAAAGTAGCTCCTCCTCTGTGTAGCCATCTAAACACAACTCACCGTGCAATATTCACAACGCAAACATTGTGGAAAGTGTGCCCGGTTCCATTTGGTTATTGATGTAGCTTTCATGCTGAATAATATTATCACAGGGACATATCAACTTTGATATATAACCATACACCCCCTGCAGCCCCTTACACATCTATTTTTACAATTGAAAATATTCAGACCCTGAAGCCAATTGAATTGGGAAGGACGTCAACCTAACTTGGGACATTCATGCCATTATCGTTCAAACAAGCAATATGAACTGATAGACAGATATTTGTATTGAATGAGTTTGGAGCTCACAGCTTTCTAAGATGAGATGGCATTGCTGGGTGTCGAGTGGGAACACTCGCAGTGACATATGGCAAGACAGTTTTAATGTGTACCTGCAATTGCAAATAACAAATGAATTAACCCATCTTATCCCTTTTCTGATAACCAAAGAAGCCGATACATGCGTCATGAAGTTCCCGTCGCATGTAAGACACAAGATCACAATAGAAGCGCCTACCTGGCACTGCTGTTAGGTCATATATTGGTCTGGTAATGTAACAACAATATTACAACTGGAAGGTACAGTCTATAGTTGATGGTCTATCATTAGTAAAATGCCTGCCATTCTATCATCCTTGATTAAACAACACCAGAATGATTATAAGAAGGCACCGTCGATAGCTTTATTGAATGCTTACCATTGTATCTACGCTGATGGAGTCGATGCTGTTGATGAAGATATCACATGTGACCTCTGTCGCTGAATCTGATCAGACATTCCGTCAGCTCGGTGATACTGCCATTATAAACAGCGTTGAATATCATTTGTATGAAAAGTGAAAATGACTCACCTTCGCGAGGTCGCATAAGACTGTCATAATTATCAAAGAGGCAGAGAATCTTGCTGGTGTGGCTTTAACAAATAAGCCCAAGTCATTTGTCAACATTTCGTTTAACCAGGTCTATGGCATGCAGGTTGCAAAAAAATAGTATTAACCACTGGAATGTAGGATGAATTGGAGGTGCAATACGTCAATACGGATTCATTGTTAAAAGCATTATTATCCTTAACATGTAGTGCTAGTGCATAAGGTAGTATGATCGACTACTGATAATCATGAATCAGGCAATAAGATAGATATGGATGAGACAATGTGATAAATATGAATAAGGCAATGTGATAAATATGAGTAAGGCAATGTGAAATATTAATATGTCAATGTGATAAATATGATTTGGACCATATAAAACTGTCCATTATGCAAAAGGATCAATTTGAATTAAACTATGAGATCAATATGAATTAAACATTGAGACCAATATAAATGAAACAATGTGATCAATATGAATTAAACATTGAGACCAATCAAAATGAAACAATGAGATCAATATGAATTAAACAATGAGATCAATATGAATTAAACATTGAGATCAATATAAATGAAACAATGAGATCAATATGAATTAAACAATGAGATCAATATGAAATGGACAATTATAAAGGCACGATTTATGAAAATTTACTTGAATTGGGCAATACGATACATACGAGATTAACTGAAAAGCATTATACAGTAATAAATGTCTAACTTCATTGCATAATCAAACATTTTGACATAGACTTTGGTGGTATCAATTGAACCATGGGGACAAAATTACCACATGTGTTTGTCTCGCGTTGCTTGACATTTTATGCTTATGATTTCCTTCAGGTCATCGTCCTGTGCCGAGAGGGTGGTATCTTTCTCTGAATGATATCGGATGGTGGGTGAACATTCGTTTAATCTAGGATATCAGTTTGAC
This sequence comes from Urechis unicinctus, assembly GCA_034190875.2. Lineage (NCBI taxonomy): Eukaryota > Metazoa > Annelida > Polychaeta > Xenopneusta > Urechidae > Urechis > Urechis unicinctus. The sequence continues at coordinate 28,397,841 of CM067353.1, read as the reverse complement.
ATTTATGCTTATTTTGTTTACCTGTGATTGAAGTACGCCAAGAGTTTAATGTATGTACCCCTATATATGAGGTATGTTGAGGTGTTACATTAATTCATTAACCAAGGAACAATACTTTATATACAAATACATAATCCAGCAGTCAACTTGACTTGACAAGTTAAATAACTATATCGATATGATTAGAAAACTAACGTAATCGATGATCTATCAATGACATAGATTAATTAGCAATTGATTAATGTTGGGAAGCCGACTGTGTAGATTACCCCAGCTGTGACTGACAAGAAGCACTCCCTACTGAGCCACTTGGTGCATCAGCATAGCTTGTGAAAGAAAACAACTCGCGACGTTTATTTGACAAGCTTCCAACAGCAAACGATGACAGCAAATAATAATAATTAACGACAGCCTGGCGTCCTGCAAAGTATTGATAGCAATGAGCAATTACTGTCTGGTTGTCGAGAGGATTACAATTGAACACCAGACTGGGATTAATATATCGAGCACTGACTAGCCTTTTAATAATACATGAGACTCTACCTCATTCGAATGTACAGATGACAGGCGTACCCGGATCGACCATGGTATATTACCACTTGCCATTGCTCTACTCGTCACTATGGTACGACATTTACAGCAGGTCATTGATGGACAAAGTGGGTTTTTCTCGGGACACTTACGCACTACTGGCAGCAGTAATTGGTCGTCTTTTAATGGGGTGGTCGATGATATGTCTGCACACGCGAACACATTTTCGCTTTTAGGTTTCCAGCTATAAGGCATTGATTGCCCACAGTTGCTGTTTTCGTAGGTAGAGCACCGTAGAGAGTCAGGCTAATATGTCGCCATTCCAACCATGACGACCAAGATAAAGAGCAGCTGACACATATGAAACACAACAACCACCTTAAAGCACACTGAACGACCCGGGTCATGGATTACTGTGTGATGGAAGACAATGCCGGGTTTTTCACAATCCTCATAAGCGTTCGGTGGAAAACATGAAAAAACAGTCGTCTGCACAGAAGCTAATGAGTCGATGGTTTTAAAACAATCTATGGCTGTAAGTACCATGACTGAAAAGGCTTTCGGTCAAGGAATTACTTATTTATTGTCAGTAGGCAACATATTTATTTGCTTGACGCATATTAAACCAATCATGCAATGAAACGCAAAACCCATTGGTTAGGGGTTCCATTTGTTATAAAACGCGGTCTCTGTTGATCTGCTCTTAGACTGAATGCCCGCGCAAGTCACAAAGGATAAACGCCATCATGGATGCGTCATTAGCTTCAACTAGGTCACTGGATAATGTGCAAGTAGCGGGGTGAGGGCTTAACAGTCACATCAGCAAAAGCCATTAGCGTGTAGATACGAACAAACGGTTCTAAATTGAAATAATATCTGGGCTGTGCGGCTATTGAAAATTACACGAAAGCAAATGGGGGAGGCCCCGTTGGCTTAGAACTACCAACAAACTCTATAACGAGCGGTTCATTTCCAGTCAATCACCCAACAAAAGACCACACCACAATGGATTTCACAGTCAGTTACGCAATCAGTAATATGCAGACAGCCTGCGTCGTGAACGAACGCCTCGCCGACGCGCTGTGGCACGCGTCGTGTTGTGACGCATTGCCTGTTGGAAGTGATTCTATTGTGGACGCGGGATAGTCAATAAATGACTTCGGTGCCTATGATGACGGCAGTTTTCATCAGGGCGGCCTTTTTCCAAAGCTTCATCGGGATATGTTGTATGACTCGCTGTGATAAACATGCATCCTTCTGTTCCCTGTGTCAATGAGTATTTACGTCACAACCATGAGAGAATACAGCGTTTGACCCGGTCGTGTGACCTACACCACTATACTATTCCGCTACAACTGTTAAAGCAAACTGAAACCAATCTCTGTGGTTTTCAGAAGGAAGCCGGCCGTGATGTTAGTCCCTAGCGAATCAATTCAGTTTTCCGTATTATTAATTTCAGTTGCATTTTTTAAAGCGACGGGTGTACAAGTGGGCTGGCTGTGTTAACTGCTATGGATTGACACCTAGTGATGCATACAGTGGTAGAAACATCCATGAATGTGTTGTGATTCAAGCAGCGCATTGTTTGCACACAGACAACTGTACACTCGTGTCAGGTACCACGCTATTGACCACGTAATTATTTGCTATGCATGTAAGCTTAATTAATTGGATTGTAGAACAAAATCACGCAACAGAAAATAATAACATTGTGTATGATCGTATATGTTCAGCCGCAATCAGTACAAACAGCAAGACACCTGTGAATTTGTACTTACCTGAGTGAAAGATTCCTGGAAGAGCTCCTCTCACATTCTGGCTCGGAATCACCCTCGCAGCAATCACTCGCCACAGACATTATAACGAACGTCAACAGAGAGAAGTGCACGTCTTTGATCATCCTAGTTGGATGAGGTGATATGTTACGTAAATGCTCACTCTGTTGACTAGCCGGCATCGACTGGTGAACACACGCCGAGTGCTAACAGGGTAGCCTCGAGTCCACGCCCCTATCCAGATGAAGGGGCCGCATTAGCGTGCATAAAACGCCTTCCATAATGAATGCATTGCTTGGTGAAGTCAGGGCTGGCTATGCAGAATCCGTATCCTTATATAAGAAGTCAAACTAAGGCTTGGGATTGATGTTCCACTTTTCATTGATTCTATCATTTACGGGTAGGCGTTCACAATGTGACGTTTAAAGCCGTCACGTGCTGGTTCGGATCGTACATACATACACTTTAGATAATGCTCATGCATAACGTGTTTCTGTCAGTTCGGTGTTTTGACATACACAAACTTAGAGGCAGGCCAGCTATCAATCATGGCTTCAAAAACAGAGGGCAGTGTACAGCTGGCGAGACTTGGTGAATAAATGCAACAATTGTCAATCCTCATGAGAAGTGAAGCATGAATGAACAGCCAGCGAGCCCTGCTGACGGGGGCGGGATTGGCAGAGGCTGTGTGAATTCCACAGCTGGCGGCAATGACATTCTGTATTCCATTGCGCAGATAGATGATCAGGCTTTCTTCCATTGATAGAGTCAAGAATCATATTGGTGCCAGGTATGTGATCCACAGCACGCTTAGAGTATGTCTTTCTCTTATAAGAAGACCAATACGTGCTGTATTGTCAGCCACATATCAAGGCAGAAATCATCTCCAGCGGTCAGTTGGGCCCCTCAGTGTCAATATTGAATCCACAGAGAAATTTAAGAGCCAGGTCATTTTCAAACATAGTCATCGTAAACAGCGGTTTAGGTCGACTGTTGCCTTTGACTGACGCTTTAGTCATCGCGTTGTAGAACATGACCTACTTTACGTCATTCTACTGACATTGCGTCGAGAGATAATCAATTGTATTCATTGTCAATTCTATCTTGGTAACAATAAAATAGTTTTTTCGTCCTTTAACTAATTCATCCCCTACTTGGGAAGCGGCCTCACGGCTGCAGAGACAGCCGTAGAGAGGAGGCTAGTCTTGTCCGTGCAACGCATATTTTTCCGCTGAGTGATGAACCCATCCCTGAATGTAGTCGTTGCATACAATGTTATGCACATTCTCAAAGAATGTGCCGATCTGATCCATATCAGAAATCGCTTCTTCCATGTTTCTGTCTGTCAGAATATAAGATGCTTGGTTTTATTAGAGAAATCGGACTATATTACAGATTTTAAATGATACATTATTAAATGAGTTGCACATAAATTAATTCCATTAATGATATTTGAGTTCCGTTTACTTCTTGAACACTTTTCGTACTCGTATCACACCCCCCCCCCTCCTTGTCGCCACCATATGACACCTGGTGACCCCATGCCAGGGCGAGGTCTGATCGTTGTGCTGGTTTCAGTCGGAGAGGAACAGACTCGTTAATCCCCGAGGTCGAGAGCTACAGACGTTCTTCGAGCGAACTACCTTTCTTTTCATCGACACCGCTCACAATTCCTTACTTTTACAATTTCCTGCCTCATTTTACTAGAGTTTCGTGGCATTATTAAAGTTTCGATGCAGTGAACTTTGTAGCCTCGAGCGAAATGAGTTAGAATAGGCAGAAGGATAAGGACGCTTATGATAGTCTGGAAGTAAACAGAGCCTGAGGCAGCAAAATGATGCCATCTGGCGACGGCCATAAAACAATTCTATAAGTCCCATTCATATGTCACATGCTGTCGAGCTTTGCTTTGGTGACTAAGATTGTCAGATGATGAATGGCTAACACGATGCTGTATGTAGCCCTCGACTTTAGTGCTATGTGGTGGTCTGTGCCTATACTTACGCCCAATGCATCAATCCAACAGATCTAATTGTGCCATGAAATTGGTCACAATGAGGATGGAATAGGTGACAGTTCGAGAGCAGTTGGAAAGTTATGGCGTGAGGTAACCGATAAAAAGAGAGATAGGTATTGAAAACCGCGTATCGAATTTATAAGCTTTAAAAATAACTTAATTGACTATAATTCAGCTTTTCATTATGCAAGACTAAATGATAAGCTTTACATGATACTGTTTTATTCCTATAAAAGCACATTTCTTAAGGTATTATGACATGGAGCAACTTGATTGAATCTTTCATGATCGATCTGAAAAGCTAAGCCTTTGAATACAGCCCCAGCAATCACCTGTTTTTCACTATTACACCACTTATTAACATAAATTGATATTCTAGAATGCTAGAATTCAAATTCATTCATCGCTTGTCTGCGAAATTCTTGCTCCTAGCTTCAACATAATCTCTGGCAATTATTCAAATACCAAATATTCTTTACATACCGCTTAGCGTTGTGGTGCAAAGGTCACCGGTCTCCGTATTATTGTCTAGCCCAATCCAATAAACATAGCCACAGGATTCACTGAGAAATTTTACACCTTGAATAGCGGTACTTGTTGTGGAAATGGATCCTATAAAGACGATCAATGCCGATGGGTGGTGCACAAGTAGGATTTAAAAAGTAGTTCCTTGGCCTTTGTTAAGGAACCACAGAACATGGTTTTAATAACTGCCCATGAACATATCCCAAACTAGTATCTGCTGATGAGAGTTGCTCGTGATGACACGATTGTCACTAGATGTGATATTTCTGTTGCAGTAATTTTGGTTTAATGTCTTACTTTTAATGACCTTCTTTGTACTTCAGAATGTCGACTCGGTTTAGTTCGAAGCTTCCCGGGTTTAAGAGGGTATGAAACTAATGCTAAGTTAGGCCAATCAAGTACTATAGCGTCAGTGGTGTAGCGGTTAGCATGGTTGCCTTCCAAGCAATCGATCCGGGTTCGACTCCCGGCTGACGCATGTTTTATTCAAATATGCGTTGTAAATGTAATGTAATTACGGAAATAAACAACTGCAGTTTGTTTGTATCATTCCCAAATATCGAATGCCATGCAATCATGATTGCAGTCTAAATCTGTTTCATTGGACACCTGCACATAACACTTTAGGGAAAGAAACTCCGCCTCTGACAGCTCCGCACTGTTTACTACGTTCGATCTCTCACATCCGAGCTGTAGAGGCGAAGCGCCGACTGCGAGATTTTGGAGCTTCCGAAGTCAAAACGGCCGATGAACTCGCTAAAAACTTACCAAAGCCCTCTAAGAAAAAAATTTTGCGACAAAATGCAAGATTATATCACAAAATGACACGAGGACTGCTTCTATTACTACAGTTTTGTCTAATTGTTCTGTTTGAGCACTAAAATACGGCACATCATGAAACTTTGTTCAAAAACTCAACATGGCCGACTCCCACAATGCAACATAATACGCTATGATATTGCTCATGTTTTCGATTCGCGTGGTAACCATGTTGGACAACAACAATTTTCGATTCTGTGGATTAAGATTGATGGTAAGTACTCTAGCAAGATTATGGATATGACATTTCTATGTTTGTTTTTTAAACTGTCCCTTGTCTGCATTGCGAGAAGGAGCAAATTTGCTTGTAATGCTCAGATTCTGCCATACGGCCCCTCGCCTCTAAGGTGTCATCAGATAATCAAAACACCAGGGGCGAGTTGCCTTGCCTAATAACACTTGTACATGGCCGACGCAAGTCCCTGCTCATCGCTATATCTCTACCATCGCTGTTTTGCAGACACCTGTCTGATGAGGGCGACGTATGTACACTCAGTCATTGTGATTTATGTAAGCATCAAATAGACACGCCATATAAACTCAGGCAAATCCAAACCATAACATGAACTCCTAACAAACAAGATTATAAGACTCGGTACTTAAAATGAAAGCAGACTGAGTAATTCGAGAGGGGGTATAGCTGAAGAAATCCTAACCTTACGGTCATTAGCAATATGTAAATACAGCTAATTTTGTAAATATTCCCGAACCTTACCCATCACCGCCTGATTGCAATAGCTCCTCTCATCAGCAGCAGGTTGGACTAAGGAGATACAAAGATCTCCATCACCTCACCACTCCTCGTGGTAATGTATTTGACGCCGAACCATACCGAGACATACACAGGCTCATCTTCTATCAAAAGAATAGGCGACACCACTTAAAATAAATCGGACAACAAATCAGATGATCAAGAGCCCATTGACATATGCAATGTCCCCAGAAGTCAACGACTGAGGTCAAATATTATACATTGAACAGACGCTTAATGTATGTAAAGCATTAACATAATTAATATGCTCATCGAGGGTAAATGTTCCTCCAACCCTGACATTTGACTAGCCAGACGCCCAGTAAAATTACAGCAGGTGGTGTTTTGTCTGGCTGCTCATTAGAGAAAGGGGTCCCACGATCTCATTGTATCATCACATAATGCCCACCTGGGAAATAGCTGGTGTTAAACAATGGATCTCATGGGATTACCACATTAACAACCGCCAGACTTATTTATTTATCAACGCATGTCACCTGATTTCAGAATACTTAGTTATGCAGATGCACGCCTGTCTGAAACAATCTGTTTTGCTGATTGCATTAACCCCTCCGTGACGTGGGCAATTACAAATAGTATTAAATAAATAAAACACCGTGGACAATGCCTTAGCTTATGATTACTCTGATTGGATTTCAATATCTTAAAATACCATTGTTATTATTTACTTTGATTGCGTAATAATACCCAAATCGTACGTTCTCGGTGTATTGTGTGGCCAGTCAGTAGAACATTAACCTCGATAAATAAAGAAACAAAATGTTTTCGCTGTCTCAAGCAGTTGGATGCTGATATGATAATATATTGGAAATGTCACCCATTCACAACCTCAGTTCAATCGTATTTAACACGGCCGTTGTGTTTTAACTGGCAAGATATGATTACAGGTAATTAATGATCAGCGACAGAACGATGTTTGCTGTTCATTGATTCGTGTTAAAATAGCTCATGTGCTGGAAATAGACTAGTTTCCTGACTTTTGTTATTTGTGATACCTTGGTCCTTCTCGTGTTGTGCAAGATGAGCGAAGAACAACTTCGACAACGTCTACGTCTTCAGCCTTTGGGTGAAATTTCTTAAGTAAAAATTCTGTGACTTAGGACATAAACTTTCATAAGCCCGGAGTTTTCGACCAATTACGTTCCAGGAAACGTCTTAACAACTCAGCAAGATTTTCAAGTAACCAAAGCTAAGTGGCTTAACATATTTTGCGTCGCCCAATTTATCATATTATTAAAAAAACATCTACAACCCTCGGTTTTACCAGCGTCCATACAGAGTTTTTACATACCTAATTTTAAAGAGCAGCAAAGCAATGGTTCATAACAAAAATCTATTTATGAAATATCCAAGTGACGAACGTACATCAGGCGTCTGACAACAATGCAACACATGATATGTACAGCATAGTTACATAGCAATCCACGAGGGCACGTCTTTGTAAGCGCCGCGCTCGCTCCCATTTATCAGCAGCGCAATTCTCTCTAGAGGTGACATGGCCGCGCATGATGTATATAATTTATATATAAAAAGATTACATAATACGCGAGTGGTCCTGCGAGCCGCCATTGTCATGCCCCAAGTGGAACTGTTCCAAGCCCAGCACACCTGGAAGTAGGCACATTCAGGTAATCGTTTATATAAACTATTATATCACAACAAATCCCGCCAAACAGAGCGCTTGTTGTATTATAGGCAATGGAAGCTCGACGAAGAATATCTCGCTCAACCTCTATTCAACGCTAACAGCTCACCACAAGTCGCGTTGAAACTACACCCGCCTACGCGGATTGATCAAGAAGAGATCCCCAAAACGTAGCCTGTTTGTTTATCTGTGTTGACGTTGTGTGCTGTGTTATGGATACTGGGACCTCGAAATGCAAACCGTGCACTTGCATACATGGTGCTAATACGAAGTATGCGATTTAGTTGTATCAACATGAACAGCCCCTTTAGCGTCTCCACGTGGCATATGTGACGTCATGAATACACACCTGCTCCGAGACAGCCAGTAGACGGCAGCACTACCGATGCCACCACAACCCACCCCGATATACTTGCAATAGGGGATGTTCTCCGAGGTCATGACTGGACGCTTGTCTATCCCGCCTTGATAGATACAAACAAAAAAACGTTTTTAAGCGAAGGATGTTATTACCAGACGATGTCAATTAGTCCACCATGTGGCCGCTGGTTTCCGGTATTCTAACTTGCCTGAATGCAATGACGGTGAAGGATTGCATCGGTTGTGTTCCACTTAGGTTAAAATTGATTCATTATAATTTTGGTAGTTAGTAAGTTCGGCTCTTTTGATGTATGTTGTGATCATGTTTATGGCTGACTGCAAGTGTTTAGCTTGGCACGTGCTTCTCTCTTTCGAGTGAAGTAATGGTTTGGTACGCGTGTCAGTGGTGTAGAGCACCGTCTCCCGTCCTGCCATGCCATCAATGTAATATTTCAGTGTTGTTTATCATAGTCCAATGCTGTACACCTGCAGTAGTGTCTGTCCTGATGTGACATTATAAATCATATCGAGCTTTGGTAGATCATAACGGTTAGTATGTAATCATAGCGCTCTTCCTAATATCATAGTGGTTGATATCAATCATAATGTTCTGTATAATCGTGAAGGACTGGAATGGGTTGTTTGCGTCACGTGGTTTGGCCGCTAACTACTGCATCGGATACGTTCTGTGATTCTGTAATATCCTTGGGTCACGTAGCTCACTTATGACATTTAAGCGGACAACATTGCTTCTGTAGTCCCAGTCTACAACCTGCTGCGTGATCTCGTCAGTTCAGTGAGGCTAAACATGTCTGTTAATGTGGACCCATGGAAGCCATTGCACAACATTCGCTGCAGTATTCTATAGATCTTGCCGTATGAGGATACATGTCGACCTTTATCTTACAGTCCCATTGTGAGTGTGCCATGAATTTTACAGTCGGTTGTTTGTGGCATTCTATTCGCTCTATCTTTGCAAGGCAGTATGGTTAACTTATAGTACAGAACTGCTTGCTTGTGGTTCAATTTAAGACACAAATATTATGGTTTGCTTAAGGGTCAAACCACAGTGACAGTTAGCATGCACGACAGTAATATAAACAAAGTAGCTGCATTGTGTATTCAGCATTAATACGTAGCTATCATTCCACCACCAGAGCAGCTAATCAGTAAACAATATCCAGCTCAATAAGAACGCCTACCTTGATAAGTGTCAGTGCTAGCGGTCAGCAGAATGTCCATGCAGAACGTTAACCCTGTCAAAGTGCGATTGGGTCGATGATCCAGGTATTGATACACTTTGATCGGAGTAGACTTCGACTTTGAACAGATAAATACGTAAAGCAACTCTGATAATTGCCATGCGGGTCTATCTTTTGCCTGGTTGCGTCGGTGCTTGCTATTGTGAGGTGACGAATGGATGTAAAGGGACACGGCTACAGTAACCAGACGGATGATTTTTAATCAACCTACATTTACCAACTTGCTTAAAGGACGTTTTGTTTACTCGACGCATTGTCGGTAGACAAACACGTTCATCATGGGGTCATGGGGTCAAGGGAAGATGTCGCATAGCTCAGTTGCCTTTCACGTCAGGGGTCATGACAGAGGGTCGAATTTGTAAATGCGGTTTATAGGGATATTCATGGGCTATGCAATAATCACAACGACAGCTTATTCTTAACTACATGAACTTCTATCATAATGATAAATCCGTCAATAACGTTACGATGCGGGAGCTGTTTGGAGAAGCAGTGAAATGGCTCACGTGCAGGGTCAACATAACAACATGTCGTCCCTATCTTGATCGTGTTGCGTATTACCAGTGGTCTAACTTTCCTGTTTCTCTGATGTTTCACTGTTGTTTGCTGGTAAATTGTACAGATCTTATCAGGCTTCATGGAATAGCACCGTGAAACACATGTATCGGAGCATCGTGTTTTTCGGAAGTGATGCGAAGCAGAAACATTGCTGTTGGAACTAACACTTGCAAACACTGACGCTCGTCGGATTTGTTGTTATGCATTCACAATATCCAGCGTTCAATATCCATCACATGCATAACAATAACGACAAAAGGTCTGGTGAGTCCAAAGTTGCCGACGGCAGAATTATGCGATGATGTGAGACTGACACGTAGCAATGCTCTGCTCACAGAATGGGCCATCGAATAGTGAACAAATCATAACGCTCTGACGATCACTAGACACAGGTTCGGTTCGTAGAGCGGCATCAATCAACCCTAGCCTTACCATAACCCCTCGTCCTTCTCCCAAACATAGATTCCTAAAGTTTTTATTCATCAGATGAAAGATGTCGTGGACAATCAGGCTTATTTGTTTTGCTGGCAACAAAGGAGACTTATTATGGGCGGTTATGATATTTAGTTTTGTCCAGCTTAGCTATCTTGATGTTAAAGATAAAACAAGCAGGGTGGCAAAAGATTTCAACGACAAGGCTGTCATAGACTGATGAACTTAATTAGGCTTTCATCTAAAAAGTCTTGCAATCATATTCTATTCATGCCAAGTTTCCCAGCTACCTCAAAAATCCTCCTTATCCCTAATACAGGTACATTTTATTCATGCTGTTCATGTGCTGATGAATAAGAAGATAGCTGTAGAATGGCGTGTTATGTGTTTGTTGCAAGTGACGAAGAAAGCGCCAGTGTTTTATAATCTCCATATATAACTGTGTATATTCACGTACAAAAACATCAAACCACGAAAACTAAGCTACTTCGTCTCAACACCCATATCTGAAATAACTGCAGAGAAAAGCATTAGGTCCCTGTTGCATGTTGTCATAACTATTAATGCTGTTATAATGCACTGTCTATTGATTGGTATGTACGATGATCTGATGAGATGCCTGTTTAGATCCTCGTCTCGCTCACGGACTGTGTATACGTCACCTGATTCGGACAGGTGTCCGCTTTGGAGAAGATATTTACAACACATCTATATAAAATAAATATGCGTCAGCCGGGAGTCGAACCCGGATCGATTGCTTGGAAGGCAACCATGCTAACCGCTACACCACTGACGCTTTGTGATTGAATGAAGTTAAACGTAATTTTTACCCTTGCAAAAACCTAAGCCGTCTTGCGGAATGTCTCCCAAGTGAACTTTGTAGCCTCGAGCAAAATGGGTTATAGGCAGAAGGATAAGGACGCTTATGAGAGTCTGGAAGTAAACAGAGCCTGAGACAGGAAAGTGATGCCATCTGGCGACGGCCATAAAACAATTCATATGTCACACGCTGTCGTGCTTTTGCTTTGGTGACTATGATTGTCAGATGACGAATGGCTAACACGATGCTGTATGTAGCCCTCGGTATTAGTGCTATGTGGTGCTCTGTGCCTATACTTACGCCCAATGCATCAATCCAACAGATCTAATTGCGCCATGAAATTGGTCACGAAGAGGATGGAATAGGTGACAGTTCGAGAGCAGTTGGAAAGTTATGGCGTGACTAGTATCTGCTGATGAGAGTTGCTCTTGATGACACGATTGTCACTAGATGTGATAGTTCTGTTGCAGTAAGTTTGGTTTAATGTCTTACTTTCAATGACCTTCGTTGTACTTCTGAATATCGACTCGGTTTTGCTCGAAGCTTCCCGGGTTTAAGAGGGTATGAAACTAATGCTAAGTTAGGCAAATCAAGTACTATAGCGTCAGTGGTGTAGCGGTTGTCCATGCAATCATGATTGCAGTCTAAACCTGTTTCATTGGACACCTGCACATAACACTTGTACATGGCCGTCGCAATTCCCTGCTCATCGCTATATCTCTACCATCGCTGTTTTGCAGACACCTTTCTGATGAGGGCGACGTATGTACACTCAGTCATTGTGATTTATGTAAGCATCAAACAGACACGCCTTATAAACTCAGGCAAATCCAAACTAAAACATGAACTTTTAACAAACAAGATTATAAAACTCGGTACTTAAAATGAAAGCAGACTGAGTAATTCGAGAGGGGGTATAGCTGAAGAAATCCTAACCTTACGGTCATTAGCATTATGTAAATACAGCTGATTTTGTAAATATTTCCGAACCTTACCCATCACCGCCTGATTGCAATAGTTCCTCTCGTCAGCAGCAAGTCGGGCTAAGGAGATACGAAGATCGCCATCACCTCACAACTCCTCGTGGTAATGTATTTGTCGCCGAACAATACCGAGACATACACAGGCTCATCTTCTATCAAAAGAATAGGCGACACAACTTAATATGAATCGGACAACAAATCAGATGATCATGAGCCCATTGACATATGCAATGTCCCCAGAAGTCAACGACTGAGGTCAAATATTAAACATTGAACTGACACTTAATGTATGTAAAGCATTAACATAATTAATGTGCTCATCGAGGGTAAATGTTTCTCCAACCCTGACATTTGACTAGCCAGACGCCCAGTAAAATTACAGCAGGTGGTGTTTTGTCTGGCTACTCATTAGAAAAAGGGGTCCCACGATCTCATTGTATCATCACATAATGCCCACCTGGGAAACAGCTGGTGTTAAACAATGGATCTCATGGGATTACCACATGTAGCACATTATCAACGCATGTCACCTGATTTCAGAATACTTGGTTATGCAGATGCACGCCTGTCTGAAACAATCTGTTTTGCTGATTGCATTAACCCCTTCGTGACGTGGTCAATTACAAATAGTATTAAATAAATAAAACACTGTGGACAATGCCCAAATAGCTATTATCGAAATATCGCTTCAATCACTCATCCATCGCTAAAAACAAATTATTTCCCGATGTTTTATCTCAAAACTATACACACAATATTTATCTACATTGAATCGCAATTATTGGTACCATCTTAGAAGCACAAAATGGAAATAGCCGGAGGATTATACTTACACGATACACCAAAGCCAAAGTGATACTTGGGTCTTACTTGGCTTAATTCGCCTGACAGCAATCTATCAATGATAGGTAGCTGGTCGATTGCCTATAATACGTCAGTGATATTTTACAGTCGCGACGTCAGTAATTGCCACGAGAATTTTAGCATTATGTGGATATGGTAACAACATTTTTATTATTGCTTGACTTGAAAAAATGTTGTATTTTCCTCATTACTCTAAAATAATGATTACCTTCAGTGTTATAAGTGTTGTCATAAGTCGTACCCATATATGAATAATTCATTATCTGGCCTGACTCATTACTGCAAGAAATGTGACATACATGGAAATTGTCCATAGAGTCGAACTTTGCATTGTAGCCCAGTGCAAAGCATCACAGGGGGCAGACAAATGATTGTCAATGGACCCATTGACCTGTGATTTCTCTATAGACGTCGGGTTGAGAACCCCTCAATTAATCAGTTGAAGGGCATTCGTAATACATTGCCTCTTGCTGTTGCATTAAAAAGACCTACCTGCACTAACCACTGTACAAACAACACGTTTTGCTATGAGGAGGCACTATATTTGCGTTGGGTGGCAAAAAATGAGAATTTCTTGACACATAACCATATGGAATGCAATATTCACTGCAACGAAAGCTGTAACGGTACGATAAATTACTGTATGCGTTTCACCTCTTGTCCTTGAGGTAGATACTTGTTTGATTTATTGTGGCCTTCATATCAAATATAATGTTTATGCAAGCAAACAGAGTACATGAGTCTTCTTATGCTTGGAAGGTAGACTAACAGCAATGAATGCACACCGCTGAATTCAATCTAGTACTGAGGGGTCATCGTGCCAATAACTATTTGGTTTATTAGAGCATAATAGCGACCACAATTCATCACATTACATTCAAACTGTACACAGGCGCCCATGGTGGATGACCTGTTTGCCACTCCTGACATTTAATTGGCCAGACGGCGTGTGAAATAATGCACGTAGTAGGCATACATAGCTGTACAAGAATTACACCAGAGCAGCTGTCCAAATCGGACACAAGGAATCATATATGGTTTTGAATGAAACATTATATAGCCGAGCTCAACATATTGATCATTACGGCCTCAACATCAGAAGGCCTCAACATCAGAAGCAAAATATCAGCATTATTAGACAGATACAATCGCGGCTGTTTCAGCTAACGCTTACAGCATCATCATATATACAATGTTATCCTCAACGTCCGGTAAAATTGGGCTGTACAGATGTAATTTTTCTTTATCGGATGCATGTCTCATATAATATGCAATGTTCGTGGCAAAGAAAACATATTGAGGTATGTATTGACTCACATCACTAAGGTCCTGCGTGTTATGAAATGCATGTATATACGCATTTGCAAATAAAATACTGTTCTAAACGATGTTTTTGGATCAAACCATAATTGTTGTTTTACCAGTTATTAGTCTTATTTCGAATAGAATGTTCGAATTGTCGGGAATTTTATATTTTTACAAAGTCTACTATGTCATTAGTTATGATATGCAGTCAACATTATAACAACAATTTAGCATAGGGCTCCAAAGTCGATTCGTTTATATCGCACTGCCCTTGAGCTACGTTAGAACTATTAAACGTATCATTGAGACCATCAACAGATAGGGACTTGTCCTATAAGGTAGCTGCTATACATCTTGAGCAAAATTCAACGGAGCCCGAGTTGATTTAATTTTTAAACTTTGAGAAAATCGCTTGTATACCATACTCCGGAGTATTATATACGACATGGTAGAATGTGTATGTTCTCTAAGTAATATTTCATTTGTGCAATACACTTTGTTTTGTGCGTGTATTTTCCATGTCACAACTGACGTTAGCATAGCTTGTCGTTTTAATAGAGACCAGTTTTCAGATAATGCGCCAGCCGCAAAGACCAATGTAAATCGGGCCATGGTGCATCTTAGCGTCTGACTCAATTACAGCCAGATTGGCACTGCTAATTGCCACCCTTGCGTGTTATGGTAAATATCACGCTGCACAGCGTGTTACAATGAATGATAATTGCCCCAACTAGTCTCACTTTTATATTACACACCTCTAACGCTCTTTTGTCTTTATTACTTCGAATTGCACTGACGCGTAATATGCGTGACACTTACGTGTCGCGACACATCGGACACATAGTATAGCTGAAGAAAGAAAGCCCATATATTACATATTCCGTATAACTGGTTTATGAACGTGATTTTCCCTGCTCTATATAGTTTATAGCTATATCAATTGTCTTCATATTGTCACATTATGAACAAGCTAATGAACAGGCCTTATTCTGTGTACTGTATTTAACCGGCTCAGTGACGTCGTTTTTTGTTTCCAACGACACGCAACTAAGGAATCCTGACCGCATAACAGTACCAGATAATGATGGAAATACCCAAATATTACCCGATCCTGAACGGATTTGATGTTGTTAATGAATACAAGATATGGATAAACTAGAATTACTCATTAGTGACATAAGTTATGAACAAATAGTAAGATCACTGGTGTTATGCTTGAATTTGTTGGCTCTGATAAATGTACACGTAATTAGGCCGAAAGGGGTCAAAATCAGTCTGTTGCTTAAATAGTTCAGAGTTTGAGAGATGCACCGTAAGACTTTTGGATAGATGAGGGAAGTTATTTTCTGGGTGAGGACTGGTTCGGAACTGACCATTCATGACATGCGCACCATCCGACTATGATAACGGCCAACGGAAACAAAACATCGTTGCTAGTTACTCATTGTTGTAGTTGGCAGCTTTGGAATGATAGCAATAGGTCCGTTGCGATTTCGTCTCTTTTTTTTTTATAGATATAACCTTACGTTACATGGTTTTAGTAGATGATGCAAATGCGTCTTTTTATTAATATACGTCTCAATTGCAGAGGTGTCTTGTGTCATATTTTTAGTACACGGAAAATCTATTGATATTTTAAAATGATAAATTGGTGATAATGTTACGATGCAGGGATATTTCATTTGGTATGTGTATATGGCGATATGCTCCCATAGGGAATGTGGCTATTCCAAAATATATCCGAGTCGCATGACTAATGTCAATGTAAACTTAACTTGCACCCTGGTGCTTTAATTGTTGTTATGCATAGTTCATTACAATGCTCATGTTTGCTTTCCGTGGAAGCATAATCTCAAGAAGCCGTCATGAACGCAAAATCGTTGGTAATTTGTTTTGCTTATCTGTTTGAGCGAAAAGGTTCTTGATACCAGTAAAATAGCTTATTTAGATTGTTGTTTCTGTCAGCGCAATAACACTCTCCAAAGAAATTGACAAATATAAAAGCTATTTATATTTAAGATACAGGAAAATCTACTTTCAAACGGGAATGCTTATATTATAAAGGATATTTTATTTTGTTCACAGTAATAAAATTTTACAATGGTATTTCGTTCCTTCCAAACGGGAGTGCTTATATTATAAAGGATATTTTATTTTGTTGACAATAATAAAATTTTACAATAGTCTCTGTATTGAGGCTTCTAATACCCAATTTGCTTAAAGTAAGTGTCTCACACCGCGATTCATATCATTTTCTTCCGGTTTTACCATCACCCTTGCAGAGGTTCCATTACTTTTTCTAATGTGCTGCATTGATCATCAGCCTATAACAAATAAATAATGTTGTTGTCTGATGCTCAATAGCTATGGTCACCCTAGACTATTGAATGAATAATTAATTTTACGTTTGTATACAAACACCATGCAGTGTAGCAAAATGTTTGATTCGATATGAGAAGGCTGATCAATCAATGAGGAAGATCAGTATTGGGATGAATATGTTCCAGAGGCGATGAGCACTGTTGATACCCAACATGTCCAACATTACACTAGTTTGCATGCTATAGCAAACAGAGTATAATATATTGAGGGTTGTTGAGTGTAATTCAGTTACTGGTGAGAACAATATTGCATAATTACATAATTATGTGTCACACAATGTGTGACATTTATAATACAATAAATGGATAACATTAACTCGTTTTGTTCTTATACGTTACTCTATTACCATTATGTTATATATAAGATGTTCGCTATCAGTAACCTCTAGTGCAACTGTTAGAAATGTCTAAAACATACACGGCAGTAAAGTGGTTAGCCTTGAGGCTGTTATGGTACATAAATAATACTTATTTGGTAATACAATATGGTACATATGATGAATATATGTTTACATACGTGAATGACCACATGGCTTACCTGCCAACCACAACCCTTTTAGAAAGCTGAAATAAATATACCCGGCCAATATGGGTAGTTTACAAAGCGATTGCAATTGAGTTCATTGACTGCAATTAGACTTGAGTTAAAGTGGCTTCCATATATTGGACTTCTTAAATCATGCCGGTTACGTGTATCTATGCCAAAGGATTTGATAACTCTCCAGGGAAACACCTTCGAGTCGTAATGTCATAATATAAGGCAGCTAACAAATTACCTTGGTAAATTCGTTCATGCAGAGTTCCAAACCCCCATTTCATGCGGTGAAGTGATTACACAAGCGAACACAGACCGTCAGGTAGAATACCCGGAACAGCATAATGGGAATGAGAATGCTGCTAAAGATAGTCATGATGAGAAGATATTGAAGGGTCGGTTGTGCTGCGTGGGTCGATTACAGCTTCAATTAAGTAGCAAAACTATGGCCAAGGCTCAATTCATATTAATTGGATGCACAGGACATGCAAAAATGACAACATCATGGAATTGTACCGACACGTGCTCGTTCTTAATTCACACTGGGATATTTTGCAGCCGATAAATTTCGTGTCCTTTTCTGTCTTAAAAGCATTCGGATTTACGGTAATACGTAGCTTGAGCAAGCTAAACCTAAATGAAAGCTGACAGTTGCGTGATTGCTTGGCTACATAGGGGTGCCTAAAAAAACCGAATAATGCATTGCCAATTATTCAACGCTAGGGTCCTGCGTTCTGCAACTTCGACAAATTGACTACATCTCCTCGATTGTGTCTTAGAAGAGTACGCTACAGAGAGCTCGCTTTATTCATGCGTCACCGGAGCATCTCACAGCTCTCCATCAGCTTCTATCGTTGACTCTTCTCAGATCCACTCCATCATCCTTCACGCAATCCATCCATCTCTTCTCGGCCTGCCTTTCGCTCTCTTGCCTGCCTCTATTCTTTCCAATGCCTACCCCACCATCTCGTCTACGTCTCTTCGCTTCACGTGACCATACCATCGCAATCTGCCCTCTCATCTTGTCCCTCAGCTGCGCCACCTTCACCTCGCTTCTTATGTTCTCGTTTCTCATTCTATCTCAGCCTGTTTTTTCCGTCCATGGATTCTTTATTTCAATTTCCGTGTTGTGTACTGCACCAAGCTAACCGTTCTAATGCTCTTTAAAATCACCAGTATATCAAACTGCAGCATAATTGTGGATCGCATATTGGCAGACAAATTATGATTCAGAATACATTATTTTATTCACACGAAATGCATATGATATCAGAAATGCTATCAAACATATAGGATAATCTTTACAGTTTAATTTACAAACATCAACCACAAGTTATTGTTATCTTCAGAAATGTGTATGATACGGGACAGAAAAGTCATCTGAGAACATTAACAAAGGGAAAGGAAATGCTGATGTACTGTTAATCGGTTATAATGACACTTGGGCAAGTGTACAACGCCCATTGGATCCTTGAATGTTCCAAATATAATTCATAGCGACAATAATCTAACCTGGGCCGGATGTCATACTACACCACGCTCGTTCCCTTCATCACTTAAAATCCAGCCAGTCAAGGTCAGTCGAGTTGCCTTCCGATTGGAAACCGTTCAGCAAACCAATTAGTGCGAGTTATGCTGAGGTGAAAATGGACTGATTAGTTTCGTCTGCAGTGAGGTTATTAAACTAACACACCTGACTGCGATGAACTGTTATAAACGTATCGCTTTTAATTGGTACTCTGGGCTGCCTCAATAGTTCGCTCCAATCGACAATATCTTTTCCATGCCTTTAATGACCCAATATATCAATACTTTTGTTGATGACGAGCCATGCCCTATTGCTGAACAAAACATAATAGCCATATAATAGAAAACTCTTAACACTACATCCTAGGTAAAACAAACGCTTGTTATTGGTCTAAAATGCCAGATAACAAGGGCTTCTTAGCCTAATTCGCACAAATAACCTGTTTGCTTTTTGTAACGTTTTCGGTGCATATAAGTATGTACTATTTAATTGACTGATGGTGAACAAAACAAACATAATGCATGTTCCGAACATGTTCACAAAGCGAATGGGGTGGCACCACGTCGACGATAAGAAATCGATAGTAGTAAGCATCGTGCGTTTTTGGCTTGCCACCAGCAGAGATACTGCATCTGGTCGTTGATTCCCACATGAGTCAATCACAAGGCTGATTTTACATTAAAGCATGGACTCTTAATTGTGCTTACCGTCACAGACTCACAAACCATTAAGACTTGTACAAAAGAGATTCTTAATTGAAACCGTTAGGATTGTAAGACTGGTACAGAAGAGCGAAAACCTATTGCAAAATTGCTGTCACCAATAAGCCGTTAACACTTGTAGCTATTCTGGTTGGATATATAGCCGTTATGAAAAGGTCAAGAAGAATTACCGGTTCCAATTCTACCCATATCATAGTAGTAATGTTAGGTAATTTATGCAAACTAGGTCCCTTATTCTGTAGACTTAGGTTATCCCTAAAGACGCTGGATTGGTTGTCTAGGCTGACTACATCAGCTAATATATATGTTCTATACCTGGGTTTTGATAGGCATATGTCAACTCCTTCCCTTGTTATGCTGCACGGTATACCCTTCGACAACGTGCTATCTCAAAGTCATCAGTGATAATGTCAACTGTATTGTATGAAGATATGCCGCGTTATTAGCAGCATGGGGACCAGTTGAGACCTTAAAAAGCCATAGGGAGATTTAGACTATCATTCTGATCCTTGTATGGATGTATCATGGGAATATCTGATCCCCATTTATAAAACCTCACACAGTTTTTAACATTCATTACATGCATAACAAACATAATGGAAATCGGCGTCAGTTGAACGCAACATGTCTGGTGACCAATGTTGCTGACGACAGAATTATGCGATGATTTGAGACTGGCATGTAGCAATTGTCTGTGTTGAGATTAAAGCAAAAAGTGTATAACTTCGCTGAGAGGGTTCACTTCTAATGACACTTTTGTTATAGCTTCGCTAATTATGGTTTCACTGCAACATTTATGTGGCGTTCCATTACATAAACAAAAACACTTGGGATTATGGGGCTGACTTCACTGCAATTGATGAGAACTGGAAAAACGTGTCTTCACATAGCTTTGCCTTTGCCAAAAGACGCCGGAAACAGGCTTTAAAACTAAAATAACAATTAGAAATATGAAATTAATGTCAACTTGATAAATTGCCATGGTAGACCTATCGAAAACAATTATCAAAAAAAGCACATGGAATAGTTGATCCGTCGGCTTGGTATAGGCGTTTGTTAAGAACATGGAGTCATCTGGTTGGTCGAGGCTTCCATGGCTCCAAATTAAGCCGAGAATTCTGTGTGGTTTTTGGGCACGCTATGACAAAGCGCCTAACAGGTGGAGTCATCACATTTTGTCTCTGACTGAGTCTTGAGTGAGCGCTCTTAGCTATGCAGACTTAACCCGTTGCTTTGCAATTGAACTTTGTAGCCTCAAGCTAAAACGAGCTAGCAGACAGAAGAAAGAAGACGCTTATGCGAGTCTGGTAGTAAACAAATCTCTTCGCAGCTTTGTGATGACAATGAGTGACGGCCATAAAACATTTATATAATTCTTACAAACATATAAGTATGCATGCATATGTCACCCACAGTCGTGCATTGCTTTGGTGACTAAGATTGTCAGATGTTCGAGAACTTCTTTTCCGATGAATAGTACGGTTTGACCGTAACTGACATCGAGCTATCTATTAACATCTTCAGTCCAGCACGGAATATGTAGTTATCACATCAGAGCATCGGAGCATAGCTCGACGGCTGACCATAACAATATCCAAAACTCAACTCAGCCGACGAATATGATTCCTGTTATCATATTTTTCACCAAATGTCATCTCCTTGCTGCAGCAGGTTTGATTCATTTGCTTACTTTCAAAGCCCGTCTTTATCTGTTTATCCCACCGTTAACTCGTTTTTGCTGGAGGCTACAAAGTTCACTTGTAAGACTCTGTGCAAAGCTGCCTAGGTTTCAAAGGGTTTTGATATGAATGCTTAGTGTGAGTGCAAGGAATATGGAGCGTCAGTGGTGTAGCGGTTAGCATGGTTGCCTTCCAAGCAATCGATCCGGGTTCGACTCCCGGCTGACGCATCTTTTGTTTAAATATGCGCCGTAAATGGAGTCTTATTACGCAATTGAACCACAACTGTTTGTTTTTAGTATTCTTTGTGAATCTGAATACCAAATTCAATGCATTAACCTGCTTCATTTGACTCCTGCGCATCACACACGCACATGGCCAACGCAATTCCCGATTCTTCTATCACATCTATAACTTCGCTATTTAGCGGACACAGGCCCGATGATTAGCCATTGTGATGTAGGGTAGCATTTAAATAGACGCGCCTTTGGTAGACGGTGTGTATGGCTGTGTTGAATTTAGTATTTACCTGTTAAACTCACCCCAAACCAAGCCGAGACAAACAAGTATAGAATACGGTACATGGTCACCAACAGAAGCAGCTAGATATGGGTCACACACAGAGGGTGTGTCGTTATAAGAGATTACAACAGACTGGGTAATCCAATACGGTCATTAAAAAAATGTTCGATTTGGTCATCACCAACAGAGGCAGCTAGATATGGGTATCACACACAGGTCGACTTTACTGAATGCATCTACTTAATGTCATCATTCGTACTTGTCAGCTAACTTAAGATCAAAACTGACAACTATTGGAACTACAATATTTGGTATCAGTTTACACAATCGCCGCAGTCGTACGTATATAATCCGGATGAGCGTGGTTTTATGTGGGCAAATTTGAGACGAACCGTTTTGCACTGCTTGCGTAAGACTACTCTTGACCAGACAATATCAGTAGACCAATTACGCAAATCATTTGATTTAATCAAATACCATTTAAAACCCATTTCACGCATACCTGCACGTAATATTGCGGTGAAAGACTGGGCTACAACGACTTATATCCACCATAATATGTTTATGAGCCCATGAAAAATGAAATACCCTTCACGAATGCCATTGGATATACTTCTTGTCAAATTTTGCAGACCACCGAAGCAGTAGCTTTACACGTGGTACACACTTTCTAATACGCGATGCCAAACACGATAGCAATAAATCATGTTAAAGTCAATAGAAATATATTGACAATGGTTCAACATATTTACAATGGTTCAGATTAAATATCTGACACAAATGAACGTTTCAATAACACAATTACATTATCACCTTAGGTTAATAAATATGTCCGCACATAATGTGCGTCTTGCAAGATCGTTTTATATTTCAAAAAGAATCGTGAATTTGAGTAACGTTGAATCGCATCTGTGGTGTTAAGTCGGGAAGTTAAATGTTAGTTAGGGATATCGGTCATCCAATTGCTCTCATGAAAATACAGATTACCATCACGAATCGTATAAGGGTCAATACATAAATACGACTGATTCTGTAAATATCTCTGATTGACGCTCAACACCGTTCGATTACAGCCGTGCTCCACATCAGTAGCCGGTCTTGCTGACGATACGAAAACCTCCAATTACTTAACCATTTTTCGGAGCCATGTATATAGCTTTACTCTACGTTAAGATGCACGAATGCTTATCGTCGTTCAAAGCAATAGTCCGTAAGGGACGCCACAACATATTGAACCGCAACCCAATCAGATTATCAAGAGCCCATTTACATCAGCAACATTAGTGGCAATGACTGATTATATACATTGAACTGACGCTGTATGCACGTAAAGCATTATAATCATTAATGTTTGTATTACGGGATAATTACGCATCGAAACCTGAAACCTATTTTCTCAGGCTCTTTATTAGAGCATGAGGTCTCGATCCCGTTTTATCAATGAATAATGAATATCTGTCGATCAGCTGATGTTAAGCAATACATCTCATGGGATTGTCTCCTGTAGCACATTAACACCCCACCGACTTATGTGATTTGTCACATGAATCCCGACTGGTTGGTTTTACAAATGCCTTTCTGAAACAAACCAGGGTCTGTTTTGCCTTTTCCTTATTGCTAACACAGGTGGCACGGTACATAGCCTATATTGCATAGGTAGCTGCTAGTCGCTGGTAGATTCAATAACAGTGATCCACTTGCACAAACGACTGTACAAACAACACTTTATTCTATGAGAAAGCGCTATATTAGGTCGCACATATTGAGAATAATTGACACATACCCATATGGAATGCAACATCCCATGCTACAGAAGCTGTTAAGGTACGGATATAGGTCTATTCCTTGTTTGATAACCTCTGATAAATTATTGGATGTGTTACACCTCACGCCTCACAACCTTTACCGTGGAAGTAAATGTATTGACAATTTATTGGTATACACGTGATTTGGGTTAAAATTCATACCAATGTAATGTTGATTCAAGCAAATAGAGTCTTTATATGCTTGAAACGTAGACTAATAGCAATGAATGCAAACCGCTGAATTCAATTACGTTTCGTCTGAGGGGTCGTCCAGCCAAGACCTAATTTTGTTATGAGAGCATGGCAACGACTTCAATACTTCAAGTTACATTACAACTGATGTTGTACACATGCTCCCATGGTGGATGACCGGTTTGCCACTTCTGACATTAATTTGACCATGAGGCTTGTGAAATAATGCATGTGGTTATCATACATATCAGTACAAGAGTTACACCAGAGCAGCTGTCCATGTCGGGCACAAGGGTTCATATATGGTTTTGAATGAAACATAATATAGCATAATATAGTTCAACATATTGACCATGTTAAGGCCTCAATATCAGAAGCAAAATATCAGCATCATCAAACAGATACAATCGCTGCTGTTTGGGATAACGGATGCAATATCATAATATATACAATGTTATCCCCAACGTCCGGTAAAACTTGGCTGTACAGATGTAATCGTTCTTTATCAGATGCATGTCTCATATAATATGCAATGCACGCACAGCAAATCGCAAGGAACCGCAATGTATAAATAGTTATGAGAAAGCCAATTATGTCTACCAATGTTCGTGACAAGGAACACGTGTAGACTCACATCACAAAGGTCCTGTGTGTTATGAAATTATTTATGTTCCAGCAATATGAACAGTGGGAGTTTTGTGTAATACACACGTCAATTCGTCTCACAACCGCATTGTCTCATGTGTGAAAATCCTCCTTTTGTTGATTTGACCCATATGGACATTAATTAAGCATGACTATAAAGTATTTGAGGATTGTCTTTTTGGGCAATGATCACGAAGGGGACTTCAGTTTTCTCTCTTGCAATCAACACAACTCCCGATTAGTACTGGAGGAAAACTTTCGCTGCTATTTGCTTTTTGCTCAAATGTGATCGCAATGCAGTAAAATCGGCACTAACTTGACTATTGAGTTATTTTACCCAAGTACCATTTGCTACTAAATTTTTTTATAAACTATGGCTGTTCCTCAAAAGCCGATCAGTTGGCGGTCAGACCATTCAAACAATTCTTTTCCTTCCGAGTAGTGGCACGATAACAACTTACAATGATGATTTTCAATGTTTTTACTTCGGTTCAGTGTTGAAAATCTTGAACGAACGATAGAATGTAAACATCTTTATGTGCAATAAACATTGCCGAATGAACTGTTGAATCTGCATTTGTTGACATATTTGGACCACTTTTATCTACGAACGCACGAATAACAACGACAAGTTAAGGGCATAACAGCTCCCCCTCCCCACTCACTACATGATTTATCAACTGCATTCGACGCGGTCTATCGTGCTGCGCTCTTTTTACGAATAACAACCATTATTGCTATCATCATCTTCATCATTATTGTTGAAAAGCATGCACCAAGTTGGTTTGAGCACTTTTACCCTGGTCAAGCAACGGGGTTCTACTAGTATTACTGCTGCCGCATAGGAGGTTGAAGATGCCCCGTGAACCGAGTACTTCCTAAGTGTGATAGAAATCCCCATGCTTGACAAATATTAAATGAGTACAGTTACTACAGACCTCAACCATAGTGAAAACGAGAATTAAGCCCCTTGAGCAGCCGGTATAAAACCATCTTATGGCATAGTAGATATCCAAGCTCCAAAGTATCATCAGTGGCCACGTATCTCGTTGTATATATCATGAGTTCGACATTTTCATATTGTCAAAGCAAATATAAAGAAACGATTGTAAATACTGACTGAATGGTCAATACCATTCTGAAGGTCTCAGACATTCATTTAATTTGCCAACACATATGCCATAGTAGATATCATATATAGGGAATTATATTTATTACTTAAGTCTACAAACATCAATATTCTTATAAGGGGTCAGGATTCAATGTTTTGTTGGTTCGGAAATAATCGACTGCATAAAGTGACCTTTAGAATCTTTTATAATTTTCATGTGATTAGTGTTTGCGGGCATGTTGTATTGTATTCGATATGAATACGAAAATAAATGAAAGTGTGTCTTGTGCAGCAATAGATATTTCACCTCCACAACGTCGCTCACTGCATCGCAAATGTTCAAGTTACCCCAAAATGTAACAAAGCAGGGCATATCCAGGATAGTCAGTGTGTTACGTCGTTCCGACGTAAATTGTTCCTTAATATATATATATATATATATATATATATATATATATATATATATATATATATATATATATATATAGATATATATATATAACTATATATAATATATATATATATATATATATATATATATATATATATATATATATATATATATATATTATATATATATATATATATATATATAAATAAATATATGTATATATATATTATGGAACAATGTGCCTAACTCCGCTGCACATCGTTTATAATCATTTCATTTGTCTTCATATGACTATGTCATGAACAAGCTATGTGACCTAATGGTGTGTACTTCATGTTACAGCCTGTCTCAGTGATGCTGTTTGTTGTTTCTTACGACTCGCAACTTAAGATGCTGAACTTACGATTATCAACATAATTGAATGGTAATAGTCACATATAACCTCGTCATTATCTAGTGTACTGCGCATACAACACCTTATTTCTCATTAACATCTTGCAAATATTAATAAAATCTTACCTTATAAAGCTACACAACTGGTGCTTTTCAAAAGAATAGAATTTTGTAAGGATAGTTATAAATAGTGCACTCACGCGATTTTATCATCACAGTAACTGAGGATTAGCATTAAAGGGTCATATCACAGAATTTGAATATTGCTAAATTTAATTTAAGCATAGCAGATAAACTAGCGATAGTAAAGTAGAATATATTCTAACAAATAGTCGGCTGTACTGCAGCCGGTTTCCTGTGCCCTCATTGGTCAACCAATTAAAACCGTCCTTAAACGAACGCCGGCCCTTCAGGACGACTCGCGCAGACAGTCAGTCTAAAGCCAGCGAACGGAACACATCCCTTGAACTCCAACAAAAAGCCATTCTCGGCATATAAGAACTTTCGGCACACCTTTGGGACGACAATAAAATCTATACCTTTCGGCCTCTACAACCTTGTTGTGTCTTCATTCGTCATTAACTGAAGCACGTAAGCATCACAACACCTCTTTGTGTATTTATATTGATTAACTTAATGTGACCCTTATTGAAAGTTTATTCTTGATTGACGACCACCAGGTGGATGATATATCACTACAAAGTTTGCCGAGGACGTTCTGCCTTAGAAAATCGCAGCATACCAACACATGCTAATACAACTTACTTTCTTCATGACCCCTTGTAGGTTCTGTAGTTGTAGTCTTCACATAATAAGGCCGAAAGGGGTTCAAAACACTCTGTTCCTTACATGTTATAAAGCATACAAAAAGTCCGAGAGATATACCGTTATTTTCATGTTAATGTCTAGTTCTGAACTGACCATCCCTAGCGTACGCACCATCAAACGATGATTTCTGCCTAAGTGAAAAACACATCGGTACTACATGCAGTTGTCAGCTTATAAACGATAGCAATAGGTCGTTTGCGATTTCGTCTATATTTATAAATATAACTTGGCTATACCATATAAGTTAATAAGTCTCTTCAGTAACAGTTGTCTCTTTAATCTAATTGGGATAGCATGAACCATATGCTTTGCTGTTAGTCCTCACGAAACGAAATTAACCTTATATACTATTTCAGTAAGTCAATGAAAAGACTTATTATGCCTCTTTTCACTTCACTTCGCCAAGGTGGCTTGAGCACCCAACAACGAGAGCGAATGCAGTTGAAACCCAATTCTTTAAAAAAAAACAGGGTAGAAAAGCCATCTGAATCCGATACGCCAGACGCACCAAACTCCGTGATGTGAATGAAATCCTAATCATGAGATGGCGATTGAAATGTCTGACAATCGTTTTAATATATCTGTTTCGCTCGAGGCTTCTCAGTTTCAATCAAAAACCTATCAGTGCAGTCTGAAAACTACGTGTGAGTTATGTCCTTAACAAAAGAATGATTGCTATGTTGCACGGAAAAGTACATTACAAACATATCGTACAGCGAGGCTCAAACAATCTCGTGTCAAATTCGTCCTGAATACTATGAATCAATACTAGCTTCTAAAATGGAAATGCGTCCAGTTCGCTGCATTACAAAACTTGAATTTTTCATGCTCTAAATTGATCTAAAGAATGCCTAAAAGTTGTTAAGTACAATACTTTATCACCGTAGTTATTCTTCAACAATCGGTCTTCTATTAAATGATATCATCGTAGTGTTTAAGAATTATGACATACAAAGAGCAAAATGAAGTCGTAATTGATTATTAATCATCCATGAAGCTGAATCATTGTTTGGCATATGTTTGACGGACCTCTGTGCATTTATACCACTTACAAACGATAAAGGTAGCATCAATCTAATTTAAATACTGAATAAAACCAGTAGACTCCCAACAGTTCAATCTAAACAAGCTGCATCATAATCATATTCTGAAATGTTTTCAATTTGATTAAGTATGACGGATATGTACAATCGACGCAACTGCAATCTCTACCATCGCTGTTTTGCAGACACCTGTCTGATGAGGGAGAAGTATGTACACTCAGTCATTATGAGTTATGTGAGCATTAAATAGACACCCCTTTTGTAGACGGAGCATGTAGCCTGATTGAATTTAATGTCGAACTGTTAAACTCAGGCACATCCAAGCCAATACATGAACTTCTAACAAACAAGATTATAAGACCCGGGACTTAAAATGAGAGCAAACTGTGAACGGGTACAGCTGAAGAAATCCTAAACATACGGTCATTAGCAGTATATAAATACAGCTGATTTTGTAAATATTTCCGAACCTTACCCATCACCGCCTGATTGGTATAGCACCTCTCATCAGCAGCAGGTCGGGCTAAGGAGATACGAAGATCTCCATCACTTCACAACTCCTCGTGGTAATGTATTTGACGCCGAACCATGCCGAGACATACATAGGCTCATCTTCTATCAAAACAATAGGCGACACCACTTAATATAAATCGGAAACAAATCAGATGATTAAGAGCCCATTGACATATGCAATGTCCTCAGCAGTCAACGACTGAGGTCAAATATTATACATTGAACTGACGCTTTATGCATGTAAAGCATCAATATTATCATTGTGCTCATCGCGTATAAATGTTCCTCCATCCTTGACATTTGACTAGCCAGACGCCCAGTAAAATTACAGCAGGTGGCTGTTTTGTCTGGGTGCTCATAAGAGAAAGGGGTCCCACGATCTCATTGTATCATCAAATAATGCCCATCTGGGAAACAGCTGGTGTTAAACAATGGGACTGCCACATGAAGCACATTAACAACCGACAGTCTTATTTATTTATCAATGCATGTCACCTGATTCCAGGAAAACTTGGTTATGTAGATGCACGTCTGTCTGAAGCAATCGGTTTTGCTGGTTGCAATAACCCCTCCGTGACGTGGTCAATTAGAAATAGTATTAAATGTATCGCAGGGGTCGTCGCGCCAATACCTATTTTGTTTATTAGAGCATAACAGCAACTACAATACATCGTATTACATTACTACTGACGTTGTACCCAGGCGCCCATTATGGATGACCTGCTCGCCATTCCTGACATTTGATTGGCCATTAGGCCTGTGAAATAATGCACGTTGTAGTCATATATAGCAGTATAAGATTTATAC
This sequence comes from Urechis unicinctus, assembly GCA_034190875.2. Lineage (NCBI taxonomy): Eukaryota > Metazoa > Annelida > Polychaeta > Xenopneusta > Urechidae > Urechis > Urechis unicinctus. The sequence goes on along the minus strand of CM067353.1, from coordinate 28,368,078 downwards.
AAGAGCCGCTGTATATGTCGGGCCCAAGGGTTCATATATGGTTTTGAATGAAACATAATATAGCACAGCAGCATATTGACCATGTTAATGCCTCAACTTCAGAAGCAAAATATCAGCATTATCAGACAGATACAATCGCTTACAGCATCATCATATATACAATGTAATCCTCAACGTCCGGTCAAACTGGGCTGTACAGATGTAATCTTTCTTTATCGGATGCATGTCTCATATAACATGCAATGCACGTACTGCAAATCCAAAGGAACCGCAAAATGTTAGTAATTATGAGAAAGCCAATCTTGTCTACCCCTGTTCGTGGCAAAGAAAACATGTTGGGGTATGTATTGACTCGCATCACTAAGGTCCTGCGTGTTATGAAATGCGTTTTGGTCAAGCAACATTAACAGTTGGAGTTTTGAGTAATACACACGCCCATTCGCTTGACAACTGCATATTCACCTGTGCGAATATTCCTTTTTCAACTGTTCGTTTTGCCCATATGGACATTGATAATGCATGACTATGAATAGCTGTTATATGTGCTTAAGCCTATTTTATTGTCTCGCGAGTATTGTCTATTTGGCCAACGATCACGAAGGGGGACTTCAGTTTTCTCTCTTGCAATCAACAACTCCTGATTAGCACTAGGAGGAAATGTTCTTGCTGCTATTCGGTTCGTGTTTAAAGGTGATCTCAATACAGTAAAACGTGATCTCAGGAGTGTTAGGGCACTAAGTTGACTATTGAGTTATTTTACCCATGCACCAGTTTCTACCAAACCTTTGTAAACTATATCTGTTCAAGAAAAGCCGTTCACTTGGTGGTCTGACCATTCAAACAATTCTTTGCTTTCCGAGTAGTGGCACGATTTCCAATTACAATGATGATTTTCAACCCCACATACTTCGGTTCATTGTTGAAAATCTTAATGAACGATAGAAAACAGACGTTTAGTACTAAACCGTTGGCTCTGCATTTGTGGATATAATTGGATCACTTTAATCTAAGAACGCATTGATAGTTAAAATAAGTTAGCGGCATAACAAGGCCCCAACCCCACACACTACTCTCAGTAAGATCAGTGATCATGTGCTTTACTTGATTGGTAATTAGTCTGTACTGCATGAGCTAGTTGATTTATCAACTGCATTCGACACGGTCTACCGCGCTACACTGCTTTTACAAATAGCATTCAATATTGCTATAATTATTTACATTATCATCATTATTGTTGTTGTTGAAAAGGATAAACTAATTTGCTTTGATCACTTGACCCCGGTCAAGCAACGGGATTACTGCTACCGCATAGGAGGTTGAAGATCCGCTGTGAACCGAGTACTTCTGAATAGTGATAGAAGTCACCATGCTTGACAAATAGAAAATGGGTACAGTAACAACGTACCTCAAGCATAATACAAACGATAATTAAGCCCCTTGAGCAGCCGGTATAAAGCCATCTTATGGCTTCGTAGAAAGCAAAGCCCCAAAGGATCATCAGTGGCAACGTATCCCGTTGTATGTGTGAAGATTTCTGTATTCTAATTTTGTCAAAGCAAATATAAAGATATAATGAAACTGACTGAATGGTCGATACTCCAACACATATCCCATGGTAGATGTCACATGTAGGGAATTATATTTATTACTTAAGTGTACAAACTTCAATATTCTTCTCATGGGTCTGGGTTCAATGTTATGTTGGTTCGATAACAATCGACCACATGGCGTGACCTTTAGAATTATTTTTTATGTGAGTAGTGTTTGCGGGCATGTTGTATTTTATTCAATATGAATGTAAAATATAAATGAAAGTGTCTTTTGCAGCAGTCAATATTTTACTTCCATAACATTGCTCACTGCATCGCAAATGTAGCGCATAAGCACATATCTGATAAATTGAATGATAAATTGTGTCGACAGTTGGCCGAACACTTTTTATGCGTGGGCGCATATGCCTGAGGCAAAAGAAGGGTTAGTTTTGGGTTTTGCTAATAGCCTGGCTCCGGCTTCCAGGTACACTATGCACCTGACAGTGCATCCTAATGACAGGTTACTATTTAAGTGCCTATGCGTAAAGTAATTTATTTGCTATTGGCCACCCGCACTGACACAAATTACGGGTGATAGGGTCGTGAGAAGAATGATGCCCATTTGTTATATGTTATATCTACAATCATTTAGTAAAATCCACGTTTGCACTTGAAATAGAAAGCTTAATTTCAGCATATTTCTTAAATAAATTTATAATTTTTTTTTCCAGGTGGATGACATTGCGATAGTGAATCCTCTACCAAAGACAAAATATAATAGCAAACTGCCACCCTGCCGATTATTGAAAAGATACATAAGCGGCAATGTAGGTGACAAATTAAATTATATATATATATATATATATATATATATATATATATATATATATATATAGATATATATATATATATATATATATATATATATATATATGATATATGTATATATATTATATATATATATATATATATATATATATATATATATATATATATATATATATCTATATTCATATATATATATATACTATACTATATATATATATATATATATATATATATATATATATATATATATATATATATATATATATATATATATATATATATATATATATATATATATATGTGTATATTTATCTGCGTGTATACACTGGTCTAAACGATGTTTTTGGAACATAACATAGCATAATGGTTTGCCAGTTATAAGACTTATTTCGAAAAGATTATATGAAGGTGACAATCGAATCGTCGGGAATTTCACATTTTTACTACGTCTTCTATGTCATAAGTTATAATATACAGGCAACAATATAACAACAATTTAGTATAAGGCTCAAAAGTCGATTCGTTCATATCGCGCTTCCCCTGAGCTACGTTAGTGCTTTTAAACGGTTCATTGATACCACCAAAAGATAGGGACTTGTCCTATAAAGTAGCTGCTATATATCTTGATCAGAACTCAACAGAGTCCGATTTAGTTAAATTTTTATACTTTGAGAAAATTGCATGTGTACCATACTCCAGACTATTATATACGATTTGATAGAATGTTGTATGTTTTCTAAATAATATTGCATTTGTGCCATACACGTTGAGGTTTTGTGCGAGTATTTTTATGTCACAAATGACGTAAGACTAGCTTGTCGCTTTAATAGAGACCAGTTTTCAGATAATGCGCCAGCCGCAAAGACCAATGTAAATCGGGCCATCGTGCATCTTAGCGTCTGACTCAATAACAGCCAGATTGGCACTGCTAATTGCCATTCTTGCGTATTATGGTAAATATCACGCTACACAGCGTCTTACAATGAACGGCAATTACCCCCAACTAGTCCCACTTTCAAGTTACACACCCCTAACGGTCTTTTGTCTTTATTACTTCGAATTGCACTGACGCGTGATATGGGTGACACTTACGTGTCGCGCCACATAGGACACATAGTAAAGCTGAAGAATGAAAGACCATATATTACATATTCCATATAACTGTTTTGCGAATGTGCTTTATCCAGCTCCATATAGTTTATAGCCATATCAATTGTCTTCATATTGCTACATTATGAACAATCTAATGAGCCTTACGCTGTGTACTGTATTTAACCGACTCAGTGAAGCTTTTTTTTGTTTCCAACGACCCGCTACTAAGAATCCTGTCCTTGCTTCAACAAGATAGTTTTACTGCTGTTAAAAGAGTTGGCATTATAAAATCTGCTGAATGCCATACCAGAGTGACAGGCTGTTAAGTATATTAACATGCTCCCTAATGGTTAAAAGTGAAATAACTTTCTCAATGATCAAAGACAAATTCGGAAAGAGTTACGCTTAATCAATGCAAATGAGAAGTTTGCCTTAACGCTAGGTAATTGGTGTGCTATGTAACATTTGGTAACGTCTTGCTTTAACACATACCAATGATACGTGTTACATATGTACAATCGTCGTTAAGAAGTAAAATTTTAGTGTTTTACGATAAATTCTGTGTGATGCTCTAATACTTGCACGACAGCCTCTATGGACAAAAGCTTATTTTAAGTGACAAGAAGCTACATAAACGATGAACAGAATTGTTTTGGGAAAGTTTGCATTTTATTATCTCAGCGTGTGAGGATATTTGACATATCATGGAATTTGAATTTTGCCAAATTCAAGTTGCGTAAACAAAGAAGACTACCTTTTTCCTTTAATGTTTTTTATCTGCTTCAAATGTTATCCTTATTGAAAGTTGATTTTTGAATGACGACCACCAGGTGAACAATATATTACTCAATAGTTTGACGAGGACGTACAATCTTAGATTGAAAACGCAACACACGAACACTGTAACTTACTACTCGATGGCTGATTTTGCGAACCACAGCTCATATCAGTGCCAGAAAATGATTGAATTTACCCACATATAACCCGTTCCTGAACTGGTTTGATGTTGTTAATGAATACAAGATATGTTAAACTACAATTACTCATTAGTGACATAAGTTATGAGCAAATGGTGTTATGCTTGATTTTGTTGGCTCTGATATATGGACATAATGGATAAGTGTACACGTAATAAGGCCGAAAGGGGTCAAAATCAGTCTGTTGCTTGAATAATAAACAGTCCGAGAGATGCACCATTAGGCTTTTGGATAGATGAGGGAAGATGACTGGTTTGGAACTGACCATTCATGACATGCACATCATCCGGCTATGATTACGGCAACGGAAACAAAGCATCGTTGCTAGTTGCTCATTGTTGCAGTTGGAGGCTTTGGAATGATAGCAGTAGGTCTATTGCAATTTCGTAATTTTTATAGATATAACCTTACGTTACATGGTTCTAGTAGATGATGCAAATGCGTCTTTTCATTAATATACGTCTTCTTACCGATATGCTCAATCTAATTGTGATATTATGCAATAGTTTCTTTGCTGGAAGTCAACTTGAAACGAAATAAACCTTATATACTAATTCAGTGAAACGAAACGACAATGTTAGTTCACTTGGCATGCATCTTTTCACTTTACTTCGCCAAGATGGCTTAAGCACTCAACAACGAGAGCAAATGCACTTGAAACCCTACACTTTCAAAACCAACAGGGCAACAAAGTTCTCTGAATACAACACACCGGATGAGCCTAACACCTGCCTCCTGCTCTCATTGTAGTGATTAAATAGTGTCACTTTCAAGGAGCAAAACAGAGTCATGATTAGCTTAGCTATTGCTTAGTGATATGTTTATTAATCACCCATGAAGCTGAATTATTGTTTGGCAAATATACCACGATTAAGCTGGTATCAATCATAATTGAAAGGCAGCAGGATAATAACTAATAGACTCACAACTGCTCACTCTAATCAGGATGCATCATAATCATATCTATATATTAATCATATATAGATATGTGTAGTCCATGCAACTGCAAACACATAAACTCACACGTTTTGTTGATGTCACACCCATATATTATTGAGCTCTAAGCAATACTTTATTCCCAAAAATTCTTAAATCGTGGCAGTTTTCTATTATGCTTACTTTTGGGCTTCATTGTCCAAATCAGTAATGCAATAGCATGTATTAACGAATCAGAGGGATCAGTTTCAAATTTATGAAGCACCAGCTTCCCTTACTTTGCACCTCGAGCCGTTCTGATGTTCCTAATTGTCAATGGATAGCGCTATTTTGCGTTTCTTTTACTATTCAGATGTTGCTGCTTTATGTACGTTGTCGTTTATGGCACTGTTGCCATGGCTTCTCCATTATGCTCATTAGTGTGTTCGAATAGCAAGTGGTCGTTTGCATTAGCATACGTGAAATATAAAAGTGGTATGTTTTATTATAAATATTCTAAGGCACATATTGTAAATACATGATGCCTACCCAGTGTGGCTTCTGATTATTACAACAAAGTTATACATGCCTAGGCTAATTATGTTTGTTGCGAATTATCATATCATACACCGCTTGAGTGGCCCTTTTACATTATTTGCTTCTGCGTTTAATTTCAGGGTCAATTTACCACGTCACCAATCATTGATGCATTAAGTAAGTCAGCATTGTTTGTAAGCCCATGTACGACTAAGCGTTGTCCTATCAGTGACTTGTCATTCATCAGACATCGTAGGAAAAAATTGTCGCTCAATTGCAGGGGTGTCTTGTGTCATATAAAAATCAGATAGATTTTAGTAGACGGAAAATATAGTGATATTTTAAAACGATAAATTGGTGATACTGTTGCGATGCGAGGATATCTCATTTGGTGTGTGTATAAAGCGATATGTTTCCTTAGCTTATGTGGCTGTTCCAAAATATATCCGAGTCACATGACTAAAGTCAATGTAAACTTAACTTGCAACTTAGTGCTTTAATTGTTGACCATGAACACAAATTGTTGATAATTTGTTCGCTTGTGATCAAATACGAGTTTTGCTATCTGTTTGAGCAAAGAACTTATTTATGCCAATAATGTAACAGATCTGATTGTTGCTTCTGTCGACACAATTACACTCTCCAAAGAAATTGACAAATATAAAATCTACTAATATTGCAGATACAGAAAAATCTACTTCCAAACGGGAGTGCTTATATCATAAAGGATATTTTATTTTGTTCACAACAATAAAATATTTACAATAGTCTCTGTATTGAGGCTTCTTATACCCCATTTGCTTGAAGTAAGTGACTCACATCGCGTTTCAAATCATTTTCTGCATTTTTCTTGTGTAATCCCATCAGCCATTTATTGCTTGGAGGGCTTCCATTACTTTTTCTAATGTGCTGCATTGATTATCAGCCTCCCCACACAAAAATAATGTGGTTGTCTGATGCCCAATAGCTATGGTCACCAGAGACTATTGAATGAATGATTAATTTAACGTCTGTCAGAGGCTGATCAATCAATGATGTCGATCAGTATTGGCATCAACTTCCAAAGCATAATTTGCATGTTTCGCTGCCCTATGAATATATTCCACAGACGATGAGCACTGTTGATACCCAACATGTCCAACATTACACTATTTTGCATGCTTTAACGAACAGAGTATAATATATTGAGGGTTGTTGAGTGTTATTCAGTTACTGTTGAGAACAATATTGAGACAGTTGCATAATTACATAATTATGTGTCGTACAATGTGTGACATTTATAATACAGTAAATGGATAACATTAACTCGTTTTGTTCTTATACATTACTCTATTACCATTATGTTATATATAAGGTGTTCGCTACCAGTTACCTTTTGTGCAACTGTTAGAAATGACTAAAACATACGCGACAGTAAAGTGGTTAGCCTTGAGACTGTTATGGTACATAACTAATACTTATTTGGTCGATCGCAGTTCGGCCATTACAACATGGTAAGTATGATGAATATATGTTTACATACGTGAATGACTACATGGCTTTCCTTCCAACCACAACCCTTTTAGAAAGCTGAAATAAATAAACCCGACCAATATGGGTAGTTTACAAAGCGATTGCAATTGAGTTCATTGATTTCAATTAGACGTCGGTTAAAGTGGCTTACGTATACTGGACTTCTTAAATCATGCCGGTTACGTAAACCTACGTCAAAGCGTTTGAATACTCTCCAGGGTAACACCTTTGAAATAGAACCCGCAGTCGATATGTCATACAATATCACCATGGCAAATTCGTTCATGCAGAATTCCTCACCCCGATTTCATGCCGTGAAGTGATTACAGAAGCGCACGCAGACCGGCAGGTCAAATACCCGGAACAGCAGAATGGGAATGGAATGCTGCTAAATATAGTGATGATGAGAAGATATTGAAGGGTCGGTGGTGCTGCGTGGGTCGATTACAGCTTCCATGAAGTAGCAAAACTATGGCCAAGGCTCAATTAATTGGATGCACAGGACATACAAAAATGACAGCATCATGGAATTGTACCGACATGCGCTCGTTCTTATTTCACACTGGGATATTTTGCAGCCGATAGAGTTCATGTCCTTTTGTGTCTTGAAAGCATTCGGATTTACGGTAATACATAGCTTGAGTAAGCTAAACCTATAGGATATATAGCCGTTATGAATCGGTCAAGAAGAATTACCGGTTCCAATTTTACCCATATCATAGTAGTAATGTTAGGTAATTTTTGCAAATTAGGTCCCTATGTCTATTGACCTAGGTTATCCCTAAAGACGCTGGATTGGTTGTCTAGGCTGACTACATCAGCTAATATATATGCTCTATACCTGGGTTTTGATAGGCATATGTCAACTCCTTCCCTTGTTATGCTGCACGGTATACCCTTCGACAACGTGCTTTCTCAAAGTCATCAGTGTCAATGTCAACTGCATTGTATGATGATGGATAAGAGGGCCGCGTTATTAGCAGCATAGGGACCAGTTGAGACCTTCAAAAGCCATAGGGAGGTTTAGACTATCATTCTGATCCATGTATGGATGTATCATGGGGATATATGATCCCCGCTTATACAACCTCACGCAGTTTTGAACTTTCATTACATGCATAACAAACATAATGGAAATCGACGACAGTTGAACACAACATGTCTAGTGACCAATGTTGCTGACGACAGAATTATGCGATGATTTGAGACTGGCATGTAGCAATTGTCTGTGTTGAGATTAAAGCAAAAATTGTATAACTTCGGTTTCACTGCAATCTTTATGTGGCGTTCCATTATATAAACAAAAGCACTTGGGAGTATTGGGCTGACTTCACTGCAGTTGATGAGAACTGGGAAAACGTCTCTTTGCAGATCCTTTCCTTTGCCAAAAGACGCTGGACACAGACTTTAAATTAGCAAAAATAACAATTACAATATGAAATTAATGTCAACTCGATAATTTGCCCAGGTAGAACTATCAAAAACGGTTAACATCTCACACCGTCCTCGCCATTTACTCTCTTTGATCTTTAATTTCCATGCTGTACAAGGTGATAAGAGATTGTCAACAATCTTCTAGAGCGAGGGAACTGTCCTAGGGCAGACTTTACCATTTGGTGGCTTGCCATGGACATGTGAAGATCTCGAGCATAGAGTTCATAGCTTCAGCTACGTTGTGTGGGGATTATGAAATTGCATGAAGTTCAAGCCGTCATCAGGTGACGATACCATGATATCAACAAAAGTACATGGAACTGTTGATCCGTCGTCTTGGGTTAGGCGTCTGTTAAGAACATGGAGTCATATTGTTGGTCGAGGCTTCCACGGCTCCGAATTAAGCAGAGAATGCTGTGTGGTTTTAATGCACGCTATGAGTCTTGAGTGAGCGCTCTTAGCTACACACTCTTTGATTAAAGTAAACACAAACTGGGCAATCCAGTTGTGAAACAATCATAACGGTCTAACGCTCGAGACAAATGTTCAGTTCGTAGAGTGGCATCAACCAACCAAGCCTTACCATAACACATCGTGATAGATTCCTCATGTTTGTACTCGTCTATTGAAAGATGTCCTGAGAGTAATTGATCCTGTTGCTATGCTCATTGATGTGTTTGCCTTTTATGGTGGCTGTAAGTACAGCTAAGATAGATTGTTGATCAAAGGATGACAATAGATTTCAACGACCAAACTGCCACAGACTGATTTACTTTATCAAGCTCTTATTCAAGACGAAAGACAGTCCTGCAATCTTATTCTAATCATGCCAAGTTTCCCATCTACCTTAAAAACTCTGAATAAGCAAGTACCTTTTATTATGTCGTGTTGTGCGTTTGTTGCAAGTAATGAACAAAGCGTCAATGTTTTATACTCTCCCTATATTACTGTGTATATGCACGCAGAAAATAAACAACGCTATATTTTTTTAGAAAAATTAAACCAGGTTACTTGGTTTAAATACCCATATCTTACGGCCTCTGTCGCTGTAGTGGATTTAATGCCTACTGCTGCTGCCGAGCGTTTCCCGCGTTCATCAAACACATGATTCGTTATTATTGTTGGGGCTTGTGCATGATATTGCTCGTGTATTAACTCATAGTAGAATACATAGGTGGCGCTTTGATCTTCGTTGTAATATATGTAGCAATCACGGACTAAATATCGGTAATCTGGTTTGGACAGGTGTCCGCTTAAGAGTGATGGTTAACTTATGAAACGGAACTCATGATTGATACATACATGGTTCCGTCATGCGCAAGCGTAGTGTGAAATAAAGTAAACTCGCCATTCGATATTCGAAATCGCTTAGCATAATAAACCACTTGCTGTGACTAGATTTCGCAACGAGGTTCCATTTGCAACGCATTTTTCAACTCAACATAAGTAGGCTGGGATTCAAATGCGAACCGATTCCTTGGAAACAACCACGCTAATAGCTACTCTACTGATGCTTTACATATACACAAATTCAAACTTAACCCAATGTTTTCGGCTCGCAAGTGAACTTTGTACCCTCAAGATAAAACGAGCTAGCAGACAGAAGAATGAAGACGCCTATGCGAGTCTGGTATTAAACAAATCCCTTCGCAGCTTTGTGATGACAATGATTGACGGCCATAAAACATTTATATAATTCTTACAAACATATAAGTATGCATGCATATGTCACTCGCTGTCGTGCATTGTTTTGGTGATTATGATTGTCAGATGGTCGAGAACTTCATTTCCGATGAAGAGTACGATTTGACCTTACCGTAACTGACATCGAGCTATCTATTTACATTTTCATTTCAGCACGGAATATGTAGTTATCTCATCGGAGCATCGGAGCATTGTTCGATGGCTGACCATGACAATATCCAAAACTCAACTCAGCCAACGAGAATGATTCTTGATAGCATATTTGTCACCAAATGTCATCCTTTTGCTGCAACAGGTTTAATTAATTTTCCTACTTTCAAAGTCCGTCCTTATCTGTTTATCCGATCGTTTACTCGTTTTTGCTGGAGGTTACAAAGTTCACTCGTGAGACTGCAGAGCGGCCTAGGTTTTAAAGGCTTATGAATTGAGTGCTTGGTATGAGAGCTATGCATAGGAGCGTCAGTGGTGTAGCGGTTAGCATGGTTGCCTTCCAAGCAATCGATCCGGGTTCGACTCCCGGCTGACGCATTTTTTGTCTAGAAATGCGTTGTAAACGGAATATTGCAATTGAAGCACAACTGTTTGGTTTAATTATTCTTTGTGAATCTGAATACCGAATTCAATGCATTTAGCGGACACAGTCCCGATGAGGACTACGCATACACAATTAGTCATTGTGATGTATGGTAGCATTAAAATAGACACGCATTTGGTAGACAGAGCGTATGGCTGTGTTAAATGTAGTATTTAGCTGTTAAACACACCAAACCAAGCCAAAACAAACAAGTATAGGATACGGTACTGTTCGTAAGATTAAAACAAACGGAAGTATCCAATACGGTCATTAAAAAAATGTTCTACCTGGTAATCACCAACAGAGGCAGCTAGATAAGGTTATCACACACAGAGGGTGGTTAAGGACATGTCGACATGGTTATCACTCACATAGGGTGGTTAAGGACAGGTCGACGAAGTTATCACACACAGTGGGTGATTAGTGGCAGATCAAAACTGACAACTATTGCAACTGAAATATTTCGTATCAGTTAACACAATCGCCGCAGTCGTACGTATATAATCGGGATGAGCGTGGTTTTATGCAAGCAAATTTGAGACGAACCGTTTTGCCCTGCTTGCGTAAGACTACTCTTGACTAGACAACATCAGTAGGCCAATTACGCAAATCATTGGATTTAATCAATCACCCTTTAAATCCTCTTTCACGCTTACCTGCATGTTATATAGCGGTTAAATACTGCGCTTCAATGACTTACATCCACCGTAATATGTTTATGAGCTCACGAAATATCCTTCACGAATGCCATTTGATATACGTCTTGCCCATCACCTCTCGATTACAACCGTGCTCCACATCAGTTGCCGGTCTCACTAACGATACGATAATCTCCAACTACTTCACCTCATTTCAGAGCCTTGTATTTTGCTTTATTCTATGTTAAGATGCACGTATACTAATCGTCGTTCCAAGCAATAGTCGGTAAGGGATACCACTTAATATAGAACCGCAACCCAATCAGATTATCAAGAACCCATTTAGATCAGCAGCATAACCAAGTGACAATGACTGATTATATACATTGAACTGACGCTGTATGCACATAGAGCATAATCATCATTAATGTTCTTATTATGGGAGAATTAGCCTTGAAACCTATTTTCTCTCGCTTCTGATTAGAGCAAGAGGTCCCGATCTCGTTTTATCAATAAATAATGACCACCTGTCGAACAGCTAATGTTAAGCATTGCATCTCATGGGATTGTCACCTGTAGCACATTAACACCCGACCGACTAATGTGATTTGTCACATGATTCTCGAATGGTTGGTTTTACAGATGCACGCCTTTCTGAAACAAACGAGGGTCAGTTTTGCCTTTTCCTTATTGCTAACACAGGTGGCACGGTACATTGCGCTCATCGACACCCTCACATTGGCGGCAATATTACAATTGGTTCCATGAAAAAAAACCTCCTTCCAAATTGTATTTAGAACAAAACAACACGTGTTGCAGTAGACAATGCTCAAATAAAGGAAAAATAATTTCTACATATCCTATATACAGATCAATTGCATTTCCATCACTAAAACGAATTCGCAATCATTAGACATCATCTTAGAAGCACAAAAAGGAAATAGCCGGAGGATTATACGCTACTTACACTATTAACCCAAGCGAAAGTGATACATGGGTATTACTTGGCTTGATTCGCCTGACAGCAATCTATCAATGATGGGTGACTGGTCTACTGCCAGTGATATTCTACTATACTGTCATTTCCACAAGAACATTGTTGGGATATGGTAACAATAACGTTTGATTATTACTTGATTACAAAACCCTGTTGTATTCTGCTCATTACTTTAAATAAATGAATACCTTAAGTGTAACATCTGTTATCATTGATTGTTTGTCGAATAATTCATAATTTGGTCAGACGCATTACTGTAAGAAATATAGGAAATGTGACACACATGGAAATTGTCCATGGAGTCGAACTGTACATTGTAGCTGCAGTGCACAGCATCACGCGACAAATGGTTGCAAATTGCTCCATTGACCTGATATCCCTATAGACGTCGGGTTGAGCCCCCACTCAATTAATCAGTTGAAGGGCATACAAAATGCCGATATTGCATTGGTAGCTGCTAGTCGCTGGTGGATTCAAAAACAGCGATCCACTTGAACTAACGATTGTACATACAACACTTTATTCAACGAGAAGGCACTATATTGGTCGCACATATTGAGAATTCATGACACATACTCATATGGAATGCAACATCCCATGCTTCATAAGCTGTTACGGTACGTATATAGGTTTATTCCTGGTTTGATAGCCTCTGATAAATAAGTGGATGTGTTACACCATACACCTCACAGCCTTATCCAAGAGGTATACGTATTGACGATTTATTGATATACATATGATTGGGGGTTAAAATTCATATGTAATATAATGTTGATACAAGCAAACAGAGTCTTTACATGCTTGAAATGTAGACCAATAGCAATGAATTCAAACCGCTGAATTCAATATCGCTTTGTCTGAGGGGTCGTCGAGCCAAGACCTAATTTTGCTATGAGAGCATGACAACGACTTCAATCCATCAAGTTACATTACAACTGAGGTTGAACATAGGCGCCCATGGTAGATTACCTGTATGCCATTCCTGACATTTAATTGGCCAGACGGCGTGTGAAATGATACACGTGGTAGTCATACATAGCTGTACAAGATAAATACCAGGCCTGTCCATGTCTGGCACAAGGGTTCATATATGGTTTTGAATGAAACATAGTATGGCAGAGCTCAACATATTGACCATGTTAAGGCCTCAATATCAAAAGCAAAATATCAGCATTATAAAACAGATTAAATTGCTGCTGTTTCAGATATTGCTTACATCATCTTCATATATACAATGTTTATATATCGTTCTTTATCGGATGCATGTCTCATATAATATGCAATGCGCGTACTGTTATGAGAAAGCCAATCATGTCTACCGATGTTCGTGGCAAATAACACGTGTTGAGGTGCGTATTGACTCGCATCACAAAGGTCTTGGTGTTATGAAATTCTTTATGTTCAAGCATTATAAACAGTGGGAGTTGTGTAATACACACGTCAATTTGTATCACAACCCTTGTCTCCTGTGTGAAAAACCTTTTTTTTTGTTGATTTGACCCATGTGAACATTAATTATGCATGACTATAAAGTATTCGAGTATTGTCGATTTGGCCTATGATCACGAAAGGGGAACTTTAGTTTTCTCTCTTGCAATCAACATAACTCCCGATCAGCACTCGAGGAAATGTTCTCGCTGCTATTTGGTTCGTGCTCAAAGGTGATCTCAATACAGTAAAACGTGATCTCAGAAGTGTTAGGGCACTAAGCTGACTATAGAGTTATTTTACCCAAGTACCAGTTGCTACCAAATCTTTATAAACTATGGCTGTTCTTCAATAGCCGATCATTTTGGCGATCAGAACATTCAAACAATTCTTTTCCTTCCGAGTAGTGGCACGATAACAAATTACAATGATTATTTTCAACCCCACGTTTTTACTTCGGTTCAGTGTTAAACATATTGAACGAACGATAGAATGCAAACATTTGCATGTGCAATAAACTTTGCGTAATAAACCATTGTCTCTGCATTTGTGGATATAATTGGACGCACTAATAATAACAAATACACGGCCTAACAGCTCCCCACCCCCACTCACTACTTAATTTATCAACTGCATTCGACACGGTCTATCGAGCTGCGCTCCTTTTACGAATAACAAACATTATTGCTATCATCTATATCTTCATCATTATTGTTGATAAGCATACACCACTTTGCTTTGAGCACTTTTACCCTGGTCAAGTAACAGGATTCTACTAGTATTACTGCTGCGGCATAGTAGGTTGAAGATGCCCCGTGAACCATGTACTTCCTAAGTGTAATAGAGATATACATGCTTGACAAATATAAAATGAGTACAGTTACTACAGACCACAACCATAATGAATACGAGAATTAAGCCCCTTGAGCAGCCGGTATAAAACCATCTTATGGCATAGTAGATATCCAAGCTCCAAAGTATCATCAGTGGCCACGTATCCCGTTGTATATATCCTGAGTTCGACATCTTCATATTGTCAAAGCAAAGCAAAGAAAAGATTGTAAATACTGACTGAATGGTCGATACATTCATTGGATTTGCCAACACATATGCCATAGTAGATATCATATATAGGGAAATCTATTCATTACTTAGGTCTACAAGCTTCGATATTCTTCTAAGGGGTCAGGATTAAATGTTTTGTTGGTTCGGAAATAATCGACCATATAGAGTGATCTTTAGAATCTTTTTAAAATGTTATGTGAGTAGTGTTTGCGGGCATGTTGGATTGTATTCGATATGAATGCGATAATAAATGAATGCGTGTCTTGTGCAGCAATGGATATTTCACCTAAACAACATCGCTCACTGCATCGCAATTGTCAAGTTACCTCAAAATGTTACAAAGCAGGGCATATTCAGGATATTCAGGAATGATACGTCGTTCCGAGGTAGATGTTTCTATATATATATATATAATCTGCATGTATGCAAGGCAATGGCGAATAAAGTTATAATGTGCAGTTAAAAATATAACAAAACGTCAGCATAAGGTTCAAAAGCAGAATAATCCATATCAGGCTCTCCTTTAGCTACACTAGTTCTATCAAACGTATTATTGATACTACTAAAAGATTAATGCTCAACATACTCCGAGATGGTTAATTGTTCTCTATTTTTCGCGAATCCCATGTTTACCTAATCCTAGTCGATTATAAACGATAAGCTAGAATGTGATATGTTATCTAATATTGCTTTGGTGAATACCGCTTTGAGGTGTTGTGTCAGTAGTTTCCATTTCCCCACTGACCTAAGTTAAGCTGGTCGCTTTAAAAGAGACCAGTGTTCAGGTAATGTGTCATCGGCAAAGGCAGTTGTAAATTGCGCCATCGTGCAGCCTCGCGTCAGACAGATTGGCTCATGACTTTGCTAATTGCCATCCTTGCCTGTTATGGTACAGATCACACTTCGCAGCGTGTTACAATAGAAGGTTAAATACCCCCAATTAGTCTCACTTTCAGGTTACACACCCCTAACGTTCTTTCTTCTTTATTTTTTGAATAACAATGGCACGTGTTACGGGTTACTCTAACTTGTCACGACACGGCAAACACAATGTTTAGTGAAGCAAGAAAGCCCATATATAACAGATTTCATTTAACTGGTCTACGAATGTGCTTTACTCCGCTGTACATCTTTTATAATCATTTCATTTTTCGTTATATGACTATGTAATGAACAAGCTAGGTGACCTAATGATGTGTACTTTATGTATTAGCATGTCTCAGTGATGCTGTTTTTTGATGCTGAACTTAGGATTATCAAGATAATTTAAGGTAATAGTCACATATAACCTCGTCATTCTATGGTGTACTGCGCATACAATACCTTAAGTCAGAATTTTGTTTCGGGTGTTTTCAGTATAATTCTGCTCGATGCTCAAACGCTTCCTCATTAACATCGTGCAAATATTAACAAAATCTTACCTTATGAAGCTAAACAACTGGTGCTTGTATGGAAAGTTATAAATGTTGCACTCACGCGATTTTATCATGTCAGTAACTGAGGATATTTGGCATTAAAGGGTCATATCACGGAATTTGAATATTTCCAAATACAAGTTAAGCATAGCAGATAACCTTGCGATAACAAAGTAGACTATATTCTAACATGTAGGCAACTATACTGCAACCATAATTAAGTGGTTCCTGTGCCCTCATTGGTCAACCAATTAAACTCGCCCCTAAACGGACGCCGGACGGCCCTTTAGGTCGACTGGGGCAGACAGTCAGTCTAAAGCCAGCAAACCAAACACATCCCCTGAACTCCAACAAAAGCCATTCTCGGCATATAAAGAACTTTCGACACGCCTTTCTGACGACAATAAAATTTATCCCTCTCGGCCTCTACTACCGCGTTGTGTCTTCATTCGTCACTAACTGAAGGACGTAAGCATCGCAACACCTCTTGGCGTATTCGTACTGATTAACTTTAATGTGACCCTTATTGAAAGTTGATTCTTGAATGACGACCACCAGGTGAAAGATATATCACCACATAGTTTGCCGAGGACGTTCACCCTTATATTGGAAATGCAGCATACTAATACAACTTACTCCTTCATGCCCCTAGTAGGTCTGTAGTTGTAGTCCACACATAATAAGGCCGAAAGGGGTTCAAAACACTCTGTTGCTTACATATTATAAAGCATATCAAAAGTCCGAGAGATGAACCGTAAGGCTTTTGGATAGATGAGGGGTGTTATTTTCTTGTTAATGTTTGGTTCTGATCTGACCATCCCTGACGTGCGCAACATCAAACGATGATTTCCGCCAAAGCAAAAAAACACATCGCTACTAGCTGCAGTTGGCAGCTTTTAAACGATAGCGAATTCGTCTATATTAATAAATATAACTTGGTTATAACATATAAGTTAATACGTCTCTTCAGTAACAGGTGTCTCTTTAATCTAATTGGGCTAGCATGAACTAGACGCTTTGCTGTTAGTCCACACGAAACGACATTAACTTATATACTATTCCAGTCAGTCATTGAAAAGACTTATCATGCCTCTTTTCACTTCACTTCGTCAAGGTGGCTTGAGCACCCAACAACGAGAGCGAATGCAGTTGAAACCCAACTCTTTCAAAACCCCCAGGGTAGAAATCCGACACGCCAGACGCACCAAACTCTGTGATGTGAATGAAATCCTAATCATGAGATGGCGATTGAAATGTCTGACAATCGTTTTAATATATCTGTATCGCTCGAGTTTCAATCAAGTACTAATCACTGATGTTAATAAAAAGATTGATTGGTTTGTTGTATAGAAAAGTACATTACAAACATATCGTACAGCGAGGCTCAAACTATCTTACATCTTGGCAATCCTCTATGATTCTTAATGTTGAGCTTCATTGCCTAAATAAGTAATGCAATTTGTTGTGTTAATGAATCAGATGGATTGTTTCAGTTTTATGAAGCACCAATTTCTAATGCTAAAACCTCTAGTCGTTCTGATGCTACATATTTTCGATGGAAAGCTCTATTTTGTATTTTTTTTTCGGGTTAAAATGTTGCTGCGAAAGGTGCGCTGTGTTCTATTATTCTGTTGGTATGGCTCCTCCATTATGTGTATTGTGTCATGACAACTTCATTGTTGTATTCGAATAGCAAGTGATCGGTCACTATATAAGTCAGGTGTTATATAATAAATACTATAAGGCACTTTTTGTGTTATGAAACTTGATGTTTGCAATACATTAATTGGTATGGGTAGTAAGATGCTCATCGTTGTCCCAATCTATCCTACAATTGCTACATGATAGCGTAAAATTTGTTAACCGAGCCTTTGGTGGCTGTGTTTTATCATACACTGCTACCAAATGTAGAAGCCAATGAGGAGGTACAGGTACAGTAGAAAACTAATTGAGATAAAACTTTACGGGGACACTGCATGCACAGCCAATGACAATGCGCGTATGTCAGAATGTCAGAGGGGCTTTTCCAATTGAGTTCCGACATTAACGAGCGGATATAGTCATTACATCTGAGCTATAGATTGAAGGTCCCTGGCGTGGCAAAAGTAGTCAAGGCATGATCCGTTTTGCTTCTGAAGTTCATATCCATGCAATCAAGAAAATATCCTTGATGCTTATGCAAAGATGTTATACAGATAAAACTATAGGCAAAGCATTCAATCGTGAAATTAGTGTGGCTTTTAAGATCAATACTCTGGAATGTCAATGAAAGTATCTCGGCGAATGAAATGTTCATGAGAGACTAACACAGAACAAGCGCCATGACCATTATGTTAAGGGCACATCAATGATTATATGTGTGGCGGCCGAAACAACCTGTTATTTACATGGGATGACCATTTACATAGGAGATTCTTCATCATGAACGTGCAATGTAACCGCGGTGACTGGATCATACATCAACGGTTAGCACTTGTCAGATTTAATAGCATGTGCCTCGATCTTTTCTAGATGGATTGGCTGCAGAAATAGGGGAATGAGTCCGCAGGATGCTTGCAGCCTCATGCTGCCAAGCAGAATCATATTCAGTATGGTGATGTGATGAACAATGGGCAAAATGATGGATCCGCGTGCAAAAAAAATGATGAACGGAGTCAAGCAAGAATGTTGTTGCCCCTGCTATTATACTATGCGCTATACTAAAAATATGTCCTTATTAGACAGTGTTGAAGGTCCATTAAATGGCTGATGACCGATACTTAATTACAGACCGATGGAACCTGCACCTCCGATAAGGAACGCTAACGAAGCACCTACGTCCATAAATCATGCCAAAGGTCAACAAAACTTTTAACATATTCTTATGACATTTTAGTCTCATTATCAGACACCCAAAAGCTAATCATTTGAAAATGGGAATTTCAGATTATCCGCTTACTCAGCACTTATACCTTCTGTTACGTGGCATTGGTAAATTACAAGGGATTTGGTGGTTGATAAATTTACCAGAAGTATGGTGATTCTTGAAACCACAGAAAGCATATGTTGCAGTAACTTGCCATCTGCTCTGACCTAACATTTGACAAATCTAAAGGCTGCTCGTCTGTTTGGTTGTTAGGCAATATTTATGCCCTTATCAATCAAGTTCATCACAATAAGAACAATATCATATGCGTGAACGTTGAACCGCGAATGTCAATCTACAGTAAATAAGGACAAACGGTGCAATCAACATTTAATATTTAGTTGGCTGATTGCAGTTCTGCTCTTCAATATGGAACATTTAATGAATAAATTTTTTACATATTTGAACAACGAAATGGCTTTCTTCCCAACCATAATCCTTGAAGCAAACTCAATCAAAAATAAATATACCCGACCAATATGAGTGGCGCACAAACTGATTGCAATTGACTTCATTGACAACAATCAGACATGAGTAAAAGTTACTTCCATATATAGGACTGCTTTAGTCATGTCGGACACGTAAACTCAAGTCAAAGAACTTTAAATACTCTCCAGGGTAATCGATAGGTTATAATGCAACGCAGCTAAAAACGGCGCCCTAGTTTCCAGTTAACGTGAGGCGACAGGTAATGCAAATGAACCATAAACGCCGATTTTATCCTGTTGTTCAGTTACACACGCAGTTATGATACGTCGTAGCAAGGAATGAGGTGAAGTTGTTCTGGAAGCGCCCGCAGAACGGCAGATTGAATACCCGGAACAGCAGAGTGGGAATGAGAATGCTGCTAAAGATAGTCATGATGAGAAGATATTGAAGGAGCGATTTCAGCTTCCATGAAGTAGAACAACTATGGCCAAAGCTCAGTACACATTAATTGGATGCACAGAACATGCACAGATGACAACATTATGGAATTTTACCGTATGGAATTTTACCGACACGTGTTCGTTCTTGTGTCGCTTACCAATCAATCACGATTGCTTCTTTAATAACGTTAATTCAAAGAGGAATATTGTTTTTCAGCCGAAGGAGTCGTTCTTCTGGCTTGAAAGCATTCGGATTTACGGTTATATGTAGCTTTAGCAAGCTAAACCTAAATGAAAGCTGACAGTTGGTTGATTGCTTGACTATGCAGGTCTGAATAAAAATAAAGAATAATGCATCGCCAATTATTCAACGCGGTGGTCCTGCTTTCTGCACCGTTGACAAATTGACAACATCTGCTTGATAGTGTCTTAGAAAAGTACCACTGGCCCGTGATCATCATTTGCTGATGTAATGTTCAATTCAACGGAATCCCATCATTTCCTTCTGAGGTTTGACGTCCACGTTTAATTTACGAATGAAATAAGATTAATATACAAGCTAAAAAGTGATAAAATGAGATTATGAGTCTCATGTATCATGGTCTAATCCCCCCAGGCACCCGGGCTCACATCTCGTGGACATTACCGATACATAAAAGCGTACAGTAATTGGCGCTGGTATAAGCAAATTTAAACACTCGATTGCTCGTTCATCTGAAAGCCACAAGGTTAGCAACCAAATGGTCACCAAAGCTGTATTATCTTAAGTTAGATTTGTAATTACCCCTTGAAAAATTTGATTTATCCAGTAATAGAAATGAATTATCTCGCGAGATACTTTAATTAGCTAGCTAGATAAATCATTAACTTGCGGGATATTTGAATTCTGTCCTGAATTAATTCTACGTTGGACCTCAATTCCTCGTCATAAATAGGACTACAAAGGAAAAATGACCGAATTCTGCCAGACGATAACTTGTCAAATCAGTCGAGAGTTTACCAGCAATTAAAGAAGTGAAGTTGTTGTATGAAAATAACCTTCAAGCAGACTTGACTACAACATGCACACATAGTGTTTTATTCGGCTGGAGGTGTTATACAATTGTCTTTACTATATGATTGCATTAGAGGTTAGTGACGTAGGGAATGCAACATACCATGAATGCAATAGCCTATTGGTCGGTTCTGCAGACAGCTATCTCTATTCATACGTCAACGGAGCATCTCATTGCCCATATTAATCGTCATAATTAACCATTGTCTGCGATGAAAGTTATTTAGGTATGTGTAAGTAAGGTCCTCCCATAGATGTCAGTCAGGGTCAATAATGCAAAAGACCATAATTGAATTAATTGGCTTGGAGAAGGGTGCGTCTTACTTCCGCTCAGTCTCGACTGATGAGTCGGCTGTGCCCACAGTTTTCCGATGCGAATTATGCTTTAACGTGTGAGGTTATCAAATCTTTTGCTAGCATATTGTGATATACTGCTTCTATCTATAGGAAAATTAGCTTTTCCATATTATGCAGCAACATCCATATTTACAGTGGACAGAACTTTGCATTCAATAGTACCATCACAACTGTGTATTTATGCTTGGGCGTATCAACAAAGTTTTATATCACAAATGTTCAAATGAAAATGATTTCATTATAACCCGTGTTTAGATCAAACTTCAGTGGTAAAACAAACAACATGGATTGTCATGACCAGATTCGAATAACGAGACCATTCATTGGAGCAGCGATTGGACTTCACAGCCCAAGTACGAATAGAACAACAAAAACAGAGATTTCCACGGGTAAGCGACGCTAAGCGACGGAATGAGAGGTGGTGTTTCATTATACAGAAAACAGTCAACCAATTTTGCAGTTTCATTAATGCAGTGAATTGTAATTTCGCGTTACAGAGTAATGAGCTGCACAAAACATCATTCAATTTAGGGTCGGAGTAATGTAGCCTACCATATCTGACTGTATGAATGATTGTAATATAAAAGAAGCCTCTGAACGGAGTGTGGAAAGCTGGCACTTATCAGTGACATAGGATAATCGTCTTCTCTTCAAGGCAACATACTATATTGAATGGTTTGCTAAATACTAAAAAGTAAAAATGTGCGAGACTTGCGTGATTTATGTAGTACCTTGCGTAAAGTACGCATTGTAACGCCCTGAAAATGAAATTAAATCAAGCAGAACACAACCTGATTTCTTGTTACTTATCAAAAAGCAATGCCTATGGTAACGTTAAAACATTATGTCACCAAGGAAAAGGAATTATGTGTCTAATGTCACTGCGATTGCTGAAAGGAATGTGCGCAAGTTGAAAATATTCCCATACCGGCCATCATACGCATGTTTAGATTGTTATAAGCAACATCAATATATATTGCGTTGCACTCGCACCAACCAATTAAACCGATTAGGTCGGATAGTTTTGTGATCCATCATGGTGACAAATTAATTGGAGACACTTTTCAGATACTGTTGTGATCTATCATTATTATTGCCCTATTTTCCTTCCCTACTTGGCATGCCATACGTTTTCTGCTTTAAGCGCGTGCCATGGAGCGGATAATGATAGTCGTCATTCGAGAATCAAATTTATTTCATCGTCATAGAAATAATAATGGGATAAAACGAAGCCGCTGTCGCATTCGTCTACATTAACGGAAATCAGACAATGTTCAGATCTAAAATGCTGAACGTCAACGGATCTAAAAATCACAATTTGCCTTGCTTCTTGCTACTTAAGTTCAGGGCCTGATTCCAAGAATATTTTTAGGTTAAGCTACCACTATATAATTAACAAGTTAAACAAACTTTACAGTACAACGAAACAACTCGAAACATCTAAACGCATGCTATAGCTCAGTACCTTTATTTATGTAGGTCACATCGATGTTTGTGAACTTATCTTTTGCGCTCGACCGTAGCTGATATCTCCGCGTGAATTTGTTAAATATGTCAAGCACCAAATGATAAGGTTACAAGGGAGGATGCGGGTTCGTTGGTCTACCATGGCAACCACAATAGATCTTGATGCGTTATACTAGCACATTCTGATACCCATTTGTGTATTACGCTGCCGATACCACTACAGCGAATGACAAACTGAACACTGCTTTAGAGGGATCTGAGAGACTGCTTTAGAGAGAGAGAGAGAGAGAGAGAGAGAGAGAGGAACAGAAAGAGTGAGAGAGAATGAGAGAGTTATAAAGAGAGAGAGAAATAGAGATCGAGAAATAAGAAGGAGAGAGAGAGAGAGACGTTTTTAGTTTTATGACACAAACGTTTTAAAAATTATTTCAAGAGATGGTATCCGCTTCTTTGTGGCTAGAACGGATAATTGTTTCGCAGGTGTGCATGGCAGCCCCGATAATAAATTAGAGCGGTAATTGATATGCACGTGGCGTCCAACCCAACAAGTGCCCATGATTAGACTGATGGAAATGAGGCGGCGTAATTAACATATAGGTGTCATAAACTAGCCAAGATGACCATTAGCAACAAATGGGTCTGATCAACTGCAAAACATGCACCGCTAGAGGAGTATAATAATTTGGCTACTTCGTATACATCTATAAACTGCTAAAATATGCCTGATTCTCTGTGAAGAGCGTGCTTGATTTATGAGATACTTAAACAACATGGTGTAACAGATATTAGTATGACTATTGCATATATTGTCGGAAAAATGGCCAGGTTAATACATACCATATAAAGTATTGTCTTGACAGCAATTGAGCAAAACTAAACCTTTTTGTTATGAGAGGATTTCATCCTCCCCTTTGTAAAAAAACATTTGTTAATCCGAATCCTACCAAGAACGTTTGTGAAGGTGCACTTTACGACACCAAATGTAGGTAGAGAAATGTAGTACAGACCAATAGCTGATATTCTACTCCTGGACTTTCTAATAGGCACGTTATGCACGTTACAAGGCACACGAATATCATGTTCATATTATTTTGTGTTGTGTGATGCCAAAGAAATAACCTGTTGCGATGCTCTTCAAATGTCTACTCAGCATATTAATACAAACTTGTATTTACCCTGTTATTGCTGTTATGCCTACACGCAATGATTAACTGTCAATGACGTTAAAATACAGGATGACTTTTGTTATTATTATGTTTATTACAAATTATGATGCATGACAAGATTCATACAATGTAGTTGATTGTTTGTTGGTTCCAACAACTTGCTAATCAGACTAGATGAATCATTATTGTCACTGATTCATTCAAGTTGAGTGAACAATCATTGTATATACTTGATACATAGACAGAGATGGTAGAATTGATCCCTATTTTTAAGTGTCCATTTTAGTCTTATAGCCACTTGGTAGACACTTATATGTATGATAAACACAATTGGCACAGCCATAATAAATCAAAGATACGCAGTCGCTCGTCAAAGGGACATAAGGATCTCCTTGAATGCGCACCAACATGGCTATGCCTAACGAGGGACATTGCATACTTTTCCCAAAGTTTAGTGATTATTCATGGCTATAATATTGTCATAAAACGGGCTAATGTTAGACATGTAGACTTGTGTGTAATAGTTTTACAATGTATTGTTGATACTCCACAATTGTTTATTTGACTGTGAGCACAGCCAGGGTTATTTATACGTTTACCTGCTATGTACAAAAAAAGGATCCGAGATAAACACTGATACTATATTGTAGGCGATGTTTGTATTACCAGTGTTACACAGTAGTGAAATATCGTTTAGGAATGGGATGGAAAATCACTTAACATGCGTGGCTGCATTCGTTCACCACTGTGTCCCAAGATGATGCATGCTACAAATGTTGTTAATGTTGCACTGTATTTCATACGCCATATTGTTTAAACACCTTTTGTATTCAAACATAGTTGAGGCAGTGGAGAAATCAATAAAATAGTGATTGAATGTAGCCTTGTGTAAGAGAACAACAACTAAATAAAAAGAATCATAAAAGAAAACAGGATGATGTGTCACAAAGGGAAAGGGAAATAGCGTAGCACAATAATATCTGCATGACAAATGCTATAAGGTATAAATGTCAGGTTTATCAGCCTATTGGTTATACATTGATATGTCAGCGGAACAGCAGTCTGCTGACCTTGATTATTAGCCCTGTGAAAACAGAGTACATCCCCACCAATCAATAGGAAGTGATTACATAGCGAGGTGAATTCAGAGAGGATAATTATGCTGATCGGACCTTCAAATGGCGGTGAATCCCTAGATGCTCTTTACAAAGGTTGGGTTGAAAACCTCTGCTGAATCATTTCGAGGGCGCCTATAATATCTATATTGTACTGGTGGCAATTTGCAGTTGGTTAACGCACATTTACCAGATCTCCGTACCACTGTAACGCTGTACCACTGTTACTCCGTACCATTTTTTTTCAGTCTGTTCGATGTGCATTTACCGGGTCTCTGGTCTCCG
The DNA here is from genome assembly GCA_034190875.2 of Urechis unicinctus. Lineage (NCBI taxonomy): Eukaryota > Metazoa > Annelida > Polychaeta > Xenopneusta > Urechidae > Urechis > Urechis unicinctus. The sequence goes on along the minus strand of CM067353.1, from coordinate 28,342,212 downwards.
TTCCTCGTTGACTAAGACCTCTCGTTGACGTTTCATTACAAACACACGCGCATTAGTTTCATCTAATTTGCTTGATGCATGTTTCTGTCATTATCTTGGTTTTACCAATCAGTGTTGGATGATCTGCGGATGTTATGCTTCATGGTGCATATACTCGTACAATACCGGTGGATCAAGTGTATGTTTGCTGTTATTTTTTATTACAGATAACACGTGCTACAATTATTGGTATGTTTTTATTACCAACTGATCGACTTAAGCGATTCATATATTTGTGCAATACAACATTTGCACAATGCTATAAAATGACACAATAGCCAGCTTACTGCCTGTAAACCCCCGCGATCCTAATTTACTCTGTTACCGTGTTTTTGAGACCATCTTTGAACACGCACCAAATAGCAACGAGAGTATTTGTTGGTACTCAAGTGCTTGTTTCTACTTAAGTTGATAACAAGTGAGATAACCGAGGTCCCCGTTCGTGACCTTAATCGAAATCATTATATCCGAGTTTTGATTATACAGGTTTGAATAAATCCTCTACCGAGGATTGGGCCTGTCTGACTGACTTCCTCGAACAAGCCCTCTAAACCTAGAGCGGTTTTTGAGGGTCCGTTGATAATTTTTGTCTAATCATTGTTTTGTGTTTGCTACAGGTTTTGCCGCGGGATGCCTTTTCCTCGACAACTCTGAGGGTGGTCACTGTCGTCGTTCGTCCGTCCGTTCTCTTATTTGCCAGAATAACCTATTGTGCCTTTAATAACCTTTTTGCATTCAAATAAATAACAGGCCAGGAACGCAAGCAGTAGTGTTTTAATGTTTACATAAATGTTGCTCCTGTTTGTCCGATATATAAGCCCTCATTCATTACGATATTGTTCCAGAAAGACGAATATGTTCTACAATTCCGACGTATCTTAAAAAACGCCACGTCAACAGCCCACAATTAACGGGCCTTTCTGCCTAACATCAGTAGCAGGAAAGATGCAGGAGCCAAGGAAAAATGACATTACATGCAACATTTATCGAACGGATATACTAAACACGTTTTTAATTATATACTTTGTAAAAAAATATATGTATGGTCTAGACTCGAGTACCCGACCATTTGGCATCCGCGCTTCAGTCATCAGGTCAGCCGGTCTAAGTGAAACCTTACGTTGCACAATTAAAATGATGAAGCTCAAGAATGGCATAAAGATTATATACGGAAGCCGCCAATAAAGCCGGTGGCCCCTATGACAGAACCTTAGGGGGCCAAGAGCAATGTGTAGGGGTTTATAACCTCCGAACCAATGCCATCGTGACATCTGATAAACCAAAAACAGTGCATCCATTTTATCTATTTAATCTGTTAAAGAGTGATATAAACTATCCCAAATATTCGACTGTAAAGCAAACAGTGCC
>CM067353.1:28328496-28340705 GCA_034190875.2 Urechis unicinctus | reverse complement strand
GCGAAAACATTTTGTTTCTTTATTTATCGAGGTTAATGTTCTGCTGACTGACCACACAATACACTGAGAACGTACGATTTGGGTATTATTACGCAATAAAAGTAAATAATAACAATGGTATTTTAAGATATTGAAAACTAATCAGAGTAATCGTAAGCTAAGGCATTGTCCACGGTGTTTTATTTATTTAATACTATTTGTAATTGGCCACGTAACGGAGAGGTTAATGCAATCAGCAAAACAGATTGTTTCAGACAGGCGTGCATCTGCATAACCAAGTATTCTGAAATCAGGTGACATGCGTTGATAAATAAATGTCTGCCGGTAGTTAATGTGCTATATGTGGTAATCCCATGAGATCCATTGTTTAACACCAGCTGTTTCACAGGTGGGCATTATGTGATGATACAATGAGATCGTGGAACCCCTTTCTCTAATGAGCAGCCAGACAAAACACCACCTGCTGTAATTTTACTGGGCGTCTGGCTAGTCAAATGTCAGGGTTGGAGGAACATTTACCCTCGATGAGCATATTAATTATGTTAATGCTTTAAATACATTAAGCGTCGGTTCAATGTTTAATATTTGACCTCAGTCGTTGACTTCTGGGGACATTGCATATGTCAATGGGCTCTTGATCATCTGATGTGTTGTCCGATTTATATTAAGTGGTGTCGCCTATTCTTTTGATAGAAGATGAGCCTGTGTATGTCTCGGTATGGTTCGGCGTCAAATACATTACCACGAGGGGAAGTGATGGAGATCTTCGTATCTCCTTAGTCCGACCTGCTGCTGATGAGAGGGGCTATTGCAATCAGGCAGTGATGGGTAAGGTTCGGAAATATTTACAAAATTAGCTGTATTTACATATTGCTAATGACCGTAAGGTTAGGATTTCTTCAGCTATACCCCCTCTCGAATTACTCAGTCTGCTTTCATTTTAAGTACCGAGTCTTATAATCTTGTTTGTTAGAAGTTCATGTTATGGTTTGGATTTGCCTGAGTTTATAAGGCGTGTCTATTTGATGCTTAAATAAATCACAATGACTGAGTGTACATACGTCGCCCTCATCAGACAGGTGTCTGCAAAACAGCGATGGTAGAGATATAGCGATGAGCAGGGACTTGCGTCAGCCATGTACAAGTGTTATTAGGCAAGGCAACACGCCCCTGGTGTTTTGATGATCTGATGACACCTTAGGGGCGAGGGGCCGTATGGCAGAATCTGAGCGTTATAAGCAAATTTGCTCCTTCTCGCAATGCAGATAAGGGACAGTTTAAAAAACATAGATTTTCATATCCATAAATGTCTTACCATCAATCTTGCCTAGAGTACAACAACAGTTATACTCCTTAATCCACAGAATCGACGAAATCCAACACAATTTTAAAATTGTTGTCCAACATTGTTACCGCGCGAATCGAAAACATGAGCAATATCATAGCGTATTAACGAGTATTAACTCCATTATGTTGCGTTGTGGGAGTCGGCCATGTTGAGTTTTTGAACAAAGTTTCATGATGTGGCGTATTTTATTGCTCAAACAGAACAATTAGACAAAACTGTAGTAATAGAAGCAGTCCTCGTGTCATTTTGTGATATAATCTTGCATTTTGTCACACATTTTTTTTCTTGGGGGGCTTTGGTAAGTTTTTAGCGAGTTCATCGGTCGTTTTGACTTCAGAAGCTCCGAAATCTCGCAGTCGGCGCTTCGCCTCTACAGCTCGGATGTGAGAGATCGAACGTAGTAAAGAGTGTGGAGCTGTCAGAGGCGGAGTTTCTTTGCCTAAAGTGTTATGTGCAGGTGTCCAATGAAACAGGTTTAGACTGCAATCATGATTGCATGGAATTCGATATTTGGGAATGATACAAACAAACAGCAGTGGTTTATTTCCGTAATTACATTCCATTTACAACGCATATTTGAACAAAACATGCGTCAGCCGGGAGTCGAACCCGGATCGATTGCTTGGAAGGCAACCGCTACACCACTGACGCTATAGTACTTGATTTGCCTAACTTAGCATTAGTTTCATACCCTCTTAAACCCGGGAAGCTTCGAGCAAAACCGAGTCGACATTCAGAAGTACAAAGAAGGTCATTGAAAGTAAGACATTAAACCAAACTTACTGCAACAGAGATATCACATCTAGTGACAATCGTTTCATCAAGAGCAACTCTCATCAGCAGATACAAGTTTAGCATATGTTCATGGGCAGTTATTAAAACCATGTTCTGTGGTTCCTTGACAAAGGCCAGGGAACTACTTTTTAAATCCCACTTGTGCACCACCAATCGGCATTGATCGTCTTTATAGGATCCATTTTCACAACAAGTACCTAATTCAAAGTGTAAAATTTTTCAGTGAATCCTGTGGCTATGTGTATTGGATTGGGCTAGACAATAATACAGAGACCGATGACCTTTGCACCACAACGCTAAGCGGTAGGTAAAGAATATTTGGTATTTGAATAATTGCCAGAGATTATGTTGAAGCTAGGAGCAAGAATTACGCAGACAAGCGATGAATGAATTCGAATTCTAGCATTCTAGCATATCGATTTATGTTAATAAGTGGTGTAATAGTGAAAAACAGGTGATTGCTGGGGCTGTATTCAAAGGCTTAGCTTTACAGATCGATCATGAAAGATTCAATCAAGTTGCTACATGACCTAATACCTTAAGAAATGTGCTTTTATAGGAATAAAACAGTATCATGTAAAGCTTATCATTTAGTCTTGCATAATGAAAAGCTGAATTATATTCAATTAAGTTATTTTTTAAAGCTTATAAATTCGATACGCGGTTTTCAATATCTATCTCTCTTTTTATCGGTTACCTTACGCCATAACTTTCCAACTGCTCTCGAACTGTCACCTATTCCATCCTCATTGTTACCAATTTCATGGCGCAATTAGATCTGTTGGATTGATGCATTGGGCGTAAGTATAGACACAGATCACCGCATAGCACTAATGTCGAGGGCTACATACAGCATCGTGTTAGCTATTCATCATCTGACAATCTTAGTCACCAAAGCAAAGCAAGACAGCGTGTGACATATGAATGGGACTTACAGAATTGTTTTATGGCCGTCGCCAGATGGCATTATTTTGCTGCCTCAGGCTCTGTTTACTTCCAGACTCTCATAAGCGTCCTTATCCTTCTGCCTATTCTAACTCATTTTGCTCGAGGCTACAAAGTTCACTTGGGATACATTCCGCAAGACGGCTTAGGTTTTTGCAAGGCTAAAAATTACGTTTAACTTCATTCGATCACAAAGCGTCAGTGGTGTAGCGGTTAGCATGGTTGCCTTCCAAGCAATCGATCCGGGTTCGACTACCGGCTGACGCGTGTTTATTTTTCATAGATGTATTGTAAATATCCTCTCCAAAGCGGACACCTGTCCGAATCAGGTGACGTATACACAGTCCGTAAATCGTTACAGTGAGCGAGACGAGGATCTAAACAGGCATCTCATCAGATCATCGTACATACCATTCAATAGACAGTGCATTATAACAGCATTAATAGTTATGACAACATGCAACAGGGACCTACTGCTTTTCTCTGCAGTTATTTCAGATATGGGTGTTGAGACGAAGTAGCTTAGTTTTCGTGGTTTGATGTTTTTGTACGTGAATATACACAGTTATATATGGAGATTATAAAACACTGGCGCTTTCTTCGTCACTTGCAACAAACACATAACACGCCATTCTACAGCTATCTTCTTATTCATCAGCAAATGAACAGCATGAATAAAATGTACCTGTATTAGGGATAAGGAGGATTTTTGAGGTAGCTGAGAAATGAATAGAATATGATTGCATGACATTTTTAAATGAAAGCCTGATTAAGTTCATCAGTCTGTGACAGTCTGGTCGTTGAAATCTTCTGCCATCCTGCTTGTTTTACCTTTAACAGCAAAATAGCTAAGCTGGACAAAACTAAATATCATAACCGGCCATAATAAGTCTCCTTTGTGCCAGCAAAACAAATAAGCCTGATTGTCCACGATATCTTTCATCTGATGAGTAAAAACTTTAGGAATCTATGTTTGGGAGAATGACGAGGGGTTATGGTAAGGTTGGGTTTGATTGATGCCGCTCTACGAACCGAACCTGTGTCTAGTGATCGTCAGAGCGTTATGATTTGTTCACTATTCGATGGCCCATTCTGTGAGCAGAGCATTGCTACGTGTCAGTCTCACATCATCGCATAATTCTGCCGTCGGCAACTTTGGTCACCAGACCTTTTGTCGCTGATTTCCATTATGTTTGTTATGCATGTTATGAATATTAAATGCTGGATATCATGAATGCATAACAACAAATCCGACGAGCGTCAAGTGTTAGTTCCAACAGCAATGTTTCGCTTCGCATCACTTCCGAAAAACACGATGCTCCGATACATGTGTTTCACGGTGCTATTCCATGAAGCCTGATAAGATCTGTACAATTTACCAGCAAACAACAGTGAAACATCAGAGAAACAGGAAAGTTAGACCACTGGTAATACGCAACACGATCAAGATGAGGACGACATGTTGATATGTTGACCCTGCACGTGAGCCATTTCACTGCTTCCCCAAACAGCTCCCGCATCATAACGTTATTGACGGATTTATCATTATGATAGAAGTTCATGTCGTTAAGAATAAGCTGTCGTTGTGATTATTGCACAGCCCATGAATATCCCTATAAACCGCATTTACAAATTCGACCCTCTGTCATGACCCCTGACGTGAAAGCCAACTGAGCTATGCGACATCTTCCCTTGACCCCATGACCCCATGATGAACGTGTTTGTCTACCGACAATGCGTCGAGTAAACAAAACGTCCTTTAAGCAAGTTGGTAAATGTAGGTTGATTAAAAATCATCTCTGGTTACTGTATCCGAGTCCCTTTACATCCATTCGTCACCTCACAATAGCAAGCACCGACGCAACCAGGCAAAAGATAGACCCGCATGGCAATTATCAGAGTTGCTTTACGTATTTATCTGTTCAAAGTCGAAGTCTACTCAGCTCAAAGTGTACCAAGACCCAATCGCACTGTGACAGGGTTAACGTTCTGCATGGACATTCTGCTGACCGCTAGCACTGACACTTATCAAGGTAGGCGTTCTTATTGAGTTGGATATTGTTTACTGATTAGCTGCTCTGGTGGTGGAATGTTAGCTACGTATTAATGCTGAATACACAATGCAGCTACTTTGTTTATATTACCGTCGTGCGCGGCTAACTGTCACTGTGTTTGACCCTTAAGCAAACTATAATATTTGTGTCTTAAATTGGACCACAAGCAAGCAGTTCTGTACTATAAGTTAACCATACTGCCTTGCAAAGATAGAGTGAATAGAATGCCACAAACAACCGACTGTAAAATTCATGGCACACTCACAATGGGACTGTAAGATAAAGGTCGACATGTATCCTCATACGGCAAGATCTATAGAATACTGCAGCGAATTTGTGCAATGGCTTCCATGGGTCCACATTAACACATGTTTAGCATCACAGAACCGACGAGATCACGCAGCAGGTTGTAGACTGGGACTACAGAAGCAATGTTGTCCGCTTAAATGTCATAAGTGAGCTACGTGACCCGAGGATATTACAGAATCACAGAACGTATCCGATGCAGTAGTTAGCGGCCAAACCACGTGACGCAAACAACCCATTCCAGTCCTTCACGATTATACAGAACATTATGATTGATATCAACCACTATGATATTAGGAAGAGCGCTATGATTACATACTAACCGTTATGATCTACCAAAGCTCGATATGATTTATAATGTCACATCAGGACAGACACTACTGCAGGTGTACAGCATTGGACTAGGATAAACAACACTGAAATATTACATTGATGGCATGGCAGGACGGGAGACGGTGCTCTACACCACTGACACGCGTACCAAACCATTACTTCACTCGAAAGAGAGAAGCACGTGCCAAGCTACACACTTGCAGTCAGCCAAAAACAGGATCACAAGAGTATTTTAATCATAATTGCAGGGGAAAATCATATTTTTATTTGACGAATTATATTGTTGAACAGATGGAACCAGGTCAATATAAGTCCTGCAGCACGACCTTTAACTTTATGCAAATGAGGGCTACTGAGATATCCATTACTGAATCTTTCACAAATTAAGATTGCCATCACAGTACATCAGCGTGCATAGACAACATACATCAAAAGTGCCGCACTAACTAATTGCCAAAATTATAATGAATCAATTTTAACCTAAGTGGAACACAACCGATGCAATCCTTCACCGTCATTGCATTCAGGCAAGTCAGAATACCGGAAAGCAGCGCCACATGGTGGACTTATTGACATCGTCAGGTAATAACATCCTTCCCTTAAAAACGTTTTTTGTGTGTATCTATCAAGGCAGGGTAGACAAGCGTCCAGTCATGACCTCGGAGAACATCCCCTATTACGAGTATATCGTGGTGGGTTGTGGTGGCATCGGTAGTGCTGCCGTCTACTGGCTGTCTCGGCGTGCAGGAGCAGGTGTGTATTCATGACGTCACATATGCCACGTGGAGACGCTAACGGGGCTGTTCATGTAAATACCAACAAAATCGCATACTTTGTATTAGCACCATGTATGCAAGTGCACGGTTTGCATTACGAGGTCCAAATATCCATAACACAGCAAACAACATCAACTCAGATAAACAAACAGGCTACGTTTTGGGAATCTCTTCTTGATCAATCCGCGTAGGCGGGCGCAGTTTCAACGCGACTTGTGATGAGCTGTTAGCGTTCAATAGAAGTTGAGCGAGATATTCTTCGTCGAGCTTCCATTGCCTATAATACAACAAGCGCTCTGTTTGGCGGGATTTGTTGTGATATAATAGTTTATATAAACGATTACCTGAATGTGCCTACTTCCAGGTGTGCTGGGCTTGGAACAGTTCCACTTGGGGCATGACAATGGCGGCTCGCAGGACCACTCGCGTATTATGTAATCTTTTTAATATAAATTATATACATCATGCGCGGCCATGTCACCTCTAGAGAGAATTGCGCTGCTGACAAATGGGAGCGGGCGCGGCGCTTACAAAGACGTGCCCTCGTGGATTGCTATGTAACTATGCTGTACATATCATGTGTTGCATTGTTGTCAGACGCCTGATGTACCATGAGGAGAAATACACAAAGCTGACGCCGCACACCTACACGGCGTAGGTAGCAATCTCCCTCCGTCTAATTCAATAGCTTACTGCCCAATCATAGATACACATCATGTACGATTAAGTAACTTTAATTCCACAATACTGGCGAAGACAGAGATATTACCTTTGATTAATCAGTATACATAACGTATGCTGCCACCTTCATCATTACTTTCAGAAGATTCATTGTAGCCATTCCACTGTGGCTTTTCGCAACCATGGGCTTTCGCACTAATCCGGATTTTTAAACGTATTATTACTCAGTGTATTGATAACCCCAAATCTGTAAGAATCCCGCTGACTATGCACTGTTGTCCTCTCCCCAGGTGGGCCGAGGTGGAAAAGGAGTCCGGGATCCAGCTCGTATATAAAACAGGTAGCCTGGATCTCTCCTCGGTCGGTACGCCTGGCGCGAAAACCATGGCCGACTACGCCACTTCCATGGAGAAACAAAACATCAGGCAGGTCAATGTATAGGCTGTATAGTAGATTGTATACAGATAAACTGAACTATTACAACATATGAGGATATATATGTGGATATTCTACTGTTCTAAATAGAAACCATATCTAGATACTATATGTAATTTCTACATTAAGCTGCTATATGTAGATGCTATATGCAAATACTTTATTTATATACTATATGTAGATTCTACATGTAGACACTATATTTAGATACTCAATGAAGATACTATATCTAATATTTGACAGATGACAAGATTGTCAAATGTCATCGATGGATTTCTTAGTAGTCTTTTTTTCGTTCCAGATTTGAGCGGCTCAGCAGCAGTCAGCTGAGCCAACGTTACCCACAGTTTCGTGGTCCAGATGTAGCTGAGCTTGAGGCGCTTTATCAGCCAGACGGCGGGCTGGTAGATGCTGCCATGGGTAATGCTGTGCATATTCAACTAGCGCAGGCCCGAGGAGCAACGGTGATCGACAGATGTCCAGTTAGCCGCATCGAGAATCTGCCTGATGGCCGTGCGCTGGTGGGGGCAGCATTACTAACTGAGCTACTTCATTATAATTAGTGAATTAACATAACTGCTGAGCACAAGATATCATACCACCGACTAATGTAAATGAATTGCATAACAGTAGATTAAATATAGCACTTGGTTTAGTATCCTCACAGAATTGAATAACAAATATACTGGGTACAGCGTCACAAACAGACGTGCATGAACCAAATGAACGGCTTGGCACAAAATGCACTCAGACAGGTATCCCTCTAACAGATCTTATCATAGTCTCTTGTCTATCACTTTAAACCTTGCATGAAGAACAACACGTTTGTCTTGTAGCCTTCCCCCTTTTCAATATCTTTATTTATATTAACTCATGGTGTTTTCATGTTCATGATGACAAATTACAATATTGGACCATTTTCTAGGTCCACAGCACTTTAGGCACGTTCAAATGCAGACGTGTCATTGTGACTTCCGGGGCATGGTCCAATCATATGATGGGATCGGTAGGTGTTCACATCCCATTGGTTGTTACCCAAGAGCAAGTGACCTATTACAGCACCCCTAGCATCAAGGAATACACCAAAGAAAAGTAATTCTGAAATGTTTCTTGCTTGAATATTATTTCATGAAATGTTCCTGTTGCCCTAATAATCAGCAAAGTAATGAACTTATAACTAATATTTTGGAATGACCAATCATGGTTCGGCTTTCCTCTCCACGTCCAGGTTCCCAATCTTCATTTACCACGGTGAGAACGATTACTATGGTTTGCCCATCCATGGCAATAGCTGCTCTAAGATCGGCATCGACGCGGGGGGTCCACCTGTCACCCCAGACACGAGGACATTTGTTCCCGACGAAGAACGCGAGAAGCGCTGTGAAGGCTTCCTCAAGAAATTCATGCCATCGGTAATGATGTGTTTTATGATGGAAGCTTTGTCGTTCATGGTCTAGCTTAAGCATATGTTGCGCTGCGAAAACATAAACAAACACCGTTCGTCAACACAAAGGATGCAGTCATTAGTAGCCACTATATACATGGCATCACAACGCGTTTGTTTTTCAGTACCTGGGTCCCATATCCTACACCAAGACATGTCTATACACGATGCCTTATGACCGAGCATTCGTTATCGACACCCTGGCTAGACGCAATAAACCCCAAGTGGTGTTTTGTATCGGCGCTGGTCACGCTTATAAGTGAGTACTCTTTGTGGGTTAATGGCTTAATAGTATCTGTTTCCACTCAGTATAAGGTCATGACTCATGCATGTAAATATTCATGACTACATATATTTATTACAAGATATTCATATAAGAAGGTAATACGCAAGAAGACGTTGATGCTGTCCACTTGGTGTAAATGAAGCGGGTGTTGTTTCGCCAGGTTTGCCGGTCTTTTCGGCCGGATCCTGAGTGAGCTCGCTGTTGACGGACGTACGCTCTATCCTATAGAGCCGTTCACCATGGATAGACCGCAGATCAACGACCCCAGCTTCAAACCGATCTTCGCTGCTGGTCTGTCCAAGGCCCCACCCCCCGCCGCACGCTCCTCCAGGCTGTAAACGGCTGTCCTCTTGCAGCCGCCATTTTCTTATATCTGAGACATTGCTCTAAAGATCATTTCGAACAAAGCTATATATTCCATGCAGTACACAACAATGTGTACTTCGAGTTTGCATTTCATATTGACTTGGTGTTGGGATGGTTTTGAATTGCACGCCACGTCTTACATCTAACAATAACACGTACCAGGCACTTATTGGGATGGGGTTGATCGCATGCACTGTGTTCCCTTAAATCGACTTTACACTAAAAGTACCAACATATTCCGTATATATTGAGTACATAAATTAATGAGTGCTCTCTACTTTGTGTGCTTTATTTTACACCTTATGGTCATAACTTCAATGCCTTTGAATTAGATAGGAAATAATCCGGTCTTTAAGCCAGTGAACGGCACAGTGATCCATGTCGCGCTGGCATTTCTTCTTCACAAAGCAAGCATCTCAAACAGGGGTCGTAGTAGCACGGACCAAAGGCATCCTTAGCACTACAGTCTCTCAGGGGCCCCAAAGGTTGTGTCTTTGTGGCCGCAATGATGGATTAAATACGCCGCGCAATCTCCTCCATTTTTACTTTACATTCGAATTAATATATTGCATCGAAACTTTAATAATGCCACGAAACTCTAGTAAAATGAGGCAAGAAATTGTAAAAGTAAGGAATTGTGAGCGGTGTCGATGAAAACAAAGGTAGTTCGCTCGAAGAACGTCTGTAGCTCTCGACCCCGGGGATTAACGAGTTTGTTCCTCTCCGACTGAAACCAGCACAACGATCAGACCTCGCCCTGGCATGGGGTCACCAGGTGTCATATGGTGGCGACAAGGAGGGGGGGGGGGGGGTGTGATACGAGTACGAAAAGTGTTCAAGAAGTAAACGGAACTCAAATATCATTAATGGAATTAATTTATGTGCAACTCATTTAATAATGTATCATTTAAAATCTGTAATATAGTCCGATTTCTCTAATAAAACCAAGCATCTTATATTCTGACAGACAGAAACATGGAAGAAGCGATTTCTGATATGGATCAGATCGGCACATTCTTTGAGAATGTGCATAACATTGTATGCAACGAATACATTCAGGGATGGGTTCATCACTCAGCGGAAAAATATGCGTTGCACGGACAAGACTAGCCTCCTCTCTACGGCTGTCTCTGCAGCCGTGAGGCCGCTTCCCAAGTAGGGGATGAATTAGTTAAAGGACGAAAAAACTATTTTATTGTTACCAAGATAGAATTGACAATGAATACAATTGATTATCTCTCGACGCAATGTCAGTCGAATGACGTAAAGTAGGTCATGTTCTACAACGCGATGACTAAAGCGTCAGTCAATGGCAACAGTCGACCTAAACCGCTGTTTCCGATGACTATGTTTGAAAATGACCTGGCTCTTAAATTTCTCTGTGGATTCAATATTGACACTGAGGGGCCCAACTGACCGCTGGAGATGATTTCTGCCTTGATGTGTGGCTGACAATACAGCACGTATTGGTCTTCTTATAAGAGAAAGACACATACTCTAAGCGTGCTGTGGATCACATACCTGGCACCAATATGATTCTTGACTCTATCAATGGAAGAAAGCCTGATCATCTATCTGCGCAATGGAATACAGAATGTCATTGCCGCCAGCTGTGGAATTCACACAGCCTCTGCCAATCCCGCCCCCGTCAGCAGGGCTCGCTGGCTGTTCCTTCATGGTTCACTTCTCTTGAGGATTGACAATTGTTGCATTTATTCACCAATTCTCGCCAGCTGTACACTGCCCTCTGTTTTTGAAGCCATGATTGATAGCTGGCCTGCCTCTAAGTTTGTGTATGTCAAAACACCGAACTGACAGAAACACGTTATGCATGAGCATTATCTAAAAAGTGTATGTATGTACGATTCGAACCAGCACGTGACGGCTTTAAACGTCACATTGTGAACGCCTACCCGTAAATGATAGAATCAAGGAAAAGTGGAAACATCAATCCCAAGCCTTAGTTTGACTTCTTATATAAGGATACGGATTCTGTATAGCCAGCCCTGACTTCACCAAGCAATGCATTCATTATGGAAGGCGTTTTATGCACGCTAATGCGGCCCCTTCATCTGGATAGGGGCGTGGACTCGAGGCTACCTGTTAGCACTCGGCGTGTGTTCACCAGTCGATGCCGGCTAGTCAACAGAGTGAGCATTTACGTAACATATCACCTCACCCAACTAGGATGATCAAAAACGTGCACTTCTCTCTGTTGACGTTCGTTATAATGTCTGTGGCGAGTGATTGCTGCGAGGGTGATTCCGAGCCTGAATGTGAGAGGAGCTCTTCCAAGAATCTTTCACTCAGGTAAGTGCGAATTCACAGGTGTCTTGCTGTTTGTACTGATTGCGGCTGAACATATACGATCATACACAATGTTATTATTTTCTGTTGCGTGATTTTGTTCTACAATCCAATTAATTAAGCTTACAGGCAT
>CM067353.1:28277633-28328396 GCA_034190875.2 Urechis unicinctus | reverse complement strand
CGCAGTTAGCTAATTCACGGAAATGAAGATCTGTCCAGTTTGATTGTTTGATGCGGATGTCCTGTGTGTCTGCCCACCCGAAGTGGAAGAATCATGGTCGATTCATTGCCCCCTACATCCCGCAGAGGTTGGACGATGCTTATTTGGCCACTTATAGCCACTCGTTCGCATTCTGTGGGGAATCATTCCCATCAAGCGGTGAGTGCGTCTCATAGTGCAAAATGAATGTGATGGAGCCACACTCACGGAACTTCAAAATCAGAAAAGGAACATTGCAACTTATGAAAAGAGAGAAATCATTTATAAGACGCAACTATCTAGATAATCAGAAAAAACCCCAGTTCTAACACTGTTTTCGATAATGTGACGAGGTTTACTAAGAAATATACCTAATTTGCATCAAAAAGATTAATGTTCGTATGACTGTATTAATTACCATCAGTCCTTGTTGTTCAATGTAATGTTTAGGACACGCGAAGCATCAAAAACAAGAAGCAACATACCTGTCATTTCTCTGTACGACTCAGTTGGCCATTGATAATTGTATCATGAATATTGTGATCTAGAAAATGCTCTGTATTTTGGCGTATAACACTTAATTCACAATTTGTGGCTTGCAATATGAATCTTTAAATGCCAAGCCTCGTAATTTACCGGACTGTGCTTCAATCGTGAGGAATATGTGTGTCACACATTTTGAATTCAATGTGTTCTCCGAGTGAGACACGAGCGACAGCCTCTTGCGCGCGACAACACCAAGCAATTATTTTGCAAGCTGATAACTGACATTGACGCTTCACGCAGTCTAATATTTATGTCTGGTGGGGCCCAGCAAAGTGTCAGTCAATATGTGAATAAATTATAAAGTCAATACCAAAGTTGACTGAAGGTTAATTCTGTAGCCGCAGCTTGAATAGGTAATGGTCGTACAAGCTTTTCATGAATAATTTCCATGCATCGCATTGAAAACTAACAAAATCGGTCGAAAACTAGTTGAGTCGGTGACTGCGAGCACGCTGGCGATTTTCAAGATATTGCATGATCCTAATAGAATGGGCATGCACTGCGCCACTCACAGCTCTCAACGTTATTCCGCCCTTTACTGTCGCCTCATCTGGGCATTTCATGGGCGTAGGCAAAGTATGAGGACAGTTTGAAAAATTGATTGAATTGACCACGATTGATATAAATGAATTTACTGGCGACACAAACTTGTTAATTTTTAAACAGGGACTGTGTTGAAGCCTTCAATATCTAGTTAGCATGGTGTTGCAAAAGAATGGTACAGACGATTCATCACTAGTTAACTATACCTAGGTACCCGCATTAAAGCATTTCGTAGTAAACGTACACAAATGAGGCAATGGTGGTAATCTACAAGCGTGTCCACTTTTAATAGCTAAGTATGCCCATCGAGATATCTCTAAGAAATGCACAAAAAATTTGAACAACAAAACCACAATTCGAATTGAGCAAAATGTCCATACAATCGGCCATCATAACTATGGATTCGAGAATTGCGTATTGTGGTAGGCTTTTAATAAAGCTGATTCGTCAATAAATTTATTTCCGGTTTCCAATAGCTCATTTGCTCCCGCCACCTTAACGACATTAGATTTTCCCTTGATATTGATTCATAAAACCATAAATGAGATTTCATTAAATATTTGGTTTCTACTCGGCCCATGTAGACACTTGTTATAATTTGTTATACTCTTGCCTTCAAGTCGCATTATGCCCAACACAACGCAAATATCGCAATGGTTCTAATGCAGTTATGCTAACATTTATGTTTTATAAGAAATGTTGAAATGGTCCAAGAATTATTGGTGTTCCAATATATGACACAAAGTCTGCCACCTGCCATGGTAATAATGCATCTATTATTTCTTATCATCATACCGCGTAACTCTATCGCAAATGGTGTTCAAATGGTTTTTCTGATTGTTATCAATGATTCTCTATTTCAACTTGGATAATCACTAGAATTTAACGGCAACATCAAATATAATCACGCATCAGTAGGAATAGTTATTTATAAGGGTGGCACAAAAGCAATTCGCATGACAATTATATTCCACCAAACCTTATAGATGATGCTTGGATTTAAATGTTCGCCTTTTAGCTGGTAAGGACATTGAAATTAAAGTGGTCCTGCAATGTTGTCGCATTTGTTATTTACATATGATAGAAAATCTACGATAATTCGAACGAGATCATTTGCTTTGTAGTAGCTCCAGCCAGCCGTCCTAACACCTGGTATTGCCCTAGACGTTACACTGCCTAGACGTTACATGAAGGGCTTGCTGATACCCCTTGTATGCCAGGACACAGTCGTCCCGAAATTAAACAGCAATATTTACATTTATAGTTTAATACGTGCTATAACCTCAACGAAACCCCGAAACTTTCGAAGCGAGCATTGTCTGTTCATGATGATTTCTGCATAAGCTGAAATGTATTGACCACCTGCAAAAAATTTCACAAGTAGATAGCATGGACTATCAAGCACAAATACAGATGGCATCATATCGCAAAAATAAATGACACGGTATTCTGAGCCAGTGAACAAGGTTTTATACAATAGTTCGAATAGTTCTCATATACTATTTACATATATCCTTAACCTATTTGAAAAATGAAATTCACGTTTTTAAGAATATTTGATGACAGTTTCGTAATATGCCATTTGGTGTAAGTTATAAAATAACTCGATCACGCATATAACCCCCAGCGGGTCGTCGTGTGTGCCTTCCATTGAATGTGAGCGGCGATAGCACACTATTGCTTCCAATGGCTCCTGAGCAGTATATGTAACTTCAGCGGGACAGGAATTTCACATCCCTCTATTGCATTCAAGGCAGCTCTATAGTGTTTAATTGTTTTATGTGAAATAGCTAATTGTAAGCCCGTAGGCATCCATAGAAACATTGTTAACAACCACCCATAGGCAAATATATTTCCTAAAGTCGTGACCTTTATTTGCTTCGGTGAATAGGGGATCTCAAAACCTCCATAAGGAGTAAGCGGTAACATTCCGAGGTTTATGCTTTACAACAAACTTACATTGTGTTTCAGATGCACGAGAGGGAAAAATAATTCTTCGACGTCAAATAAAAGATATGCTTGACACAGAACAGTTCAATGGCTCGGCGAACGGTGAAGAAATCAAGTGATTGGAAATCGTATGTTTTCAGGAAACTTTATTCGATTGAAATGTAATATATATTCATATAGCATATATATATATATATATATATATATATATATATATATATATATATATATGTATATATATATATATATATATATCTCTATATATATATATATATATATATATATATATATATATATATATATATATCTCTATATATATATATATATATATATATACATATTGGTCAAGGCAAATGACAAGATGTGGAATTCGCCAGATATGCTCTAAATTAGTCCACAATGTGTAGCGCGTGGTAGAGCAGAAATACAAAGGATCATACTATTGCATGTGTTATTCTATATATTATTAGACGTAACAAATATTTCACATATGAAATGAAACTGTATTTTTACATGCCTAGGTTTCTTAACCTAACTGCAAAACAAGCGGACGTAGTTGTCAGCCGCATAATGCATTAATGTGTTATTGAACTTTTGGCAAATGCAATATTCACAATATGCACACAAGTCAGAAACCGCTTGTTTCATCGGATTTGAGAGTCATGTCCTAAATCTCTGTATTTAGCATTCGTCCACCAATCGTTGTTATTAAGACCACCTTGCAGTCATTAGGGCTACTTCATATTCAATAATCATAACAGGAAATGCAACCATTTTGAAACAAATCTTAAAAATCAAATTCAGAAAAGAATTAACTGGTACCTGACATGCTCAGTGTGTCCAACAGAAATAAAAATGGCGTAACAGCAATCGTTGATTTGATGACCGCCATAATCAAAGGGACGATGCCTTCATTGTTAAAGAATCAGCAAGTTTGTTAATGTTGCAGTTTAATTTTGGACTGACCGTTTCGTGGTTTACAAGGGGTATCAGGAATCCCTTCCTTCAACGTCAGAGTGGCATTGTAGTCGTATGCTCGGAACACTACTTGGGCAGCTTGTAAGGTCATGCTTGGATTAAGCAAGAAAGCAAATGATCTCGATTCATTCGAATTATCATGGATTTGTTTATCATACGTAAATATTAATAAATAGCATAGCAGGATTACTGTTATTTCGTACGTCTGTACCAGCTTAAAGCCGAACATTTAAATCCAAGTAACATCTTTAATGTTTGAGGGAATATAATTTAATGCGCTTAATGGAATTACCCGTTTATACGGCAGTGTGATGTAAGACGATGTAACATGTGTGACTTGAGCGATGTCATCCATGTCCCATGGTCCAAAAGGTAAGTGATGCAGCTTGCTAGTGAAACATCCTTATTAATAACTATACTTAATGAGGCGTGATTAAATTAAATGTTGCAGGTACATTCTACTGAATACCCAAGTGAAAATCGATAATCAGAAAAAAAACCATGTAAACACCGTTTTCAATTGTGTGGCGCGGAATATTAAGAAACAATGGATGCATTGATGCCATTGCAGGTGACAGTTTGACTATCATATATTGGAACAATATTCCCTGGATCATTACAACATTGTTTTTAAAACATAAATAGTCGCATAACAGCATTAAGTACCTTTGCGATATTTGTGTTTTGTGGGGCATAATGCGACTTGAGAGTAAAAATATAACAACTTCAACGAGCGTCTACATGAGCCAAGTAGGATATATTCAATGCGAAATCAATTTCGGTTGCGTGGCCAAGTACAATATGCGGCCGGAATCAGTCGTGTGGGAAAATCTGATGTCGTTAAGGTGACAGTAGCAAAAGAGCTATTGTAAAGCGGAAATAAAAGTTAATGATTACTCAGCTTTATCATCAGCCTATCGCAACACGCAATTCTCGAATCCATAGTTATGATGGCCGATATTATGGTCTTTTTCTCTAATTAAACTGACGTTTTGTTGATAATATTTTCTGTGCACTTGTCAAAGCTATCTCTATGAGCATAATCAGATATTGAACGTGGACATGCGTGTAGATTGTCATTTTGCCTGAATTGTGTACGTTTACTTAGCAATGCTTTAGTACGGGTGGCAAACATACCACACCTAGGTATACAAGTTCACTAGTGATGAATCATCTGTACCATTCTTGTGCAACACCATGCTAATTAGATATTAAAGATTCAACAATGTCGTTTGAAATAGACTCAAAGGTTTACAAGACTATGATGCCAGTAAATTCAGTCGCATCATTCAAAGTCAATCAATTTCGAGCTGTTAGTGGCGCAGTGCATGCCATTCATTTAGGATCATGCAGTTTTTTGCAAATCGCCAGCGTGCTCACAATCACTGTCTGGACTACTTTCGACTGATTATGCTTGTGTTCGATCCAAAGACGCAAATAAGCTTGTACGACCATTACATATGCTAGCTGCTATGAGAAAATTAGCCTTCTGACAACTTTTGCATTGACTCTATAATGTAATCACAGTTTGACTGACACTTTGCTAGGCCCCACCAGACATAGATATTAGCTTCCGGGGGCATTGGTTACTCTCGAATGTCAGTAACCAGCTTACAAAATAAATGCTTGTCATTGTCCCATTGTTGCATTTCAAGCAAATGAGAGATTTGTACCTTCAACATTGTCAAACAAACTTAGTGTTAAGCAACGTTATGCCAAAGGCGACTATATGGTTCCTACTATATGCTGACTTGGTAAACATGTAATCTGGACGTGACACTAGAAACTCCTTTATTTTGAAATATTGCAGCTGAGTGATTTCGCAGTGCAAATATTAACAAAGTTCATCTTCTTTACGCTTGCCAGCAAATATAGTTTTGACCTGCAACAAACCATTTAAACATAGCGATGATGAGCTACGTCAATTCAAACATAACATGTGCAGACTTAATAAAAATGGCTACCGATTTTCTATTAAATGGTCGCAGAACCCAATTTTCAATGAACATAAAAATGAGCCCCTGTTGCGGACATTAAGGGTTCGGATTGCACGACGCACACTGGTTTGGATAACTAACTTATTTAAGGTCGTGTTTACCGTGTGTAGTTGATACAAACTCCCCAAATTATCGTGGTTTATTATCTAGAAATCTATTGTAAATGCTCCATGCAGTTATAACGTGATGCGCTGCTTTTTTTCTGTCTAACCAGCGATAGACCCAATTGTAATGCGCGGATGTTTAATTTAAACTGTGCAAGTGTGTAATTCTGGAAGCCATTGCGAATTCAGAGATTGTGTGAAATATCTAGTGGTAACTCGTACAATTAGCTACGAACAACATGACAAGCCAGGGCTCACAAATTAACAGTTTAAAGTAATCTGTAATTAAAACACTGACCAAATTTCTCGACATCAGCAGCTACACATACAAATAGCTTTTAGATATAGAAGATACAGTGGAGGGTATATCAGTCATGGCAATATCAGTAATGTTCCTTTCAAAGAACTAGGAACTTGCCGAATGCTAACTGCTACGCTGGGATATACGTTCACAACATGCATGTGACATAAGCCGAACCCGTGATATCTGACATCTACACACAAATGTTGCTGATTCAATAAAACCAAGTATTGTAATGCTCGTCAATGATCTCGCAGTTACCAAAGTTGCGCATAAGACTGAATGCGTACTACTGTGGTTAATGCACAGTAGATATATATATATATATATATATAATATATATATATATATATATATATATATATATATATATATATATATATATATATATCGACCATATATAAAGCGAGATATATAGATATATATATATATATTATATATCTATATATATATATCTCTCCATATATATCTCTCCAAATGATTCTAGTATAGGATCGTCTCTGTATATATATCTCTACTCTACCCTCTCTATCATGAGCATCTCTCATATATCTCTATCTAATCTCTCTCTCTCTCTATCTCTCTATATATATATATATATCTATCTCTATATATCTATCTCTATCTGTATTTATATATACAAAAAAATCCATTTCTGTGTTCAGCATATCATGAAACAAACAGGCAACTGTTGTCAACATGTGGAAATTATAAAACAATATCACTTATTGACACAGTACGGCTTCAGTCAGCGTGTGCTTTGTCGCGTTAATGTGAATTATTTGGTTCTATGACTCTCTCATAAATTGATAATCTTGAGAAAGCAAACATGTCTGATAGAATTCGATAACTGTGTTGATGTGTGATATATGAATTCCTTTCACCCAGAGGGATGCAAATGAACGTTTTTTTGTGCTTTATATTTAAGGCTATGATAAGACCAACTGATGGAACTTAGGCGAATGATCGTCCATGCATGTTCACTGGGACTATATCGAGCAACCACTTACTCATGGAAAGAAATTTAACCTCTCATTTCTCTATATCTACTTTAGACATGAGGAAAATAATAGTATTCGAACATATGTATTAACAGCGCAATTGCTGAATGTATGTCTAAACTTCGACCAATATGTTACTTATTTGCTGATGTAAAATATAACTAAGCTCTATTCGTGGTTGTCGTATGGTATTTTGATGTTATATTTTTACCGTATGTCAGTCAAAGTTCGAGTTGGTTGGTCATTATATTGTCATCAATGAATGCATTTGATTAATCGTGCTGACAGTGCTTAGTCATATCCAGGTTGTAAGAATGTGAATGACAAAACCACAGCTATGGTAAGCAGCTGTTATTTGCAGAGTTCTGTTTTGATTTTTAAATGGTTGGGATCATTGATGCGCAGAACCGAGAGGTTTTCTTTTTACATTGACCTCATATTGAGGCAATGGTCACGTTTTAAATTTTTCAATCCTTGATATCATCGTAACCTACGGTGCGATTTTGAAAAAGTGTTTAGTTCTTTGTAGCCGTAGTTTTATTGGCCAACTTTTCATATTAAATGTCATGAAAACATATGTATATTTCGCCCCGTAGCCCCCACTCGAACATTTGAGGTAGTTTTACCACATTTTTCAATTGCTAATAACTTCGACATTATACGATTGATGGTTATAAAAATTGGGTCGTATGCTGTAAGGGTCAATGGCTATCAAAAGATAAGTATTTTTTATGAATGTCGATGACGTCACTTCCGGTTATGAGTAAAACAACGTAATACAGCAGTGCAATAAGAAGTTCAGACGTCGTTTCTCCGTCGTTAATGGTCGTATTGGAAAAATGTTTGCACATGAAGATAGCCCATGCACTTTCGAACATGTAACTTATTCATCTAATTGTATAGTTCTAATAGTGTTATCACAGACTGAGCTTAAATTTCAAAAACGCCCCACAAAAATGCATTAACACCCCGATATGTTTAATAATTCTGGGTCAATTCTGTAGGTAACTTTTCTAGTAACATTTTGTACGCAGCATATCAGCACGTATTAGGCGTAGTTTTCTCACGAATCGCAGGTAAATGTTCGGAAAACAGCTAAAATTGGCAAAAAATGCTCGATCGCTTACAAAATCGATAATATGCGTTCAAGGGTAACAAAATGTTACCGGGAAGAGCGTCAACCGAATTATAATTCTTTTGGGGAAGTCACTGACGTCATTTCCGGTCACGAACGAATCAAAATAAAAATTCGACTGAAATCTGATGTTATCAGGTCGTTTGTCCGTCGTGAATGGTTGTATAGTGAACTGGTTTGCTCTTGAAGGAAGCCCATTCAATTCTGAACATATGACTAACGCATGTCTGATCTAGATAACCGACAGGTCTCTCACAAAGTAAGTTTTAAGTACAGTGGGTGATATTTCTGCTGGCTCTTCACTGGTTTGTTCACAACAGCCGACCTATCGCGCAGCACAAATGATGATGCTGCTCCATGCCCGGCTCACGGGACGCGGGTCGCGGCAAGTATGGCAGGCCGCATTACTGTTAAATAAAATATGCTTTTCCTTGGTTCAGCCAACATTGTCAATCTATCATGGACCCGGAAAACATGATTCCTTTAATAAATTTGATTGCTTATAAAATCATCAATATACATGCGATGATCATGAAAATTGGTTGAATTGTGGCTGCCAAACGTTTAAAATCCTAAACAAACTTTTTCAATCACAGCCTGATTCTGAAATTTTTCAAACTTCTTGATACAGTTCGCCAAGTTCCTCCATGTATTCATGGGCCTCTTGGTTCTTCAGTTATAGGTGCTGTCGGGTGATACTCGATTTCCCAACTATATGAATATATGCACATACCAGCTAATGATGCAAATATATCTACTGCGTATAAAAACCCAACATAGTCTTCATTGGCTTTGACTTTCTGTGAAAGGGCTATTCAATTGGAATGTTTATTATATGAGGGGTCATTGCTTTAATCTGCAGTATTAGCACTTAAGTTTTGCTGTTGACGTTGAATGTTAAACATTTTGTTAGATCGTGTTAACAGGCACGTTTTATTCGGATTGCCTTTTGAAATTGAAGCCATCTGATCCAATTTTTTATTATACACAAAGCAGAACCGCACCACTCCGAACTAGTATCATACTGAACAATCATCCGTATGACCGGTTTTCCGATTACTTGATGCATCAATTCACATCACTAACACGGACCATGTCGGCGTCATCAATAGCTGTATGTATCGCAGAAACATCGTTATAAGAGTTGCCGTCCCTGGCAACTTTATATGATTTTTAGTCATACTATCGTTTGAAAGTATATTGCATAACCTTTTATCGCTCTAATATATGGTGGGCCAGTGAGTGATATGCAGTTACGCTGAGCAATAGACTTTTGGCGTACTAACGGAAACGGAGCTATTCCATGTATATTTAGCTGGTTTGTGACAACTGATTCTTGCGTAATGCGTTTGTGATGCATAATCTATCCTACCTTAAAACGGATTGAATTATATACCGAACCAAGCAATATATCAATAAGACATCCATACGAAGATATCATCAGGCCGACATTGGATCAAAGTTTAGTGCTACGGAATACCCAAGACAGGACCGAGAGATTTATCATTCGCACTGGTAACTGCTCTCAAATTAAACATTGTATATTTGCAATTTACTTATTACGTACGGCTATGAGTCTGCGTATAGCTTTTTTAATGAATATCGGAATATTTCTTGTATTAAGGTCCGTCAATTAGTTAAGATACTAAGACTAAGTAAATATACTGGTGATGATTTTGGGGACGTTAAATATTATGAAAAGCCAGCATGAAACACAGATTAAATGAAATACAAGACCAAGATACTAAGGCATTTCATCTACGCCAAATACTTACGTTTAACGAGGATATCAATGATCATACGAAAGTTGTCATTCTATGAATAACTTGATGTTCTTACACCAATAATAATGAAAGAATCATTGCGGCAGGATGTCAAACGTATATCAGACTATTTCACATATTTAAAACTGCTTTATGTTAATTCTACACATAACGATTGTACCTTATAAGATTAAGATCTAACAACAGTACATATGTATATTTGAATCCAAGGTAGTCTGTTCAAATAATCGTGTACAATGCATGGACAAATGTTTCTACATCAATTGCGCACGCCTTGATTGTTTAACTCGTAATAAGGTCCTCACGCTCAGCATTGTTGGAGTGGGACGCACAAACAGGCAAGTCAACTGAGAACATTAAGAAAAGGCAAGGAAATGCTGATGTATTGATTTATTATGACACTTGGGTAAGGGTACAATGCCTATCGGAGCCTTAGATTTTCCAAATATAATTCACAGAGACAATCTTTAACATGGTCCGGATATCATACTACACCACGCTTGTTTCCTTCATCAGGTTACAACAGGCCAGCCAAGGTCAAATAGAATTGCCTTCTGGTGGGAAATTGCTCAGCAAACCATTTCTTGCAGTTGGGGTGAAAATAGACTAATTAGTTTAGTCTGCAGTGAGATCATAAAACTTTCATATCTTACTATTTGAACTGCGATGAACTGTAATATACTTACTGTTTTTAATTGGAGCGAGTATGGCTGCCTCGATAGTTTACTCAAATCGACAATCTTTTTTATTGCCTTTAATACCCAATATCTCAATACTTTTGATGATGACGAGCCAAATACTAGAAAACTCTTTGGTAAAGAAACCGCTTGGTATTGGTCGCTATTAATGAGAGTCTTAAAAGACATATAACAAGAATTCCTAGCGTAATGTGCATAAATACACTTGTTTTTTTCTGAACGTTTTCGGTGCACATAAGTAGGTATTAATTTACTTGACCGATGGTGAACAAAACGAACATGTACATGTCACGTACATGCTCACAAAGCGAGTGGGTAGGGGCCATGTCGACGATTAGATATCGACAGTAGTTAACCGCGTGCTTTTTTGGCTTGCCCCCAGCAGAGAGGTCGTTGATTCTCTCATGAGTAAATGATAAGGCTGATTTAAATATTGCTTGAGCACATCGGTACTTTTTTCGGATTTTTTCAAATTCAATATCGAAACAATAGTTGAATATAATGTCAACGTGTTATAATGATTGATGTAACTTATCTTTTCACTAAAGAGTGAGCGGCTTGTAATTCGTTACAACAATAATAGCTATCAAAGTATACAAATTACGTTCGCACCAGCATGGACTATCTAAATTTTTTTACCGCAAGTTCTATTATGACAAAGGTCGATTAAGTCGGTCGAGAAGTTAATCAACTGAATGCCGAGCGTGCATATAGGATATACACCTAGTACCAATCTTCTCCGTTTTATCAATTTATTTACGATGACACTTTTAAAGTTGGTGCGGTGTTATTTTCACCATTAAAACCAATATTTGTTTTATTATTTATTGTTTCGAATACGTTTCGATAGTACGATTATAAACTGTTTAAAGCTTGATCAGAAATCTGCTTATTCCGAATGATCAGCCCGGTCATTCTGGAATCGAATACTGACGTTGCCAGCATTTCTTAATCTTACAAAAAAGCATTACATAATTGCTTCTAATGGAAGTTGCGTGTCCTTTTTGTGTAATCCATGGCAAAGCATATACCTGTAAAGTATCAAAAGAAATGACTCCTAAATTATAAAACTTCATGTTTTGTAATGCTGCGTTGAGGTTTACTTAAATGACTAATGTGTTCGATAGAAAACAAGTGCTTTGAGTCTATAATGCTTGAAAATGCTTCTGATATAATGTATCTATAGCAGATGTGGATAACAACAATGGATTATTTTGTCATCTACTTCTGTGATGCAGGTCTAATGGAATACGTAGAATGCATACCTACATCCCTACATAAATTCTAAATCAGATCGGTCTTTCATTTTCTGTCACAACGTTTGCTCGCATTTAGGCTATGTGCGTTCTGCAAGATCGTTTTATATTTTCAAAGATTCATGAATTGAAGTGACGTTGCATGGTATGTGTGGTGTAATGTCGGGAAGGTAAATGTTAGTTAGGCATATCGAATATCCAATTGCTCTCATTAAAATACAGATGAACTTTATGAACCGTATATGGTTCAATATATAAATACGACTGAGTCTCGCCAATCACCGCCCGATCACAACAGTGCTCCATATCAGTAGCCGGTCTCGCTAACGATATGAAAATCTTCAATTACTTCACCGCATTTTGGAGCCTTGTATGTTGCGTTACTCAATATGTTAAGATGCACGTATGATTATCGTCGTTCAAAGCAATAGTCGGTAAGGGACACCATTTGAAATAGAACCGCAACCCAACCAGATTATCATGAGCCCATTTACATCAGCAACATCACCAAGTGACAATGACTGATTATATTCATTGAACTGACGCTGTATGCACGTAAAGCATTATCATCATCAATATTTTTATCATGGGAGATTTAGCCTTCAAAACTTGAAACCTATTTTCTCTCGCTCTTGATTAGAGCAAGAGGTCCCGATCTCGTTATATCAATGAATAATGACCACCTGTCGAACAGCGGATGTTAAGCAATGCATCCCATGGGATTGCCACCTGTAGCAAATTAACACCCGACCGACTATTGTGATTTGTCACATGATTCCCGAATGGTTAATTTGCCGATGCACGCCTTTCTAAAACAAACGAGGTTCTGCTTAGGCTTTTCCTAATTGCTAAAACAGGTGGCAAGGTACATTGCGCGCATCGAAACCCTCACAGCAGCGGTTATATTCCAATTGGTTCCTTGAGATAAACCCTCCTTTCAAATTGTGTTTCAAGAGGTGTTGCAGTGGGCAATGTTCAAATTAAGGACATAATATTTTCTACATGTCCTATATACAGATCAATTGCATTTCCATCACTACTGCGTTTGTTTGACCGCGGCGTCCATTCACAATCATTGGACATCATCTTAGAAGCACAAAAAGGAAATAGCCGGAGGATTATAAGCTACTTACACTACAAAAACACCCAAGCGAAAATAATACATAGGTATTGCTCGGCTTGATTCACCTGACGGCAATCTATCAATGATAGGTAACTGGTCGATTGCGTACAATATGCCATTGATATTCTAATATGTTGTCATTTCCACGAGAATTATAACATTTTTAGGATACGGTAACAATCACGTTTGACTATTACTTGACTAAAAAAAATCCTGTTGTATTCTGCTCATTACTTTAAATAAATGACTACCTTAAGTGTAACATGTGTTATCATAGGTCGTTTGTCGGACCACTGTATGAAAAATTCATTATCTGGTCAGACGCATTACTGCAAGAAATATCGGAAATGTGACATGCATTGAAGTTGACCATGGAGTCGAACTTTGTATTATAGCTGCAGTGCACAGCATCACAGGACTCAGACAAATGAATGCAAATGGCCCCATTGACCTGTGATTTCCCTATAGACGTCGAGCCCCTACTCAATTAATCAGTTGAAAGGCATAAATAATATCTATATTGTATTTGTAGCTGCTAGTCGCTTGTGGATTCAATAACAGTGATCCACTTGCACTAACGACTGTACATTCAACATTTTATTCTACGAGAAGGCACTATATTAGGTCGCACATAGTGAGAATTCTTGACACATACCCATACGGAATGCAACATCCCAGGCTACAAAAGCTGTTACGATACATTTATCGGTTTATTCCTTGTTTGATAACCTCTCACGAATTACTTGATGTGTTACACCTTCCGCCTCACAGCCTTATCGTGGAGGTAAATGTATTGACGATTTATTGACCAATAGCAATGAATGCAAACCGCTGAATTCAATTACGTTTTGTCTGAGGGGTCGTCGAGCCAAGACCTAGGTTTGTTATAAGAGCATAACAACGACTTCAATACATCAAGTTACATTACAACTGATGTTGTACACAGGCGTCCACGGTGGTTGACCTGTTTGCCACTTTTGACATTTAATTTGCCATGAGGCTTGTGAAATAATGCATGTGGTTATCATACACAGCTTTACAAGAGTTTCATCAGTGCAGCTGTCCGTGTGGGGCACAAGGGTTCATATGTGGTTTTGAATGAACTCAACATATTGACCATGTTAAGGTCTCAATATCAGAAGCAAAATATCAGCATCATTAAACAGATACAATCGCTGTGGTTGGGGATAACGCTTACAGCATCATCATATCTACAATGCTATCCTCAACGTCCGGTAAAACGTGGCTGTACAGATGTAATCTTTCTTTACCGGATGCTTGTCTCGTGTAATATGCAATGCACGTACTGCAAATCGCAAGGAACCGCAATGTGTTAATAGTTATGAGAAAGCCAACCATGTCTAACAAGCAACACGTGTTGAGTTGTGCATCACAAAGGTCCTGTGTGTTATGAAATTCTTTATTTTCAAGCAATATGAACTGTGGGAGTTTTGTATAATACACACGTCAATTCGTCTCAAAACCGCATTATCACGTGTGTGAAAATCCTCCTTTGGTTGATTTGACCCATATGGACATTAGTTAAGCATGACTATGAAGTATTCGACTATTGTCTCGTGGGCAATGGTCACGAAGGGGATCTTCAGTTTTCTCTCTTGCAATCAACACAACTCCCAATTAGCACTAGAGAAATTTTCTCGCTGCTAATCGATTCGTGATCTCAGAAGTGTTAGGGCACTCATTTGACTATTGTGTTATTTTACCCATGTACCGGTTTCTACCAAATCTTTGTAAAATATGGCTGTTCAAGAAATTAGCCGTCCAAACTTTCAAGCAATTCTTTGCTTTCCGGGTAGAGGCACGATTACCAATTACAATGATGATTTTCAACCCTACATTCTTACTTCGGTTCAGTGTTGAAAATCTTGAACAAACAATAGAATGTTAACATCCTTAGGTGCAATAAACTTTGCGAAATAAACCCTTGGCTCTGCATTCGTGGATATAATTGGACCACTTTTATCTACGAACGCACTGATAACAAAAACAAGTTCACGGCATAACACCCCCCCCCCCCCACCCCCCCCACTCGCTACTTGATTCATCAACTGCATTCGACACGGTCTATTGCGCTGCGCTCCTTTTACGAATAACAATAATTATTACTATCATCTATATCATCATCATTATTGTTGAAAAGCATACACCAATAAGCTTTGAGCACTTTATCCCTGGTCAAGCAACAGGATTCTACTAGTATTACTGCTGCCGCAAAGGAGGTTGAAGATGCTCCGTGAACCGAGTACTTTCTTAAGTGGAATGGAAACGTCATGCTTGACAAATATAAAATGGGTACAGTTACTACGGACCTCAACCATAATGACAACGAGAATAAAGCCCCTTGAGCAGCCGGTATAAAACCATCTTATGGCATAGTAGATATCCAAGCTCCAAAGTATCATCAGTGGCCACGTATATATATCATGTGTTCGACATTGTCATATTGTCAATGCAAATATAAAGAAAAGATTGTAAATACTGACTGAATGGTCGATACCATTCTGAAGGTCTCAGACAGTAGTAGGAATTGCCAACACATATGCCATAGTATATATCATATATAGGGTATTCTATTTTTTACTTAAGTCTACAAGCTTCTATATTCTCCTGAGTGGCCAGGATACAATGTTTTGTTGGCTCGGAAATAATCGACCACATGAAGTGACCTTTAGAATGTTTTTGAATTTTATGTGAGTATTGTTTGCGGGCATGTTGTATTGTAGTTGATGTGAATGCGAAAATAAAACAAAGTGTGATATTTCACCGCCACAGCATCGCTCACTGCATCGCAAATGTAGCACATAAACACATATCTGATAAATTGAATGATAAATGGGGTCGACAGTTGCTTGGACACTTTGTTTAGCGAATGCGCATATGCCTGAAGCAAAAGGTGGGTTAGTTTTGCGTTTTGCTAATTGCATGCTTACTGCTGCCTGGTACATTTTTTCACTTGACAGTGCATCATAATGACAGGTTATTATCCAAGTGCCTATGATTTACGAGAAATTTATTTGTTATTGGCCACACGCACTAACACGAATTGGAGGTGATAGGGCTGGTATGCATATTGAAGAAAAAAAAGATGTCAGTTCTCTTTATAGAGGAATCTGCAGTTTGCGCTTTTATTAGATGGCAGAGTTTGCTATGAGTTGAATATCCGATATTAGAACGCTGAGTTTTTATATGAAAATAAGACACCGAATTACATCAATACCTTTCATCAACTTACCTCAAAATGTTACAAAGCAGGGCATTTTCAGTATAGTCAGTGTGTTACTTCATTCCAAAGTTGATTTTTCCATAATATATTTATATAATCTGCATGTATACACGGCAATGGCGTATAAAGTTATGATGTGCAGTCAACAATATAACAAAACTTTAGCATAAGGTTCAAAAGCCAAATAATCTTTATCAGGCCACCCTTTAGCTACACTAGTACTATTAAACGTATTGTTGATACTGACAAAAGATTAGCGCTCAGCGAAGTCATATTTTCCGCGAATCCCATTTATACCTAATCTTAGTCGATCAGATACGATAATTTAGAATGCGATATATTACCTAATATTGCATTGGTTCAATACCGCTTTGAGGTATTGTGTGAGTATTTTCTATTTCTCAACTAACGTAAGCATAGCTGGTCGCTTTAATAGAGACCAGTGTTTAGATGATGTGCTATCGGAAAAGGCCGTTGTATATCGCGCCATCGTGCAGCCTCGCCTTACACAGATTGGCTCATAACTTTTGCTAATTGCCCTCCTGGCGTGTTATGGTACAGATCACACTTCGCAGCGTGTTACAATGGAAGGTTAAAAACCCTCAATTAGTCTCACTTTCAAGTTACACACCCCTAACGTTCTTTCTTCCTTATTAGTTTAGATAACACTGGCACGTGGTACGGGTTACTTTAACATGTCATGACAGCATATACAATGTTAAGTTGAAGCAAGAAAGCCCATATATTACAGATTTAATCTAACTGGTCTACGAATGTGCTTTAATTCGCTGCACATCGTTTATAATCATTTCATTTGTCTTCATATGACAAGCTACACAGCTGTGTACTTTATGTAGCAGCCTGTCTCAGTGATGCTGTTTGTTGTTTCACGTGACCCGCAACTAAATATACTGAACTTACGATTATCAAGACAATTTAAGGTAATAGTTACATATAACCCTGTTATTCTCTGGTGTACTGCACATACAACACCTTAAGTCATAATTTTGTTTCGGGTGTTTTCAGTATAATTCTGTTCGATGCTTCAACGCCTCCTCATTAACATCTTGCAAATGTTAACAAAATCTTACCTTATTAAGCTACACAACTGGTGCTTTTCAAACAAACAGAATTTTGTAAGCAAAGTTATAAATGTTGCACTCACGCGATTTTATCACGTCAGTAACCGAAGATATTCGGCATCAAAGGGTCATATCACGGAATTTGAATATTTCTAAATTCAAGTTAAGCATAGCAGATAACCTTGTGATAACAAAGTAGACTATATTCTAACATTTAGGCGAAAGTACTGCAACGGCAGTTTAGCGATCCCTGTGCCCTCATTGGCCAACCAATTATGACCGCCCCTTAACCGG
Organism: Urechis unicinctus; assembly: GCA_034190875.2. Classification (NCBI taxonomy): domain Eukaryota; kingdom Metazoa; phylum Annelida; class Polychaeta; order Xenopneusta; family Urechidae; genus Urechis; species Urechis unicinctus. The sequence continues at coordinate 28,310,342 of CM067353.1, read as the reverse complement.
CGCCGGCTGGCCCTTCAGGTCGACTGGCGCAGACAGTCAGTCTAGAGTCATCGAACGGAAACACATCCCCTGAACTCCAACAAAAAGCCGTTCTCGGCATCTAAAGAACTTTCGACACGCCTTTCGGACGTGTTGTGTCTTCATTCGTCACTAACTGAAGGACGTAAGCATCGCAACACCTCTTTGCGTATTCGTACTGATTAACTTTAATGTGGCCCTTATTGAAAGTTGATTCTTGAATGACGACCACCAAGTGAAAGATATATCACTACATAGTTTGCCGAGGACGTTCACCCTTATATTGGAATTGCAGCATACTGATACAACTTTCTTCTTCATGGCCCCTTGTAGGTTCTGTAGTTGTAGTCCACACATGATAAGGCCGAAAAGAGCTCAAAACACTTTGTTGCTTACATATTATAAAGCATATCAAAAGTCCGCAGGATGAACCGTAAGGCTTTTGAATAGATGCGTGGTGTTATTTTCTTGTTAATGTTCGGTACTGAACTGACCATCCTTGACGTGCGCACAATCAAACAATTATTTCCACCAAAGTAAAAAAACGCATCGCCACTCGCTGCAGTTGGCAGCTTTTAAACTATAAGTAGGTCATTTGCGAATTCGTCTATATTTATACATATAACTTGGTTATACCAAATAAGTTAATACGTCTCTTCCGTAACCGTTGTCTCGTTAATCTTATTGGGATAGCATGAACTAGATGCTTTGCACACGAAACGAAATTAACCTTATATACTATTTCAGTCAGTCACTGAAAAGACTTATCATGCCTCTTATCACTTCACTTCGCCAAGGTGGCTTGAGCACCCAACAAAAAAAGAGCGAATGCAGTTGAAACCCAACTCTTTCAAAACCACCAGCGTAGAAAAGGCATCTGAACTCGACACGCAAGACGCACCAAACTCCTTTACGTCCCTTATAAAAAGAATGATTGGTATGTTGTATAGAAAAGTTCATTACAAACATATTGTACAGCGAGGTTCAAACTATCTTTAGTAAAATTCGTCTTAAATTCAATAAATCAATACTAGCTTCTAAAATGAAATTGTGTCCGGTTCGCTGCATTTCAAAACTTGAATATTTCATGCCTTAAATTGTTCTACAGAATGCTTACAACTTGTTTAGTACAATGCTTTATCACCAAATTTATTCTCCAACAATCGGTCCTCGTTTAACTTTTCTCATTGTAGTGTTAAAGCATTATAACATACAATGAGAAAAACGGAGTCGTACATGTTTATTAACCATCCATGAAGCTTAATCATTGCCTGGGCATAGGTTTGACGGAGCTCTGTTCATTTATACCTCTTACCAACGATAAATGTCGCATCAATCGTAATTTAAAGGTTAGTGGATAAAAAATAGTGTACTTACAACAATTCAGTCTAATCAAGATGCACCATAATCATATTCTGAAATGTATACAATTTGATTAAGTAGGTCTGGATATGTACAATACACGTAACTGCACTCACATAAATTGTACGGAGCTCTGATGTCCTACAAATCCACTATTAAGCTCAAAACAATTCTGTCTTAAAAAAACATTCTTACATCTTGGAAATCCTCTATGATTCTTAAGGTTAGGCTTCATTGCCTAAATAAGCAATGCAATATTGTTTGTTGATGAATCAGATGGATTTGTTTCAGTTTTATGAAGCACCAATATCTATAACTATGAACCTCTAGTCGTTTTGATGCTTCATCAGCTCTGTTTTGTATTTTATTTTCTGTTAAAATGTTGCTGCGTAAGGTGCGCTGTTCTTTTATTCTGTTGGTATAGCAACTTCACTATGTGTATCGTGTCATGATAAGCATGCGGTCACTGTATAAGTCGGGTGTTATATAATAAATACTATAAGGCACGTTTTTGCGTAATTAAACATGCTGTTTGCAACACATAGACTGACGTGCGTTGTAAGATGCTCATTGTTGTCTCTCATGTGTTTTATCATACACTGCTACCACACCTAGAAGCCAATGTGGAGGTACAGATACAGTAGAAAACTAATTGCGATCAAACTTTACGGGGACACTGCATGCACAGCTAAGTCATACATCGTGAATGTGCGTATGTCAGGATGGCAGAGGGGCTTTTCCAATTGAGTTCCAACATAAGCGAGCGGATATGGTCAATACTCGAGAGCTTAAGATTGAAGGTCCCTGGCGTGGCAAAATTATTAAGGCATTATCCGTTTTGCTTCCGAAGTACATATCCATGCAATCAAGAAAATATCCTTGATGCATATGCAAAGATGTTACACAGATAACACTACATGCTTAGCATCCATGGTGAAATTTGGCTTTTAAGAACAAGCGGATCATGGAAAACTTACCCCATGAGCATAATGTTAAGGGCACATCAATGATTATATGTGTGGCGGCCGAAACCACCTGCTATTTACATGGGATGGTCATTTACATAGGAGATTCTTCATTATGAACGTGCTATGTAAGCGCGGTGACTGGATCATACATCAACGGTTAGCACTTGTCAGACTTAATAGCACGTGCCTCGATGTTTTCTAGATGGATTAGCTGCAAAAAAGTCCGCAGGATGCTTGCAGCCTCATGCTGCCAGGCAGAATCATATTCAATGTGGTGATGCGATGAACAATGGGCAAAATGATGGATTCGCGTGCATAAAATAATGAACGAAGTCAAGCAAGAATGTTGTTGCCCCTGCTATTATACTATGTGATTTTTCTGAAACCTACGTTAAAATCCTTATTAGACAGTGTGAAGGGACATTAAATGGCTGATGACCGACACTTAATTACAGACCGATGGAACCTGCACCTCCGATAAGGAACGCTAACGAAGCACCTACGTCCATAAATCACGCTGATGGTCAACAAAACCTTAAATTTCTTTTGACAAATGCAAAAACATAAGGTTTCAATAAAAGGCAATACATATATTTGTGAAGAGAAAGTATCTGAATAAAGCTAACCATTTGAACATGGAAACTACAGATTATCAGCTTACTCAGCACTTATACCTTCTGTTAGATGGCATCTGTAAATATCAAGGGATTTGGTGGTTAATGAAATTTACCAGAAATATGGGTATTCTGTACAAGGGCGAGGAACCACAGAAAGCATATGTTGCAGTCAATTGCCATTTGCTCTGACCTAACATTTGACAAATCTTAAGGCAGCTGTATGTGTGGTAGTTAGGTAATGTTCATGCCCTCATCAATCAGGTTCATCACAATAGGATCATTATCATATGACTTGAACGTTAAACCGCGAATGTCGATCTACAGTAAATAAGGACAAACGGGGCAATCAACAAATAATATTTAGTTGGCTGATTGCAGTTCTGCTCTTCAATATGGAACATTTAATGAATACATTTTTACCTATTTGAATAACGAAATGGCTTTCTTGCCAACCAAAATTCATCCTTTAAGCAAACTGAATCAAAAATAAATATACCCAAACCTATTGCAATCGATCGCATCAGACTTGCGTAAAAGTGACTTCCGTATATTGGACTGCTTTAATCATGTCGGTCACGTGAACTTACGCCAAGGTTAAATACCCGGAACAGCAGAATGGGAATGAGATTGCTGCTAAAGATGTCATGATGAAAAGGATTGAAGGGTCAATTTCATGTTCCATGAAGTAGAACAGCTATTGCCAAGGCTCAGTACAAATTAATTGGATGCACAGAACATGCATATATCACAGCATTATGGAATTTTACCGACACGTGCTCGTTCTTGTGTGGGCTTACCAATCAATCACGATTGCTCCTTTAATAGCGTTAATTCAAAGAGGAATATTTTTTTCAGCCAACGAGTTCGTGTCATATTGTGTCTTGAAAGCATTCGGACTTACAGTAATATGTAGTCTGAGCAAGCTAAACCTAAATGAACGCTGACAGTTTTTTGATTGCTTAACTATGCAGGTCTGAATAAAAAAACAAAAATAATGCGTCGCCAATTATTGAACGCGGGGGTCCTGCGTTTTGCACCGTTGACAAATTGACAACATCTGCTTGATAGTGTCTTAGAAGAGTACCACTGGCCCGTGATCATCAATTGCTCATGTGATGTTCAATTCAACGGAATTCCATCATTTCCGACTGAGGTTTGACGTCCACGTTTAATTTACGAATAAAATAAGATTAATATAAAAGCTAAGAGATGATGAGAATGCGATTGTGAGTCTCATGTATCATGGTCTAATCCCCCAAAGCATCCGGGCTCACATCTCGTGGACATTACCGATACATAAAAGCTTACAGTAATTAGCGCTGGTATAAGCAAATTTAAACACTCGATTGCTCATTCATCTGAAAGCCACAAGGTTAGCAACCAAATGTTCATCAAAGTTGCATTATCTTAAGTTAGATTTGAAATTACTCCTTGAAAAATCCAGTAATAGTAATGAATTATCTCGCGAGATACTTTAACTAGCGAGCATGATAAATCACCGACTTGTGGGATATGTGATTTCTGGACCTCAATTTCTCCTCATAATTGGGACTAAAAGGAAAAGTGACCAGTTCTGCCAGACGATAACTTGTCAAATCAGTCGAGAGTTTACCAGCAATCACAGAAGACAAGTTTTTGTATGAACATAACTTTCAAGCAAACTTAACTATCAACATGCACACATAGTGTTTTGTCTGTTGGAGGTGTTAGTCTTTACCATATAATTGCATTAGAGGCTACTGATGTAGAGAATGAACGACAATGAAAACAATAATTTGTAAAGGCATATTTCTATCAGCCTTGGCTTACTCGTCGGTTCTACAGACAGCTAGCTTTATTCATGCTTAATCGTAGTATCTTATTTCCATATTGATCGTCATGATTATCCATTATCTGTGATGAGAGTTATTTAGGTATGTGTAACTAAATTCCTCCCATAGATGTCAGTAAGGGTCAATAATGCAAAAGACCATAGTTGAATTAATTGGCTTTGAGATGTGTGCGTCTTACTTCCGCCCAGTCACGATTGATGGGTCGGCTGTGCTTGCAGTGTTCCGATGTGAATTATATTTTAGCGTTGTCTGAGCTTCTCCATAAGTTATTACGTCTTTTGCCAGTATATTGTTAAATACTGTTTCCATCGCTACGAACAGTTAGCTTTTCTATATTATGCAGCAACATCAATATTTACAGTAGACAGAACTTACCATCCAATAGTACACACACAACTGTGTATTTATGCTTGGGGGTATAAACAATTTTGGAGTAATATATTACAAATATTCGAATGAAAATGAGTTCGTTATAACCCATGTTTAGATCAAACTTCAAATATCATGGATTGTCATGACCCGATTCTAATAACGAAACCATTCACAGGAGCAACGATTGGACTACACAGCCCAACAAAAAGGAAAAGTACGAATAGAACAACAAAACAGAGATTTCCACGGGTAACTTGAAACAGCACAGTGTCGCTTAGCGGCGGAATGAGAGGTTGTGGTTCATTCCAGAGAAAACAGTCAGACAATCTTGCAGTTTCAATAATGCAGTGAATTATAGTTACAGAGTAATGAGGTGCAGAAAACATCATCCAATTGAGGGTCAGAGTAATGTAACCTTATATAACCAATTAGGTCGGTTAGCTTTGTAATCCATCATGGTGACAAATTAATTGCAGGCATTTTCGTATACTGCTGTGATCTATCATTATTATCGCCTTATTTTCCTTCCCTACCTGGCATGCCATACGTTTCCAGCTTTAAGCGCGTGCGATGAAGCGGATAATGATAGTTGTCATTTGAGAATCAAATTTATTTCATCGTCACAGAAATAATAATGGCATAAAACGAAGTCGTTGTCGCATTCCTCTACATTAACGCAAATCAGACAATGTTCAGATCCAATCTTAAAATGCTGAACGTCAACGGATCTAAAAATCACAATTTGCCTCGCTTCTTGCTACTTAAGTTCAGGGCCTGATTCCAGGAATATCTCTAGCTTAAGCTACCACTACATAAATAACGAGTTAAACAAACTGTGCAATGTAACGAAACAACTCGAAACATCTAAGCGCATGCTATAGCTCAGTATTGATGACAAGCAAATGTACCTTTGTTTACGTAGGTCATATCGATGTTTGTGAACATATCGTTTGCGTTTGACCGTAGCTGATATTTCCGCGTGAACGTGTTAAATATGCCAAACACCAAATGATAAGGTTACGAGGGAGGATGCGGGTTCGTTGGTCTACCATGGCAACCGCAATAGAGCCTGATTCGCTATGATAGCGCATTCTGATACTCTTTTATGTATTACGCTGTCGATACCACTACAGTGAATGACAAACTGGACACTGCTTTAGAGGGATCCGAAGAGAGAGATAGTACTGACAATTGTTTCGCAGGTGTGCACGGCAGCCCAGATAATAGAATTAGAGAGGTTATTGCTATGCACGTGGCGTTCAAACCAACAAGTGCCCATGATTAGACTGATGGAAATGAGGCGGCGTAATTAACATATAGGTGTCATAAACTAGCCACGATGACCATTAGCAACAAATGGGTCTGATCAACTGCAAAACATGCACCGCTAGAGGAGTATAATAATTTGGCTACTTCGTATAAATCTATAAACTGCTAAAATATGCCTGATTCTCTGTGAAGAGCGTGCTTGCTTTATGGGATACTTAAACAACATGGTGTAACAGATATTAGTGTAACTATTGCATATGTTGTCGGACAAATGGCCAGGTTTATATGTATCATATAAAGTAATGTCCTAGACACGAATTGAGCAATACAGACCTTTTCGTTGTGTGAGGATTTCATCCTCCCCTTGTTACAAAAACAATTATTAAGTTGAATTTTACCAAGATGAACTTTCCAACAAAAATGTTAGTAGAAAAATGTAGTACAAACGTTATCGTTACCTTTTCACAAATCAGTATACCCATAAATTCAATAACATATGCCCTGCTTATGACGGAAATCTGGGGGGACCGCAAATTCTATCGGTACACAAACGGCCGACCAATAGATGATATTTTACTCCTGGACTACGTTTACTTTCTAACAGGCACGTTATGCACTTTAAACGGCACGCAAATATCATGATCATATTCTTTTGTGTTGGGTGATGCCAAAGAAGTAACCTGTTGCGATGCTCTTCAAATGTCTTCTCAGCATGTTAATACAAACTTGTATTTGCCTTGTCATTGCTGTTATGCCCACATGATGACCTTTGTAATTATTATGTTTATTACAAATTATGATGCATGACAAGATTCATACTATGTAGTTGATTGTTTGTTGGTTCCAGCAACTTTCTAATCAGACTAGATAAATCATTATTGTCACTGAATCATTCAAGTCAAGAGTCAACAATCATTGTATTTACTTGATACATAGACAGAGATGGTAGAATTGATCCTTATTTTTTAGTGTCCATTTGAGTCATGTAGTTATTTGGTAGACAACTTATATGTTTGATAAGCGCAATTGGCACAGCCATAATAAATCAAAGACACAGAGTCGCTCGTCAAAGGTGCATAGGGATCTCCTTGAATGCGCACCAACATTGCCACGCCTAACGATGGACAACGCCTACTTTTCCAAACGTCTAGTGATTATTCATGGCTGTAACATTATTATAAAACGGGCTAATGTTAGACATGTCGTTTGTAATTGTTTTACAACGTACTGTTGATACTCTGCAATTGTTTATTTGACAATGAGCACAGCCGGGTTATATTATACGCTTACCTGCTATCTTGAACAACATAAAGGATCCGAGATAGACACTGATCCTATATCGTAGGCGACGTTTGCATGACAAGTGTTACACAGAAGTGAAATATCGTTTAGTGATGGGATGGGAAATCACTTTACATGTGTGGTTGCATTCGTTCACCACTGTGTCCCAAGATGGTGCATGCGACAAATGTTGTAAATGTAGCACCGTATTTTATACGCGATCGATTCATATTTTGTGTAAACATCTTTTGTATTTTTACATAGGTGAGGCAGTGGATAAATCAATAAAATATTGATTGTATGTAGGCTTGTATATTAGAACTACAACAACTTAATAGACGGAATCATTAAAGAAAACAGGATGATGTGTCACAAAGGGAAAGGGAAATAGCGTAGCAAAATAATATCTGCATGACAAATGCTGTAAGGTATAAATGTTGCACAATAAAAAATTGCTTCTCCCAGCAAACAATTGCTGATGGATAGTGTGGGGAGAAGCAGTAGGCGGGTTGTATCAGGTGGATACTTTCAAGGTAAAGTGCTCTCATTTGTATTGCCCCCCAAGAACTGTTAACAAGTGGATAGGAATTGACAAATCCTACTGTACAAATATACCTGCGGCTTACTTCAGAGTGGCGCAGATAAACAGACCGTTGACCCTCCAATGTTTTTCGATAACAAGTTGGATACGCTGAATGTCATCGGTTCAGAGACTTAGACAGGTAGAAAATTTCTGCATCTAACGACTTGATGAAGCTCAGGAATGGCATAAATATTATACATGGAAGACGCCAATAAAACCTGGGGCCCTTACGACAGAACCATTGAGGGCCCAGAGCAATTTGTAGGGGGTTATAGCCTCCGAACCAATGTAAATTGTGACATCTGATAAACCATAAACACTGCATGTTCTATTTTATCCATTTAATCGATTAAATAGTGATATAAACTATCCCAAATATTCGACTGTAATGCAAACAGCGCCACCATTATTCTTTCCTTTGTTTCTAGACTCAGACAGCATTCAAAGCATAACACACGAGCCATTCTGAACATTCAATATCAAAACCAAATGATTGTTCCGCTCATAATGATTGTATAGCCATCATTCAGAGGAAAGTGCCTGCTTAGCCGACTTAATTCCAAATATTAGAGGTTTTGTGAGAGCCAATCAAATGTTGCATTACTTATAAACATTATTCAACAACGGGCTAGCAATTGCTGTTCTTCAATGACGAGGTTAAGGTATCGGATGATTTTCATTCAATGCTGTTTAACACTTTCAAAAATACATATATGTGCTAGAAATGCTGCCATATAAGACGTTTGCATAGCCAGTAATATATCCACCATCTTCACTTGCACATGTACCTACATCAATAGCATGTAATACTCCCCAGGGGAACCCGTAGTCATTGTGTTGTGACATATCTGCTAAGATAACCAGGGAAGGAATCTTATCACGTTGCTATGACTTTTCAGCCGTTCTGAATGGTGCAAGATGTGATGAGTATATCCGTTCTTCACCAGGATTAAATGGTGATGCAACACAAGAACATCCGTGTACGCTTTTGCAAACATATTAATGTAAGCACAACATTCAAATCACATATTTGTCGACGAGTGGATGAGCATTATTGTGCTGATTAGACAAACGGATGTCTCTGCAGACTAGTTTGAAATAGTTCGATGTTCAAATAGTGCCAGATCCATTTGTTCAAGGGCAGAAACAAATCCAATATTGATGTGCTGATGACAGGCAGATGATGTTTGCTATCGGCTTGATATTATGTTTCAATGAATACGCGGACGTTTGTTTAGATTAGTAATAAGCTATGCATGTTTTAGATGTACATTAAATGCTTTAAAAACCCACAAGCACCAACGGCTAATGCAAACATTGGCTCTGGTTCCGGGTCAGAGCTAGATGTTTCTGTGCAACCATAATGATGTTGCGGCCGAAACAACCTGCTATTTACATGGGATGGTCATTTACATAGGAGATTCTTCATCATGAACGTGCAATGTAACCGCGGTGACTGGATCATACATCAACGGTTAGCACTTGTCAGACTTAATAGCACGTGCCTCGATGTTTTCTAGATAGATTGGCTGCAAAAAAGTCCGCAGGATGCTTGCAGCCTCATGCTGCCAGGCCGAATCATATTCAATGTGGTGATGCGATGAACAATGGGCAAAATGATGGATCCGCGTGCATAAAATAATGAACGAAGTCAAACAAGAATGTTGTTGCCCCTGCTATTATACTATGTGCTTTTTCTGAAACCTACGTTAAAATCCTTATTAGACAGTGTGAAGGGACATTAAATGGCTGATGACCGACACTTAATTACAGACCGATGGAACCTGCACCTCCGATAAGGAACGCTAACGAAGCACCCACGTCCATAAATCACGCTGATGGTCAACAGAACCTTTAAAATATTCTTATGACATTTTAGTCTCATTATCAGACACCCAAAAGCATAAGTAAATTGTTTCAAATGCAAAAGGCAATAAATATATTTGTGAAGAGAAAGTATCTGAATAAAGCTAACCATTTGAACATGGAAACTACAGATTATCAGCTTACTCAGCACTTATACCTTCTGTTAGATGGCATCTGTAAATATCAAGGGATTTGGTGGTTAATGAAATTTACCAGAAATATGGGTATTCTGTACAAGGGCGCGGAACCACAGAAAGCATATGTTGCAGTCAATTGCCATTTGCTCTGACCTAACATTTGACAAATCTTAAGGCAGCTGTATGTGTGGTAGTTAGGCGATGTTCATTACCTCATCAATCAGGTTCATCACAATAGGATGATTATCATATGCCTTGAACGTTTAACCGCGAATGTCAATCTACTGTAAATAAGGACAAACGGGGCAATCAACAAATAATATTTAGTTTGCTGATTGCAGTTCTGCTCTTCAATATGGAACATTTAATGAATACATTTTTACCTATTTGAATAACGAAATGGCTTTCTTCTCAACCAAAATTCATCCTTTAAGCAAACTGAATCAAAAATAAATATACCCAAACCTATTGCAATCGATCCCATCAGACTTGCGTAAAAGTGACTTCCGTATATTGGACTGCTTTAATCATGTCGGTCACGTGAACTTACGCCAAGGTTAAATACCCGGAACAGCAGAATGGGAATGAGATTGCTGCTAAAGATGTCATGATGAAAAGGATTGAAGGGTCAATTTCATCTTCCATGAAGTAGAACAGCTATTGCCAAGGCTCAGTACACATTAATTGGATGCACAGAACATGCATATATCATAGCATTATGGAATTTTACCGACACGTGCTCGTTCTTGTGTCGCTTACCAATCAATCACGATTGCTCCTTTAATAGCGTTAATTCAAAGTGGAATATTTTTTTCAGCCAACGAGTTCGTGTCATATTCTGTCTTAAAAGCATTCGGATTTACAGTTATATGTAGTCTGAGCAAGCTAAACCTAAATGAACGCTGACAGTTTCTTGATTGCTTAACTATGCAGGTCTGAATAAAAAAACAAAAATAATGCGTCGCCAATTATTGAACGCGGGGGTCCTGCGTTTTGCACCGTTGACAAATTGACAACATCTGCTTGATAGTGTCTTAGAAGAGTACCACTGGCCCGTGATCATCAATTGCTGATGTGATGTTAAATTCAACGGAATTCCATCATTTCCGCCTGAGGTTTGACGTCCACGTTTAATTTACGAATAAAATAAGATTAATATAAAAGCTAAGAGAGGATGAGAATGCGATTGTGAGTCTCATGTATCATGGTCTAATCCCCCAAAGCACCCGGGCTCACATCTCGTGGTCATTACCGATACATAAAAGCTTACAGTAATTAGCGCTGGTATAAGCAAATTTAAACACTCGATTGCTCGTTCATCTGAAAGCCTCAAGGTTAACAACCAAATGTTCACCACATTTGCATTATCTTAAGTTAGATTTGAAATTACTCCTTGAAAAATCCAGTAATAGTAATGAATTATCTCGCGAGGTACTTTAACTAGCGAGCATGATAAATCACCGACTTGTGGGATATGTGATTTCTGGACCTCAATTTCTCTTCATAATTGGGACTAAAAGGAAAAATGACCGAGTTCTGCCAGACGATAACTTGTCAAATAAGTCGAGAGTTTACCAGCAATCACAGAAGACAAGTTTTTGTATGAATATAACTTTCAAGCAAACTTAACTATCAACATGCACACATAGTGTTTTGTCTGTTGGAGGTGTTAGTCTTTACTATGTGATTGCATTAGAGGCTACTGATGTAGAGAATGAACGACAATGAAAACAATGATTTGTAAAGGCATATTTCTATCAGCCTTGGCTTACTCGTCGGTTCTACAGACAGCTAGCTTTATTCATGCTTAATCGTAGTATCTTATTTCCATATTGATCGTCATGATTATCCATTATCTGTGATAAGAGTTATTCAGGTATGCGTAACTAAGGTCCTCCCATAGATGTCAGTCAGGGTCAATAATGCAAAAGACCATAGTTGAATTAATTGGCTTGGAGATGTGTGCGTCTTACTTCCGCCCAGTCACGATTGATGGGTCGGCTGTGCTTGCAGTGGTCCGATGTGAATTATGTTTTAGCGTTGTCTGAGCTTCTCCATAAGTTATTACGTCTTTTGCCAGTATATTGTTAAATACTGTTTCCATCGCTACGAACAGTTAGCTTTTCTATATTATGCAGCAACATCAATATTTACAGTGGACAGAACTTTGCATCCAATAGTGAACACACAACTGTGTATTTATGCTTGGGGGTATAAACAATTTTGGAGTAATATATTACAAATATTCGAATGAAAATGAGTTCGTTATAACCCGTGTTTTGATCAAACTTCAAATATCATGGATTGTCATGACCCGATTCTAATAACGAAACCATTCACAGGAGCAACGATTGGACTACACATCCCAACAAAAAGGAAAAGTACGAATAGAACAACAAAACAGAGATTTCCAGGGGTAACTTGAAACAGCACAGTGTCGGTTAGCGGCGGAATGAGAGGTTGTGGTTCATTCCAGAGAAAACAGTCAGACAATCTTGCAGTTTCAATAATGCAGTGAATTGTAAGTTCGCGTTACAGAGTAATGAGGTGCAAAAAACATCATTCAATTGAGGGTCAGAGTAATGTAGCCTTATATAACCAATTAGGTCGGTTAGCTTTGTAATCCATCATGGTGACAAATTAATTGCAGACATTTTCGTATACTGCTGTGATCTATCATTATTATCGCCTTATTTTCCTTCCCTACCTGGCATGCCATACGTTTCCAGCTTTAAGCGCGTGCGATGAAGCGGATAATGATAGTTGTCATTTGAGAATCAAATTTATTTCATCTTCACAGAAATAATAATGGCATAAAACGAAGCCGTTGTCGCATTCGTCTACATTAACGCAAATCAGACAATGTTCAGATCTAATCTTAAAATGCTGAACGTCAACGGATCTAAAAAACACAATTTGCCTTGCTTCTTGCTACTTAAGTTCAGGGCTTGATTCCAGGAATATCTCTAGCTTAAGCTACCACTACATAAATAACGAGTTAAACAAACTGTCCAATGCAACGAAACAACTCGAAACATCTAAGCGCATGCTATAGCTCAGTATTGATGCCAAGCAAATGTACCTTTGTTTACGTAGGTCATATCGATGTTTGTGAACATATCGTTTGCGTTTGACCGTAGCTGATATCTCCGCGTGAACGTGTTAAATATGCCAAACACCAAATGATAAGGTTACGAGGGAGGATGCGGGTTCGTTGGTCTACCATGGCAACCGCAATAGAGCCTGATTCGTTATGACAGCGCATTCTGATACTCTTTTATGTATTACGCTGTCGATACCACTACAGTGAATGACAAACTGGACACTGCTTTAGAGGGATCCGAAGAGAGAGATAGTACTGACAATTGTTTCGCAGGTGTGCACGGCAGCCCCGATAATAGAATTAGAGCGGTTATTGCTATGCACGTGGCGTTCAAACCAACAAGTGCCCATGATTAGACTGATGGAAATCAGGCGGCGTAATTAACATATAGGTGTCATAAACTAGCCACGATGACCATTAGCAACAAATGGATCTGATCAACTGCAAAACATGCACCGCTAGAGGAGTATAATAATTTGGCTACTTCGTATACATCTATAAATTGCTAAAATATGCCTGATTCTCCGCGAAGAGCGTGCTTGCTTTATGAGATACTTAAACAATATGGTATTACAGATATTAGTGTAACTATTGCATATGTTGTCGGACAAATGGTCAGGTTTATATGTACCATATAAAGTAATGTCTTGACACAAATTGAGCAATACAGACCTTTTCATTATGTGAGGATTTCATCCTCCCCTTGTTACAAAAACAATTGTTAAGTTGAATTTTACCAAGATTAACTTTCCAACAAAAATATTAGTAGAAAAATGTAGTACAAACGTTATCGTTACCTTTTCACAAATCAGTATATCCATTAATTCAATAACATATGCCCTGTTTATGACGGAAAACTGGGGGACCGCAAATACTATCATTTAAAAACCACCGCAAATAGTGTCGGTACACAAACGTCCGACCAATAGCTGATATTTTACTCCTGGACTACGTTTACTTTCTAACAGGCACGTTATGCACTTTAAACGGCACGCAAATATCATGATCATATTCTTTTGTGTTTGGTGATGCCCAAGAAGTAACCTGTTGCGATGCTCTTCAAATGTCTTCTCAGCATGTTAATACAAACTTGTATTTGCCTTGTCATTGCTGTTATGCCCACATGATGACCTTTGTAATTATTATGTTTATTACAAATTATGATGCATGACAAGATTCATACTATGTAGTTGATTGTTTGTTGGTTCCAGCAACTTTCTAATCAGACTAGATAAATAATTATTGTCACTGAATCATTCAAGGCATGAGTCAACAATCATTGTATTTACTTGATACATAGACAGAGATGGTAGAATTGATCCTTATTTTCTAGTGTCCATTTGAGTCTTGTAGTTATTTGGTAGACAACTTATATGTTTGATAAGCGCAATTGGCACAGACATAATAAATCAAAGACACAGAGTCGCTCGTCAAAGGTGCATAGGGATCTCCTTGAATGCGCACCAACATTGCCACGCCTAACGAGGGACAACGCCTACTTTTCCAAACGTCTAGTGATTATTCATGGCTTTAACATTATCATAAAACGGGCTAATGTTAGACATGTCGTTTTAATTGTTTTACAATGTACTGTTGATACTCTGCAATTGTTTATTTGACAATGAGCACAGCCGGGTTATATTATACGCTTACCTGCTATCTTGAACAACATAAAGGATCCGAGATAGACACTGATCCTATATCGTAGGCGACGTTTGCATGACAAGTGTTACACAGAAGTGAAATATCGTTTAGTGATTGGATGGGAAATCACTTTACATGTGTGGTTGCATTCATTCACCACTGTGTTCCAAGATGGTGCATGCGACAAATGTTGTAAATGTAGCACCGTATTTTATACGCGATCGATTCATATTTTGTGTAAACATCTTTTGTATTTTTTACATAGGTGAGGCAGTGGATAAATCAATAAAATATTGATTGTATGTAGGCTCGTATATTAGAACTACAACAACTTAATAGACGGAATCATTAAAGAAAACAGGATGATGTGTCACAAAGGGAAAGGGAAATAGCGTAGCAAAATAATATCTGCATGACAAATGCTGTAAGATATAAATGTTGCGCAATAAAAAATTGCTTCTCCCAGCAAACAATTGCTGATGGATAGTGTGGGGAGAAGCAGTAGGTGGGTTGTATCAGGTGGATACTTTCACATCTGAGGTAAAGTGCTTTCATTTGTATTGCCCCCCAAGAACTGTTAATAAGTGGATAGGAATTGACAAATCCTACCGTACAAATATACCTGCGGCTCACTTCAGAGTGGCGCAGATAAACAGACCGTTGACCCTCCAATGTTTTTCGATAACAAGTTGGTTACGCTGCATGTCATCGGTTCAGAGACTTAGACAGGTAGAAGAGTTCTGCATCTAACGACTTGATGAAGCTCAAGAATGGCATAAAGATTATACATGGAAGACGTCAATAAAACCTGGGGCCCCTACGACAGAACCATTGAGGGCCCAGAGCAATTTGTAGGGGGTTATAGCCTCCTAACCAATGCAAATTGTGACATCTGATAAACCATAAACAGTGCATGTTATATTTATCCATTTAATTGATTAAATAGTGATATAAACTATCCCAAATATTCGACTGTAATGCAAACAGCGCCACCATTATTCTGTCCTTTGTTTGTAGACTCAGATAGCATTCAAAGCATTACACACGAGCCATTGTGAACATTCAATATCAAAAACAAATGATCGTTCCGCTCATAATGATTGTATAGCCATCATTCAGAGGAAAGTGCCTGGTTAGCCGACTGAATCCCAAATATTAGAGGTTTTGTGGGAGCCAATCAAATGCTGCATTACTTATAAACATTATTCAACAACGGGCTAGCAATTGCTGTTCTTCAATGACGACGTTAAGGTATCGGATGATTTTCATTCAATGCTGTTTAACACTTTCAAAAATACATTTATGTGCTAGAAATGCTGCCATAAAAGCGTTTGCATAGACAGTAATATATCCACCATCTTCACTTGCACATGTACATACATCAATAGCATGTAATACTCCCCAGGGGAACCCGTAGTCACATCTCTGCTAAGATAACCAGGGAAGGAATCTTATCACGTTGCTATGACTTTTCAGTCATTCTGAATGGTGCAAGATGTGATGAGTATATCCGTTCTCCACCAGGATTAAATGGTGATGCAACACAAGAACATCCGTGTACGCTTTTGCAATCATATTAATGTAAGTACAACATTCAAATCACCTATTTGTCGAGTGGATGAGCATTATTGGGCTGATTAGACAGTCGAATATCTCTGCAGACTAGTTTGAAATAGTTCGATGTTCAAATAGTGCCAGATCCATTTGTTCAAGGGCAGAAACAAATCCAATATTGATGTGCTGATGACAGGCAGGTGATGTTTGATATCGGCTTGATATTATGTTTCAATGAATTGCGGACGTTTGTTTAGATTAGTATTAAGCTATGCATGACTTTGGATACACATTAAATGCTTTAAAAACCCACAAGCACCAACGGCTAATGCAAACATTGGCTCTGGTTCCGGGTCAGAGCTAGATGTTTCTGTGCAACCATATTGGTCATGGTCCCCTTCCGCCATACACACCCACGGTGGACTATACCTGAAAAGAGAAATAGCCGTACATTCGCATAATTCTGAACATACACCATATTGTATCGTAATCGACTGCATTTAGAACTATTGATATAATTTATGTTCAAGCTAATGTGGTTCGTATATGTAACAAGGTAGATCTGAAACGCAGACCGCCAATCGGCGACAAAGTATAACAACGTGTCTAATAAATGTAATGTCTTGAGTGACCCTCATAGACTAAATGGCACATTAAGGTCGATTGTGCATTAATGGTTGGTGACCTACTGACTTGAACGCTTTAAAATGAAAATATAATAAGCAGGTTTCAGCTATAGCCTAAAACAACAAATCACAGTATAAGATGTTCATGTGACATTATAGCAATATTTAGAGGCATCTAAAGGATCGGCATCATATAACATTGAAAACATTGATCGGGATATCTTGTAAACGTGAGCAATGCAGTTTGTCCCGTCATGTAAATATGTGGTCTGATTAACTGATCATTCCATGGCTATATTTGGACTGGTCAGCTTCATCGGCAGACAGGCCTAAATCCTTATATTGGGAGTGTAATCATGTATCACCTCCGACCATAAGCCATAGCTCAGCATAACGGACTAAATGTTTGATACAGCTCTCACGAGAGGAGGTTTGAAACATCTATCACATGCTTCTATAAACCAGCAGATTTTCTTGCTATATTGCAATGCATATATCTTGAATGATAAGAGTAACTGCTCCATGGACGTTAACTTGCTGTGTTTTCCTTGTGGAACTCATTCACATATCTTGAACCAATTCGACATTAAATGAAGATTTTTATTTCCTAAGATAAAACGACAAAATGTAGATAGATAATTGTACCAGACAAGACGAGTCATCGTGTGTTTATGTGTGAAATGGGTTGTTTGTTGCATGTAATGATGTCCCTTGCGCAATATGAAAGGCTTATTTTGCTTCATCAAATGTTGTGCACCGATTTATTTAGATGTCAAAAGATGTTTAAGTTAGAATGACTATGGTACCACCGTTGCTGTCGACAAATGGCATATGCTCCAGCAGTCAGAAGTTGGAATAATGAACTGACATAGAAAAGAGTACATTTGGATTCCACACCTATACATCTTCTCAAGGAACCGTGTTTGCAGTGTCTAATAAAGTTAACTGTTAACTGTATGTCCTGGCTGTCTAGGCCTTGCCAGGGGATATTCAATCAGTTACTTCGATTAGTTAATCCTGTCACCATTAGTATAAGTGACTTCACCTTTAATGTAACTTTAACTTTATTGGGCAACACTTAGTACTTCCCTCACTTAGTGATTGCAATTGATTATTTCATTGGAATTTCATTTAACTTAATTGCAACCGAAGCAAGATTGCATATTGCTTGCAAGCGTGCTTTGTGGTACATGAGCATAACCCGAACTTTAATTCATTGCATGATTTGCGTTATTGCAGTCATATATATATTGCCGAACAATTCATGTGTTGCATGATTTATAAACGACACTTAAATTGTCTTGTCACTTGTTGGTACGATTCAACAATCGTGTCGGCATGATAAATGTGTATATATGTGTAACAGATTGGGATGGAGTCAAGATACTCCTTGATGTTCACAGATCAACCTAGAAACAATGGCGCTCACTTGGGATAATTTCGCTCATTTCGTTGTTCATCAACATTGCAATAAACGTGTATCCACGAGTGCACTTCTAAGTTTACTGCAGGTTGTTGATGATTTATTGTCCAAGTATATACTGAAACAAATTCTCGTTCATGCCACTGAATAGCAGTACCATGTACGTACACATATTGTTTACACACATTTAAGCAAACAGACTCGCACATATAACACACACGAACACATTCAAACACATACATACACTCGATCATCTAAAGGTATAACGTTCTCTAAGCCGCATGTGTTTACATGAGGGTGTTATCATGGAGGTGTTATCGATATATTTAATAGCATTCCCTATGATACGTTTCCATTAAACATTGTGATAACACATGAATGATCTAGTAACTGTATAAAGACACTTGCTCTCTGTTTGTAGTGTAGGCACAGTTTTAAGTATGATTGTTGAAGCTACTACACCAATGGCTTCGCGTGAACACATTAATGGGGCATTTTAAATGCATGTATAAAATTAGCCTTCATGTTTAACATAATTCATCAATAGGAATAATCATAAAAACAATATTACATCGCATTGACATAACACAACTATAGCATCATTGCTTTGTAGGACATTGTTGTTGCTTTTATATGCAATCCTTCATCTGAAATCATTGGGCAGCGAGGACTAATCGAAACCGAGCTTGTTCAAATAGTAATAACGCGATCGTGCAGCGACTATTGTTAAGTTTCCTCGCTTGTATGGGCGAGTTAATTATACATGGCAGATTGATCTCATTTACGACATTGCATAGGAAAATAAAGTGAGCTAATCCTATTAGCGTGTGTGGGTAGGAATGTTTGCAAGGAGCTTTGATTGATTAAATGAGTAGCCTACAAAACTTTACATCAGCCGTCGCCTCATTTCGCTGCTGCGTATACTTGGTCTGGATATTGCATTCCGGTCCAATGAAATTATACAATATTTTCAGGAACTGCCATTATATGACGTATGTAACAAAAAAAATCATTATCGTCATTCCATTTGAATCATTATACTTCAAGATCACACTATGGATAATTACTGAGAAATAATAGCATGGCACAAGGCAAGTCGCACTTCTCTGATGAGCACATTTACTTCATACTTCTTGGTTGTAAAGGCAACATGTTTTGTGACAAATAAATAAGTGCGTGCTTTCGTTTTTCACAATTGAATTTATAATGACATCTAGCACCAATAATAAATCTGGCTTTAGGTTATGATTACTACCTATGCTATCTATGGCGTGGTCCATTTTGACAACATAATTCACGACGACGACTGGCAGCAACTAACATGTACTTCCATCCTTACGAAGTATATATTAATATATATGAGTAATATATATGAGTTATATTGCCAATAAAAAGTATATATCTTCCTCACATTTGATCAATGCAATTTCTTCAGGTCTGGTGCTTAGAAGTAACTTTCATTACTCATACCAGTTCAATACACCATGAGTCACGTGCTGTTAATTCGGTTATTTCGCAATATCCAATGCTTTGTCGCATTTACAACAAGCAGGTGTGTTCAATGACAGCCACTAACAGTCGCATAGGCAGTATCTCATCTTGATTTTTTTTAACAATCATTCGTAACGCTTGTGTTATACCGTGTTACAACGTCCTTCTTTGACAAACACATAAATCACCATAGTTGCCTATAGCGTATTGGCAAAATGTTGCGTAGCTGTGACCTTGTGTCACGAGCTCCAGTTAACGACGAGTTCTTTTTGAAACACGTCAAATGCGCAGGTAATCCACGTGTGATCCTGCGCATAGGCATAGTATATATATATATATATATATATATATATATATATATATATATATATATATATATATATATATATATATATATATATATATATATATATATATATATATATATATATATATATATATATATATATATATATATATATATATATATATATATATATATATATATATATATATCTATATATATATATATATATATATATATGATATTGCTGTTGCATTAATAATTTGTTTTAATATGTCGAAGTTTTCGAGCGGCTGTCCTACATATTAGATGGAATCTGAGCATGTGGGCGAGTATATGCACGCACACTGCGGGCAGGATTCCACTCGTGACGCGCTTACATGCAATAAATCAAACCTTACTCGACTGCGGATCGGCATGTGTATATATATATATATATAATACTCGTGGAGAAAACATCGCAAAAAGGCCACACTGAAATTGCTGTTGCATTAATAATTTGTTTTAATATATGAGAGTCGAAGTTTCTCTCTAGATCTCTATCTCTCTCTGCTGTCCTGTCACATTGTCGAATTATATATGGAATCTCTCTCATGTAGGCGAGTTGATATATATGGAGACTGCCCGCAAACTATATAGTGCAGGATTCTTCTCTCTCTCGTGACGCGTCTTCTCTCTCTCGCAATATTTCTCAAACCTATATATCTATATCGACTGCGTCTCGGTATACATATTCTATATATTTATATACATATCTGCTAAATATATCGTATATATATATTCCATTCATTTAAAATCGTTTGTTTTTCCGCATTCATTTACGGCTGTTTTCAGTTTGGAACATGTTGCTGCAGATGGGCTTATTACCTTCGAGTTTCCTTGTTGTACTGTGCACCTCCCTGATGTAGTGCTCGACATGCTGGGTGTTGGTGATGACTCTAGTAGTCGGTGTATTGGTTCAGGAAACTATACAGACGACTTGCTCATCAATCTAGCATCTTCAATGCTCTTTACGTGACCTCAATAAGTTCTGTACAGCACAGCATATGTTTGATGGAGCTCCTATGTATCTGCTCATGACTCAAACCGAGGGATTATATCTATGACAGGGCACCTTCATATGCGACGTAGTACGGTCCGTGGGCTGGCTTGGCTTATATCACCACAGATGCTGACAACAAACTGCATTTTGATTCGTGGCACGCCAATTCGAATACATTAACTTATGGAAGCCTATGTGGGCTGAAACAATATGCGTCCTTCCTGGGGGATTTTGGAGGTTGTTTGGTGATATAGCCAAGGATCAAACCACGCGCGTGGTTATAGCCAGATAGGGTTCAACGTAACTTCTTTTGACCAATGTTTACAGCTATATAAACGTGATGTCATACACTTTACGACATCCCATATAACAAGATATCGGACCAGTTCGCCTGCATCACCCAGACTTGTCATTTGAAATATTAAGTTGCATCATGGAAACCCCAGCTGCATTTCTTATTTCATCATACACAACCATAACATTCTAGTGCAGACATATCGGGTGAGTTCAGCCTTAGAAAGCAATTAATTAAAACTGAGATTGCAGACCATTCTACCCTGTACAAGATATATAGGCCTTTCATTCAGCAGACACAGCAGACACTGCTTAAGTAATTATGGGTATGCGCATTGGTGCAAGGGCCGTTGGTGTGTTGTCTATAATAGTTGCATTTCTATTGTCATTGCCATGGACGTTGCTGTGGCTGATAGTAGACTACCCTGAACAGTGAAAACAATTGACCTGCAGTTAAAACTTGATTCAATCCATGCTCTGGGACAGGGAACATTTTACGTCATCGACATTTCTCTACAGAACATGACACTAGGTCGGATCATACACGTCCTGGATATGGAAATAAAATACACCCAAATGAAGTGTGAATTTAAGGTTTTGCTTTTAAGAGCTGTACCAATCGGCGGGGACTTGCCGAGAAGATGGGGCGGTCCCCAGGTGTGGTTTGTCTAGATGTATAGGGTTAATCACGGAAACAATCGCTGGGGGTCCCTCCAGGGGCGGGGCAGCCCCTGGGTGGGGATGGTCTAAAACCCAACTTCTCCCTAATCAAATATATATAAGTGGGGCGATAGAGTATGTCGATTGATGCTACGGGGTTTTCATTGACATGTGAATAACACTATTCAGACTCAGCGGCTGGTAATTATGTTTAACCTTTGTCTGTAATTTTAAGCCCATCACAGACTGCCACATTTTCCGCATTTGCCACACTCATAAATCAATTAGACAATTTATTCCTTAATCGTTTACCAATGTTGCGCTTTGTGGTGGACATTCGTAAACAGTGCCAGGATACTATGTCAAGTAATAATGCACTGAATTCATTTACCCATGTTTCGAAATTTCACATGCTCATCTAAATGTGAAATTAAGTAACGAATCACTGTACCTTCAAACTTGTAATCGCTAGAATCATTACTCATCGATGCCATGTTAAATATTATCGACACCATAATGTACATAAGCTAATCATTTCTAGTCCCTAATGGCAGATGCAGACAAGGTCAGATTCACATAATTAGGCACAACCTGAACATGGTATTAGGTAGATAATATGACAATCACATGATGCACTCATGTAAGCCTCCCAGGGCCAGTTACATTAACTGGCGCGACTTCATTTTAGCCAGGATATAGTAAACAACACATTACATTTTGAGATAACCATTTATCTATATCTGACACCTCTTTGGTTAAGTAAACATGACCGAACTTGAAGTTGGGCTAAATTAGCCTACTGTATTGTCAATTTCCCGGTAACCCCAATTACGCATGCACGCACGCGCAACAGCGCACCAGGCGTGACCTGGCACGTGACCCCGGTACAAACAAAGAGGTTCATGTTCACAACAATGGCGCACAGAACAGATATTTTGGAAAGTCGAACAACTGCGGAGTTTTTGGAAGGATAGAGGGGTTACAACGACGGATTAGCGACGTCAAGATCGAGTTAAACTTGGACTTAATTAGCCCGGTGATCCTGACTTTAGTCGTGCGAAATTGGTATTGCCCCCGTGCTAGTTTTCAGTTCTCCGCTGACTTTTCTGTGGTAATCCGGAGATTACTCTCTACGATATTTTCAGCTATTTGATAGCATCGCGCTCTGACTTCGACAAAAGGAAAGTGAAGAGCTACAAGTTTTTCGAAGACTGAAGACTTTTTGCTGATGGCCATGTGCTCCAGCAGAGACGTTCAAGACACCATGCCTGTCCTGTGCCAGTACAGAATATGGCAATTAGAAGTGCGAGGTGGGACAAATATTTTGGTCCATATGAGATAACATTAGCTGTATCTATCCCAGGCTAAATGTGTCAGTTAGGATTATTAAGTCCATTAGTAATTTCTACTATCATTTTTGTACCTGTTCTAGGTATAGAACCACACTAGGGTCATCACGTGGTAAAGAAGTTTATGCCTTTGACCCTTGTCACCCAAGTGACAGGTTGCCAACCGCAGAGGAACAGCTACATGGCCTGGCACACAAAATCAGACAGGTATGGAAATGCACATATGCTAAAATGAAGCCGAATAAAGCGTAATGTATATAGAACTGATTGTACAAAATAAACAACTAGGGTATGCAAACAGAATGAAGTCACTTTATTGATTCTTCCTGTTTAACCGAGCAATCCTCACGCTCATGTCCTCGAACTACTCGAAAGACCCAAGTCAACCTTCATCTCAGTCTCCAGAGCCAGAGCCAACATGCCTCTCACTGGGTGTGCTTGGTAGAGCATAGGA
The DNA here is from genome assembly GCA_034190875.2 of Urechis unicinctus. Lineage (NCBI taxonomy): Eukaryota > Metazoa > Annelida > Polychaeta > Xenopneusta > Urechidae > Urechis > Urechis unicinctus. The sequence goes on along the minus strand of CM067353.1, from coordinate 28,286,114 downwards.
GTACATACAGTCTGCTCAAGCCATACCGGGAGCCACCACAGTTGCCTGGACTGCAGATGGTTTTGTCCGATTTGTCAAATACGCCCCTCTGATATTGAACTCATTGATTCAGATACTAAAGGGCAAGCCAATAACTCAGCCTGGCATGCAATGAGGCTAGGACAGCCTCGGTGTTCCAACCATCACGAACAGACCAGATACTGACCCGCCTGTGTTACCACTCAAGCTCTCAATTGGGTTCCAAGAAAGAGAAGTGTGCCCGTTCTTTATGCACTACGGTTAATTGAAAGATGCACAGCTTCTTCACCTCAAGCACAACAGAGACAGATGGGAATTATGGTGTACAGAATTGTTATATTGTGTTGTACACAATAAAAGACTTCCACATTATCATTGTACCCTTTGATGAAGAAAAGTTTGCAGAAATTGTGTGTAATGTGTCGCTTTTTTTTAATCAAGTTGGCACAGCAATAGTGTTCTTATTTTTTCTGTGCATTAATGTTTTGATTTATAGTTTGTTTTAATTGATAATATTTCTTTGTTCTCACTCATAATAGCCATAATATTTATAAATAAATGGTACTCGGTTAAATGCAATGGAAGTGTGTTTATTATTCTTTATTGTAAAATTAATCAGTGTTTTGTAGAGTTGGCAAGGAACTGTCTTGTTCTATTCTGGAGAAAAATATAAACTGGTCTTCAACAAATAGATATAAAGTATTTTTTTCTTAACTGCAGTTAAGAAAAAAACCAATTCATGTTTTAATATAGTTACTTGGTTCTTGCTACACACATGAGGTTGTTTGCTGCTTTGGCATGGGAGGGTAAACACAGGATGTTTTTTGGGTACAGGCCTTTATTTTTTCGCATGAAACGCTGAAGTTCAGTTTCTGATTGGGAAGTAACAGGTATTGGGTTAAGATGCTCAATTGTTGGAGCGTTTCCCCCGATGAATTGCTTGTACAGATATAGGTGCCCTCATTAACCTTCTCTGGCCCAAACTTTTCCCGTCCACTAGCCGCGCACGACGGTAATATAAATATCATCAATAAGACGTCTTGCACGGCTGCCAGTCCACATGCCCTGACCCACTCTCTGCATTTCTTTGGATTGGAGCGTAGCTTTGGAAAAGGAAAGTAGGACAAGCCATTTATTCTTTCAAGATCTCTATATCGGCTGTCTGAGTTGCACCTACCCCAGTAGCAATTTTTCGTGGGCATTCTGGTTCGATGTGATCGTAAATTATTCGGCAAAAAAAAAATCAAAACAAAATTTACGGTACGCTACAAACTGTAGCAGCAAGACGGGGTACGGGAAGAACTTCTTCCGGGTCACCGGGAAACGGCCTATTCATTGCGTAAATGCGTGCTTTCCCTTATTTACAGAATGTAACACAAGACGTATTATTAGCATATATACTTTGTTTTCGCTAATAATTGACAAAGCATACGACAGCAAGGTCCATGACGCAACAGGTGTGAACAGGTTTATGGTCAAAACACGTGTCAACATGTTTACATGTTGAGATATTTCGCTCAAATATAATGCACCATTTTGTATCGAATCCTTAAATCGAAAAATGTAAGTGTCATATATTTTCCCACTAACTGGCTCATAAGAAAACATTATCACACGTTGCGTTTTATATTGCGTTGCGTTATTTTGCGTTGCTAGGCCTCTTAATATGATATGGGGGAGTGAAATATTTGCATCATGAGGCCCTTATATCTGTGATTACAGTCAACTATTTGACGATTATAAACGGCTTACAAACTTCAACTTCCATCGGTCCCATTGGTATTATCGTTTGATTCCAGTAGTTCATGATAAAGTGCATAAGAATACGTAACAATACCAAACAAATGTATATGTACACAAACCCATATATACCTCTGTTGTACCACTTACATCGCTATCTTATGCTATAGGGGGATAGTGTACCACGAGAAGCATGTAAATTTATGATGGCTTATCACCTTGTATAGTCATCTCGGTCACGTCTTATTCACAGCGGACACTCAAGTGACTAAGAAGTGAGAACCATTTACGACACTTAATTATCGGCTTCACTGATCGGTCTCCACGAATTTACGATAAATGTGCCTTCCTGACTAAACCATATCAAAATAGTTCTACATGGCCATTTCATGCAGAGCTAAAAACACTGCAAGCATATTAATCTTAAGTAACCTGCTCGTTACTGCTTAATATTGGTCTTTCGTATTTGTCCATCTCACTCGATTTACAACTTGCTGTTGCGGTGTGTACAATTTGTTTGTACGCAGCTGGAACGAACTTGGTTTGAGATATTCCGGGATAATAAGAGGAGTAAGTAGTATTACAAACATTTTTAGTTATAGATCGTTTGCGACCTGCTCGCGGAGCACTATATTTTGTGTATTGGCTCCGCAAAGTGGTGCGCTGAGCGCATGCGCGAAATCGCGCTGATCCTCGGAGGCAAAAACATTTATGTATTGAGCGGACGTGATATCGAAAGCTGAAATTTTCCACTGTTTTCGTACGAATTATCGCGTGTTTTGAACTTTCCAAGATGTCTGATTATTTTAATCATCTTGAAGAAAGTATGAAGACAAGATATTGAGCAAAAGTTTAGACGGTTGGTTTAAATTCCGTTGAAAAAGATGATCCATTTCTCTGGAACACTGAACTGTGGACGGCGTCCGTGCAAGACTGACCAGCGGTAACTTTTGGCCATATTTATTATTACCTGATCGAAACTCCGGGTGTTTTCACCCACCAGAAGTTAAAAGCCCGGTTGGGATCAGCCATGTTTCCACCGTCAAACAGACAGGGGTCATGTTATCAGGGGTACAGTCAAGCGAAGCCAGACCACAAAGCGTGGGTTGCTTTAAAGAATGATGGCACAGTTTTATCTGGACACTGCACATGCATGGCTGGGTATGTGTGCTCAATTTATATTAGTAATAATGATAATAATAATATAATAATATTATAATGCTTTGGTAACAGTATGAATATCCATGTGAAGTATCAAAGCACAAGGAATATTCTTGTGTCAGTTTACTTCCTTAAGTTGTCAAACCCAAATATTTTCTTATCAGCTCAGTTCTTTACTTTTGTGTTGCACAGTCTTGGTGAAGCGTGTTCCCACATCGCAACTATATTGTTTAAAGTTGACGACAAGTTGAGAGCTCTTGAGGCATCTTCTTGTACCTCATTGCCTTGTGAGTGGAACTTGACTAGCTTAAAGAAGGTATGTGTATATATATTTGTATATATATATACGGTATGTTTTCACTTTTCATTGGTTTTAATTTCATGGTCAGTTATTTTTTATGTTCGTCTATTCTGACACGAAACTCAGCATATTTTATTCGACAAGCAGGTACTTTCGGAAACTGTAGCCAACATAGTGTCTCACAAACCTAAGTATGCTGGAAACACTGCAGTCCCTAAGAAAAGAAAAAGAAACCCCCAAAAAGATGACTTCATCGAAGACCCCACACCATATCTTGCCAAGTTACGAGCCATAAGACCAGATGCTGCCATATTCACCATAACAAACCCTGGGAAGCCTCAACTTCAACATTCCTCCACCTCTGAAACACTTTTATGCTACCAAGTATACTGAAATGGACCACAGTCAGTTTCAATGTGCAAAACTAGCTGTTATGGAGGATATGCAGCTAACTGATCACCAAACTACAATCCTTGAAAAGGCAACAAGGAAACAAAGCGGATGCCATGCATGGAAAAAATAACGTTGTGGTTGACTGACAGCGTCTAACTTTGGCCGCCTATCGAAATCATCGCTTGAAAAACCCAGCAAAAGTCTGTTGAATCAGATTATGGGCTATGGAGATGAATGTAATGCTGATGCTATTAAATGGGGGATGGAGAAAGAAGGCGTTGCTTTTGGACAGTACAAAGACATAATGACAAAGGAACATAAAAACTTCCAGATTCGGCCCTCTGGTCTTGTTGTCGAACCACATTTCTCCTTTTTAGGAACATCCCCTGATGCAGTAATCAGCTGCAATTGCCACGACACAGGTGTTGTGGAGGTGAAATGCCCATGCCGCAGCAAGGAAGCTGACCCATGTCACAGTGTTTCATATCTCGGTCAACACACTCCAAGCTCCCTTCTCTGTCAACCTTGTCTTAGTAAGAACCATCACTATCACAGTCAGGTCCAAGGCACACTTAATCTTCATCCCACAGCTTCATTTTGCCATTTTGTATGCTGGACCCCCATAGGGATACACATCGAATATATTGCCAAAGATCCGCAATTCATGACCAGCTCTCTCCCAAAACTGAAGGAGTACTTCTCCCAAATTATTTTACATGAAGTAATGACAAAATCGCTCATTCGCACAGGAAAATGTGCACACTGTCCACCAGTTCGGCCTCCGACCACTCTTCCTCACTATAACGCTGCAAATGAGCAAGCGCTATCGCCAAGTGTCCCTACAGACATTACACATGCAAATTCTGACCCTTCATGGTGTTTCTGTTGTTATGGCGAAGACTATGGCAAAATGGTTGCTTGTGATGGTGAACACTGCAAGGTGGAATGGTACGACATAAAGTGTGTAAACATGAAAAGGGCATTCTAGGGTAATTGGTATTGCGCAGGATGTAAAAAGTTATAATGTGAAATGTAATCATCTTGATTTCATTGTATTGTGTGTTCTTATGTGTAAATGTATAATATAATAAATCAGGTCTGCCTAAATCTAATTTATTTTTATTTTCTAATAACATAACTGATTCATGAAAACAGCAACAGCTATCAAGAGGTCACAAATGTATTTGTAGGTTTTGTAATTGGGAAGTCCTGTGTAAATTCTTGTAGCAGCATTGATGTCGTCAATGAATTTGTGGCTCAAGACTGCTTTCAAATCCAGAAATCTTGGTTTCGTTGGCCTCTGTCTCGCACAGAAGTTTACTGCACTCACTAATGAGACTATCTTTTTCTTCTTGTAAAGAGTCGAGCTGCACTTGCAGAGGCAGTGCTTTTTGTAACTGAGCTAGACTTGTCCACAGACTGTTTTGCCACATGAAGCTGAGAAACAACACTGTCCATGAGACAACTAGTTATATCAGTCTGTGTACTACTCTCCCAGAAATGTCTTCTTATGATGGGATCAGCCTGTACACTAACACCTTCAACTGGGTCAGCAGGTGGAAGATTGGTGCAAGCCATTTATCTATGTTTCATTCACAGGAATTCGGTTAAAATTAATCGCCTAACCCTCAACTTTGCGCTACTGGGTATGATGACAATAATCCCACGGTTGTAAAAAAAAGACACACAAGTGAACTTTTCTGTACGACTCGTGAGATCAACAATACATGCAGAGAGAGTTCTTGGGCCAGCAGGGGAATTGGTCATATAAATGGATTTAAAACTGGTATTCATAAAGCCGAGACAAAAACGGTATACATGGGCCTCTTTGATCTCGACTTGGCCAGATGTCCGCCTCCAGCCGTCTCGTTTAACAGCGTTTCGGAGCTGTTCGTCTGCTACGCGCAGCGATTTGACAGGTGACAACTACGCAATACGCATTCTTTTGCCTCCAGGCGTATGCGCATGCGCACTCTGCCCGCTTATCGGTTACATCACAGAGGGTCGCAAACGATCTATAAGCAAGGTGACTAATATATTGGTTTCAGGGCGTCATATTTTCGTTCGTCACTGGAGCCAATTAAATGACCGGGGGTGTTGATACTATAGTAGGATGCACGGCTGCCGATACTACCTGCTCTAGTTTTCACCTGTGCGTTAGCGGCTTTACGAACACACAATTAGCATATCAGGAGAATAGCGTCCCCGGGACACAGATCGCGGTAGAATGAATTATTAACAATTATGGTTTACTTTGTCATATACTACACCATTGGATTAGCACAGATATAGTATTTGGCATAATTCGACCGCGCCCTTCATCCCTCCAGGTTTATTAAGCATGTAATCAAATCTGATCCATTCATTTTGAGAGTGCCTTATACAACTCAGCCAACCGGCTTTGTAGAATTTCGTGCCCTGATACAACAATGAAATTATTTTCATAATAGCTCCCATAAAGCACCCCCATATCTCTGTGACCTTTTTTACTGTAATTACCTACACCCCTATACGTGTTTTTCCCCCCCCCCACAATACACAGTAATACGCACAGGCTGATGTAAGTGTCCTACAAAATGTTTTCTATCATTCGTTAGATTCCGTGTTTGAGTCAATTATTCTCTCAAATCTTACATTGTGTAATTCTGACTTTTGATATATTTGCGTCTTTAACTGTCATTCTATCTGTGAATAATCACTGGATAATTATGATATCATCGTGGATTATACATGCGTGGTATATTTGATGGAAGGACCTAGTATTGCTCGACTGTAGCTCGCCCAGGATTCTGAACACCCATTTGCGAGGGCAGTTTATCAAAAGCATAGGCATTAGATCCAGGGGACACAAATGGAGGCAGCAGTCATTTGAGATAGACAGAGAAAAAAAATCTGGTTAAGCAAGAAGAAAAAGAATCGGATTGATTAAGTTTTTATTGTTCAGCCGTACATGAATTAGCTCTAAACGGCGGCCCGTCAGTTGTGCACATCAGCAGTCGCCCACACCTATCGTCCTTGCGCGATCGAACTATAAGCGTTTTTACAAAGGTTAATAAACCTGTGATTCTTCAGTTTCTAAGCTTACCGAATATGTCTACTTTCAGGACACATTCGTGTATACTATTATCGTTGATTCTTATCGTGTAAAAAAAAGCAAATTTGGTTCACCCGAACCATGATTTTAAAAAGTAAAGCACATAATATGTTCTGATTTCTAAATGGCACGTAGTTAAGTTTCTTTCATCTTGAATGTCGCATATTAATCAGAGTGAGTTATTTATGCTAAGTATGGAGATACAATGAGCTGATTGGGATATATGGAGCAAAACAACCATTTAACTTCCGCAGACATACATACTAGATGAAGTAATGGGACCAGTGATGGATCATGCCTCATAGTTTTGCTGACGCCCCTACAAAGCTCGGACTGAAGCATTGCAACTATCTGTCTTGATAGTTGTTTCTGTCAAAAGCAACGACTACATGTACACTCCGTATTTCTGAATCGAGCCAAGGGTTTAATTGACTGTTCTTCGATGAACGCGTGCAGCGTTTTGTATGAACAAACGCATTCGAACTATATATACATATATATATATATATATATATATATATATATATATATATATATATATATATATATATATATATATATATATATATATATATATACATATATATTTATATATTTTTGTATTGATATGTATATATACGGATCAGGTTATACATATGCATGTACGACAAGATGTACGTATCGCGCTGCTGATACATTTCGGACAAGCGGACTGCGAGGTCATTCCCTTTTTTTGATATATACTTGACGGTGTTCAATCATGTCAGGTGTTTAAGTCGAACCCTCTTTGGTGTTGCTGTTTGCTAGCCTACTACACATGTGATTAATACACCATCTGTGGATCAAAAACGTCTAGTTTGTAGCAATGATGATTAAAATAATTATATTCGCTCATTTCCAACGGTTCTCTACGTGTGTGGTAATAGCTTTAACTGTTATTCATTAGAGAAATTAACAGAACATTTCTGGCTAACAGATGTAACCATGCTACAAAGTAATGGATTCATTAATTTGTTTTCACCCTTTATTTGCATGTTATGTCATTTAAGCTGCGCTATCGTGCTCTTTGTCGGGCAGATTGTGCTCCACCATCCTTGTCCACAAGCCCAAGTAATGTTTGTGGCTGACGCCACTCGTATCATATGATTTGTCTACCCTACTGGTACTACTTAATTATAGGTGTTTATCTTACCTGCAGAGTATTTTGCAAGATCTAATGTCTATGTTTATTAGCATCGGTACAGCATCTAGACAGGTTGTGTGAATCACGGTGAAAATATAGCATTCTCTCATATTGTTATGACACGACCCCCTGTACACATAAATGTTAATGGGGAAAAAATGCTATGAGTGTATTTAAACGAATGCAGTTTTTGGACGACTGCGATTTGAAATACCCCAAAGAGAGCATATGCTGTCATGGCTACGAGTGTGTTATTTAAAGTACTCAAGCGCAACAGGCCCATGCATGAGCATTGTTACGCTGATAAGTAACCCCTATTCTAAGGAAAATGCCTATAGAATATTAAACCATTAATCTAACAGAACGACAAATAACTGTTAGCTGTCGTCATCTCACTTCCGGTGTTGCATCAGTTTATTTCTATCTATAGGCTATTTGATTATACTCTGGCATAATCGACGATTAAAACTCAGGGACATATTTGGTCACGCACACTGGTGGGATCATCTGAGATTGGTTGGTATCACCGGGTACCATGCACAAGACCAGCGAAAAGTCCATATAGAGCCATGGAAACCACAGTTAGAAAATGAAGATCTGTCCCGTTTGATT
>CM067353.1:28212633-28272633 GCA_034190875.2 Urechis unicinctus | reverse complement strand
TTTATAGTGTAATCACTGATTGACTGACACTTTGCTAGGCCCCACCAGACATGGATATTAGCCTCTGTGAGCATTGGTGACGATTCAATGTTAGTAACCAGCTTACAAAACAATTGCTTGGCATTGTCTCATCATTGCATTTCAACCCAATGAGAAATTTGTCCCTTCAACAATGTCAAACAAATTTAGTGTTAAGCAACGTTAATCCAAAGCCGACTATATGGTTCCTACTATATAGTGACTTGGTAAACTTGTGATCTTGACGTGTGATTAGAAACTCCTTTATTTTGAAATATGGCAGCTGAGTGATTTCGCAGTGCAAATATTAACAAAGTCGACCTTCTTTCTGCATGACAGCAAATATAGCTTTGACCTGCAACAAACCATTTAAGCATAGCGATGATGAGCTACGTCAATTCGAACATAACATGTGCAGGCTAAATTGAAATGGCTACCGATTTTCTATTGAATGGTAGAAGAACCCTATGTTCAATGAACATCAGAATAAACCCCTGTTGCGGACATAAAGTGTGCGGATTGCACGACGCACACTGATTTGGATAACTGACTCTTGGTTTATTAGCTAGAAATATATTGCAAAAGCTCTATTTAGTTATGACGTGATGCGGTGCTTTGCTCTGTCTAACCAGCAATACACCCAGAGTAATTCTGCAAGCCATAATGAATTCCGTGATTGTGTGAATTATCTAGTGGTAACTCGTACAACAAACTACCAACAACATGACAAGCCAGGGCTCGCAATAATAGAATTAACTGTATAAATAATCGGTAATCAAAGACCAAATTACTCGACATCAGCTGCACATGCAAAAGCATTTAGATATAGAAGATACAGTCGAGGGTATATCAGTCATGGCAACATCAGTAATGTTCCTTTTCAAAGAACTAGGAAACTGCCGAATGCTAACTGTTACACTGGGATACACGCTCACAACATGCTTGTGACTTAAGCCGGTCCGGTGATATCTGACACCTAAAGAAAATTGTTAATTCACCGTCAATGATATCGCAGTAACAAAAGTCGCGCACATGACTGAATGCGTACTAATGTGGTTTATACCCAGTCACAGTGTACATTAGAAAAGCTATATTTACGTAGCAAATGCCGTAAGAGAAAAAAGCCATAAACGTGACCGCAATTATTTTAATATGTCTGCTCTGTGTCATACCGTGTCTGGCACCTTTATATTACTGTGATATACGATGCTTACCGACATCTGAGAAATAAAAATAAGCTACGTTATAATCCATTCGAAAATAACATGGAAAATGTTAGCGAGTAGGTGTGCAAACAATTGCTATAATTCGGCAACTGTAAGCATCCCATTCCATATTCTCGCGTCGCTATCTTTATCCACCTTAATACAATCACACCATTAAACAAAGGATGTTACATGGCCTTCCTGATATGAAATTCAAGAAAAATAAGTTTGACAATCAATGGCTGTCATATGTACAGATCAAAACAGGGTTCGTGCGAAAACTACAGGGCGAGGATTCTTGTTACATCTGCACCTTACATTATCGTTTATCAACAAAATGATCAACCAAACACAGTAAGTACGATAATCATATGAATGAAGCGTATCGTCATCTTGAGGAATGTTTTTCATGGATAAAAAAAAATGCATATATATATATATATATATATATATATATATATATATATATATATATATATATATATATATATATATCTATATATATATATATATATATATATATATGTACTCTATATATATATATATATATATATATGTATATATATATATATAGTATTCTGTATATATATACATATATATTTATAAATATCTATTATATATATATGTGTATATAATTGTCTCTGCATATATCTATCTATATATGTAATATCTATATATAAATGTATAAATATATATATATATATGTAAATATATGAATATGTATTTATATAACTATATATATAACTATATATATATATCCATATATATATATCTAAGTATATAAATATGTATAAATATATATATAATATATATATATGTGCATATATATATACATATACATATATTTTATAATATATACATAAATGTATATACACTTATGTGTATGTATACGTTTAAGTTGTATGTAAGTATATATATATTATATATATATAAATATATATACATATGAATATATATATAATATATACATAAATGTATATACACTTGTGTGCATGTATGAAAATATATAAATATATATATATATATAAATATATATATATATATATATATATAGTTCATATATATGTATGTGGAAATATATCTATTAAAATATATATATATATATATATATATATACGTACAATATATATATATATACATATATATCTATAATATTATCTATATATAAATAATTCTATATATATATCTATATATATAAATATATATCTCCCTCTATATATACATAAGTATCTCTATATCTATATATCTCTATTATATATATATATATATATATATATATATCTCTATATATATATATATATATATCTATATATTCGAAATCTTCACTTAATCCTTGGCAAATCGCAGCGATGTTGTTGTATAAGTTTATCTACTCACCCAATACTTGCCATTATGTTTATGCCAATGAAACTGCATAACAAACTTCCCTTTTCAAATTATTCGTGTCAACCTTGGTATTAATCGCTTCGTATAGTTGATATCAGTCTTCTACAAGTGTCACCAAATTCTCATTTCTGTGATCAGCCTATCATGAAATAATGTTGTTGACCACTTGCGTAAATTATAAAACAGTATTACTTATCGACAATGTACGGCTTCAATTAGCGAGTGCTTCATCGCGTTAATGTGAATTATTCGGTTCTATAACTGTTTCATAGAAAGATAGTCTTTAGAATGCAAACCAGTCTAATAGAATTCGATAGCTGCCTTGAATGCGTCTTGCGTGTCAATATTGCGGAATTTATATCGAGCGGTAAATGCCCGGTAGTTTTTTGATACGGACACATAATTGACGCAGAATAAACTGTGTTACACATGCAAGTAAGGAACTGATAGAAGTGATAAATGAATTCCTTCCACTTAGAGGGATGCAAATTTTTCCGCTTCTATTAAAGGCTATGGTAAGCAGAGCTGATGGAACTGAGGCGTAGTCGACCATAATGTAAGTTATATTTAGGTTTTGAATGCAATGTGGCATATCCAGATAACAGCATTATTTCACTGTTGTCATTTTCCCAGTCCGTTAAATTGCATGACAGCATATGTCCCCCTTCCCCCTTCCAACCAATGGGGACGAACAATTAACAAAATTTGTTGGCTGTTTTCAGGGTTGTTCCTCAACCATTTAAGATCACCTTTAAAACACTACCCAGTCTTTCCCCCGTTCATCTGCAATGCATGAGTGCCGTGTGTCACTGATAAGCATCTCATACAAGGAAAATACTTTTAAAAATGCACTCCAAAAGAATACTCGTCAACCAAGACGATCAACTATGTTGACTTGTGTGTCAATGTGGGAATGAACGGCAATATAATGCCGTTGGCAATGACCGTTGCCGGGGTAGCATTGCGAATATATCACTTGGCGACCAAGTAATAAGGAGGCACATATCAAGTGATCGTGCTATTGCATTATGGACGTAAATTTATGCCGGCTCACCCATCAATATACCTGCCTGCATCTTGCGATAGCGTGACTTTGATCCTGTGAAGATGAAAGTTGTTCCGAGTTGATCGCCGTTTCATCATGATTTTATGACAGGTACTGATTTATTGTAGAGAAGCAAAGTATGTATCACCAGTCAATCAATTGCCAATGGCATAGTTTTACCGCCAGTTCTGCAGAACAACTGACTTTTCTATCACATATGATGGATCCAAGGTTTCTTATGGTTTTACTTTGCCATGTTCTTAGCATGACATGCCCGTTTATAATAATCATGAACGCTTATTATTATTCATTATTGGTATAATGGGGTAATATTCTCGGCATAAAAGGGTAATTGTATAATTTTGTCTGTACAGCTTGCCATTTGTATAATAGGCATCTAGCTAATTAGCGCATATCCTAGGTTCTGCATGCTCAGGGAAATCATTGCACCTGTACTTGAGCCTGATGTTCAAAAGAGATGCCAAGATATTTCGGAAGGGCTATGGATATATGGATAAGTATGAACTCTTAGATCAATAATACAATGCAAAGTTTCTAGTAGTGTCGGTGACCCACTGATTAACATAAGTTACCCTCTAGGGAACTGTCGGTTGCTTACGTTGGATTACAGGAATATCAGCGCCGTATAGTGCAACTGCACGTAGTCCAAAGCGACGTCCATCTTTAAAGATCACTACATTGTCTCTACTGTTGATTGTGATGACAACGATTGTTTGCCAATGTTTTACCAAGTTGTCGCGGTGCAGTTATATATATACACCGATAGAACATTAATCTCACGCTATTTTGTTCCAAACGCGAAATGGCCCAGTAAACTTTCGTGGAAATTGTAATACCTTATTTCTCCACGGTCAATCGCGAATGGCCTTGCTGTATGCCTAATTGGCTCGGTTCCTAGTTCATATGACTTTTGGCCATCATTATCCATCACACAGCCTAAACACGAGTCTATAGTTGAACGCAGGATCGCATTAAAAGCGAAAGCCATTAATGGATCTTAACTAGATGATTTTACTCCTTTCTGTGCCAGTCGCCACACTTATCCTGCAGACATATTCAAGAGAACATAGCGTGTCTTCATTAATTACTTGTCTTTTTCATCGTAATGCCTATTGGATACATTACACCTTTGGACAATAATGGACAAAAGGCAGCATCAACCGGAACCAGACCAAATGAATTAGGCACACACACACACACACACACACACACACACACACACACACACACACACACACACACACACACACACACACACACACACACACACACACACACACACACACACACACACACACACACACACACATACAAACACACACACACACATGCACATGCACGCACGCACGCACAATTGTATGAAAAGGCTGTCTGTGCATCAGCATTTCAACATCTTACAATGAACTACGAATACCACACCGTTTTTGTACTTCATAATTTGTAGTGCTGCATTGTGGTTTACTTTAATGACAAATGGGTCTCGATAGAAGACAAGTGGTTTGTGTCTATAAGGCTTGAAAAGGCTTCGGATATATTACATCTATAGCTGATGTGGATAACAACAATTGATTATTTTGTCATCAACGGATTATTCTTTGATGCAGGTCTAGAAGAAAAAGTACTATGCATCCCTGCATCCCTACATAAATTCTAAATCAGATCGGTTTTTCATTCTCTGTCAAAACAGAGGAGGTTACTGTGTGTATGGCGGTTAACCTTTTGTAGGTGCATACTCTTCTTTATATTTATAGGCTGTCATCCAAGCGCGTGTAATATACAAGTGATTGATAAGTAATCGACCAATTCCATCTTTTTTTAACCCATCTGATTGAAACCAACACAAATTGGAGGTGATAATGCCGTGAATAGATCGATTCCCACTTGATCACGTGAGATCTACAGCTGTTTGTAAAATTCACGCGTTACATATTATAAATCACGTTACTCAGGAAAGTGTTTGTGACATTGGGTCAGGTAAGAGGAATATTGACTGTGAGACAATTGGAAGACGAGATGACAATTATCTTTATAGAGGAATGTGCAGTCAAGGGTATATGCCATTGTGTCGTATATCTCAGTTACAATTCAAGCCAGAGGGGTTATGCCGGGGTGTCGTAAAGCTCAATTTTTATTCACTTTAAGAGTCTTTATCACGGTGTCAGATTGCCAAGTTACCATTGACGTCATGGGATAACGTTGTAAACTCAGTTATTTTGCATGTCAGGAGTCATGGCAGATGTGGTTAAATGGGAAATTCATGGATGGGCAATGATCACAACGATTGCCTATTCCATATTGATGCAATACTTGTAAATCGTTATAATGCGAGAGCTTTTGTGCGAAGCAGTTAACATATGCAGGATTATCATATCGACATGTTGTGTTCATCTTGATCGTGTCTCTGATTAACGGTGATAAAAATTTCTTATTCCTCAGATGTTGTTCGCGGATAAATTATGCAGGCCGTTGTTATCTGGCTTCATGGAATAGCACCATAAAACACATGTATCTATGCATTGTGTAAAGGCTGTCTGAAGTGTTACAAAACGGGAACATTGCTGCTGAAACTAACGTTTGCAATCATTGTCACTCGTCGGAATGATATTTGCGTTTGAACACAAATTGTTTTGCTGACCATGTTAGCGCCTTTCGCGACATTTATGATCAAGTCATAAAAACATTATGCTCAAGCCTCGAGGGGAAATTGCCAATGACCATTTTCAGTATTCGGTGCATCAATACTATCGTCTATGTAATATTTAGCCTGGTGTATTGACTTGACATTTAAGAAAGCATATGCTATTTGATGTAGACAATGCTTTTGATATCACGTCATTCATTTGAATGTAACTCTTGTGCATATCTTTTGTAGGGAGATGCAAATCTCGTGAGTGCTACTTGTATGATGCGATGTTCTTCCAGAAAAATGCATCTATTCAATTAACCAGTCCTTCATCGAATGTTCTCGTTATATTTGTCCATTGAGCTTTAAAAATATGGTTTAAACTGTTAAATATCAAATGTTTACTTTGGTGATGTGGCGATATTCAGCGTTGTTGTAATGCAGAATCATCCCCAGGAAATATTACCAATACTGGTATTATCTTACAACCGTGCAACGATGATAAACACGTTATTTGTCAATTACACGCTATCCCAAAAGACACATGCTATGCTCTGGATTGGTTGGGTAGGCTGACTACAGTAGCTTATATATATGTTCTATGCCTGGGTTTGTATAGGCATATGTCAACTCCTTCCCTTGTTATGCAGCATGGTATACCCTTCGACAACCTGCTATCTCAAAGACATCGGTGATAATGTCAACTGCATTGTCGGATGATAGATAAGAAGGCCGAGCTATTAGCATCATGGGGACCAGTTGAAACCTTCAAAAGTCATAGGGAGATCTCGACTGTCATTCGGATCCTTGTATGGATGTATCATGGGGATATCTGATCCCCATCTCACGCAGTTTTAAACATTCATTACATGCATAACAAACATAATGGAAATCGGCGTCAGTTGAACGCAACATGTCTGGTGACCAATGTTGCTGACGGCAGAAGTATGCGATGATTTGAGACTGGCATGTAGCAATTGTCTGTGTTGAGATTAAAGCAAAAAGTGTATGGCTTCGTTAGAAGGATTCACTTCGAGTGGTTCTTTGGTTATAGCATTGCTTATATTAATTCACTTCAATCTATATGTGGCGCTTCCGTGATATTAACAAAAGCATATGGGATTGCTTGGCTGACAACACTGCAGTTAATGCGAACTGAGAAAACGTCGCTTTGCAGAGCCTTTCTGTTGCCAAAGCACGCCGGATAAAGGCTTAAAGTTAGCGAAAATATCAACTAGACCTATCAAAAACAGTTCTCACAGCGTCCTCGCCCTTTACTGTTCTTGATCTTTTATGTCCGCGCTGTACAAGGTGATATAAGATTGTCAACAAACTTCTAGAGCGACGGAGCTGGCCGGGGGTAGACTATAACATTTGGTTGCTTGCCAGGGACATGTGAAGATCTCGATCATAGAGTTCATAGCCTTGTCCAGCTGTGTGGTGATTATGAAATTGCATGAAATTCCACGCCGTCGTCAGGCGATGATACTATGAAATCTATAAAAGCACATAAAACTAGGGTAGGCGTCTGTTAAGAACATGGAGTCATCTGATTGGTAGTGGCTGCCACGGCTTAATGTCATCCCTTTGCTGCAGCAGGTTTGATTCATTTTCTTACTTTCAAAGCCCGGCTTTATCTGTTTATCCTAACGAGCGTTTACTCGTTTTTGTTCGAAGCTACAAAGTTCACTTGCGCAAAGCTGCGTAGGTTTCAAAGGGACATGAAAATAGTGCTTAGTATGTGAATATGGAGTGTCAGTGATGTAGCGGTTAGCATGGTTGCCTTCCTAGCATTCGATCCGGGTTCAACTCCCGGCTGACGCATCGTTTGTTACAAATGGCGCTGTAAGCGGAGTATTATTATTCAATTTAAACACAACTGTTTGTTTTCAGTATTCCTTGTGAATCTGAATACCGAATTCAATGCACCTACTTCATTTGACTCATGTGCATCACACGCTTGCACATGGCCAATACAAGTCCTGATTCCTCACCACATATATAACTTCACTATTTAGCAGACACAGGCCTAATGAGGACGACGCATGCACAATTAGTCATTGTGATGCATGGTAGCATTTAAATAGACACGCCTTTGGTAGACGGAGTGTATGGCAGTGTTGAATGTAGTATCTAGCTGATAAACTCAGCCCAAACCAAGTAAACAAAACAAGTATAGGATACGGTCATATTCTTAACATTAGCACAGACTGAGTAAACCAATGCGGTCATTAAAAAATGTTCGACCTGGTCGCCAACAACAGAGATTAAGGACAGCTCGATATGGTTATCACACCCAGTGGGTGATTAGGGACAACTCGACAACGTTAACACAAAGAGAGGTAGATTAAAGGCAGATCGCCATGGTTATCATTAACGGGGGATGATAGGGGGCGATTCGACATGGTCATCACACAAAGAGGGTCATAAAAAACATGTCGAGTGATATGTTTATGTCCAAATTGCTTTCGGACTTTTATGCTGCGTTATGATAAGTGCAGAATAACTCTTTATGGCACCAATGGACCGAAGTTGAATGTCAATCTGAATAAGAGAATCGGAGTTTTCTCTTATCTGAACGTACATGCCGAGGGCAAATAATTGAGATTCAGTGTGCACTTTCACCAGACCCTTTACACGTGATGCTCCTATTGTGGTGGTATCAAGTTTGTTCCGTTGCCGCATTATGTAATCGAGCGGATCACCTGGTGTCTTAGAGGTTGAACGACCTATGCAATGTTATATTGATCAAAGGTAACCAGATAAACATCCGACTTTACTGGTTCAGATCAAAACTGAATGCATCTACTTAATGCCATCATTCGAACTTGTCAGTTAACAATGGTACTAAGAAAGCACGAAATGCATAATATTACAACAACACGTTTAACAATCCAACACGATTTGCATCATTCAATTTCGTCTCTAACCAAATAGCTAGCCACGGTACCAAGGGTTAATGAAGCGCACGTAATGTGACAATGCATCAAACGTTGACAACTATTGTAACTAAGCTATTTCATATCAGTTAACACAATTGCGGCGGTCGGACGTATATAATCAAGATGAGCGTAGTTTTATGTGGGCAAATTTGAGACGAACCGTTCTGCACTGCTCGCTTGAGACAATTCTTGATCAGACAACAGAAGTAAGCCAATTACACGAATCATTTGATTTAATCAATCACCATTTAGGACCTCTTTCACGCCTATCTGCATGTGATATAGCGGTTAAATACAGCAATACAACGACTTACATCCGCCGTAATAGCTTTATGAACCCATGAGCCCGTGTAGCTTTACCCAATGTACACATGGTGCACATTTGTGTATACGCTGTGCCATACACGATAGAAATAAATCATATTTAAGTCAATAGAAATTACAAAGTTCAACATATTATCAATGGTTCACATTAAATATCTGACACAAATGAAGAATAACACAAATACATTATCACCTTAGGTTAATAAATATTTTGCCGTTTAAGTGCGCACCTAATGTGCGATCTGCAAGATCGTTTTATATTTTTAAAAAAAATCGAGAATTGGAGTGACGTTGCATTGCGTTTGTGGTGTATAGTATGGAAAGTAAATGTTAGATAGGCATAAAGCTCATCCAATTGCTCTCATGAAGATACAGATGAACTTTCTGAATCGTATAATTATAGCAAGAGGTTCCGATCTCGTTTTATCATTGGATAGTGACCACTTGTCGAACAGCTGATGTAAAGCAATGCATCTCATGGGATTGCCACTTGTATCACATATACAACTGCATTGTAGCTGCAGTGCACACGATCACAGAACAAATGATTGCAAATGACCCCGTTGACCTGTGATTTCCCTATAGACGTCTTGCTGACCCCCCCCCCCCCCCCCCACCACCATCCCCCTCTAATTACAAATCAGTTGAAGGGCATACGCACTGCCTATATGGCATAAGTAGCTGCTAGTCGCTGGTGTATTCAATAACAGTGATCCACTTGCACTAACGCTGAACAAACGACACTTTATTGTACGAGTGAGCGCTATATTAGATCGCACATACTGAAAATTCTTGACACATACCCATATGGAATGCAGCATTTAAGGCCAGAAAAGCTGTAGCTGTACATATGTAGGTTTATTCCTTGTTTGATAACCTCTCATAATTTACTGGATGTGCTACACCACACGCCTCACGGCCTTATGTTGGGGGTAAATGTACTGAGTCTTTATTTGCTCGGAACGTAGACCAATAGCAATGAATGTAAACTGCTGAATTTAATTTCGTAATGTTTTGTCTGTATCAGAGTTGTCGTCGAGCGAAGACCTATATTTTTTATTAGACCATAACAACGATTCAATACATCACGTTACTAATGCTGTACACAGGCGCCCCTGGCATACGACCTGCTTGCCACTCCTGACATGTAGTTATCCATGAGACTTGTGAAATAATGGATGTGGATATCATGCATAGCTGTACAAGAGTTACACAAGAGCAGCTGCCCACAAGGGTTCATATATGGTTTTGAATGAAACATGGTATCGCAGAGCTCAACATATTGACCATGTTAAGGCATCAAAATATCAGCATCATTAAACATATATACTCGCATCATATATACAATGTCCGTTGACAAGTGACTGTACAGATGTAATCTTTCTTTATCAGGTCCATGTCTCATATACTGCAAATCGAAAGGAACCGAGGTATGTTAATAGTTTGGGAGAAACTTATGTCTGCCAATGTTTGCGAAAAAGAACACGTGCTGAGGTGTGTATTGACTTGCATCACAAAGGTCCTGCGTTATATGAAATTCTTTATGTTCAAGCAATATTAATAGTGAAAGTTTTGTGTAATAAACACGCCAATATTCCTTTCTTGGTTTGTTTGACCCATGTGGGCACTGATTATACATGACTATATATAGCGGTTATATATGGTAAAGTTCATATCATCGTCGCGCGAGTCTTGTCTATTCGGGCAATGATCACGAAAGGGGACTTCATTTTCCTCTCTTGCAATCAACACAACTCCCTATAAGCACCGGTGGAAATATTCTCGATGCAATTTGGTTCGTGTTCAAAGGTGATCTCAATACAGCAAAGCATGATCTCAGGAGTGTTAGGGCAATACATTGACTATGGAGGTATTCTACCGAAGTATCAATTTCTACCAACTCTTTGTAAACTGTGGCTGTTCATCAAAGGCCGATCAGTTGGTGGACAGACCATTCAAACAAAGCTTTTTCTTCCGAGTAGTGGCACAATTACCATTTACAACGATGATTTTTAACCCCACATTTATACTCGGTTCATTGTTGAAGATCTTGAACGAACGGTAGAATGTAAACATGTTTATATATGTGCAATAAACGTTGCGTAATTAACCATTGGCTCTGCATTTGTGGATTTAATGTGCTTCAGTGATAATGTGCTTCATTTGATTCGTAATAAGTCTGTACTGCATAAGTTAGTTAATTTATTAATTGCTTTCGACACGGTCAACCACGCTGCGCTCATTTTAAGAATAACAATCATTAATTGTATCAATATCTTTATCATCATCATTTTTGTTGAAAAGAATACACCAATTTGCTTTGAGCACTTAACTCCTGGTCATGCAACAGAATTCTACTAGTATTACTGCTAACGCATATGAGGTTAAAGATGCTCCGTGAACCGAATACCTCCTCAGTGTAATAGAAATATCCATGCTTGACAAATAGAAAATGGGAAAAAATACCAAGTACCTCAACTATGACAAAGATGAGAATTTACACACTTGAGCAAGCGGTATAAAGCCATCTTATGGCATAATATAAATCCAAGCTACAAAGTATCATCAGTGGCCACGTATCCCATTGTATATATTATGTGTTCTACATTTTGATAGTGTCAAACCAAGTATAAAGCAATGATTGTAAGAACTGACGGAATGGTCGATACCACTATTGAGGTCTGAGACTTTCATTGGATGTGCCAACACATTTGCCATAATAGATATCTCATTTATAGGGAATTCTATTGATTACTTAAGTCTACAAGCTTCAATATTCTTCTAAGGGGTCAGAATTCAATGCTCCGTTGGTTTGGAACTAATCGACCACAAGCTTTTCAGCGTTTGTGGGCATTTTGTATTGTATTCGATTTGAATGCGAAATATAAATTAAAGTGTGTCTTTTGCAGCAACAGATATCCACCCCCCCCCCCACCCCAACAACATAGCTCTATACATCGCAAACGTAGCGCATAAACACATATCTGATAAAGTGAGTGAAAAACTTTGTCGACAGTGCCCTGGATGCTTTGTTATGCGGGGGAGCATATGGCTTTAACTAAAATCCAAGTGCCTTTAATTAACATGTAAAGTCGTGAGAGGACTAGTGCCCATTTTTAATACGTTAGATATACATCCATGTTGTAAAATCCACGTTTGCACACGAAATAGAAAGCTTACTTTCAGCATCTTTGCTAGATATTTTTATAAATTTCTTTATTCAAGTAGATGACATTGGGCTCTATATGAATAACCTGGAACAGCCATGTAGATCTGAACTCTACCGTTACATCGATAGTGAGTCTTCTACAACAGACAAAATATAACCACACCCTGCCACTCCACTGATTATTCACGAGAAACATAAACTGCAATGTATGTTACAAATCAGACGTGAATTCATAACTACACTACCATTGAGAATATTGAGTATTGGTAATGCAGATTGAAAAAGAAAAAAAGATGACAATTCTCTTTATAGAAGAATGTGCAGTTTGCTCGTTAATTGGATGATATAGTTAGCCTTGAGTTGAATATCAGATCATATATGAAAATAGACACTAAATTACATCAATACCTTTAATTAATTTACCTCAAAAGCTGGGCATATTGGAGACAGTCAGGGTGTCCGGTCGTTGCGAAGTTTTCCATACTATTTATATACAATCTGCTTGTATACACGGAAATGGCGAATAAAGTTATGAAGTGCAGTCAACAATATCACAATACTTTAGCATAAAGTTCAAAAGCAGAATCATTCCTGTAGCTACGTTAATACTATTAAACGTATTATTAATACTACCAAAAGATTTGTGCTCAACGGTCTCCGAGTTGATTAATTTTTCATATTTTCCGAGAATCCCATGTATACCATATCCTAGTCGATCGTATACGATAAGTTTTAATTATCGCATGGTCACATGGTCACAGCCAGAGACCCATCCACCCGTCCATTGGACCGCCAGCCCGTCCACGTGCCTCCCAGGCCCGATACAAGGAATTAGCCGAGCCAGTTTAAACAGCTCATTTAAAGGCAAACAACGACGCAGCACGCTGGCCGCTCATCTACGATCAAAATAAACACCGTTCTGTTTGATAACGCTTTTATGACGCATAAAATACTTTAACGATGGTGAACGGAGTTAAGCCTAGCTTCCTCGCAAAACAAGGTTCCTGCCTGTGTCGATCTTATTACTTCTCTAAAATGATACAAGATATTATTGAGGTTTGTAGGAATAATGACAACTAGAAGGCTGGCAAATATTGTGCACGGTCGATTTGAGCATCATTCTGAAATGTCTGCCTCGCGGTATGGCTTTTCCCACAATCTAATACACCTTTGGTGTACACTGTTGTCTAGGGAATGAAGCCCACAAATTGCAATTGGGTGAAATATCATATCACGCGAAGTCTTTGACTAAGTTTTATTTCGCGCGCATGCTTGTGCCAGAGCAGGATGTATCATTAATTTGCAATGAAATTTCTTTTGGACAACGGTCTGATATTTTACATTGCGCACGCACGCACGCACGCACACATTACCCCCAACTAGTCTCACTTTTCAGTAGCACACCCCTACGTTCTTTCTTTCTTGTTATTTGGAAGAGCACTGGCACGTGTACGGGTTACTCTGACATGTCACGACATCGCAGACACAGTGTAAATTGGAAGCAAGGAAGCCTATATATTATAGATTTCATTAAATGGTCTACAAATGTGCTTTACCAGGCTGCACATAATTAAATAATCATTTCATTTGTCCTCATATGAATATGTCATGAACAAGCCAAATGACCTTATGCCGTGTACTGTATTTAACAGCCTGTCTCAGTGATGCTGTTTGTTGCTTCTAACGACCCACAAGTAAGATTGCAGACCATACGATTATCAAGATAATTTAATTGTGGTTAAAATGATTGTACAGTTGCAGGCTCTTGGTATGGATTCAAAATAATGTGTTTTTTGGTATATAATACTAAAGAAACATAAGTATATTAATATGCTCCCAAACGGTTAATATTGATATTTCTTTCTCTAAGATAATAAATGTTGAGAGAGTTATGTTGAATCAGCCCATATGGAAAGTTTGCCATATAACTAGGCAATTGCTGCGTTATGTAACATTTGGAAACGTCTTGTGTTTACATATACTAAAAGGGAAACGTGTTACATTTGTTGCCAAATGTTGAAGTTATTGTGCACGAATTGCTATATACCAAGTAATCGTTTTCATAAGCATAGGGTCGCTATATAAGCCGGATGTGATATAATAACTACTATAAGGCACGTTGTGTGTAATTAAACATACTGCTTCTCAACATAAATTGTCATGCGTTGTAAGATGCTCATCGTTATCTCATATCGATCCTACAATTGCTACATGATAGCGTAACATTTCTTAATCAATCCTTTGGTGGCTGTGTTTTATGATACACAGCTACAATCAGATAATAGGTTGCACATTCCGTACGAAAAATTTTGCTGGTATACAATCGGCATATCAACATGATTAGAACGACAAAAACTAAGATTACCATGAATACTTATAATATAGTTAGGCCACTGAGCGTCCGAGGGACTACGAAATGGGGGTTTTACCAAGCAGGTGTAATATTAAGCTTTACCACTCTAGAAATGTATATCCCACAAATGCAGCTGTTGATACATATGATTTTGAGCATTTTGATGAATTTATAAAGACAGTTGTAAATTGTTGACAATGAATATATACAAATATTTGAATGAAATGTCACACAAGCCAATCATTTGAGCATGGGAACTAGAGATTATCTGCTCACTCAGTACTTATACTCTCGGTTACGTGGCATAGGCAACCTCTCAAGGCATTTGGTTGTTGATAAAACTAACCAGGAATATTAGGATTCTTGTGCAAAGGCGCGGAACTATAGAAAGCATATGCTGCAGTCAGATGGTCATTTGCTCTAACATAATATTTGACACATGTAAAGGCAGCTTGTCTGTGCGGCAGTGGGGCAATGTATTGATCCTAATTCCCTCTTCAATCAAGTTCATTACAATAGGATTAAAATCATTTGCCGTGAATGTTTTCCTGCTAATGTCAATCTACAGTAAAAACAGACAAACGGAGCAGTCAACAAAAGTCTTTCATATATATATAACGTTTAATTCAAGATTTTGTAAGCATTTGGACGTGCACGTCCGCCGGAAACGCGAGCAGTAAAATATAACCTATTTATATTGCCAACCTCCTGTGATTTTGTTTGCAATTCACACTGCTGTTTATAAGCGAGGTGCTGTCGCTGAATTTGCGCACGGCAGTACAAGGTGCAGCATTGAGGCTGCAATGGTATATAATTACCTTTAGCTGGTTGATTGCAGTTCTGCACTTCAATATTCAATGAATGCATATTTACATACTAGAACTACGAAATGACCCTCTTACCAACCACAGCCCTTTAAGCAATCTGAATCTACAATAAATATACCCGACCAAAAGTAGTTTACAAAGCGATTGCAATTGAGTTCATTGACCCATATTAAACGTGAGTAAAAGCGGCTTTCGTATATCGGACTGCTCTCCGGGGTAACTATTTGTCAAACCTTGAGTTCGAACTCGCAGCCGATAGGTCATAGTGCAACGCAGCTAAAACAGCGCCTCGGGAAATTCGATCATACAGAGTTCCAAACACCCTATTTATTTGTCCTATGGCAAACACAACACTGGCAATAATGTGATGAAGGCAGCAGCTGTATCAACCCCTAGAGAATATGCTTCGGCAGTTTTGTTTTGCCATTACCTAAGCAAATATTGGAACTCTATCTTTCGATATAATACATCCAGTATTGTTTTGATCAGCAGGAAGCATAACTGTTGTGTAACCAAACACCGTAAATGCTAAATGCAGTAACATGTTACTGCCATCTAGTTCAGTTGTGCACTTTATGCATTCATGCTCATTACATTTTCTCAAAGATACATTCTAGACATAATGAACGAATACACTGGATTGAAAGAGTTTGTAGGTAATAAAGAATACTGAATAACAAAGCGCAAGCAATAAATATGATCACGTCAACAATATCAGGTAATTATCCATGTGCCCCTAGTTTTCAATTAATGTCAGTCGACAGGTAATGCTAAGGGACAGTAGAGTGGGAATGAGTTTCCTGCTAAAGATAGTCATGAAGAAAAGATATTAAAAAAATCGGTAGTTCTGCCTGGGTCGATTACAGATTCTTTGAAGTAGAACAACTATCTCCAAGGCTCAGTACATATTAATTGGATGCACACGTCATGC
Organism: Urechis unicinctus; assembly: GCA_034190875.2. NCBI lineage: Eukaryota > Metazoa > Annelida > Polychaeta > Xenopneusta > Urechidae > Urechis > Urechis unicinctus. The sequence goes on along the minus strand of CM067353.1, from coordinate 28,255,789 downwards.
ACAGATGACAACATCATGGATGTTTAGCGACACGTGCTCGTTCTTGTGTCGCTTTCCAATCCATCAAGATTGCTCGATTAATAACGTTAATTCAAAGTGGAATAATTTTTCAGCCGATGGAGTTCTAGTCCTTTTCTGTCTTAAAAGCATTCGGAATTGCGGTTACATGAGGCTTGAACAAGCTAAACCTAAATTAACGCTGACAGTTGCTTGATAGCTTGGCTATACAGGCCTGAAGAAAAAGAAACCTGAATAATGCATCGCTAATTATTCAACGCGGGGGTCTGGCGTTCCGCAACTTTGTGCTATTGACTACATCTGCTCGATAGTGTCTTACCCCCTGGCCCTTGACCATCAATTGCTGGTGTTATGTTTGATTCAATTGAATCCCATCATTGCCTTCTGAGGTTTGACATCCACGTTTAATTTACGAATAAAAGAAGATTAATGCTTAAGCAAAGAAGTGACGAGAATAAGATTTTGAATCTCATGTATCACATCTCGAAAAGATTACCGTTATGTGAAAGCTTATAGTAATAGGCGCTGGTATAAGCAAACTCACACACTCGATTGCTCGTTCATCTGAAAGCCCAAAGGTTAGCAACCAAATGGTCACCAAAGCGGTGTTATCTTAAGTAAGATATGACATTACCCCATGAAAAATACGATTTATCTAGTAATAGAAGTTAATTATTTCGCAGGATACTTTAATAAGCTAGCAAGGTTAATCATCAACTTGTGAGTTAATACTATGGTGGACCTCAATTCCTCTTCATAATTGGGACTAAAGGAAAAATGACCAAGTTCTGCTAGGCGATAACTTGTCAAATCAGTCGAGAGTTTACAGGCAATGACAGAAGAGAAGTTGTTGTATGAATATAACTTTCAATCAACATGCGCACATAGTGTTTTTTTCGGTTGAAGGTGTTAGACAATCGTCTTCATTATATGATTGCATTAAGAAGCTACTGATCTAGGGAATGGAACATAACATGAATGCAGTGATTTGTAAAGGCATATTTCTATCAGCCTTGGCTTACTCGTCGGTTCTACAGACAGCTCGTCATATTCATACGTAATCGGAGCATCTCATTGCCATATTGATCGTCATAATTAACAATTGTGAGTGATGAAAGTTTGTGTATCTAAGGTCCTTCCATAGATGTAAGTCAGGGTCAATAATGTAAAAGACCATAGTTGAATTAATTGGCTTGGAGAAGGGTGCATCTTACTTCCGCTCTGCCACGATTGATGAGTCGGCTGGGCTAGCTGTGTTCCGATGTAAATTATGTTTGATCGTCGTCTGAGCTTCTCCGTAGGTTATCACGTCTTTTGCCAGTATATTGTCGAATATTGTTCCCATCGGTATGAACAATTAGTTTTTCAATATTATGCAGCAACATCAATATTTACAGTAGACAGATCCTTGCATTCAATAGAACACTCTCAACTGTGTATTTATGCTTTGGGGTATCAACAAAATGATTTCGTTATAACCCGTGTTAACGTCAGTGGTAAAACGAATAACATGGATTGTCATGAACAGATTTGAATAACGAAACCATTCACAGAAGCAGCGATTGAACGACCCAGCTTAGCAGAAAGAAAAAGTACGGATAGAACAACAAAAACGAAATGAGAGGTGGTGTTTAATTACAAAAAAAACCAGTCCACCAATCTTGCAGTTTCATTTATGCAGAGAATTTTAGTTCGTGTGACAGAGTAATGAGCTGCACAAAACAGGGTCAGAGTAATGTAGCCTTACATATCTGACTTAATGAATGATTGCAATATAAAAGAAGCGTCTGAACGGAGTGTTGCAAAAGTGGCACTTATCAGTAACATAGGATAATCGTCTTCACACAACTAAATATTATATTGAATGGTTTGCTAAAAACTAAAAAGTTAATAAGTGTGAGACCTGAGTGATTTGTGTAGAATCCTGCGTAAAGCATGCATTGTAACGCCCTGAAAATGAGGTTAAACCAAGCAGGCCTGACATTTGTGGGCTGTTGACGAGGCTTATTTATAAAATATATCTGGAACAATATCGTAATAAACGAAAATAAAATGTTAAAGGTACAATGGCTTATTCTGGCGAATAATGCCGATTTTGACAATGGTCACGGAGAAGGCCCCGATTTTGTTCCCTCTAATCAACAAAACTACCAATAATCACTTGAGTAAATACTCTTGTTAATATTTTGTGCGTGCTTAAAAATGCTCTCAAAATACGGTAGCACAGCAAATCATGATCTCAGGGGTTTACAGGCACTAAGCTATAATGTCAATTTATAGCATTTTGCAAGTAAAGTACTGCACCAAAAAGAGAAATTGATTGATTTGTATAATGGAATGAAACGTTTGCAATGACAACATCGCACGTATTAAAGCGTAATATACATACGATTAGGTGTTCTTATTCCCAGTCATCCATGGAGACTATAGTAGCATAGTACAGAGACAAGGGGCCCGGTAAATGTTGCCACCAGCACAATCTGGTGCCTTTGAAATGTTTAGGCAGAGGTTTTCAACCCAACGTTTGTGAAGGGCGTCTAGGGAATATTCACTGACATTTCAAGGTCCAATCAGCATAATTATCCTCTGTGAATTCACCTCGCTAGGTACCTTCTTCCTATCGATTAGTGGGGATATTCAATGTCCTCACAGGTTTCGATGCCGCCAGTGGTGCGATCCGCACATTAGACATCTAGGGGTAGATCATGTGACAAAAAACGAAGCATTCAAGCGATAACTTTATGCACCTTTGACACGCGACTGTGTATATTTGATTTACTATGGCTGTGCCAATTGTGCTGATTTTATATATAAGCTGTCCACAAAGTAGCTACATGACTCTAATGGACACCTCTTAGTATCAATTTGATACAATGATTGATTCATTGCCAATAATGAATCATCTAGTCTGACTAGAGAGTTTTTGGAACCCACAAACCAATCCACTATATACTATGATTTTCGTCATGGATCACAATTTGTAATCAACATAATAAATACAAAAGTCATTCTGGATGTTATCATCATTGACAGTTAATCATGGCGTGTAGGCATAACAATAATACAGAGTAAGTACAAGTTTGTTTGTTAAATACTGGGTAGACATTTGAATAGCATCACAACAAGTTATTTGGTATCATGAAACATACACGAATATAATATGAGCATGATATTCGTGTGCCTTGTAAAGTGCACAACATGCCCATAAGAAACTAAACGTTGTCCAGGACTAGAATATTAGCTATTGAATGTATGCAGTATGAGATTAATTTGATCATATCCTTGATTTACAAATAATGCCACAATCAGCCTGTGGTAGTCATCGGTGCCAAGTGAGTTTCAAAGACACAAGGAAGTGGAAAGGGTAACAACAAATTGACTGTGTCGTACTTTTTGGGCAAATCCAAGAAGTCTTTTTGTCCAGTGTATGGAAAAACGAACACTGATGAATACCAGGCACCTCAGACTCAAAGCATACCGCTTGCATAAGACCAAGGCATGTCAGCATTGGTCGATGATTTTGTTGAACCAAGCTGGAAAATAATAGCGTATCACTCATCGATGTAAATTAAAGATATAATGCAGAATCACATGCATTATAAATGGGTAGCCACTGTGGACTATGCAATAGAGCACAATGCTTCACTTTTACACATATCTTTTGATCATAATCCTTTGAAGGAAAATAGTGTTCCAACAACAAGTGATTTTACAAGGTAGGAGTGATAGGGTCATTCATGACAAAGCCCGGGCAGATGTTCCTCTCCAGCACAATAACAATACATATTTGACTATGTTTACATCGGACAAAATAAATGCTACAAACGAGGCCTGAATAAAACTACAATCTGATAAGCGTAACATATGGATATTACCGTTACACTCATACAACAATCATGTAATGATATAACATGTACAGCACTCTCTAACCCTATATCCACGCATGGGGCTAACTCAGGTGTGTTGATGTCAGTATAATGAAGGACTGGACAACCACTATCCATGTTGGATACCTGAAACTCGTTCTTAGGAGATTGAGTAAGATTTTTTACAAAACGCTGCAACCGCACTCATGAACAAATTAAGTTCATTTCTATCAAGACACACCTAAAACATTGACCATATTTAAGGATATCCCTGACACGTCACCCACCATGACTATGACTTTACCTTAGCCACGTTGTATGACAGCGCCGAACTTCCGGCATATTAGTCTTACAGTGAAGTAGAATGAAAGTCAAACTATACAAAGATTATTTATTACAAATTTATGATTGAAAAGGACGGCTGTATGGGAAAAAGTAAATTTTCATCCGAACATGAATGAAGGTGGTTCACTGTTACAACGCGGCCGGCTACTGACCTGTTTCCTACCATTGGCAGTAGTAGTGGCAGTTAAATTTGATTGTGATGAAAAGGCTTATGGCTTGAGAATAAGATTTTCACCTATCAGAGCCTTGTAGTAATTTACCCAATCGCCAACTCCTATAGATTTATTATATATTACTTGATTTGAACACAATTCTCCATCATATCAGTGTGAGAAATCATTTATTCGATAAAGTTAAACATAAACGTCGTTGTCACAGAGGTTTCCCCCTGATATTGTATGTGATTCTGTTATGTTTATCGTAACTAAAGGATGCGCTATTATTTTTAATGTGACTATCGCTTCAACAACATCATCAATATACACAGACGTCTCTGAATCGTAAGCACATATGCATGCTACATAGACCTGACGATTTTAAACTGAACTGATGAACAAACATGTTCTTTGAAGTCTTGTTATGTCAGTGTCCAGTTTGTCATTCATTGTAGTGGTATTGGCAGCGGAAAACACTAATGGGTATCAGGATGCGCTAGTATAAAGAATCAAGCTCTGTTGTGGTTGCCATTGTGGACCGACGAACCAGCATCGCTCTTTATCGTATCCTTATCATTTGGTGCTTGACATATTTAACCACGTTCATGCGGAGATATCAACTACGTTCAAGCGCAAAAGATATGTTCACAAACATCGATGTTACCTACTTAAATGAAGGTATATTTGCTTGGCATCAATACTGAGCTATAGCATGCGCTTAAATGTTAGATGCACTGCACAGTTTGTTTAACTCGTTAATTCTGTAGTGGTAGCTTAAGCTAAGGATATTCTTGGAATCAGGCCCAAATTGTGTTTTTTTAAAGATCCGTTGACGTTCAGCATTGTAAGCTCAGATCTGAACATTGTCTGATTTGCGTTAATCAAGACGAATGTGACAGCGCTTTCGTTTTATGCTATTAGTATTTCTTTGACGATGAAATAAATTTGATTCTCGAATGACTACTATGATTATCCGATTCATGGCACGCGCTTAAAGCATGAAACGTTTTGGCATGCCAAGCAGGGAAGGAAAATAAGGCGATAATAATGATAGATCACAGTGTCTGCAATTAATTTGTCATCATGATCGATCACAAAGTTAACCGACCTAATTGGTTTAATTGGTTGGTACAAGTGCAAAGCTATATATATTGATGTTGCTTATAACAATCTATACATGCGCATAATGGCCGGTATGGGAAAATTTACCATTTGCGCACATTCCGAACATCAATTCCTACGCAGGGACATTCCTTTTGCTTGGTGACATAATGTTTAACGATACATTAGGCGTTGCTTGTGCTAAGTAACAAGAAATCAGGTTGTGTTCTGTCAGCCTAACATTAGCAGCAAGCAAGATGCAGGAGCCAATGAAAAACGATATAACACTTACTCAAACAAAGGTAACTAATCTAACACGTTATTAATCATATATTTTGTAATAAACATATACGTACAAAACACGAGTATTTGACCTTTTTGGGTCCGCGCTTTGGTCATAAGATCTGTCGGTCTATGAGGCACCTTACGTTGCGCAATTGCAAATTGCTTCTTCTTACACACAATATTAAAGGCTTTGACGAAACTAGTCGAATGTTGCGTTACTTTGAAACATTATTCAACAACGGGCTAGCAATTGCTATTCTTCAATAACGGCGCTAAAGTACCGGATCAATGCTGTTCAACACTTTCAACGATACATAGAGGTGCAGAAAATTCTGCCATTAAAGACGTTCCCACAGTCAATAATAATAAATAAGAATGCATATATTATCTTCACTTGAACACGTACGTGCATCAAGGTCATGCAATACACACTAGGGGAATCCTTAGTCGTTAATGATAACTAGGGACGGAATCATATCACGTTATTTGGACTTTTCAGACGTTCTAAACTGTTCAAGATGTGATGATACATTCGATCTCTAACCGGATCCAATGGTGATGCAACACAAGATCTTTCGTTCACGCTTTTGCAAACCTATTAACGTACGCGTAACAATCAAATCAGTCACGTAATGATGTCTCTTGCGCCATATGACAGGCTTATTAATTTTCTTCATCAAAGACATGTAATGTTGTGCAGCTATTTATTTTGATGTCAAAAGATATTTAAGTTATGATGACTATGGTACCCCAAATCTGTGGATCAATAGCAATACTCCACCAGTAAGGAGTTGGAATAATCACCTGACATAGAAAAGAGTACATTCCGCACCGATACGTTGTCTTAGTGAACGATGTTTGAAGTGTCCAATGTCGTTTACTGTTAACTGGATGTCCTGGCTGTCTAAGCCTTACCAGAATATATTCAACCAATTAATAAATATATATATATATATATATATATATATATATATATATATATATATATATATATATATATATATATATATATATATATATATATATATATATATATATATATATATATATATATATATATATATATATATATATATATATATGTGTGTATATATATATATATACATATATATATATATATATATACATATCTATATATATATATATATATAGATATATATATATGTATATATATGTATTATACATCATATACATATATATATATATATGTGTGTGTACATATATATATATATATATGTACATATATATATGTGCATATATGTACATATATATATATGTGTGTGTGTACATATATATATATATATAAATATACAAAAAAATAAGCACACATATATATATATATACATGTATATATATATATATGTATTTATATATATATATATATGCATATTTATATATATACATATATATATGTAAATATATATAAATATATATATATGTATATACTTATATTAATATATATATATCAATTTATATATATTTATTTATATATGTATATATATATATATATATATATATATATATATATATATATATATATATATCTCTATATGTGTGTGTATATATGTGTGTATATATATATATATGTGAATATATACATATATATATATCTATCTATCTATATATTTACCTCTATATATATATCTCCCCCTCTATATATATATATATGTCTATGTATGTATATATATATCTATATATATTTATATTATATATATATATATATATATATATATATATATATATATATCTCTCTATTATATATATATCTATTATATATATATATATATCTATATATATATATATATCTCTCTATATATATATATATATATATATATATATATATATATATATATATATTTAGTCCGCTTTCATTGTTATCCTCGTTATAGACTATACAAAATGGAACAGGGTTTTCGCTTCTTTGACAATGAATATGTTTTACAGCATATATAAGCAGCGGGGCGCTTATATGCACAATAGTTATTAATAATGTGACCGATAAATGGAATAATTTTACTTAAGAACAACAGCCTATGTGAGACATCTTTCCCAAGTTAACATTGTAAAGGCTGGCTGCTGCTAGTGTGATAAATCAGTGCCTGGTGAAAATGCCCATAAGTCAGTTGATATTATGTTATATGATTGTCTGCACATCAATAAAGGAAACAATTGATCGCATGTAACTTATTTGATAGTAGGGTTACGAGATGATAGTATACATATTGCCAATCAATTGATACATGCCCATGATACAGGCTCCTGGGGCACTGATTCAATCGCTTAAGAAAATGGTAACAGTAGATGATGCGAGGATCACTTGCTAGATTTGTATTACACATTTTAGAACTCAATAGAATAAAAGGAGACAATTTGTATGCCTGTTTCGTTCAACCTAACAAGTGCCCATAATTAGACTCAATGGAAATGAGGCGGCGTACTAACCACACGGCACCATCATCTGCAATGGGTCCGTTAAATAATACAATATGCTTCGCCTGAATCATGCCGTACATATTAGGAAAATAACGAAGCTCAATCTTTAAACTGCTTCTCATTCGTGAAGGTATCGGACTTCAAAACTGGGCTGTTCTTGCATATCTTGCAATAACTTGGCTTACTTTATATAGCAATAGTCATCTTTGATTCGGTTCGTCGCCGTCAATAGCATATCACCGCATTACCCTGATTTATCCTACCTAATTCAAGCTGATGAGTTGCATTAAAGATGAGATGAATTTTGCAATATACACAAACGTCAGTAAATATAGTGCTTCATTGTAAATAAGGGTTCTTTCAAATAAACAATTCGTATTCGATATCTTCTAGATATTTGTACCACAATGAGATGATATTGATTATTTTCTTACTACGGTATGGCTGCAGCATAGATAATGAAACATAATGACTCGTCAGTCATTTTATAGGCAGCAGGAAAACATCTATTTGTAAGCTATAAATCATGGTATGTGGGTGAGTATATTAGAAGCATGACAACAAACAAAGTTGATCTTCAATGAACACAATATAACCTTTAATCACAACGGATTATTTGACAGTCTAAATCGCAATTAAAGCTGCACTATCCTACAAGTGACTCGCTATAACTTTTTACGTCGGATGAAATTAGAAACAAGTTATGCTTTACAGTGGGTTGTATTTATCATAGTGATGTCTATGTTAAAACGGGAGGTATTTGTCTATATTTACAGGAAATGAAAACACAATATCTGCTTTCATAGAGTCAACCATATAACAAACCGCAACAAACCTAATGACCATAATATCAGCCTTATTACTGGTCAAGCACATCACGTGAAACATTCTGCTTTTTTGTATGTTATATAATTGCAATCAATATTTACAATATATACACAGAGCGCTCGTTTATGCAAATCATTATATTGCTGTTTATCAAACATTGTAGCTAATATTACTGAAACAGTTGAAGATCTATTGGGCGTATACATACAGCGGTGATGTACGGCTAGATGGGGCTCGTTGTTTATTCAAATTAGAGTGGTTTTGGCAGCTTTTGCTATGTACCACAATGATCGGGCTCCACATGGACGTCGTCTTAACAGCACGTCTCCCACCTCATACTATGGGTGTGCAGAATAATCATAAAACCATGTAAAACTAGAAAGAATAATAAGTTTGTTTTGACCCTAATATGTCATTGCTAATTCACCACAAGCTCATCATTAGGATGAGAACCCGCGATTAATCCGTTCAAGGGCAAACGCAATAGCAATACTGAGTTAGTGGCGGTTTGTGATATGTATTGACCTCTTGGGAATATGCTTCAATAGATACTCATGGGCAGGCAACTTTGCCGTTGACAATAAGTGAATAATTATGCATTAGGAGATATACTAAGTACAGCTGACATCATGGCAATGTGACATCATGTCAATGGAATGAACACTAACTGCTAGCTTAAACTTTTTTTGCAACTATGTGATGTATCTGACCAGCTGCCATTTTGAATACATACACTTATTTAGTCTTATATGTTTTAAATTATAATAATGGTAACTTTCGATGTTTTTTTTACAAATGAATTAAAGTCTACCTCTTGACTGTTGAGACTTAATAAATGTATCGTTCAACAACGACTAATTAAGTTGTAAAGTCAAACTTCGCTGTTTAATATAACCATGGAATAGACAGCAACGTCTGGGCGACGAAATTACTGCGCTGTACCTGGCAAGCTAGGTTGTTTGATGCCGAATATCACCTTTCGGATGTGAAAGCAATCCAACACACATGTGATTATGAGCTACGGCAAATACTGAAGCCGATTAGAATGACACTAGGGAAGGAAGAATATTTGTTCATGACAGGTACATTTACTGTAAGATAAAAGCACTGAGATGCATCAATAAAGCAAATAAATGAAATGAGACAACGATAGCATGAATTGTATTATGTGCAAAGCGTTCTTTGGCTATTTCTTAAATGGATCACAGTATCGGAAATTGTAACTCAAGCAATGTTTGTAGTACTGATATATTTTAAAATGAGTACTAGTTCAAAGCCGACATGCACTTGAACCAGCTTAGTAAGTGCATCATCTATATGAAGTATAATGTAATTTTGTTTATGAAAAGTTGTACTACATAACCGCGACATATCAAAACAGTACTTTTTACGCAATATACAAAAAAAACGTAGTGGTATTAACTATACCGATGTAGAAAGGTGATTACTAGTGAGTCCATTGTCCCCAACCAAAACCATATTCGCAACAAAGACCAACCAGCTATAATATTAAAAGTTAAAAGTTCAAAGAATGATTCCTTAAAGATTATCTTGTAACGCCATAAAGACTAGACTATCATATTAAAATGATCAAACCAAAATATCTGCAAACATTTTGAACGAAAAAGTGTATTGACTTTATGTGGACTTTGTGGTATATCCTTTCGTGTACTGTGTCGATAGCAATATTGTTGGCTTATTTGCACATAAGGACACATAAGTATATCGTGCTATCGATCGATAAAAATGGCTTTAGTCATCTTCGGACAACGGTGATGTGCATGCAACCTGCCAGCCACGCCTCGGTATAATTCCAACGGAATTGAATTCATCGCATTGCGCCCCCTTAAGGTGTGGCAGACTAACATTTGTATGTACCAATATGTTCTCGAATGCCGTATGATAACCGCACTGCAGGCGGATGGTTAATCATTTTTGTGAGTCAGCGTCTTCTCTCAAACCCTCACTAATGACATAGGGGTGACAACCTCTTTTAATCTATTTATATGGACACCGTGTTTTGCCAAATGCGGCTAGTTTTCTACACGAATTATCAAATTAGAAGGCCAAGTAGAATTTCTCGTTTGCGGTATGATGTAATTGTGTTTAGGTTAATACAGATGGGGGCTCGAAGAACATGGAAAAGAACAACAATTCCTCGAGCGGTACTGCTATTTGCATAATCAAAGCAACTGTGAGCAGCCATACTGGATAATATCTTCCCAACTGTTCTAGAATGGACGATAATATCGCATATTCTAGTTCCTCAAATGTGGGTCGGCATCTTGTTAACAAATTAAACCCCAGGATTATACAGGTCTTAGACAGCCTAGCTATGGCACAGTGTGACGCTGAGCCGACATTTTCAATAATTGCGCCATCTATACGGTTTTTACATGTCCTCACGTCCCAAAATATTGCAAACTGAAATTGAACTCCATCTCGCACAGTATTTGCAACCCTGAAGATATTGAAGGCCATTAAAACAAATGACCTCAAGTAATATGTCGGTGATATCAGAGTTTGGTTAGAGCAAGAATTTGAACAGATACAATATCAAGATAAACGTCAATATTAATAAAATATGTAGCAGGATTAATGTAATTTAATTTGTCCTTACTAGCAAAATGGCGGTTGCTTGTACCCAAGTATCATCTATAATGTTTGAGGGAATATAATATCAATGCAATAATTGGGATTACCCGTTTATATTGCACTGCAGTTCAATACGATGTGATATATGCGACCTGTTTGGAAGTCGCTGTTGCGCGACTCGCTCAGCAGATATAGACAGAAGAAGACGTAATCCAAGTAACCTATGCAATACCACATCGGTTTTTTCGATCATCGATTTCCGCCGTGCTAATCACCTCTACAGTAGATCAAAGACAGCGAAAAAAAGTCGTAAAACAAATAAAGTGAAGCGAATCGGTGACCTCTCCAAACACCTGCCAAATTGCAATTCTATATAGACAGCTGTAAAGTCTATTATAGTCTATTATTTTCTCAAATATATATTCGTTGCCACCATCATTCTAGTAAACATTTTTGATGTAAGCGAGCCGAGATATAACAGTGATGTCTTTATGCGCTCAGATTCTCCATTTTGATTTAAAAAAGAAATTCGACAACCCATTTGTTGTAAAAGAGATAATAATACAATATTATCCTAATTGTGGTTGGTATATTCACGTTTTGTTGTTGGCTTCCAGTAAAGCCTTTGAAACAGTCGATTATGTAAAACTGTTTCAGGTTTTGCAATGTAAAGGAGTATGTCCACTTGCGGCCAGAAACTTAGCAAATATGTATTTGTAGCAGACAATTAGAGTGAACAGATAACACGAGTATTTTCATCCTGTTACTAATGGTGTGAAACAGGGAGGTGTGATTTTTCTAGTAATATTTGTAAATTATATTGATGAACTGTTCCTTCGGTTTTGTAAATTCGGTGTAAGGTTCTACATTGGTAATACATTTTGTGGTGCTATAGGATATGCAGATGATGTTACTATGTTAGCTACATATGAAATGTCACTTAGGATATTAATAACAGAATGTATGGAATTCGCCAAAGAATATAGCTTATTATTCAACATGGACCAGAGTAAATATATCGTATTAGGCAGTAAAATTAATTGGTTTGGCTGTGTACAATTTCCAAATCATAAACTTGAAAATGTTCAGAAAGATGTCTATCTCGGAAACTTGATAGGAATCGGGATAGATTAGGAAAGAATAAAGGTTGCTGTGGCAGATTTCTACCGACGATTTAATATGTTTTTTAGCAAGTTCAATTATGCATCGGTATCTGTAAAATATGAATTGTTTTAATCGTATTGCATGTCTGTCTAAGGCAGTCAGTTATTGGACTTTTCATCAATTGTGTTACGTTGCTTGGCGTAAGGTCGTGATGATGTTTCAACTGACACACAACTGCACGGAAGATTTCTGAATTTAAGCACACTGTTACTAGTTTTACAAATATGTATTCCAAATTATGTGCTAGACTTGAGCTTTATGGTAATCGGTCAAATGCATGCAAAGTTCTTACATACATATGTGCTAGGTATGATATAAATACAGTTCTTATTGAAAATGTTTCATTGTCCATCGTGTCGGATAGTGTGACGCGGTGTGATAATGAATGCACCTCCTAGTAAATTCCTTCACTGCATATTAGACATTAATGTTCGCATAACTGTATTAAATACAATCATTTTCTTTTTTTTGTTCAATGTAACGTTTAAGAAACGTGAAGCATCAACACAAGGGGCAATATGCCTGTCATTTCTAAGAATGGCTCAGTTGGCCGCTGATAATTTTATTAGGGATATTGTGATCCAGAATATTTACTGTATTGTAGGGAATAACACTGAATTCACAATTTGTAGCTAGCAGCATGAATCCTCCCAGCCTGGTCATATATTTGACTGTGCTTCAATTGTATTGCTATGGACAGCAATCGTCAGGAATACGTGTGTCACACATTTTGTATTCAATGTGTTCTTCGAGTGTGACACGAGCGACAGCCTCCTGCGCACGACAATGACAAGCAATTATTTTGTGAGCTGGTTACTGACATTTGAGCGTCACCTATGCTCCCGGAGGCTAATATCTATATCTGGTGCGGCCCAGCAAAGTGTCAGTCAATTTGTGATTACATTGTAAAGTCAATACCAAAGTTGACAGAAGGTTAATTTTGTCGCCGCAGCTTGAATATGTAATGGTCGTACAAGCTTATTCACATTAAAAGTTGTCCATTGTGGGTTGTTGGCGATTTGCAACACACTGAATGATCCTAATGGAATGACATGCACTGTGCTACTAACATATGTGAGCGCTATACAGCCATACGTTCGCTGCACGTGGGCATTCTGGAGGCTCATGCAAAGTATGAACACCAATGAACTTTAATATTCTACCTCAGTGTGAAATAATCGACCTTGATTGATACGATTGAATTCACTGGTGACTTAGACTTGTAAACATTTGAGTCTAAATCAAAAGGCGACTGTGTTGAGCCTTTAATATCTAGTTTGCATGTGGTTGCAAAATAATGGTACAGATGATTCATCGCTATATATCTAGGTGCGGTCTGTTTGCCACCCGTATTAAGCCATTGCTTATTAAACGTACACAATTCAGGCACGGTGAAAATCTACACGCATGTCCACTTTTGAAATCTGTGCAGAAGAAGTGCACGGGTAGTGTGAACAAAATAACAGTAATTTGCATAGAGAAAAAGGTCGATAAAATCGGCCATCATAATTATGGATTCGAGAATTGTGCTTCGCGATCGTTTGTAAATAAAGCTGATTCGCCAATGACTTTGTTTCCGGTTTCCAATAGCTCTTTGATCCCGCCACTTTACAGAAATTTGATTTTCTTATACGACTGATTCCGACCTCATATCGTACACAGGCAGGCACCGAAAATGATTCCTCAATAATTAAAAGTTTCTAGTTGTCTCATGTACTTGCTCGATTTTGTTATATGTTTACTCTCAAATCGTATAATGGCCAACACAACACAAATATCGCAATGGTACGAATCTAGGTCATTTCCTTTTTAGCTCACCAGACATGACGGGAAAATCTGCCCAGGTGGTACTTACAGCTACCCACTACAATAATGACAAGACGTTACAGGAAGGGATTGCATATATCTTTTGTATGCCAGGTCACGGTCAGCCCGAAATTAAACAGAAATATTTATCTTTTGTTTATTTCGTGCGATTACCTCGAAAACAACACTTAACTTTCGATGGAAGCATTGACCGTTTATTGTGATTTCAGATTTGCTGCAATGCATACATCACCTGCCAAAAATGTCACAAGGAGTTCAGCATGGACAAACAAGCAAAAATACAAATTGCATAACATCGCATAATAGTGGGTCGTTGTGTATGCTTTCCGTTGAATGTGTATTTTTCAAAGCCTAGAATCCCTTTACCCTGAGCATTATGCAACTTCAGCCGGACCGGAACTTTAAAGCTCTCTGTTGCATTCAAGGCAGCTCTAAGGTTACAATCGTTTTATGTAAAATAGCTAATGGTTTGCCTCTAGGCATCCATAGATACATTGTAAACTACCAATAAGAGCCTTATATATTTTATACAGTTGCAACTCTTATTTGCGTCGGTGATTGGGGATCCTAAAGCCGTCATTATGCCTGATTCTGTAAGTTATGAGCTGTATCATTCCAAGGTATATGCGATACAATCATCCCACTTTGTATTTAAGATAAGCATAGGGGCAAAGAATTTTTCGCATTGAAATAAAGCGAGCTTTGAAGAGTACTAGTTACAGCAGATTAAACTCATAAGTATTCAGAAAGCATAGAGAAGCCGTTCAATGGAAATATAAATATAATAATAAAAATTTATGTCAATATGTGCATATAAATATACATCTATATAAGCATATCAATATATATATAAATATATACATTAATATATGTTATATATATATACATATATATGTGCATATATAAAATTGACTGTGTCGATAACGATATTGTTAGCTCATTTGTACAAGAGATAAATTGGTGTATCATGTTATCAATGGATACAAATGGCTGTATTCATTTTCGGACAACATTGATGCGCAACCTACCAGTCACGCCTCGGTATTATTCCAACGGAATGGCATTCATCTCATTGCGCCACTCAAAAGTGTGGCAGAATATAATTTGCATCTTGTATGTACCAATATGACCTAGATTGTACAACGCCAAAAAATAAATATGCTACAGCCGTATGATTACCGCGCTGCCGGCGGATGGTTGATCATTTGTGTATGTCACCGAGTATTTGAGGAGCAGATGTAACATGAATCATCGCCCTGTAGGTTTCTCTCAAGCCATCATTACTGGCATATGGGTGGCAATATCTTTAAATCTATACAAATGGCCACCATGTATCACCAATTGCGTCATTCTAGCTTTCTATACCGGCTATTAAATTAGACACACTGGATAATATTCTCCCTTCTCTTCTTGGATGGAAGATTATGTCGCGTATGCTAGCTCCTCAAATGAAGGTAGGCATAGCAAAGTTGACAATTTATACCACACGAATATACCGGGATAGCGGTAGCACAGTGCGACATTGCTAACGTAAAATATGGCAATCCGTCTCTTACAGTGTTTGCAATCTCAAAAGCATTGACGGCCATTACAACAACTGCCCTCAAGTAATATGTCGACGATATCCGAACGGGTTTGTTTAGAGCAATCATTAGGTAATATACAAACACGTTCTAACGAATAAAAACATAGAAGTTTGAATACTTGATACGCAACTATTGTGGAACCGAAAGACTGAACAGATAGACAGATTACCTCTTTTAGGTTCATGTCTCATTTTGTACAGAAAATAGCACACAACAATACCGTTGCCTTCATCTATTTTCCCTCAACTGTTACTGCTATATCTATTGGCTGATGAGTAATTTGCCTGCGCAGCTGATGCCGAATAATTTGGTCACTAATTCAATAGTAACCGCTAATTATGAGTCTAGCCAGTCGTACGTATTCCCACTCGGTATTTCACACAATGGCTGAATGAATAATGGCTGGCAAAAATACTAATTAGTTACACAACACAGATGCAACATCTGCGCACTGCAAAAAGGTGCTTAGCCACATCGCTAGTTCGACAACATGATGCAACACATCAAGTCATAAAGACATGGAGCTATTATTATAGACCAGTAATAAATCAAGGTTATTTGGCGTATTTATGTCAACTACGCATGACAAACACGACCATTAATTAGTCGGATGTCCAATTAGTTGGAGCAGTGCGCGCCAGGAATACGAACAGCTGGAGTTTCGGAAGTAGCGGATCACTTTGATATGCAATGAACATTGCATTGTGGCAGCAGTTAAGAGAAAAATCGGTAGCCATTTTAAATTCAGTCTATAAATATTGCACAGCAATTGACGTAGTTCATCATGGCTATGCTTTAATGGTCAATTATATTTGTGTTGGCATGCGGGAAGATTCAGCCATGCTATTTGTCATATTTTATAAACCGTATTGTCGGCTGTAGATTTGCATTATTGAATTCAACAGACCTCAACATTAACACACAAGTCTAAATATTCTTTAACATTTTACACGTAGTACATTGAACCATGTTGAAGGTCATAACTCTTGACTGAGTTAATTCCAACAATGTTATCGAGTATCGTTGTTACCATTTAATCTGGGTTGAGCAGAATATGATGGCTTCGACCATAACGGTCGCCTTTATAGAACTTTACGAAGCCTAACTAATTAAATAAATTTGCATTTATTCTGTACCGACTATCTTATATTAACATCTAGCGCTGGGATCTGTTTCGAATTGGGAACACTGTTGGCATAGGCAAATGACAGATACAAGATATACAGTTTGTCAGACTAGCTCTGCATTAGTCCACAATGTATAGCACGTCACAGCGCAGGAATGCGAAGTAGCATATTTATATTATTGGATATAAAATATATTTCACTTGTATAATAGTATTGTAGATGCACATGCGTAGGCTTCTAAACCAATTATGTATAATGGAATTGAAGATTGCGTTACAAAATACCATATGTGAAATCCTAACAAATATGCGTTCTGGAAGTCAGAAACCGCTTGCTTCATCAGATAGAAGTCATGTCCTTAATGCATGCATTTAGCATTCATAACAAATTGTTGCTAACTAAGTTAATACGATTACCTCACATTCTATAATCACAACAAGTAAAGAAGTCATTTGAAACAAATATTAAAAAACAAACCCTGAAACGATTGAACTGATCTCCAACAGAAGCGAATATGGCGTATCTATTACAGCAAGCTAGAATCTCATGACCGCCATAGTCAATCATGCGATGCCTCGATTGTTAAAGCTTTAGAAAGTTTGTAAATATTGCGGTTTAATTTCGGACTGACCGTATCTTGGCATTCCCGTGTTATCAACAATCCCTTTCTGCAACGTCAAGGCATTATTGCATTCAGCAGCTTCAAGTAACACTTAGGCTGGAATAGCAGACCATGCATTGACTGAGCTAGAGAGAAAATGACCTTGATTTAATCGAATTATCATGTATTTTCTTACCATACATACATATAAAAACACCGATCGCACTGTTGTGTCCGTACGAGCAGAAAGGCGCTCGGTTGTATAAAAGTATCATCTATAAGGTCTGAGGGAATGTTAACTCAATGCAATTTATTGAATTACCCTTTATGCTGCACTGCAGTATAACACGATGTGATATGCCTAACCTGTTTCGAAGACGCTGTTTCGTACCCCATTCAGCCGAGGCGCCTAGAAGGAGACGTAATACAATTACGAATGCAATACCACATCGGTTAATTTGATCATCGATTTCCGTTGTGCTAATCACCACTATCGTAGGTCAAAGGCAGCGAAAACAAGTTGTACAACAGAAAAAGTATTTTGGATAAATCAGGGAATACTAAAAAACCTGCCAAATTCCTATTCTATGAAGGCATGCAACACTCAAGGAATCTGTAATTTTAGATAGCTGTTCTAAGATATGAATTCGTTGTGATAATCATTTTAGAGAACATTATTGATGTAAGCGAGCATGGATATAACGAGATATGCTATGAAAACTTCTCAATAACACCAATATAGTCTGGTATGACCTGAATGACAATACCAGCTCTTATTATGGTTAGCAGACACTTATGAGATAAGATAATTAATGAGTGTGGTGATATTTGATGCCAGAACATCATCAGCGTGATATCGGTATATGTGCAGCCTTTTGTGACATATATATGATCCATCTACAAACATCGTCTGCACATACATCGCCCCTAAAAACGTGTCCTGTGTGTCTGCTGACCCGTAGTGGAAGCAGCATGGTTTATTCATTGCTCCCTCAGTCCCGTCGAAATCGGACGATGCTTATTTTGGCCACTTATAGCAGTGTATACCCTGTCTTTACAAATCGTTCACATTCTGTGTCAAATCATTTCTATGACGTCAACAACCTATACAATATTGAGCGGTGAGTGCGTCGCAAAGTGCAAAAAGAAAGTGATGAAGCCACACTCACGGAACATCAAAAGAAGAAAAGGAACAATGCAACGTATGAAAATAGAGAATCATTTATGAGACGCAACTATTTAGATAATCAGAAAAAATGTAATAATGTGACGCGGTGTACTAAGACATATACCTAAATTGCATAAAATACTGTATAAAATACCATCAGTCATAAAATACCATCAAAACCAAGGGGCATCCTATTTCTTAGGTTCAAGTGTAAATTGTATCGGATTTGTGAGAAAATGCACACGTGGCGTATAAGAATTCACAATTTGCAGCTATCAATATGCATACGTCAAGGGCCTCGTCATTATTGTGCTTCATTTCTTAGGTATGACTCAGTTGGCCGTTGATAATTGTATCATGGATATTGTGATCCAGAAAATGCACTGTATTTTGGCGCATAACACTGAATTCACAATTTGCAGCTATCAATATGCATACGTCAAGGCACAGCCTCGTCTGTATTGTGCTTCAATTGTCTTGCTGGGCAGCAATCGTCGGGCATAAGTGCGTCACACTTTTTGAATTCAATATGTTCTCCGAGTGAGACACTTGCGACAGCCTCCTGCTAACGACAATGACAAGCAATTATTTAACATTCGAACGTCACCTAGGCTTCCCGAGGCTAATATCTACATCTGGTAGGGCCCAGCAAAGCGTCAGTCAATCTGTGATTACATTATAAAGTCAATGCCAAAGTTGTCAGAGGGTTAATTCTGTCGCCATAGCTTGAATATGCAATGATCGAACTAGCTAAGTTACATAAGTTGCCCGCTGCTGGTTGTTTGCTTTTCATAAATAATTGCCATGAATCGGATTGAACAAAATCGGTCGAAACTGTTAAGTCAATGATTGTAAACGCATTAAACCATTGCTTAGAAAACAAACATAATTCGTGCAAGGTGATTATGTACACGCATGTCCACTTTTGATAACTCAACGAAGTGCACAGAATATATGATCAACAAAACGGCAATTCGAATGGAGACAAATGCCCATAATTTCGGCCATAATAACTATAGGTTCGAAAATTGCATTTTGCGATCGACTGATAATTAAGATGATTCGTCGATAACTTTGTTTCCGGTTTTCAAATAGATCCTACTCCTGCCACCTCAACGACATTTACGCTCGATGGACTTTGCAATACTCTTGTTCTCAAGTCGCATTATACCATACACAACATAACTATAACAACGCAGTTAAGAGGAAATTTATGTTGTATATACAATGTACGAATGGTCCAGGACCTATTGGCGTTCCAATATAAGACAAGAGGTCTGTCACTTGCCATGGGAAAAATGAATCTACTATTTCTTTTTTTACCGCGTAACACTATAAAAAACGGGTCTTCAAATGGTTTTTCTGATTGTTGTTAATGATTCGCTATTCAAACCTGGATAATCAGTAACAACATTAAATTCAATCACACATTATTAAGCATAATTATTAATAAGGATGGCCCAAAATCAATTTGCGTAATTTTTTCTTTTGTGCTATGGACGCACTCACCTCTCAAGTCACACATAGTCCAGGAATATAATTTTGGTCCTCTAAAGGTCGTCCACGAGAGGTCGAGATAATGATTTAATTTATACGTACAAATCCAACCTTTCGTGCCCATCTATATTCGCGTGCTTTTGCGGAATACCGAAATCCTGTAATCATTTTCAATTGTGGATTACAAAAATAATATTTGTTGTAGATATGGTCATTATGAGCCGTAGGTTGCGTTTTGCGATCTAATCCAATGTTGTAGATAGATGAATAATGAGAAATAGTAGAGTTTTCGGTAATCAAATTTATATATCAATCAAATCTTTTCATACTCAAATATACATATCCAACACACACGATTAAACATTATTTCCATTTAGTATTCTCGCTCATTAATGTCCGCGCTGTGGATGGTGACATTAGATTGACGAAAACCGTCCAGCGCAAAGAAACTGGTCGTGGATAGACTTAAACATTTTTTGGCATGCCAGGGACATGTAAAGATCTCGAGTATATGGTTCAAAGCTTCGCTAAACTGTGTGATGATTATGAATTTACATATAATTCAACGCCGTCATCAGGAGGCGATACAATGAAATCAACAAAAGCACATGGAATTGTTGAACCGTCGTCTCAGGGGCGTCTGTTTAGTCATCTGATTGGTCGAGGTTTCCGTGGCTCCGAGTCAGTCAAAGAATTACACGTTGTTCGAAAGGGAAGCTATAACAAAGCAAGGCGTGGCGTCTTCACATTTTTCTCTGGATGAGGCTTGAGTGAGCGCTTTTAGCAAAGCTATACACTCTTTGATAAAAACAAACACAGAATTGGCAATCCAGCTGTGAAACGCTAACGCTCGATAGACAAATGTTCGGTTCGAAGAGAGGCATCAACCGAAACCAAGCCAACCATATCACATCGTCATTTTCCCAAACATAGATTCCTCATATTTGTACTCATCTATTAAAAGATGTCGTGGTTGAAATTTATCCTGTTGCTAACCTCATTGATTTGTTTTTTTTTTTTAAAACTGAATGCATCTACTTAATGTCATCATTTGAACTTGTCAGCTAACAGTGGTACAAAGAAAGCACGAAATATTACAACAACACGTTTAGCAATCAAACATGATATGCATCATTCAAGTTCGTTAGCCACGGTACCAAGAATGCACGAAGCGCGCATAATATGACAATGCATCAAAACTATTGGAACCAAAATATTTCGTATCAGTGATCACAATCGCCGCAGTTGTACGTTTATAATCAAGATGAGCATGGTTTTTATATGGGCAAATTAGACACGAATCGTTTTGCACTGCTCACGTAGGATTACTTTTGACTCCCGACAATTTAAGTAGGCCAATTACGCGAATCATTTGATTTAATCAATCATCATTTATAACCTCTTTCACGCCTAACTGCATAATAAAGTGGTTAAATACAGCGCTATAGCGACTTGCATCCACCGTAATATGTTTATGAGCCCATGAAATTACGTGATAACAGCAAGAGGTTTTAGCATTGAATAATGACCACCTGTCGAACAGCTAATGTTAAACAATGCATCTCATGGGATTGTCACCTGTAGCACATTAACACCCGACCAACTAATGTATTTTGTCACATGATTCCCGAATGGTTGGTTATACAGATGCACGCCTGTCTGAAACAAACGAGGGTCTGTTTTGCCTTTTCCTAATTGCTAACACAGGTGGCTAAGTACATTGCGCTCACCGAAACCCTCACAGTGGCGGTTACATTCCAATTGGTTCCTTGAAATAAACCCTTCTTCCAAATTGTATTAGGAACAAAACAACACGTGTTGCAATGCGCAATGCTCAAATGAAGGAAAGGTATTTTCTACACGTCCTATATACAGATCAATTACATTCCCACTACACTACTCCGTTTGTTTGACCGAGACGTCCATTTGCAATCATTGGACATCTTAGAAGCACGGAAAGGAAATAGCCGGAGGATTATACGCTTCTTACATGATAAACCCAAGGGAAAGTGATACTTGGGTATTACGTTGCCTGATTCGCCAGACAGCAATCTATCAATGATAGGTGATCTTGTCATTTTCACGAGAATTATAACATTATTAGGATATGGTAAAAATAATGACCCGTTATGACCTGCGATCATAACGCAATTTATGAGAATGGCTTCCATGTAACTTACTCGGCACTGTCCGCTTTCACCCGGCCTTAATCGGTCAACCAATCCCTTTACTTCAGGTTCGCGGTTGAACGGCACGCGGCCGCAATCACCGGCGTCCTCCCTCGGAGGTTATAAAACCCGAGGTCTATCGGTTGAGCCTCCTCTTTTGTTTTACGAAGCAAAGGGAACGCTTCGCAATTTTTTGTCTCAATTCTCCCACCACCACCCAACTCTCCTCCTATTTTCTCATCTGGGCTGTTTTTGCCCCCACCTTGCTGCCATGCACTGCATCATTCATGTCATTCTACTAATAGTATCAGTATAATATTGTTAAATATAAATGGCTGTCATATTTTTTCATATGTTTCGTGTATATTATAACACATATAGGAAGTATAATTTTATGTATGCAACTATATCATATTATGTCAAGAGTTGTAAAGTGTATATTGTCTATTGACATAGTCGATATCTTGAGATACTCATAACATATGTATGTTCTTACTCAACTATGCCACTATTGTCAAATCTATTCTTTAGACATAGTTGAAAATATTTTACTTTAAGAATTTGTGTACTCAACAACTGTGCCATGTTGGTTAAAGTCATAGTTATGAGTTCAATAAATATAGTGACCTTTATTTGGCAGCCAGCCTTTTGCTACCTATAATCACCTTTAGTGTTGGCAGCAACGAGCTGCATGATCCTCCGTTACTATTTAAGAAGTGCAAAACATGGCAGCGAGCCCTGATCATAACGTTTTGTTGTTACAAGACTGAACAAAACTGTTGTATTCTGTTCATTACTTTAAATAAATGACTACCATAAGGGTGACATCAAGGGCGACGTGTTATCAAAGGTTGTTTGTCGTACCGCTGTATGAATAATTCATTAGCTGGTCAGACGCATTACTGCAAGAAATATATAGCAAATGTGACATACATGTACACTGTCCATGCAGTCAAACTTTGCATTGTTGCTGCGGTGCACAGCTTCACAGAACTCAGACATAGGATCACAAATGGTCCAATATACCTTTGATTTTCCTATAGACGTCGTGTTGAGCCCCCCTCCTCAGCTGAAGGTCATACTTACTGCCTTTATTGCATCGGTAGCTGCTAGTCGCTGGTCGATTCAATAAACGTGATCCACTTGCACTAACTTCTATACATACATCACTTTATTCTACGAGGGGGCGCTATATTAGGTCGCACATATTGAGAATAATTGACACATACCAATATAAAATGCAACATTCCATGCTTTAAAAGCTGTTGCGATACGTATATAGGTCTTTTCCTTGTTTGATAACCTCTGGTAAATTACTGGATGTGTTATATCTCACAGCCTTATCCTGGAGGTAAATATATTGACGATATATTGGTCTACACCTGATTTGGGATTAAAATTCATATCAAATGTAATGTTGTTACTATAGTCTTTATACGCTTGGAATGTAAAACAATAGCAAAGAATGCAAACCGTTGAATTCAATTACGTTTTGTCTGCGGGGTCTTCGAGCCAAGACCTAGTTTCATTATTACAGCATAATAACGACTTCAATACATCAAGTTACATAACAACTGATGTCGTACCCAGGCGCCAACAGTGGATGACCTGTTTGCCACTACTGTCATTTAATTAGTCGGAAGGCTTGTGAAATAATGCATGTGATAATCACACATAGCAAGAGTTAACCACAGCAGCTGTCCATGTCGGACACAGGGTTCATTTATGGTTTTGGAAAACCATCGCAGAGCTCAACATATTTACCATGTTAATGCCTCAATATCAGAAGCAAAATATTGGCTTTATTACACAGATTAAATTGCTGCTGTTGTTTTTTCATTATCGGATGCATCCGATATGTTGATAGGTATTTCAAAGCCAATCATGTCAATGTTTTTGACAAGGAACACGTGTTGAGGTGTGTATTGATTCGCATTACTAAGGTCCTTTGTGTTATGAAATTCTTTATGTTCAAGCAATATGAACAGTGGGAGTTTTGTGCAATACAAACGTCAACCGCATATTCTCTAGTGTGAATATTCCTTTTGCTGCTCGTTTGACCCATATGGACATATGCATGACTATGAATAACTGTTATATGTGCTACAGCCTATTTTAATGTCGCGCGAGAATCGTCGATTTGGCCTATGATCACGAAGGGGGACTTCAGTTTTCTATTTTGCAATCAACACAACTCCCGATTAGCACTGGGGGAAATGTTCTTGCTGCTATTTGGTTCGTGCTCAAAGGTGATCTCAATGTAGTAAAACATGATCTCAGGAGTGTTAGGGCACTAAGCTGACAATGGAGTTATTTTACCCAAGTACCAGTTTCTACCAAATCTTTATAAACTATTGCTGTTCATCAAAAACCGATCAGTTGGTGGTCAGACCATTCTAACAATTCTTCTCCTTCCGAGTAGTGGTACGATTACCAATTACAATGACGATTTTCAAACCCACATTCTTACTTAAGTTCATTGTTAAAAATCTTGAACGAACAATAGAATATAAACATTGTTATATATGTGCAACAAATGTTGCGTAATAAACCGTTGGATCTGCATATATGGATATAATTAGACGACTTTAATCTAAGAACGCATTGATAACAACAACAAGTTAACGGCATAACAACTCCCCACACCCACTCCCTGCTCTCAGTACAATCAGCTATCATGTGCTTTATTTGATTCGTAGTTAGACTGTACGGCATGAGCTAGTTGATTTACCAACTGCATTCGACACGGTAAATCGCGATGCGCTCCTTTTAAGAATAACAATTATCGATATCATCATCATTTTTGTTGAAAAGCATACACAAATATGCTTTGAGCACTTTAATCCTGGTCGAAAAACGGGATTTTACTAAAATTACTGCTACCGCATACGAGGTTAAAGATGTCCCGTGAACCGAGTACTTCCTAAGTGTAATATAAATCTCCATGCTTGAAGAATAGAAAATGGAAACAAGTACCCAAACCATGATCAAAACGAGAATTAAGCCTCTTGAGCAGCCGGTGCAAAGCCATCTTATGGCATAGTAGACATTCAACGTAATCCCGTTATATATATATATATATCATTAGTTCTACATTTTCATATAGTCAAAGGAAATGTAACGAAAATATTGTGAAAACTGACTAAATGGTCGGTACCATTCTGAAGGTCTAGGACATTCATAGGATTAGCCAACACATATACCATAGTAGATATATACATAATTAGAATTCTATTTATTACTCAAATCAAATATCAAGGGATTTGGTGGATAAACATTTACCAGAAATATGGAGATTCCAGTGCAAAGGCGCGGAACCACAGAAAGCATATGTCATTTGCTCTCACATAACCTTTGGCACATCTGAAGGCTGTACATATGGATGGGCAATGTATTGATGTTTATTGCCTCATCACAATAAGATAACTATAATACGCCGTGAATGTTTTGCCTCAAATGTCAATCTACAGTAAATAAGAACTAACGGGGAAATCCCAAAAATCTTGCACATTTAACTCGTTATTCAAGTCAGAAGTTTGGTAAGCGTTTGCTCGTCCGCTGGAAACACAGCAGTAAAGTATTTTTTTTCAATTGCTTACCTCCTGTACCTTTTGTGCATTGTACACTATTGTTTGTAAGCGAGGTGCTGTCGCAAGCGTTTTACAACTCCTTGAAATACAGATGTTGCGATTCAACTAATATATTGCATCAAATAACAAAACCATGCACGACAGTACAAATATTAGCACTGAGGGTACAATGTTATTTAGATAATATTCAGTTATCTGATTACAGTCCTGTGTTTCAATATTTAATAACTACATGTTTATATGCTTGAATGACGAAATAGCGTTCCTCCCGACCACAGCACTTTAAGCACACTGAATCAAAAATAAATATACCTGACCAATATTAGTAGTATTAGACGTAAGTACAAGTGTCTTCCGTAATTTCTTTAATCATGCCGGTCATGTGAACCTAGGCCAAGGGCTTTAAATACTCTCCAGGGTAACTGTTTGTGACACTTCGAGTTGGAACCCGCAGCCGATAGGTTACAATGCAACGCAGCTAAAAACAGTGCCTTGGGAAATTAGCTCATGCAGAGTTTCGAACCCCTCATTCATCAGTTCTAAGGCAAACACAACACTGAGGGCAGCAGCTGTGTCAAGCACTAGAGAATATGCTTCTGCTGTTTTGTGTTGCCATTGCCTTGACAAATGGTTGTACTCTACCGTTGGATATTATGCATCCAATATTGTTGCGATCAACAAGAAACTTAATTGTTGTGTTACCATACACTGTAAATGCCATTTGAAGTAACATGATACGGGGTCATTTTGTGCAATTGTCAAGTTATGCATTCATATGCATTATATTGTTGTAACATTATGCAGTATATTCTAGAAAATACTGCATTGAAAGAGTTAAATCGGCGAAGTCGTTGTATAAATATAAACTTTTAAGCAAACTTAACTATCACAGCATAGTGTTTTTTCCTGGTGGGGTGTTAGACGCTGGTTTTTACTATATGATTGCATCTGAGGATACTGATATGGGGAATGGAACATACAGTGAATCTAATTATTTGTAATTGCATATTTCTGTCAGCCTTGACTTACTCGTTAGTTCTACAGACAACTTCCTTTATTCATGCGTCATCGGAGCATTGCATTGCCATATGGATCGTCATAGTTACCAATTGTATGTGATTAAAGTTATTTAAGTTTATGTAACTAAGGTCCTCCTATAGATGTTGGTCACGGACAATAATGCACACGACCATAGTTGAATTAATTGGCTTGGAGAAGGGCGCGTCTTACTTCAGTCACTATTGATGAGTCGATTGTGCTTGCAGTTTTCCTATGTGAATTATATTGAAAATTCGACTGCGCTTCTCCATGGGTCATCTCTCACGTCAATTGGCAGTATATTGTAGAATACTGTTTCCATCAGTACGAACAAGTAGCTTTTTCATATAAAGCAGCGGAAGCAATATTAACAGTGGGCAGAACTTTGCATTGAATAGTACACACACAGCTGTGTATTAATTGGGGATACTTACTTGCAAATTAGAAGTTTTATATTACAAACGTACTGATGAAAATTATTTCGTTATAACCCGTGTTTAGATTAAACTCCAGTGGTAAAACAAATAATATGAATTATCATGACAAGATTCGAATAACGAGACCATTTACAGGAACAGCGAATTGGACTACTCAGCCCAACAAAAAAACAAAGTACGAGTAGAACAACAATAACAGAGATTACCACGGGTAATTTGAAGCATCCACATGGTCGCTAACAGACGGAATGAGACGTGGTGTTTCATAACAAAGAAACAACCAACCAACCCTGCAGGTTCATTAATGCTGCGAATTGTAAGTTCGTGTGACAGAGAAATGAGCTGCAGAAAACATCATTAAACTTAGAGTAATGTAGCCTAACATATCTGACTTCACGAATGATTGCAACATAAAAGAAGCCCCTGACCAGCAATATAGTGTAATCGTCTTCACACAAGGCAACATACTGTATTGACAGGTTTGCTAAATACAACAAATCAACATGTGTGAGGCCTGCGTGTTTAATGTAGTACCTTGCGTAAAGTACGCATCGTAACGCCCTGAAAATGACGTTAAAGTAGGCAGAATACAACCAGAGTTCTTATTGCATAGTACAAGCAGTGCCAAATTTTTCTATAAACATTATATCACCAAGCAAAAGGAAGTATATGCCTATGCTGGAAATGGATGTTCGGAATGTCGAAAATATTCCTATACAGGCTGCCATGCGCATGTGTATATTGTTGTAAGGACCATCATTATGTATGGCGTTGCACTTGTACAAACCAATTAAACCCAATAGGTTGGTTAGCTTTGTAATCGATCATGATGGCAAATTAATTGCAGACACTTTTCAGATACTGCTGTGATCTATTATTATTATTGCCTTAATTTCCTTCCCTACTTCGTTTCCCATTCGTTTCCTGCGTTAAGCGCGTGCGAGGAAGCGGATAAATATAGTCGTCATTCAAGAATCAAATCAATGTCATCGTCACATAAATAATATTGGCATAAAACGAAAGCGATATCACATTCGTCTTGATTAACGCAAATCAGAAAATGTTCAGATATGAGTATACAATGCTGAACGCTAACGGATACAAACGCAAGAACAATCTTTTGAAATCAGCATGTATGACACACCGATGGAAATGTTGTGATTAAAAAATACAATTTGTCTTGTGTGTTGCTACCTAGGTACAGGTCCTGATTCCACGATTATCCTTTGATAAAGCTTCCACTACGGAATTAACGAACTACACAATAGCTGAACTGTGCATTGCAGCAAAGCAACTCGGAACATCTAAGCGCATGCTAGAGCGCTTGTAGGTAACATATATATTTGTGAACATATCATTTGCGCTTGACCGCGGCTGATATCCCCGCGTGCTGGTGTTAGATATATTAAGCACCAACTGATAAGGATGCAAGGGGGATATAGGGGTTCGTTTATCTATCCATGGCAAACACAACAGAGGTTGATTCATTATAAAGGCGCATAGTGATACCCATTTCTGTATACCGCTGCCGATACCACTGTAGTGAATGACACTGCTGTAGGGAGAGATAAAGCGGGAGAAACAGACAGAGTAAGAGAGAATAAGTGAAAAAAAAGAGAGTGAGAAAGAGTGATAGAGAGAAAAGAAGAGAGTGACATTGTTAGTTTTATTTAAGGGCACAAACGTTTTAGGTATAGATAATTTCTATAGATAGTACCAATGTTTTTGTGGATAATGCGTACAATTGTTTTGCAAGTGTACGCAACAGCCCAGATAATTTAATTGGAGAGGTAATTGAAATGCATGCGTCGTTAAAACCAACAAGTGCCAATGATTAGACTCACGGAAATGAGGCGGCGTAATTAGCACAAACTAGGTATCATAAACTAGCCACAAGGCACAATTAGGAAGAAATGCCTCTGCTCAACCGCAGAACATATATATATATATATATATATATAAATATGTAAATATATAGATATATATGTATATATATATAAATATATATATATCTATAATATATATTACATATATGTATATACATATATATATATATATATATATATATGAATATAAATATACATTTATAAATATATATTTATATATATATATAAATATATATATATATATATATATGTTTAATATCTATAAAAATAGATATATATACATATATATATATCTATATATATATATATATATATATGAATATATATAAATCCCTTATAAATATAATATAATATATATACATGTTTATATACATATATACATATATATAATAATATATATATATATATATATCTAGATATATATATATATACATATATATAAACATATATAAATGTATATATAAACATATATACATATTTATATTATATATATATATATATATCTATATATATATATTTATATAAATTTTTATACATATATATTTCAATATATCTCTATAAATATATATATATATATATATATATATATGTATATATTATATATATATATATATATATATATATATATATATATATGTATATATATGTATAATAGTTAATATATATATATCATTAATATATATATATATATATAACGATACATATATAAAGAAATATACATTTATAAATATATATTTATATATATATATGTATATATGTACATTTATATATATATCAATATTTGTATATATATATACATATATATATACACATATATATATACATATATATATGTATATATATACATATGTATATATTTATATATATATATGTGTGTGTATATATATATATATCTATATATATATATATATATTTAGGGATATATATTTATATACATATATATAACAATATATCTTTATAAAAGATTCATATATATGTATATATATATCTATGTATATATATATATATATTTATATATATATATATATTTATATATATGTATTTATATTAATATATATATCTATATCATTAAATATATTTATATATATATAAAGATACCTACATATATAAATATATATACCTATATATGTAAATATATATATATATATATATATATATATAGATGTATATATGTATAAATTATTATATATGTTTATATATATATACCTATACATATATATTCATTTAATATATATATATATTTAAATATATATATGTATATATTAATATATATATATATATATGTATATATATATATATATATATATATATATATATATATATATATATATATATATATATATATATATATATATATATATATATATATATATATATATATATATATATATATATATATCGACAAATTCATAGTATTGTTCCTCTAGTTACCTTTTCACGAATCATCATATCAAAAAATCGTGAACATATGTTCCACTTATGACGGAAAACGCGTTGAACAAAAATTCTATCATTTAAATACCATCGCAAATGGTGTCGGTAAACAAACGGCCGACCAGTGTATCGGCAATGTATGGGCACTTATTGAATGTTAGTATATAGTTCATCACCGCGGAGACGCGTTTGTGTCTTCAGAGAGAAACAAAGTCGAGTGAATTATGATTTGCACAATCATCATACAATAAATATTACCGCATATGTATGTAGCTTTTGGAATAACATAGTCAGTTAACGAATCGTTGAAGAGCTTGTTTATCGGATTACGTTTGATGTAAAATACCCTAATTTTATGTGAGGTTTTTATTGTGTACAGAGTTTAAAGAGATACGCATGCCCGCTGAACAAAACATTAATGATATAAGATGTATACAAAGCCATGTTAAGAATAGTCTTTCCCTTTTTGTTGTATTGCGCTGTCCATTGATGAATTGTTTTGCAAACGCATGGTTATGGCATATTCATGTTCTTTTTATGCACCTTTAGTGATTTTGAACCGGGAAATGTTTGTCATACTATTTCGAGTCTACCAGTTCCATTAAACTCGAAATACGAACGAACATGGCGTTGAGGTCATAAAGCCAAAGAAAGAAGTTTTTCTCTGTCGCTTTGACTATTGAACAGGGGGCGTGCCACGCGCTTAGAAATTTCACGGATTGTTTCACTGATTGATGCCGCTCTATATTGCTTTTGAGTGTTATCACAAAAATAAATATTTGAAGCAGCGAATTAGTATACTAGGTTGTATAAAGATGCAAAAACACCTGGTTTTCCGAGTGAAAGAGGCCGATGAAAACGAAGTTCCTTAATATCGGAAAAAATTATTTCCCATAGAGCTTCCCTTTTCAATCATGAATCTGTATCAAGGAATCTTTGTAAAGTTTATCTGACTTCATTTAATTTACATCGAGTGATACGCTATTATTTGCCAGGTATCGATTGCTTCAACAATATCATCGACCACGCTGACGTGCCTTGGTCGTATGCTATCGGTATGCGTTTATGACCACCGTATTCACAACTGAACTGATCAATTAATCTGTTATATGAAGGCTTGATCTCTCTGTGATGTTAGACCAGTTTGGCTTTGAGTCAGACATGCCTGATATCCCCGATGTCCATTGCTCTATGGACTGGACAAAAAGGCACAAAACAAGTTATTTTTTTCATCTTTCACTCCTTTTATGTATGGAATTAACTTCACATCTTTGACTACCTAAGGCAGAACGTGGGATAAATTGTAAATCCTGATATGATCAAATATATCTCATTTTGTGTAAATTCTATAGCTGATATTTTAGTAATGGGCAACTTTAATTTTTATAAATGGGATGTTGTGTACTTTACAAGGCACGAAAATATCATGTTCATATTTTTGTAATGTTTGGTGATGCCAAAGAAGTTACCTGTTGTGATTCTATTTAAATATCCACTCAGCATTTATAAAATAAACATGTATTCATCCTCCATTATTGTTGTTATACCTACACACCATCATCAACTTTCAATGATGATAAAATTATGGATGACCATTGCAATTTTTATGTTTATTACCAATTGTGATGCATGACTACATTCATGATATATAATTGATTGGTTTGTGGGTTCCAAATCTTTCTAATAAGACCAGATGATTCATAATTGTCAATGATACATTAAAGCTGAATGAACAATCAGTGTATCTACTTGAAACATAGAGATGATGAAATCGATTGCAATTTTATCTAGCGTCCATTACAGTCGTGTAGCTTCTTGGTAGCCAGCATATGTATAAAATAAGCTAAGATACACACAGGTTCGTCAAAGGTGCGAAAAGATCTCCTTTAAATCTTCGATTCTTGTCACAGGATCTGCCCCTAGACAAAGTACATAAGACAGCTTGAGTGAGGCAAACTGTTATAAAAACATTCGGCCTAATATCGCGTTGTGCTCAGGAACGCCACACTAAGGTTCAATGTCGTCGCCCGTCCTTATCGATATTTGTTCCGCTTTCGTCATCGCTACCATTTTTCATTCGC
This sequence comes from Urechis unicinctus, assembly GCA_034190875.2. Lineage (NCBI taxonomy): Eukaryota > Metazoa > Annelida > Polychaeta > Xenopneusta > Urechidae > Urechis > Urechis unicinctus. The sequence continues at coordinate 28,222,559 of CM067353.1, read as the reverse complement.
TTTTTCATTTCTTTCCCGACCAAACGTCCTCTTCGTTGGCTATAGTAGATAGTCCACTTTCAAACCGTAATTTTAAAAAACCCAGATAGCTCCGCGTAGTTCGGCGACACGAAGCGCTTTATTAACCACTTAAAGTATTTTTACCTGTGGTTTCATCCGAAAGTAATACAGAGCACGAAATATCTTCGTATCAATCAGTGAAACCTAGATGAAATGTTTTCGGCAGTCGCAAGCGCAGTGTAAACAGCTGAACGTTCAGAGTGCGGCTCACACCACTGACGTCATCGAAACGTGCGCACCAATAATGCCACGCCCGGCGAATGAGAAGGCATATTTTTCCCAAAAATTCATTTATTAATAATCATGGCTATATCATTATCTCAATTCGTGCTAATGTCACTCATGTCGACTTGTCGTCGATAGTTTAACAGTGTATCATTGGTTCTCCACAATTGTTAATTTGACTATATTAAATAACAGAGCACAGCCAGGAGACGTTTGTATGACCAGTGTTAAACGCGTGTGATATATCGTATGGGCATGGGACGGAAAATCGTCTTTATTTGTATGACTGCATTTGTTCACCACATTGACCCAAGATGATGCATGCTACAAATGCTGTTAATATTGCATCATATTTCATACGCAGTTGATTTCCATATTGTTAAAATAGTGAATGTATGTAGCCATGTATAGAGAAGAACGACTGTAGACAACTTTATAACCAGAATCCTAGAATAAAACATGATGTGTCAATAAACTTTGGAAAATTACGCAAAAAAATTGTAGTACTAATATATACACATGGCAAATGCTATTAGCTACTATGTCAAGTTCAGCAGCCTCTTCGTTATGCATTGGTATGTCAACGGAACAGCAGTCTGCTGACCAAATAAATAAGCCCAGCGAGGCTATAGTATATTACCGCAAATCAAGTGGAAAGGAAGTGGGTAAATAGCGAAGTGAAGTCAGAGAGGAAAATTATGCTGATCGGACGTTGGGCTACAAACCTCTGCCTTATCATTTTAAAAAGGCCTCGTCAACAGCTTACATTTAACAAGCCAGTCAGCCTAGCATCAGTAGCAAGCAAAATGCAGGATCAAAGGAAAAGTGACATAACATAAGTAACTAGTGTAATCATGGTGGTCACTTTAAAAGCAAAATATACCGAACGGATATCCAAAATACCTTACTAATCGTATGCTTTGTACTTAATATATATGTACGGTCGAGACACGAGTATCCGACCATTTCCGCGCTTCAGTTATTAGGTCTCACTGTATCAAGTGATACCTTACGTTGCGCAAATACAAATCATACCTTTTGGCAATTTGCCCTGCGCCTAACTTCAGTTATGGTTATACGCTTCACACGGTTGATTCTTACTCTTAGCAAAGCAAAAACTTCGAAGATGCTAAGACAAGACCAAATTAATATCTCACAGGACCTGAATCACTTGCTGCTAGCCATGTGGTATGACACACATTTTATGTTTGATTAATCGAATTGTTGGACATATCATTCCTCGACGTATATAATGATATTTCAAACGAATTTGACAACCCATCTAACAACAGAGTAACGAATTTGTAAAGACGTCATATATGATAGATTGCTTTGCATATGGCTATTTAAGCATAGGGGCGGTCCAGTAATCTTATGTCTGTCAGTCGCAAGGCAATAATTTCGACAAATGTGCTGTCATGAATGGTGATGTTCGCTTTTTAGGGTGTATAGCAATGCTTACACTGGCAACACAGACAATCGGCATCTCCGTTTTTGCTATATTTACTCAAATACAGCCTGAATACTTATACTATGTGAGAGTATCTAACTTTGCCGCAAACTGAACAGACAATCGATCGCGACCGAGTTTGAGGAGTTTTCTAAGCATTTGCGAAAGGGCTTGTTGAGCTTTGAAAAACTATCAATTGTGTTCATGCACACTGGCTAGCATCGTGAAAGGCCACCATCGCAATACAAATTAACCGGTTATCAATTAAAGACATTACAACTGTAATGCAAACAGCGTCACCATTGTTCTGCTCTTCGCCTAAGGAAGCAATTCAAAGCGTAACACATGAGCCATTGCTAATAGTTTTATACAAGAAGCCACATTAAACACGTCTTCAGCAATATCGTTTTACTACAAGGCAGCCCCAATGTTATATTTGACAGTCGTAACGAATATTCCCAATATGATGGTCCGTTGCAACGGCTTATTCACACGAATAATAATAACATATCACGCAGTAACAAGTACTGAATATTAATATATATAAACCAAGATGCGTGTTAACAATCCAGTTGCGTAAAATGCGCAGAACCTGACCCCTTTTTGCGCTATTTAGTACGTAAAGTGATCATGCCTGAAATTGGAGCTCATCCTTTGATAGCCTCATGTAAAACACTAACCGATTAACGCACCTCATTCGCTATTTGCTTGAATGCTTGATAATTAAAGTGCACATCTTTGGCATAGTTTTAATTGCGTATCCCATATCATGCTGTTCAAGGATAATTTTACAATGCACATTTAAGATACTTTATCATTTCCCGGCTAAGCGAGCGAGAGACACAAGGTTAATGCCAAACATTACACCAATATAGAGCTGTTGACCTCCTATGGTTTAAAGAAAAGCGATGTGTTTGCATCAGATGCACGATCAAATGTTATGCCTGAACGTAGGCAGTTTTAGAGCGCTTGATGCAACTTCAGCTGAGTTGACACATTACACTAGAGTCACTTAACACTCATGGATGCAATGTGTAGCATTCCTTGGTAGAAAATGAAATACATAACTGTTTTCGTTAATCTGATCATAAGATGGAATTTATTTTATGGTTTCATACGTGTTATATCAGTTGCTATGCATCACATGTTGAAACCGTTATAACACCTAATGAGCTGCATAATCTTTTCAACGATAGATGATATTAATTACGCTGCGTTGCAATATATTATTTCTCGAACTCTATTTACATTTGAATCAACAAAGACCTTCAAAGAGAAAGAAGAAACATTTGTGTCAGGCATATGATGCAAATCACTTTGGATAGGGATGCCAAGTGGTTCGATACTCGTCCGTCGTCGGCGATAACTCACCTCACCAAAATTTACCAAATCACAAAACATGAAGTCCATTTCTTCCAACGGTACGCAAATGATAATTGCTTTGGCACTCTATCAAGTGTGTAACATATATGATTACATTGTTCATAAAAAACCTGATTTGCCTCGTCATTATATTATGCAATAAAGTAAGCAAAACACTGTACGATAACAATTTATTGACTCATGTTCACTGTACCTTAATATCCCATGCCTAAACAACAGATGACAGTGGCCATTGACTTATAATAACACGGTGGTATATTTACATTTGACGTCATAATCGAGAAATTCTGGGTATTGAGCATTTCTACCCTTAGCTGGTCTTCAAGAGAGCAATCGACAGCGTACAATCTAATGCACTTATCCAATTGATGTATTGTTTTCATGTGATGCTCAGTGTCTTGGTTAAAATGCCCAAAAATGAACAACACAGAACGAAGGTTAGTTAAATCCACAAGCTCAAATTGGAGCACAGTATCTAAATAAGGTATATCTATCAAATGTGCGGATGCTGCGTAGTCAGCACAATGTCATGTAATTCAGATTTTTGCTGGTTTATATATATGCCACTATAAGAAGCACGCCTGACCACAGTTTGCGATCTCAAGGACATCATTAATTGTGCAAACTGCAGCGGATGATAGTGTTGCCGTGACTAAGCTAGATGAGCATTCCTGTCAATAAACGTAAACCTTCATGTAATTATTATGATCATATTATTTGTATCAGAATAATTCACTGTTAATAAAAGCACCAAATGGCCGGTGTTACTTAATGACAAACAAGTACTGCAGTATTATTAGATCTATTTTCATTTTTGATTTGTTCTGCCGCATCAGCTTACACACTACATACATTATCTTCGTCCACCTGAACACTTAGCACTTTGCTCACTAAGTGATAGCCAATGATTGTACATGAGCATAATCCGCCCTTATATTCATTGTACGTTCTACAGTTTTGCCGTCATATATATTGCCAAACAATGCATATGTTGCATGATTCATAATAGAAATGCTGACTGACGTGTAGCTTGTCGGTTAAATTTAGTAATCGTGATGGCATGATAACTGTGCACCTGCGTGTAAACGGTTTGTTTGCAGGAAGCCAAGATTGACCCTGTTATTCATAGATACACCTAAATACGATGGCTCCCACATGGGATAATCTAGTTCATTTTGTCATCATACATTGCAATAAACGTGTACATGCATCCTCCTGATATATTGCATATACACCTCGAATGATTCCTGACCTAAAAACTTGACCTACAAGATCAGCATCAAAGAATATACTGCATTAAATAATCAGCAAAGTTGGATCATTGAAACAAAAGCAAAGATATGCTTGTGCAATTGGAAATGCCGAAGATATTAGGTGTTCCAGGGGAATCAAAGACAAGAGAGAGCAATGGACATGTTGCTGACTGGCAACTGTATGGTAAGTGCAAACACCTTGGCTCCAGTACGTTAAATGTAATGTTATTGCTCAATATAAAATGAGGCGCTGCTAGACGGCTGCAGGCATTACTTCATGTAGAAAAAGCATTCACCGAGTATTCGGGATACCATCTAGAGGTTACAGTATTGTAATTAAAAAACGCTATCATATTTTGTGAATCCGTCACCAAACTTGAATAGAGTGTCAGCATTCACAAATGATACAAGCAACCTTTTAATTGCAAATATTCCCGGTTATCCCTCTCGTCAAAGTACTATTGTCATAAATGACGCAAATTTGGGTTGCATGTTAGATTGCTTCTGTCTTTTGCACTTTTGCAAAAAACATCAAGTGAATTAAATATCGGAAATAGAGCGAAGTAAAGGATGTTTACGCTTGTAGTTCACGCAATGTATGATGAAGTTGATTACCAAATATTTCATATTTCGTCACCAACTACAATATTTGGGATTATAGCCTAGAACATTGGTTAGCGCCATGCAGTTTATAATCGGTCATTATTGCCTACACCTGTCCTCGTGAGAGGGGAATATGTCAGTTTTGTTTTATCTGGAGAAGGCATATATCACTGTATCGTATGGGCACTACGCCTGATTTGTGTGAAATTTTTACACAATTTGTACTTTACTCTGGGTATCCCACATTGGTCACACATTTCATTGCTAAAATGTATAGTATTGTTAATGTAATAAAACCAAATGAAGAATGTTCTCTATATGTAGATGATTCTCTCACTTGTTTAAAACATATAAATATGGTTATTATTGAAAGGCGCTTTCATCTTAAAACATAAAAAAAACGGCTCAAATTTTTCAAAAACTACAACCTGCAAAAACAGATATCGACATCCTGATCCAACAATCTTTGTGGGATGAAACGCTATCCCTGGTGGATGATACAGTGTGTATGGGATTCATTGTCGATAAGAGAACTAAATAATTTTACCCCAGATTTCTTACCTCCTTGAGAAATGTTTAATAACACTCAAAATAATCAAGAAAGAAAAATGCCCCGTAAGCTTTTTTATTTGAAACAGCCTTGACAATGGTAACAAGTTTCTTGACAAATGGCAGGACAATGGTAACAAGACAAATGGCAGTAACAATTTGAAATTCATCCCAATTTGATAGAGGCTACACAGCTCCTACGACATTCGTAGACAGGAGGTAAGTTTAGCCTTTCCTCGAATAGGACACACATTCTTCTGCTGACGGATGAACAGATGTCTGAATGAAATCCTTGCAAAAGCGCCTACATTAATCGATAAGACATTGATACTAATTCAATAATGAGTAATTGGAATTGGCATAAGCTATACGCAACATTGCTCATATGTTGTCGCTGTTGTAGTAAGTGAACGTATGGAAGCCATTTGATTCCTGAATGTAAACGCGAGTGCTATTGTCAATTTATAATTATCAAGCTAAATGTACACTTCTAAGTATACTGCAGGTTGTTATTGTATCCAAGTATATACTGAACGAAATGATCTTATCGCAAATACGTTCATGCCACTTTATAGCAGTAACACGTACGCACACACGCACGCATAAACTGTTGACACACATTTAAGCCGGCAGCCGTCGTCTCGTTTTGCTATTACGCATAATTGATATTGCATACCTGTCTAGGCTGCTGTCAAGGGAAGATAGTTATGCAATATTTTGAAGAATTGCTCAGATATGTCGCCTGTAAAATCAACAGCTCACTAGCGTCATTCCATTAGACTCATAATACTTTAAGATCACACTAAGGATAATTATTTACAAAATAACAGCAAGGCGGACTTCTTTGATTGGCACAATAACTTAATACTTCTTGGATGTTATTTTGTAAATGCACTATGCTTTCATTTTTCATCATTTTATCTATAATGACATCTAGCGCAAGTTGGCTTTTAGTTCATCAACCACTACCTATCATTTATGGCGCGGTGTATTTTGCACAATATAATTCATCACAATGACAGGCAGCAGCTAACATGTACTGCCATCCCTACGAAGAATATATTAACATATATAATAGGCGATCACTGAGTCGGCTGAGTAAGATTGCCAACACCAGCTTGTATCTTTATCACCTTTGATTAATACAATTTCGTTAGGTCAGATGCCTAAAAGTAACTTTCATTATTCATAAAAGTTCAACAAATGCCGAGTTACGCACAGCTGAGTTCTGTTATTGCGAATTGTTTGCTCGATATCCAGTGCTTTGGCTTATTTAGAATATGCAGGGGTGTTCAATGACACAGACACTAGACGATGCATAGGCAGTATGCATCTCATCTTGATTGGGAATATGTTTTTCAAACATTCGTACCGCTTGTGCTGTCAGCGAAAATGCCTGTTTCAACGTCCAACTTTGGCAAACACATGTATCAGCATTGTCGCCTTTAGCATTTAGGCTGAATTTTGCGCAGCCGTTATCCATCATATATTGCACCTGTTATTGAAATAGTATAAACCTTCTGTAAGGTTTGCCGGCGTTCCCTGTTTTCTTTAAAGAAGCGCAGACAATTGCAAGATCGATTCCGCGCAGCGCACGGATGCAGCGAACGACACAAGCGGCCCTACACTGCATGCCCTGCACGACAGCCACTGGACGCTGCAAGCCTTGCCCAAATATGTGTTAGGTAGGCTGACCTATATGTGCAGAACGTGCCACGTGCTCGCTGCTTACGCAAGATAATTCACTGGCGCAAGATAAATCACTGGCGTCCCGTGACAGCGCTTGACGGGAAGCAGGTGCTCCAAGACTAACATACCGACACAACCAAATCGCCCGAGACTTGACACACTACATCGCTTAATTTAATAATCTGCTCGTTCATCATTACATTCATGCAGATGGTTCGGTTATATTTGCTTCATCGGTTATCGGTTTAATTACGTTGCTAAAAGCTTCGGCTCAATAAACGCTATACGTTACGGTATACATGTAGAGAATCCGTTAATCTCGTTCAAAAGAGCCATGCTGTTTTAATTGCCATATGTGATGGAAGGCCCTTGGCAGGTGTTGATTGAATGCATTTTGCCACAAGCAATGAAATATGGTCGCAGCAACTGATATGATGTCAAATAGTATCGAATTTACAAACATCTGAGTAGATATGCTTCATGCTTCTGGGATATTATGTACACAGAATAGGCATGTTAATCGAGTATTCATCGATCCACCATTTGCGCCACAGGAGCAACGATACTCTATTTAGATCAACATCTGATGCTGATTCGCGATATGAAAAGCATTAGAAAGCAACATATAATAATTGCCCGTGTACTAAGCTTTCATTAATTTGCGAGTTACCGAAGGTCGCGCAGGCCCGATAGACTTATCAGTTTGCTTTTGCGGCGATACAGATATATCACATTACAGGATTATGCTGCAGCACAAGGCCTTTACCTTATGACTTCATTGCAACTAACAACATGACTCTTGCTTTAGAGACTGAAGCCCTTTATAAACCCATAACCATGTTGCCAAGAAAAAGGCACATGCTATTTGGAATTACATATGTCAAATTTGATAATCCGCTGCTCTAATGGAGGAAGGTCCCGGTGTTCACGTCAGACACTGGCTAATACATGACGCCAAGATAAGATAAGATATGTGCAACGCGAACAAACATGTGTAGAAAGAGACATAACAGGACACCAGAGAGGCTTGCATCTATTGAGCTGGTAATTTTAATAGTTTGAAGTTGATAAAACAAAGAAAAATAATTACAATAACATAAAACAGTAACACAAAGGTATGATGCAATTGCGATTACATTTTATATGTAGATGTTCATGTTTCACAAAAAAAGTGTTCCAAAAATTAAAACATGACTTAATGGTGCCCATTGTCATCGAGATGAGGCTCATATATACAAAAAGGTGAATAATACAAAGAAGCGAAAAAACCGATTTTATATATACATATAATATATAAACGTATAACGCAGCTTATTCGTAATTAAAACAAACGTTTAGTAACAGCGGAGTTTAGAAGTAGGTATTATTATGCGAGCAAGTTACCTAGTAATTAAAGAGTTTTCAGTGAGCTTTAAGCACTTTTTTGAAAGCATGCAACGTTTTAGTTTGCTTTATTTTGTTAGGTATTGTATTCCAGACTTTACAGCAATAGTTTTTCAAAGACATGTTCCGATAGCTTCTGTTGCTGCTGGTTGTTGTGAACAACATATTTGATGCTTCACGACGTCTCCTTATATCTGGATTGAACATTTTATTGAATAAAGGTGACAGCATGTTCTCTCTGTGGGTCAAACATGAAACTTGAAATGTGTTAAGTTGTTTGACCTGTTTTGCAAAGTTTGCAGTGGTTTGATGCTACGAGTTTTAGCAATATCATATACATTTATCCCATATGATATTCTTTAGAAGATGAAAACATGCTACAATTTTAAGTCTACCTTGAAGGGTATGAGTCTATAGAACAAGTGTAAGTATTTAACTAGCTTATTGTTCGGAGCATCTATGTGTTTGTTCTTGGTTAATTTTACGTCAATATGCAACCGCAAAGACGAAAATGATGTTACAATTAGACAATTAGACATAATGACTTGTATTAACTTATGGATGTCATAATCTATTCTTTTGTTCCGGATCTCTTTGTCATTAGTGTATTGTAACTGAAGCGCAATTACTGGTTTCTCTTTGACAAGGAGAATTTGTAAGATGGTGACATTTGTTTCCTTTTCGTGGTATCTAGATACAGGAAACACACCTATAACGCTCTGTGCCACGCCTATAGGTTGTACAGTGGTTTTGCACACAGGAAGCTACCCTCAGACTTAATATGGCCCTCTCAATCAAAACTCTTGTAGCACTATAACATTTTGTAATCGATGATATTAGACAGCATTACATGGAATATAGGTACTACTAATGATTTTAGACCCATTTATAAGCTCAGCACCCATCCCATAGTTATAACGCGATAGACACAAAATCACAAAAAATAGCCATTTAATGTATCCGCCAGATTGAAAAAAATAGTGGTGCACATAGTTACTCTGATATAGTTCCCATTTAGAACATTACTCAAACAGAAAATCGGAATATAGGTATAAGTTTTATCTGTTGTAAATTATCCCTGTGATGTCAACCCGACAAAGACAACAGAGTATTTGTTTTCTGCCTTTTGTTAAGATTATTTCAACGACCAGTGTTTACCAGGAAACATACCGTCAGGCCTAGAACCGCAAAGCAACTAGTGTTTATGTAATCCTATAAGTCAGTCGGTGTGGTTCCCTATTGCATAATTACTTTTCTATCACGTTTAGGATTACACAAAATAAATCATTCTGTTAAAACACATACCAACCTCATCATTACCTTACTAGGGA
>CM067353.1:28065133-28210133 GCA_034190875.2 Urechis unicinctus | reverse complement strand
ACACATCCGGTCACGCACACTGCTGGACTCATCCGAGATTGGTTGGTATCACTTTGGACCTTGCAGAGGACCAACGAAAAGTCCATATAGAGCCGGGAAGGAACATTGGCTTTGTCGATGGTCCTCGCAGTAATGCCATGCAAACCGCTGTTACCTGATTCACGGAAATCAAGATCTGTCCCGTTTTATAACTTGATACAGGTGTTTTTAGCATAGACGTTGACACAGTGATCAAAATGGCTAGAATATTTTCTTACATCTATAATCGAGTATTTGCCGCAATAGGCGTGGTGGAAATTTGACAACTTTCAATTTTCAAAGCAACATCGGAGTGATATCGGTATATTTGGAGAATACTGTGACTTATATATAAGCCATCAGCAAACATCTACTGAACATATATCGCCCCTCAAAACGTGTCTTGTGTGTCTGCCAATTCGAAGTGGAAGCAGCATGGTTGATTCATTGCCCCTTTCATCCCATAGAAATTGGACGATGCTTATTTTGGCCATCCCTGTGCATACCCTGTCTTTACAACTCATTCGCATTATTTGATACATCTTTCCTATGACGTCAACAACTATACAATATTGATTAGTGAGTGCGTCTCATAGTGCTAAAAGAATGCGACGAGGTCACATTCGCTAATCATTAAAAGTAGAAAGGGAACAATATAACGTATGAAAATAGAGAATCATTTGTACGACGAAACTATTTAGCTAATCAGAAAAAAAACCATTTTAACGCTGATTATGATAGTGTGACGCGTGTACAAAGAAATATACATAAATTGCATGAAAAAGATAAATGTTCGCATAAGCATCGAAAACAAGAAGCAATATACCTTTCATTTTTAAGTTTGACTCAGTTGGCCGCTGATAATTGTATCACAAATATTGTGATCCAGAATATCTAATTTATTTGGGCGTATAACACTGAATTCACAGTTTGTAGCTAGCAACTTTAATTCTTCAAGCCAGAGCCTGGTCAAATACCGGACTGTGCTTAAAGTGTCTTGCTGTTGGGAAGCAATCGCCAGGGATATGAGTGTCACACATTTTGAATTCAATGTGCTCTCCAAGTGAGACACGAGCGACAGCCTCCTGTGAACGACAATGACAAGCAATTATTTGTAAGATGGTAACTGAGATTGGATCGTTAGCTATTCCCCCGGAGGCTAATATCGATGTCTGGTGCGGCCCTGTTAAGTGTCAGTCAATTCGTGATTACATTATAAAGTCAATACCAAACTTGACAGAAGGTTAATTTAGTCGCAGCAGCTTGAATATGAAATGGCTGTACAAGCTTATTGGCATCTTAAGTTGTCCGTTGTGGGTTGTTTGCTTTTTTAATGAATAATTGCCACGCATCGGATCGAACACACCAAAAATTGGTCGAAACTAGTTAAGTCAGTGATTGTGTGCACGTTGGCGATTTGCAAAGTACTGCATGATCCTAATTGTATTGTCATACTCAGTGCCACTTACAGCTTCCAGCGTCATGCAGCCATACTTTCGCCGCACCAACCTGGCCATTATGTGTGCTCAGGCAAAGCACGAACACCAATGAACTGTTAGATTCTACTGCAGTTTCAAATAATTGATTGAATTGACTACGATTGACGCGACTAAATTTACTGGCGACATAGACTCGTCAATATTTGAGTCTATTTCAAACAGCGAGTATGTTGATCATGGTGTTGCCAAAGAATAATACAGATGATTAGTCACGAGTGAATTAATATACCTAGATACGGTCTGTTTGCCACCTGTAATAAAGCATTGCTTAGTGAATGCGCACAATTCAGGCGAAGTGATAATCTAAACGCATGTTATCTGATTATGCCCATCGAGATAGATTTAAGAACTGAACTGAAAATATGACAACATAACTGCAGTTCGATTAGAGGAAAAGTGCATAAAATCGGCCATCATAACTTAATTGCGTGATGCGATAGGCTAATTAAATATCTGATTCGTCAATAAATTTATTTCCGGTTTCTAGTAGCTCTTTTGCTTCCGCCCATTTAGCGACATTAGACTCGTACCCATACGACTGATTCCATATTGTACATAGGTACATCCGAAAATGAAGTCTCATTAAATATATGGTATCTATTTGTCTCTTCTACTCGTTAGACATTGTTATATTTTTACTATCAAGTCGCTTTATATCCCGCACAACACACGTATTGCAATGGTTCTTTATGCAGTTGTGCAAACATTTATGTTTTCTATGCAATGTAGGAATGATCCAAAAATTATTCATATTCCAATATATGATAAGAGGACTGTCACTTGCCATGTTGACAATACATCTATTATTTCTTTGTCATTCCACGCCTCACTATCGAATGCGGTGTTTAAATAGTTTTCTGGTTATCATTACCGATTCTCTATGTTCATCTGGATAATCAGTATAATTCAATTGCAACATTAAATGTACTCATGCATAAGTAAGCAAAGTTATTAATAAGGATTGATTTCCACTAGGAAAGTGCATCACTGTTTTGTGTCACATCGTGTTATATCGCGCTGCAGTATTAACAGGTAATTCCATTTAGTGCATTGAAATTATATTGCTACAAATCTTACAGATGATAATTGGATATAAATGTTCGCCTTTTTTTCTGGAACGGACAATAATGTCATGTCACGATTAATAATGCAATGTTATTTATTACTATATATGTATGATGAGAAAATCAATGTTAATTCGTATGAATCTGGGTCATTTGCTTACTAGCTTAGTCCAGGCATGCCTAGGTTGTACTCAAAGGTACATTAAAATAACGTATAGACGTTTGCAGGAAGGGCTTGCTGAAACCTCCCGTATGCCGGTCAGGACCATCATAGAGCTTTTCGCATCATGTAAATACGCCAATAACATTCTTTTTCGGTGGATTTCTGTATATCCCTCCCAATCGCGTCTTTATGGATCACTTGTTCTCGGTCTTCATTCGTTATTGTTGCCACTATGTTACACGAGACAAATGCATATTAGGAGAGCAGATTGCTTATCATTGAATTTAGCGATGAGATACAATTTGACACGTACAAAGTGATTCATGTCAAAATATATATTTTGGTGGATTCATGAGTGCGTTCTGTGCTGTCGACAATATAAAAGGCGTTATTGTAACACAAACGCTTTTTATTATCGTCAGTCAGACTTCTTAATATGAAATTCAAGAATGATGCATTTGACAATATATTGCGGCCATATATACAGATTATAAAAAGTTTTCACCCCTATGCCGGAATTAAGGCTAAGTGAGGGTTAGGTTTCTTGCTACATCGGCTCTTTAAATGGTCTATGACTTACAAAATCACCAACCATACATACTAAGTGCGGTAATCGTACGGCTGAAGCGTGTTGTCATTTTGCGCAATGTTGTTTATGAATAACACACAAAGTGGCATTCACGTTCCTGTGCATTGATATATTGAGCTCACGCTAGTGTATAGAAGATACAAAACCCCATCTGCGACGCCCTTAGGTGGCTCATGGTCCTAATGGGATTATTGCAATTGCATTGCTTACTCTAAAAATACCTAGGCATCAATATTGTGCAATGATGGATATGGCCTTTTTTCTTCTACGCCATTTCGTTGCCTCATTTCATAGCTGCTCTATGTAGAGAGTATAATCTCATGTCGACCCATATTTAATGACTTGACCGCAGTAAATCGTAGAAATACATGATTATGTAATAAATTTCTAGGTTGCTGTAGAATCGTCCATCATTACCTGGCATCGCTGCAGCAATAGTGGATTTGTGTGCTATACAAAGCCTGTTGCTTTAAGATCATTAATATTCGTGAAGATACATCCTGTCTGAATTTGAAAGCTCATTGTTCTCCCACGTAGAACACATGATTTTGCACCATCCGTCCGCATTGGTTAAATCCCTGAAAGTAGTTAAGCAGCAATCGAACAAACCAATGTTACATCATGCAATGAGCCTCGCGCGTTTTAAATATTGTAATAGTGCACAACGTGCTAAACATTGCATTTTTCTAACGCTAGTCAACCATAGTATTAATCGCATTGTAGAGTTTGACGTCAGTCTTCTGCCGGTGCCACAAAAATCTCATTTCTGAGTTTAGCATATCATTATATAATGGGCTGTCTGCCCTCAGCTATTGTCAACTTGTATAAATTAGTGAACAGTATTACATACACTGTACATTGTCTACCCATATACGGATTCAATATTGCGATAGCTTTGTTACGTTATTGTGAATTAAGGGGTTCCATTCGTGTCTTAGAGATTGTTAGTCTTGAGAGGAACAAACCAGTCTAATAATATTCGATAGCTGTGCCAAATGTGTTGTTTGCGTCAATATTGCGGAATTAGTATCGATCGGTACGTCTGGTACTTCATCACATTATTGGCGCAGAGTGAACGTTTCTGCTTAATCTTTGATCGCACATGTAATCTTGACGATTGCGGTGATTACGTTAGAGATCAACGTTACAAATAAATAGCTACATATACGCCTTATTTGTTGGTAGTTTCAACCTCGGACCGCGGACCTTTTGATATCACTGTTTGCTATTCTTCCTTTTTGACTTATATACATGGATAAATTAAAGTCAACTGCTGAGATAGAGATGTCGAGTTGGTAATAAGTAAGTGTACATATTGTTGTTTGTATAATATTTGCTATTGTTTATATCCGTAACAGTTGCATTCATTCAAATTTGTTTTTAGCTCTTGCTTAGCCATACCGTTAGAATTGTAAAAGTAGTCAGACTCGTGTTGTAGGGTTGCATGGCGTGTTTGTAGATGTCTTGCAGAAGTATCCCAATGTTCGCACATTCAAATGGTCGCTGAGGACAATATTCTCTCAGCAATCGACTCGGCATGGCTCATTTAAGAGATATATTTATCCCAAGGTGCACATAATAACCAATTACAGTGCAGCTGCACATTGAATAGCAGCCCCGCGTGTAAACTACATCAAAATAAATGTTCCTTGACGACGTTTTGACCTACAGCCTTAGACACCAAGTGCTATAAAGTATCACCGAATAGTCGAAATGTTGCCATGCCATCTTTTTCTAACATTCGTGATTGGATTAACATAAGTGGTTTTATCTCATTATGTTTACTTTACAACTGCTCAGGTAAGTTTTGTTCATTTTCACTTGCAGTTGTAAGATTATTTCTGTATTCATTAATGCAAACGTTCGGCGATAATTTCATTTCGTAAGCAAAACCGAAGCACGTTGAGGCTAGTAACGCCCTGAGCTTTCTCTGGAATTTTTCAGTATCAGGTTACGTGAATAATGCAGTAATTACCAGGATCGGAAATGAGCAATTTTCTGAGCGAGCTATGTAATAGTTTACGTGTATAATAGCCTGGTGAAAATATTCTAAATCATGCCCGTGTGCGGACAAATACAGCTTTAAATTGATTTAAAAAAATGTAAAATGTTTGGCAGGCAAAGTCTGATGCCTTTGAAATCGGTCTCTCTGATAAACACATCACAATGAAGTAATGTGCTAATTGGCAGAAACGAGGCGCCCTAAACCGTTTTGCAGAGAAAGACCCTGATCATAAGAGATAGCTATTAGTCGCCTTTTTTTCTCACCTTGCATAACATTATATGCGAACTCATGAGGATGTTGAAATGTAGTCCCAAAACGGAAAATGACGTGCGTGTTACGGAAACACAAGAAAATCGACTCCATAAGACTGCAGAACATTATCCAAAAACAGCTGTTATTCTGCTAATCTATTTCATTGTGTACATGGTGATAATACTAGTGAAACAGCTTGGATCCCCGCGGGAGGGACAACTTGGTTGTTATTTCCGCACATACATTACATCTGTATAAAATAATGGTATTTATATATTTGATATATATATATATATACATATATATGATTTCGGTATTGTCAGGATATTATGCAATTGGCATTTTTGTATGAGTGCAACATCGTAACAGAGGCTGATCATTGTCTGCCTACTTTACAAGAGCAAGCAGGTATTACATAACTTTACATAGATTTACATATTTGATTTAATTCTTTGCTTTCTAGGAACATCGCTGGTAATATGAATTGCACTTTTCATTAGAAATTGGTAAATTAAGATAGCAGTAGCCAAAGCAAATGGAATAATGACTCTTTGAACTAAAAGAAGACACTGAAGCGTATAAATCGAGATCTTATACACGCAAGATATGATCAAAGCTCGTATGGTCGCTAGATAATATAATGGTGACATGCAAGTTAACCTGATGTAGCTCGTACAAGAATGATCAATACATTGCTGACCACGCGGTTCTGATGATTGGCTCTCTGGTGCATGAACGGATGTACATAGTCTGAAGCAAATCAATGATATTCATATTTCATGATAGTCATATAATAAGTTAGTTATAAAATAAGCCCATTTGAATTGGTAACAATGTTTGTGCAAATAAAACTTATTTAGGTTACGGTACTAAATGTCAAAATAACATGTGTTTCATTTTAGATTAATGCATGTACACACCTAAAGAAATTGGCTTGACAACTGGGTCTCCCTGTCTGGCTTTGGGGTAAGACACTCTCCATTGGAATGAACTCCTTCAGCGATGGCTTGAGCTCTGTTCGAGTTTTCATTGATGTGAATAACTGCGAGGAGCAATCTGAATATATATATATATAGCAGGTTGATAACATATTGCTTATTAAGAATTGAAAAGTGAGCACATAATTATACAAAGAACATTACAGCTGGCACTACACAAATGTGCTAAACTTCCATACAACCCCAATATACACAACCCAATTTCAAACTATGTTATTTCATTGGTATTACCTGGCCTCCATGGTGGCATAGGGATAGTGGACCCTCTTTGGATCGAAGAATATGACCACCTTGTGATACGATTCTAAGCTTGATGTCTGTCCTGATGGGAAAAGCCTGCCAATGTCATTTAGGAGATGCTTGCTATCAACTCCAACTCTTTGTGTGGCTTCGATCCTATTTATTGTTAACCCATATATCAATACAGATTACATTTCGTTGGTTAAGCAGTACCACAGGGGAATGGATTTTACCATTGCGACTCATTCAATTACACTACCACTGAAGTAAATATTTCTATGTAAACTTATATGTTTAAAAAATAATACCGACCCTTCCACTTGCTGTCTTCTAGTAGTGCACACTCACATTCCGGGTACAGCTCCCCATGCCCCACGTGCTCATTCAAGATATGCCTAGTGACAGAGAGTCACTTGGCTCTGACTAGACCCGCATATCCATCGCTTGAGGCAGCACACCAGTAAACATGATTGGAAATGCTTCTGGCCCACTCACTCAGGATGTTGCAGTCTTTTCTTTTCCCTTTGGCCAGGATTTTCTTCTTGATCCCTTCATTTACATACAAGTGTGTGTTTGTCTTTAATGCTAACATATAAATTTGGTATGCCAACATGTTCAATATTCTTTAAATTGTTACATAGAGTGTTGGGTCGGCTTAAGTCACACAAAGAAACTAACCTTTGGTAACATGCCACACATCAAACCAGTGTTGGACTGTAGGTTGCTCTTCCCTTATGTACTTTTTCACCCCCAAATGTCTGTCAGTAGTGATGGATTCAATGGTTAAGCCATTCTCAGACAGGGATTGCAAAGCAAGCTTCAGACCAGCTATCTCCATAGCATTTGAATTTTTAACTTGGTTGCTCTGAAAGAAATTAACAGGCAATTGATGGTACAATAGACATTAAAGAATCCATCATATACAGGTCATAGATTGTAAGTTTTATACCTGAACAAGTTGCATGTCTAGAACCTTTAGTCTTTAGTCCATAAGGGTGTAACTGCCATACTTCGCAGTGTGGCCTGGATAACAACATCTGGCATCCCCTCCTACAGAAAGTGGGATACCCTGGCGAGCAGTTGTCAGTGAGGTCTGTTGGCTCCGTCATAGTCGTCTTACAGCTGGAACAAGATAGCTTCTTGAATGACATAGATATCGTTGGGATATTAACATGCCTGAACATGTTCAGTGTTCTAACATCACTACTGCCACTAACAAAAATCCCTGAAGCCATTAACAAATTCCCTGCAGGCATAGCTCCTGTAAAAGGTTGGCTATCCTACATCTTACGGAGTCCATTCACGCAGATTTGTTCAAAACAAGCAACACTCCCCCGTATCTGCTTGATGATGACTCTGCAGGCGCCCAAGCACAGGAAGCATGAGAGCAGCAGGGTCCTCAAACAGCTCTCATACACAATAAATGTTCTTTGATTCTGACTAGGGCCATCCTCCAGATCAACACCACTGTGAACAATAAGAATGAATTCACAACATAAGCATTCTGTGAGCTAAATTTTTCTTTCATCAAATAAAACCCTGTGATTACACTACAAACCAAACAATATTTGCCTTACACTTCTTCAAACTACATGTCATCATCAGTGTCCATCTCGGCATCATCACACATCAGCGAAGTCATAGTCAGGGCCTGTTTCCATGTCATCATCGCTGTCCACCAGTTGAACAGATTCTTCCTGGGGCTCATATTGGGTGCCCCTGGTGACACTTTTGGTCAGAAAGTTGCGCTGTGTCCCTATGCAGTGCTGCGATGGGCTTACTTGGGTTCCTCTTGAATATTTCTTTATTCCAGGAAAGATATAACTCTGTGTCTGTATAGACTTGTCAGCCATCTATGGTATCAATACAATAAGTATGCTACAATTTCATTCATCATAGCCTTAAAGGATGTATATGTTACAAATTGACTCTGAAAGACACATGAATACATACAACAGAGGTTATCCCTGCCAATGCATTTCATCAAATATAATAATGCAGTTGCCTTGTGACACTCACGGAAACATTTGCCTGCACCCCAAATGACAAGTTAGAGCAAGCTTCATGGTCTGCAGACGGCAAGGCACTCGCCCCTGGTGTAGCAAACAAAGAGGACGCTGTCAGAGACGAAGTTGCTTCGCCGAGGTCGGCAGTGCTTGGGTGTGTCACATCAGTCTGTGATTCACCACTGTCACTTGGTTTATCTTTCTGCTCAGCTGCCAATACCATGTCATTTACTACCTGCATGAAGAAAAACTGCTGGATTGATATACTGGCAGCATCTAAATAAGTATACGCCAACAGATCAGGACTAGCCTAAAGATTCAGCCAACAGATCTCACCTGTTGTCGTTGCCTTTTCTCCGAGGCGCTCCGTCGCTTACTTTGACTGTCATCAACTCCAACGTGGCTAAAGAGAGTCGGTATGGCTTCTTTTCGGAGCCTAGGTTTCTTACGAAATCCTTGACTTTTGAGCAGCTCCGGTCAGTCTCATAAGCACCATTCTCGAAATGATCAGAACATAGAACTGTCGTAAGGGTAGAACTCCAGTGTTCACGCTTGACTTTCAACACCCATAAGCGGCGAATTTTGCTGTCTTTTGGAAACAGAAAAAAACTCACGCCTGCCTTCTCATTGTTCCGACAACCAAACGCGCAATAATAAGGCATAATCCACACCAAGAAACGCACCAGACCGTGCAGAAAGACGAGTAAGTCACACGCTGTCCAACGGTAACCAACCGTGAAGGCTGAAGATGGCGAGGAATATTCGCGAACAACCCAAATGACGTCACTGTCCGGAAATTCATGAATTTTATCGAGCGGTATCTTGTCAGATTCGACGTGGAAAATGTACATTTAAAAATCATTTTTCTAAAAGAAAAAAAGCGCGCAGTCACCTTATTTTGGTACGATACTCTTTTAAAGCATAGAACTTTGGAAAAATGGAATAAAAAAATCTTTGTATTTGACCTTTAAGTAAGTGGTCCATCGATATGGTCCCAACGAACATACATTTGCGATCATTCGTCATCATGACAGCACTACATTGCTTACGTAAATGAACAATTCGACTACACTTTCGCAGCGCCTTGAAAGCAGATATATATGCGCGATCATTCAACTCAGGTCCAAGCTATGCAGTATTTCTCTGGCAACGGCATATCTATCAGCAAATGTATATATCGCATGTTTTTAGCGAAGTTTTTCATTTACACATAATCCTTGTGTAATTTCAAAATATATTGCATCTATACGCCTACTAGGAGGAATCGCTGCTGTGCCTAAATACTGTGAGGCATGTAACCATTTAAGATTACTGAGTTGCACTGTTTTGAATATTAGCCTGTAATAAACTAAGAAATACAAATTATGTGATCTTGTTGTCTTGATAAGGTATATACGATGTGAATGCCTATTCTTTATGTTTTTGTGCTAATCGAAATACCATTACTTATTTTGTTGTTCATGAACTGAATTTTCTGTAAATAATATCATCGGGCAACCAAGGAAATCGGGTACTAGCACTATAAAATTCACTTAATATCCTTCGTATCCAGTCATCAGACGACAAATGACATAAAAATAAAAGTTGAGTCAGATTAGGCATACTGACTCTGAAACCGTACGATCGGAATATCATTTATCAAGGCCACGTTGTCTCGTATAAACGAATTTTCACAAAACTGCAGATGACTAAGATTGAAATGCCTGGTAGCTCTCTGACGCATGCCACGTGACAGCTAAATACGTGGCACTGCCAAACTTGCGGTCCCAAAAGTACACCATACTTATAGACTACATGTCATTTATTCTTACAGCGCTGCTGCAGTATCGAGGTATACGCCTCAAATGGTCCATCCAGCATCAGAACGCTGCCCATTGATTTGCAAGATAAATCAGCACCAATATCATTTGAAAGGATTAGGCGACGTAGTTATTATTATGCTAGGTAACAAACTTATCCTCGTCTTAAATATTTTGATTATTTCGTAGTTATTCTCTAGCGAAACCAGTTGATCCACAAATATATTGAAAACCATGTGTATTCAAGATTGTGCCCTACTCTGTCGCCGATCGTGGTCAAAAGACTCTCTGCATGATTGGCCCTGAGCCTGCCTCTAAAATGTCGGATATAATTTAGACCATACTAAGATGAATCTAAATATATGGATACGGGTAGCTATGTAAATAAAGATCGAATAGCAAATAATCAAACAGAACGCTGCAATATTATCTGAACCTTGTGCACATTGAAAACCCACAGTCACAACAGATAAAATGAATTTCACATTTCACACACCAGTCTGGCAATAGGTGTGCAACGGTCAGTTTCAACACGTATTAGTCATTTTTAGATTGTAGTTAATCCTAGTCAGATCAAACAATCCATGCAAATCCGAATGATTATTTCCTGACAAACATTATCCACATTCAAAAGCGCTGCTGAAATCAGATAAAATAAATCCCTGCGTGGAAACTAAGAAAATTAAGCTAGCATAGTCCTACAAACGACCCACTTTTCAAAGCAGCTGTAATTGTACCTTCTCTCGTGCACCTCTCTCGTGCACCTCTTCGGCTATAGATTTGATACGCAAACGTAGTTTGTTTCAGATATCCGTAACTCAGATAAACGTAGGCCATCATACATCAAATACCTGCTTTTAATAAATCAAATTATCTATCACATCGATTTACTTAAGTCTGCCATCAAAAATGTCTTTATCTGAATGCTGAATGGCATATGACAAAGATCACCAGATGTGATGACTGGCTGCAGAGTCGTGATAGGGGCTGAAAAACAACTATTTAGCCCAGTTTCGAGTCAATAAAGAAATGGTGTGTATGATACCTGCTCATTAAAGAATATGTACTTCATCCAAGGGAGTTGTGGCAGTGTAATTGCCAACAAACACTGTCTACGGTTGAACATATAATGGTTGTCGCATTTGTATTATGGTTCATTTGAAACTAGAAACAAGTCGACAAATCTATTAACTTCACCATTATATCCATGTACATAATACATGGCAACCATGCAAAACATATCATTTCCATCGTCATTTCTATCTCTTGTAGTGTCCCTCACATGGTGTCTAACAGTTCTTACATACATGGACCATTCAGAAAAATAACTGCGCGAATGTCGTGACACACGGTGAGTTGTGAAGACGTAAAGTATTTGAACACAGAACGCAATGACGTGACATACGGCGTATAATGAGGACATTGAAAATATGACCACAGAGCGTGACGTGACCCACGGTGAGTTAAGAAGACGTTTAGAGTATGACCACAAAACGCAATGGCGTGGCACATGGTGAAGACGTTTAGCTGAAGAGTAGAGATTACATCTAGCCCAAAATCTGTCGATGGTATAAAGATAATTTTTTTTATTGATATCAATGTTATCATCTTCAAAATTAAAAAGTTGTTATGGCACCTAGTGCCATATCGGCAAAGTGCCGTATTATCTGGATACCGTTTAGCCATTTAGCGGACAATTTTCAACTAAATACGTCAGTAAAATAGCTTATATTTGTATTGCGGTCCCGAAGGATTCTCAAAAAGGAATCGTTTTGGACTATCTTTGCCTAACGAAGCTAGGAACATTTAGTGCGTTGGTGTTGTGCCCAGATAACATTGTGTCATTAATTCAATCATTTGGAAGAAAGTGTCTTGTGTCATTATGCGACATTCAGGAAGCTTATACCAATAATTCCTGCTGATTGATATCGTCTTTGCGGGTTCCTTGTGTTTGGACAAATGCCTCCCGGTGTGTTATCGTACATCTTGCAGGATGTTTGAAAGGTAAAGATTGGCATTTCATTGGATAACCAGAAACAAATTATATATGCTCCATTCCTATCAAAAAGGTCTTAAAGCAGGCTAGGCTCACCCCAAAAAATGTCAAATGCATCCATTTTTACGTCCACAGCTCAAGCAGATAAAAAATATGATTTTCAATAAAGTGCGATCTCTTCGGTAGGTATACTAAATATCACATGCAAAAAACCATCCTCCAAGGAAGAGCATTCATCAGGCCACTTATTGATCTAGCCAAATGTAAATGCATCAAATTGAAACACACCTTAAGCAAGAGCTGGGCTTTCATATCAAAACAAATTGAAGGATACCACAGCTCCAATCAATAACAGCTCAAAGTACTTCCGTCTAACCAATAAATGATCAAACTTAACTCTTCACTTTTGTATAGCCTGGTGGCTGGCTCTGTGTGGAATAAAAAAAATCCAAACTTAGTTGCAGGTATGTGCCTAGCTCTGTGGGGGGTAATCAACTTTCCTCATATATGTAGCTTAGTGGCCAGTTCTGTTTGCAATTATAAGCGCCAAAGATAAGAGTCCATGTGTCTCAATCGTTTTTCAATGTGGTTTACACATAGATAATAGGTTTTTGGGTTTGGCGAACAATAATGTTCAGGCACTCGTTAGCCTTTTGTTACCAGTTATGGCCCCTACCTTGCTGCCAACCTTACTTTGTGATTATTAAGGATAGTATTGTTTATCTGTGGCAAGGTGTTAATCTAATGCACCAATATATGTATATAATTCTATGTATGCTTATTTTATGTACATCATCTACATTCGGAGTTATGTCAACCTTGCTTTATTTGGGACCGACCATATAAAGGAATCATTATTTAAGTTGCGTATTAACACATGTCATTAAATTTCACTAAGAGAATGCCCTTAAATGTATTATGTTTTAAATTTATTAAAATTTTTGTGGACATTCCATTCCACAATAAGGAAATGAACCAATATGGCAGCACAATGTCATTTACTGTGTCTTTAGATTTTAAGCCACGAACTGCTATTACCTTCTCAAGAGTTTGTAAATTAGGCATGCAGTTTGATCTTAGTTATCAGTTGCAAGAGTCGAATTGCACAGATCACCAAATCAAAGTATTTCTTCGTCAAATAATTTTGATTCGTTGATGCCAGGTATTTGGTTCCATCGCGAATCTGACTGATTGTAGGATGTCCAGTGTTTGGATGAGTAGGTGAGAACAACTTTATGTCATGCCTGGGCCACCACTCCACTCATTTTATCCCTTACTCCTTTATAGCCTCAATATCCATCGAGAGTGTATCTAGCCTAGTCTATTAGTATTTGCAAAATAAATCATCCGATAAACCCTACCAATATATCTCCATGATGATTCAATGCGTCATACATGGGGTCAATGTTAGTTATCACATCAAAAGAAGTTCTTACAGAGGAAAAATATATAGGTTACTTATATAAAAATCGATATGTTCGATTTTTTTAAACTTTTCACTAGACAACTTTATATTAGTGAGCACAAACATTTAGCTATTCACGATAGCAGATTTGTGTGATAATGATGAGAGGATGTGATGTCTCAGACTTAAGTCAGCTAAATAAATTTCCAATCCGTGTCAATTCAAAAGGCAGGTCATAAATATGCATCAAAAACGCATATTACCAGTCTGTCCACTCATTATTCAAGCCAACTTATATGGGGTGCTAATGCGGATGCTCATGCGCAACACTTGCAAGGCTTGTGCTGCTGAATCATAAAAATTCAAAACTGTGCACTAAGTCGGTGTCGGTAGCTATTTATGATCAGTACAATGAGCATTCTGCTGAAATGTTGTTTATTAAATAAGCCCGAAATACATAATGTCGGATCCCAAAGAGGTAAAAGGCAAATTAGCGTGAATGTCAATAAGTTCAGTTGTTATAAGCGTTAAAATACGCACATATGAATATGTGCTCTGAAAGATGTAGTTTTTGTTTTGCAACTTAACTTAAGAAACGCTGCAGTTATTATTCATTTTGTGAAGATGTGAGAATTTTAAGCCTGGAGTTGTCTGCTCAATTGCAATGATGATCATTGTAGCTTGACGATTGATTGCCAGCACTGTCCTGACTGATCCATAATGTTATCGGCCACATCATACAAGGCCAACACGAACGAAGAAATATTTAACTATGACTTTATGTAGCTTTTCAATAACCACATTATTCGGAGAGCGGCAGACAATGGGTACCACAATACATTAATTCAGACGCGACCAACGAACTGATGGCGTCCAATTATGGTAAATTGCCTTAACTGTCTTGCCTCGAGACATGCAGATGCCACAAAATCTCCTCTCATTTATATCGACTGCCCTTTTGCAACGTTGTGTTTGCAATGGGATATATTTTAGGAGCCAATCTTACAACACTAGACGAATACAGCACTTCGTCTAAAATGAATTGCATCGCAGATGGCACATTTTATTATGTTGATTCCTGCAACTCCTGAAATGAATATTGCAATATAATATAATAATACTGATATGTGTTGGCACTGTTGACAGAAATATATGTTGGAACTAATAAAATAAACAATAATCCCCATAAAGATGTGTATGATTATGTTTCCTCCAATAATGAATTACTTGCTCATAACTGTGCGGATATTGTTAAGGATCTATTCTTCGTGCATGTTGAGGCAGGTCGTTTTACGTATTCATTAATTATTCATGCATTATTCATACTTTGAAACGTTCGCATATCCATCTTTGTAATTGAATCAATTTAGAATCAATGCAAAGAACGATTATGCGTTTACATTAATGACTTAACATGTGGTATAGACGTCACAAAGCACGGATCACCCAATTAGTAAACATTAGGCTGGGTCACGGAATCCATAAATGCTTTGGTCAACATAAAAAAAAAAGTTTACTGTTTGCCTGTCCGACGGTTACCGTTGATTGCACTTCTAACAATTACCTCACCAAAACTTGCTTGAACCTGCACTATATTTTCCTGAACAAGCAATGGTTCAGATATTTCGCTCAACCAACGTATTTTCGTCTTTTGGTTACATGTTAATCAATATTGCGTAATGCTTTAATATTTTTGTTTTTGAATGAACTTGCAACAAATGCAACAAGTCCTTAGAACATTTGTATTCATCATTTAGAAACCGCAAATAAACAAGACACATTTATTTTCGGATTTAATTGCATGTAGTAATATTTAGATTAATAGGGATCATAATAGCAAGTTGCATGGGCGCAATGATATTTTTTCTATCAAGATAGAATATTTTCACTGTTGCAAATAATACTTTTCTTGTACTCACGCGATGGCAAGGTGACGCATACGGCTCAGACATATTTTGATGTTGGTCATTTAATCACGCCTGTTTAAATTCACAGCTTTACACGCGGTCATGGCCTGTCAATCACCAAACACATGACATACCATGCATTCCGTACATAGAGTGAGATAGCTGATAAAAACCTATTGAGCCCACCGATATATTGCATTAATTGTGATTAACCTAACAACACACGCTATATCACAAGTGTTTTCAGACGAAGCTTATCATATTTTGCGTCTATATTAGTTGTTTATTATCATTTAACATCATCGAGTGTCTATCATTACAGTGTTCCTATTTTGTAATATGGAAATACATAGGATTTAGTCAATAAACATGTAGATGTAATGTATGGAATTGCGACTTAGAACTTCGCTGTTATGCACTTTGCACAATTATGACAATTATTGGGTAATCCAACTCTGTTGTGATTTACTCTACATCCGTCATATAAGTTAACCGAGCTGCACAGCGGTTATTATAGAATATGAAGAATGAGGTATTAAGAAAGCATGCACCAGAGAGCCAATCATCAGAACCGCGTGGTCAGCAATGTATTGATCATTCTTGTACGAGCTACATCAGGTTAACTTGCATGTCACCATTATATTATCTAGCGACCATACGAGCTTTGATTATATCTTGCGTGTATAAGATCTCGATTTATACGCTTCAATGTCTTCTTTTAGTTCAAAGAGTCATTATTCCATTTGCTCTGGCTACTGCTATCTTCATTTACCAATTTCTAATGAAAGTGCAATTCATATTACCAGCGATGTTCCTAGAAAGCAAAGAATTAAATCAAATATGTAAATCTATGTAAAGTTATGTAATGCCTGCTTGCTCTTGTAAAGTAGGCAGATAATGATCAGCCTCTGTTACGATGTTGCACTCAAACAAAAATGCCAATTGCATAATATCCTGACAATACCGAAATCATATATATGTATATATATATATCAAATATATAAATACCATTATTTTATACAGATGCATGTGCGGAAATAACAACCAAGTTGTCCCTCCCGCGGGGATCCAAGCTGTTTCACTAGTATTATCAGTTGCTAGATCTCAGGCAAAAATATCCAAGCTACAGACTTGCTGAGGTCCTTGCGGAGGGAAGGAATGTTCCACCACCTATTGCCTCCCAGTACGAGAAACCTGAAAAGGATCTTCTCGTAGGTGCCCACAGGTGTCGATTTAACCTGATCAAGAAATCTTCCGTTCCATTGTAGATAACCTGTATATTTGCCGCCCGGAAGAGGGAAGAATTTTCTAACAACTATTACCACACAGGCTGCCAGCACTTTCCTGTTTCTTTTAAGCAGTCTGTGCCATATCCATAATGTAAACTGGTGGTAGGCTAGATACCTGAATAATCTGAAGCAATATGTCAATAAGTTGTTTATGGTTTTGAAATATGTTGTACAGTTAAAAAAACAATTGTCATTTGTCAACCATTCCCTTACTTTGTAATTTTATTGTAAGCTCTGCCTCTGGATTTCATGTTACTAGTATTATTTATTCTTGGCTATGTGAAATATATTGTAGTTTATCAATATGAACACTGAATATTTTACACAGCGGGATTGATGTTCCCTTAGCAATAAATATGATTGTTCAACCTCAAACCGTCTTTTTTGGTAGCAATAATGGCTAACTTGCTCATTGTAGAGACCTCATCTCCAACAAGTCCATCCATTTGAATAGATTCAAATTTGGACGCTTCTAGGACATTTTTATTCAGGCAGTTTGTCAGGAATCTGGGCTGCTTGGTGATGCATGTCCATTCCTCTGTTATAGCCACCACTCTCTCCAAACCTCTGCTGCACACTCTCGCTCTGTTCATTGGGATGCAGTGATGACAGCTACACCTAAGTTAGAGAAATAATTAAAAAGTTATTGTAAATTTATATTTGTGGTACAATGAATGAATATAAAAGGAAAATACTTTATATACTGCATGTAAACATCTGTCCAAAATATTTAATGTGCTGAGGGTACAATGGCAAAGCTACATTCACTAGCCAAGTTCTATTGGTTGTTATAGTTACGTCTGTCAACATACCATCCTCAACTTACAGAATGTGTAAATTTCTTGGGTAAATGATAGTAACGATTATTTGTTACCAGTTAACATAGTTCAATAAAGCTTGGGAGGGGTATTCTAAAACTCACCATTCGTCGAAATCTTTTGTGGATTCTTCATCCGAAGCGGACCTATGAGTTAGAGGTCCCGGTGTCATTTCGAAGTGTGACTTGGATTTTTCAACCCCCGTCCGTATTGGCTCAAATAAATAGTCATGGACATAATTTGCCCCAATTGGCTTCATTTAAAAACAGTGTAATCCTAAAATCTAAACAATCGCTTTTCGCTTCGCTCGCTCGATCGCTGTCAAATTCTCTTTGAGGCCGAGCAGCAGGAATGACGTCACGCAACCTGCCCCTAGCGGCCAACCGAGGAAAAATGGCATCGAGAAGATGGCTTCGTATATTATTCCGAGTGGAACCTTATCGGTGGATTTTTAGTGGTTATGCATACCGGTGCAATGAATTATGTGTCCCCGTTAGTTAATGAGTTATTAATCTTCATTTTGAAACACAAAATAAAGAAATGATGAAAGTCGTTGTTATGTGACCTTTAAGGAACGAAAGCTTACCTCTCATTCCTATATATCCCCTCCAGACATGACTGGTCCCTCTAGGCATATATTCAGCAATTGCTCTGTTAATACATATGGGCGAAGCTCTGTTATTTTGTTCACGTCTCCATTATCCCATTTCAAGGCAGCCATTGCAGCTATGTATCTCGAATAATTGGCAAATCTATCATCACCAGCATGACATTCTTAAGTGGGTTAGTGCGGAAATAGACACTCAATTGACTTCGTTGGCATTTTTATATATATTATTTATTTCATCATAAAAAATATGGGATAGAGTCATAAAAATATGACAATATAGTAAAGTCAATCAGTCATACAATACAATGTCTATACAATCATTTTACATCGTGATAGCCATAATATATAATCTTAATTGATAAGAGAACATACGATAGAATCGTGTTTTCATAATCAGGTTACTCAGTACAAAGAAGACTAATTATGTTCGCCATATGTCCACCCCGACCGTAACGTGATGCATTCTTACGAATTCCCGAATGGCAGTAGCTGTGACCATGTCAATAGCATCATTAGCATCTGCAATCTTCAGGGACCCATATCCTATTGTATGGCGTGACCATGAAAAGTGATCAGCAATGTGACTAATCGTATTAGATACGGCTGAACCGCTGCCAGCCAGGGCTAGACAGCCACTTTATCTATATAAAACGTTTGTAGATGAGAGGGCAGCACTCACAAAAGAAAGATATCTTGCTAATAGCTGGGATTCAATGCCTCTGTCATCACAGATCCAGGGAAGTAAGTTGCAGTGGGTGATGTTAGGGATCCCCCAGACCAGTCGCACACACTTGCGCTTAGATGTGACAAATTCATCAACAAAGCGACTATGAAAGTCCCAAAGTTGAGATCCATAGGCAATGACACAATGCGATTTAAAAAGTTTGTATCGAACCTCCGGAGGGCAGAAATGAAAACGTGACAACAATACATTGGTCCGATTGTATTGTTGCAGACTTAGAGTTAGTGGACATGAGATTACCTAGGTGAATAGCACTCTCTGATAAAGGAACATTGGTACCACAAAAATCAATAGAACCCCCGGCCCGCGTCCGACCTCGAGCAGAGTACAAGAGGTACTGAGACTTAGCTTCATTGAACTTGAGACTCAGACTCACCGCGCACTCAGCTGCTATGTTTGGTTGATGCATCATGATCTATAACCTCCCTGGAGCTTTTCAAAACATTCCACGAAAAACTTATGCAGACCGAATACGCAATTGATCAACGCTCCCATGTCAACAATAATGCCGCTTTAATGGGGTCAAGGAATCCGTTTTGTATGAATTCAAAATCAATATGAAATAAGCATTATCACAAAACGCATGCAGGCTATTCCTATAAATGTGTGTATATATCTTAGCATCAGCAACGCGTGGGAGGAAAATAAGATGCCATTGACAGTAATCGGCATAAACCTAGAAGTACAACGGGTATAGAGGTTCCTGTCGGAATAATGTAAATCCATGATGTTTGTACTTGTTGTTCTTCAGTTAAGGGTGTTGTCGGGCGATACTTGATTCGCATACGTTTGGGCAGTCAAACAATATGCATGCACATTCACCATACCAGTACATGATAGGAATATTCTACTGCGTACAATAACTAAACATAGTCTTATTTGGTTTTTACAAAGCAATTGCTGTGAACAGGCAACTCAATTGTAATGTTTATTGTTTGAGGGGTCGTGCGATGGCTTTAGTCTTTAGTATTGACACATAGGTTTTGCTGTTGACGTTGATTGCTCGGTTGTAACAAAACCTTGCGTTATACAGATGGATTAACATTTTGTTAGATTGTGTAAAAAAGCACGTTTTATTCTGATTGCCATTGCGAGAGCTTTTTTTGGGGGGGGGGGGCCGTTTGATGCAGTTTTTCCGATTACTTTGTTGATTGTTTCATCAAATCACACCGCTAACACGGACACTTTCGGCGTCATCGATTGTGTTATTTGTCGCAAATATATCGTTTCAAGAATTACCGAACCTGGCAGTTTTGATGATTCTTAGTCATAATATCGTTTGAAAGTAACATAACGTTATATTTCTCTGGGGTGATAACGGACACGGAGCTATTTCAAGTATATTTGGCTGGTTTGTGAGACAATTGACTCTGGTTCAATGTGTTTGTGATGCATAATCTATCCCGCCTCATAACGGATTGAAGTATATCAATATATGTTATGAATCATACATCTGTACCAAGATATCATCAGGCCACATACTTATCCGAGTGGAAGAAGAGTAGGGGCTATATAATTAAAATAAGGCATGCTCCAGATAAAAAAAATAATGATCTTGTGGAAATGTGGCAGCGGCAATCAATCTGGCGGTACGAATAGCTGTGCATATTCTAATGAGGTCACCGTCCGACTGATGGTGTAATTCCTCATTCGCCTTTCCCAGCTTAATGATATATTGAGATATATGTCACTCCCTCTGCATCTGGAAACGTTAAAACACTCAAGAGCTGCATTATTGGATGCATTCATGAACCCAATGATCACAATGCATCGTCGTCGTTATGAGCATCGAAATTTCACTAGCCAATATATCTGAAGTTACATAAGATAAGTCGTGCCTGTCTGATTATGAAATTAAACTATGTAATGTATTTGTATGCGATGCAAGTTGCTCGTCTAGTTAAACACTGTGATTTCGCTGGTACATGATAAATACAGACGCAACATGATTATTCTTTTGATTTATCATGCATCAGAAACTACAGTACTCTTAGAGTTCTCGCGGAATGAATAGCAGATGTTTGTGAAGTTCAATTGCTCCACATAATTGTGAGCAGTAAACAGATGAGAAGTTATTTGGTGCACCTCTAATTTGGGTGACTGTTGTTAAGGTTGCGAAGAGATAGGACAATGTTTTGGCACCTAAATTCACTAACTTCATTGTGGATGCGTTTGCAAATGTTTATGCATGATGTCTTTTAACGCATACTTCCATTTGATCAGATCGAGCTACTTGTTTTGCAACTAACTGATATTGCACATGTTATTTAAGCAGTAAATATAAGGCTAACATTGCATGTCTCCAACGTCGACAAGTTCGGTTAGGGATTAGGTGTACATTCACTGCTTGTATCAGCTGGTGAGGTAGAAATAGAGACATAACCGAAGTTGCATACAGGGCGTGGATCAATCATCCTTATTAGGAGAGGCTGTCTTTGGCAATGCAAGTTATTTCAGTAACAATGCAAAATCCTACCAAGGGTATGTGTCATAGTTACATATATCGACAGCCTAATGAAATAATAAATATTCTGCAACGATATAGGAGGCGCAACCATTGATAATGTCTACTAATATTAAGCCGATTAAGTAAACTTACCTCGTAAATTCTACTATCATCGGTACCTGATGAGTAATGCAATATAAACATATGACGGAAAGTACGTTTGTCAATTGGATGTGCCTATTTGGATTGCCGGTAGTATATGACTACGCTTAGTTTTGTAGGGAAAACTTCACATTGTGCTATGGTCAATCTTGACACCACATCAGGTAAATCGACATTTAAGAGGATATTGACAAAGTTGATAGTGAACCAGCAGCAATAACCACTGCAACATCGAATACCATATCACTGTCGTTCTGCCGAAAATGTCAATATTGCACCTCTTTGAGTCAATCTTCAAAGTAGTTATGGGTCGCTTGGATATGGTGCACACAACCTTGTCTGCATTGAAATGAAAAGCTCATATAGGGTTGTGTTGGACATTACAACCTCAGAATCTGCTATATATAATGATTGGGATCTTGTGGTACTAGGCATTGATTGTCTAAGGATGGGATCGTTCAGACACATTCGGTACTGATGATGAGCGTGGCTATGTTTTTAGCAGAACATCTCTCTCAATCGCTAATTTTCTACCACTCATTCTCCCCACCGATTCAGCATTTCTAAAGGGAGCCAGCGAGGTTTATAAAGCACGATTTACAATTGATTGATAATTTTATCAGATTTTGTTCAACATTGATTTCTCGTTGATGCGATTGTTAAATAACCTTAGCGCGAATATGGTTTCCTGCCGTGCACAAACGCTACCACCCGGTGTTGGGCGACACAGTCATGCTAGTTGTATCATTTTATTCCATGTCTGTCGTGTGGAAAGCTATTTAACTAAAGAAATAATGTGAGCTAATAGATTAGCAGGCATTGCGACAAATCCGCATATACCGACGTTAGCATGTGCATGTATATTTATATATATATATATATATATATATATATATATATATATATATATATATATATATATATATATATATATATATATATATATTACGTTGCCTGAAACCACAATATGAAAATTGAGTACATGTTTGCATACCCAGTCAATATACAATAGGCCTAAGTAAATCCAACTCTACTGAAGCAGCTTCTGTCATATGGAAATACATTTTTTTTGATAATTCTGACGGTTTGGCTCACGCGCAACCATTTTAATGCATTGTTTTTCAGTATATAAAATGTAGCATAATTGTAGCTCGCAGATTTGCAGGCAATTTATAATTCAGAATACGCACATTATTTTACTCGCACGCAATGCACATGTTATCAGAAAAGAGGTCGAACATATAGGCTGATCTTTACAGTTTAATTTGAAATATATCGACCACAAGTCATTGTAATATTGAGCAGTGTGTAATATAGACGGAAAATCAATTGAGAACATCAAGGAGGGGAAAGCTAATGCTGATGTACCATTAATTGCTTATAATGACACTTGGGTAAGTGTATACTGCCTATCGGAGCCTTGAATTTTCCAAATATAATTCACAGAGCCAATTATTTTAACCTGGGCCGGATGTCATACTGTACCACGCTCGTTTCGGCCATGGTCATGCCGAATTGCCTTCCGGTGCTAAAACCAATTTGAGTTGAGGTGAAAATGGACTGATTAGTTCAGTTTGCATTGCGATCGTAAAACCAACACACCTGACTTTGATGTACTGTTATAAACGTGCTGCTCTTAACTGATACGAGCTTTGGGCTGTCTCAATAGGTCGCTCCAGACGACAATCTCGTTCATTGCCTATAAAACCCAATATGTCAGTGCTTTTGTTGATGACGACTTATGCTCTATTGCTGGACGAAACACCATGGCAAATAATAAAAAACTTAATTTGAGTCTAAAATGATATTATAACTTGTGCACCTATTTGGATTGTTTAAACGCTTACGGTGCACATACATATGCGCTAATTTAATCGACCGATACAACAACAACAAAAATTCATGTATTTCTAGTACATGTTCACAAAGAGTTTTGCAATAACCAGTAGTCCATGTCTGTTCAATTAGACTGTCCGCAATGCATCCATATGTTCAAATATTCAACATCTCAATATGTTGGACTGATGTGCGTAAATGCGACTAGTATTACCCATTGCTTAAGGTAGTTGAGGTCGGGATATATTACCTTGACCTCATTCAATGCTTTGAAAGCCCCAAAAGTGTTAACCGATAATGATAACACAACACTGTTAACATGGGACACTTAATGCGTTGTGTGTGTCTACTTTGTGTCGGATATTTATGACAGTTCAATAAACCATCAGAGCATATATGTGAATATTTTGAATAGAAAAACCCTAGGAAGTGCAGAACCAAAATACCGTTATAATGTGATTGTATATAACCAGATAGTTTCTCATCGCTTAATGCAATAAGTACTTTAGCACAATCTCAGATTCAAAGTCGAATATTCAGTAAAGGCTGACAAATAATTGGAAAAGCTTTATTTAGCAAGATACTTCAAGCAGGTATTATTCATTATCATTCGCTTTCGATTTTACGCTTGTCTAGATTTCTCGACCCTTGGTTCTACAACATTTGCCGCCACAAAGTGTGCATTAACCGTCATTCGCTGCTGCATTTGACTGAATTTATTCTTTGTCACAAATTTCTCGACTTACGAAAATATTGTAATAACCGTTTGTCAAGGAGGTCTAACATCCTGTCTTTTCGCAAAGTGTGCAACGAACCGTACAAGGTCTGCTGCATTTGACTGAATGATATTCTTTGCACACAAATATTTACACCACTTACGACAATATGCCAATAACCGTTTGTCAAGGAGGTCTAACATCCCGTCTTTTCGCGCATTATCAAACAACGCGCAGTAATATATAGGATAAACAAGTGTGTGCAACAAATATTTATTCACCACTACGATATAATGCCACATACGTGCGGCATAAATGGTGTGATAGATATTGGAGCACAAGTCGAAAATAATACAAACAAATGTGGCTTGAATTATTAACACTTACCTTTAGTAACATTTATGAGAAGTACAAGTTCTACCAAGACTAACAACTTTGAGGAAACTCTTTTATACCGGCGCACAAAACGCTGTATTGGGTTTGCTCGAGCCATAGACGTACAATAACGCAACGCCATGCGGGGGTGGGATAAATTGTTCTTAGGCACTTACGTCACCTAACGATGGTGGCATAATGCATAGCTGATCAAAGGAATCTATTTGACAAAATAATTATTGGATCTGTAGTATTGAGGACCATCTAACATTAGTAAATCCGAGTCATGTGAATCCGTATCCAATGGAAACAACGAATTAACATATCCACACATTAATTCCCCATTTAGCATCATGATGCGGTAATACGACAAAAAATATTTTAAAGTGAGATGCTGCATTGGTTTCACAGACTGCCAAAGCATGGACATTAATACTGACTCGCAAAAGATTCCAAACTGGGCCATGCTTACCTTTAGGATGCTTAGACGTGGACCAAAGAATACAAACCTTCAGCAACAGCACTCCTCAATTTGATGTTTGCGCTTATGCCTAGCCTCGTTTGAGTGATAGCCATTATGGATCAGACAAAAGCACTAACTTTTTCTTCAAGTATTATTGCCCAATCTATTAGGTTCTTGTTAATCATCTAATCATTATGTTTAACAACAGCCAACATCAGCAGGAATGTTTACCAAAGCAACAAAAGCATTTAGCCATACGATGAGCATAGTGAGATGCCCCTGCATGCTGACCGACTCCTGTAAAAACAGCACTTGCAAGTGGGTCATCCCTGGTCCATGCTCATAGACGTTTGCTGCGTTTTATTCACACAATTTAACAGAAAGAATGTTTGTGCTTCAGCTTTTCAACATCTTACAATTAACTACGAATACCTCATCGTTTCTGTACTTTGAGATTTGTAATGCTGCATCGAAAATGGGTTCGACAGAAGCCAGGTGCTTTGTGTCTATTAAGCTCTAAGAGGTTTCTATCATATTCCATCTTAAGCCAGTGTGGATAACAATCGTGGATAATTTATCATCTACTTACTCTGGGATGCAGGTTGAGCAAAATACTTAAAATAAATCACTACCTCCATGGATACATTCTGAATAAGATTGGTATTTCATCCTCTGTCACATCGTTTGCTCCCAATTTAGCTCCATATTGTGCATTAATCACCGCGAACTCCGTTCGTTGTATCACCTTCCAATAAATGACATTGAAACGGTACATCTAGTTTTCTTCTATATAGTTATAGGTTATTATCTAAGGACTTGCTATATACAAGTAATTGGTAATGTTTGTGACCAATCCCATGCTTTGGTTCGAACATTTCTTATTTTAACGTCGTGAGTAAATCGCTGCCCATTTAATCATGTCAGATCTACAACCGTTGTGTAAAATCAACGTATTTAGCATGTTTCTTTTGCATGTTTATAAATCTCGTTACTCAGGAGAGTGTGTGTAACATTCTGTCATGGAAATATTGACTGTTAGGCAATTGGAAGACGTGGTGACAATTATCTTTATAAAAGAATGTTCAGTCAGGGGACTTTGCCATTGCGTCGTATATCTCAGTCAAACTTCAGGCCAGCGGGGTTATGACAGGCTTTCCTATAGCTTAGTTACCATTAACCTCATTGCATAATGTTGTAAAGCTCAGTTAATTTGCGTGTCAGGTGTCCTGGCAGATAGTCTAATTTGTATATGCTGTTTACTAGGACATTCAGCTTATACTTATCGTCACGAACATAGTTATATTGCGATACCTGTTTGGGGAATCAGTTTACATATGCAGGACAATCATATCGCTATGTCGTTCATCTTGATTGTGACACGTATTAACGGTGATCTGATGGTGTTTGCAGGTGAATTTGCTAATTTTGATACACTGCAATCGTGAGGTGGCGCTTCCGTGATTTAAACGAAAACACATTGAACTACTGTGATCATGTCAGTAATGCGATGAGAGCAGGAAGAATGTCGCTTGGCATAGCCTTTCTGCTGTCCAAACACAACGGGCAGAGGCTTTAAAAGTGGCGAAAACAACAGCAACTATAAGCAATAAATGTCAACTTGATAAATTGCCTCGGTAAACCTATCGAAAACAGTACGCCTCTCACAGACACTTCGCTGCTTAGTATTGTCAATCTCTTATGACCGCGCGGTAGCTGGTGATATTGGATAGACAAGCAACTTTTTAGGGCGAGGGAGCTGGCCGGGGTAGAATTCAACATTGATTGGCCTTCCCTATTCTGTGTTGGATAATAAATTTCATGAAATACAACGCCGTAATCTGGCGACGATGCTATGAACTCAACTAAAGCACATGGGATTTTTGATGCGTCGGCGTCTGTTAAGTACATGGAGTCGCCTGATCGGTCGAGGCTTTCACGGCTCCGAATTAACCAGAGAATTCCACGCCGTTTTTAAGGAACGTTTTGACTAAGCAACGCACGCCGCCCGAGAGGAGGCGTCTTCACATTTTCTTCACGGGCTGAGGCTTGCAGTTAGTGCTGTTAGCGAAGCAATACGTGGCTATTATCATATTATAGTACAGTTATATTAGCTTGTTGATCAAGGATGACAGAAGATGTCAACACCCTGACTTCCACTGACTAATTGACTGAATATTGCTTTCATTCACGAAGAAAGACACTCTTGCAATCATATTTTATTCCTGCCAAATTTCTCAGCGACCTCAAAAACTCTTCTTAATCCTAATATGGGAACATTGTATTCATCCTACTTATTTACTACTGAATAAAAAATGACCTTTAGCATGTCATGTTGTGTGTTAATTGTAAGTAATGAACAAAGCGCCCATGTTTTATAATTTCCATATATAGATGTGTATATGCACGTAGACAAATAAACAAGGCTTCCTTTTTGAGAAAAACTGAGCATACTGCCGTTGTTGCTGCAGTGATTTGACTGCCGGCTGCTGCTGCCAGGCGTTTCCCGCGCACATCTTACCACCCCTAGTTCACCTCACACACGTTATTATTGTTGTACATGGTATCGCTCGTGTATCAGCTCAAAGTGTAATACACTTAGGCCACATGATCTGCTTACCAAAGGCGCGCGTTGATTTCCATGCTAATATATGAAGCAATTACGGACTGTATATAGGTCATCTGATTAGGCCAGGTGTTCGCATAAGAATGGCGCGCAATTGTAGTGTGAAATAAAGCAATCTCGCCATTTGATTTTCGAAATCGCAAAGCAAAAATAAACAACTTGCTGTGGCAATTTTCAAGTAAACATCAATTGGCCGGAAGTCGAAAGCAGTCATACTAATCCCTACACAGCTGATGCTTTAAATATACCAAAAGTCAAACTTAACCTTGAATATTAGGCTCGCAAAAAAGTTAGTCGCTTCGCAAGATGACTTAGTAGTATCAAGTTAAAATGAGTTAACAGACAACAGAATGAAGACGCTTAAGCAAGTCTGGTAGTTAACAAATCCAGCGACGCAATACAACATTGATATAGTTCTTACACGCTGCCGTGTATTGCTTTGGTGACTAAGATTGTCAGATGATAAATGGCAAGCACTATACTGCTCGGTATTAGTGCTATGCGGTGGTCCGTGCCTTTACTTACGCCCAGTGCATCAATCTAACAGATCTAATTGCGCTACGAAATCGTTCACGATGAGGACGGAATAGGTGACAGTTCGAGAGCAGTTGGAAATGTGTGGCGAGATGAAAATAAAGATAGGTGGTGAAAACTGCAAAACCAACTAACAAGCATACAAAAATAATTGATTCAACATAATTCAGCCCCACATAGTGCAGTAAGTAATGCAATCCACTAATGTAAAAAGCACATGTCTCACTATCATAAAGTATCGTGTTTGAAATTTTCAGATCCGGTTAAAAAGCATGACTACCCAGCTTTCCTGACAATGAAATTCCCCATGAAATTTCATGCACATGTATTCTACATAATGAGGTCAAGTGTTCAGGCAAATACATGAACGTTAATCGTTTTAACTGAAATTTATTCATTGATCCGAATAATCATGTCTGAAAAGCTATCCACTATTCATTGATAATGGCGCTTATGAACCACTTGTTCTGGGATTTGCCGCGAATAATCATGTCATTCATAATGGTCATGCGTTGTAAACTCAATCATGATATTCAGTTATATTCATTGATAATGGTCACGCCATAAGCAACTTGATATTCATGAACTTCCATGAACATTAAATGACCTTAAACATTTATGGGATTGCCATCACTGAGCATCAACCCGTTGAACAGAATGCAACTTGAAAAACAAAAAGTGCTTACTCCTCACAAACACATGAGAGTTCATGCTTCTTCGTACTGATTGTGTCGGGTGAAAAATTGCCATCACCATCAAACGTATGATTCATGGTTCTTCATGAAACTTCAACCAATATAAAAACATAGAAAACTAACTTCTCACAAGCAACGAAATTCAATGGTAACTCATTAACTTAAATACCGGTCGGTAAATATTCAGCAAACACTTGATGAACTATCATGAAGTTTCATGTTTATTGTAACACTTATAAAAATCATGAATAAAAATTTTCATCAGTGAAGAAAAAACATGAATGATCATGAATTTTCGTGTGCTTTTCACCAACCATGAACATAAGGAAAGCTGGGTACGGGCGCTTATGAACCTCTTGTTCTGGGTTCCATCTTTGTAAATATCGAGTTATATCATGCCGCCATATATCGCCAGCGCGAAATGCGTAATATCACAACAAAGCGTTTAGCGATTCCAACATGTTTGGCATTACGGTACGAAAAATGCACGAAACGCACATAATTTGACAATGCAACAAACGTTGGCAACGATTGTAATCAAAATATATCGTATCAGTGAACACAATCGCCGCAGTCGTGCGTATCTAATCAAGATGAGCATGGTTCTATATGGGCAATTTACACCAGAAAGCATAAATAGGCCAATTACACGAATTATTTGATTTAATCAATTACCATTTAAAACCTCTCTCACGCCTTCCTGCATATAATAAAGCGGTAAAATACAGCGTTGCACCGTTGTGCACTACCGTAGTACACAACAGATGACGATATGCCGCATATGATATCAGAATCGCTTATGAGCCCCTGAAGAATGAAATCTTATTCGTCGATGTCATTTGATATACATCTTGTGAAATTTCGCTGATGACCGGAAGCAGTTGTGGCATTTTCGAATACGCTCTGCCACATACGGTAGCAATAATTCATATGAAAGACACTAGAAATTACAAATCACAACATATTGATCATGGTTCA
This sequence comes from Urechis unicinctus, assembly GCA_034190875.2. Classification (NCBI taxonomy): domain Eukaryota; kingdom Metazoa; phylum Annelida; class Polychaeta; order Xenopneusta; family Urechidae; genus Urechis; species Urechis unicinctus. The sequence continues at coordinate 28,179,905 of CM067353.1, read as the reverse complement.
GATTCAGTATCTGACGCAAGTGAACGACGTTTTCATAACACAATTACATAATCACATTAAGTTAATTGATATTTGGGCCATCATTTCCGCACATAATGTGCGTTCTGCAAGATCGTTTTACATTCTAATCTATTTGTGAAATCGAGTGACGTTGCATCGCATGTGTGATGTAAAGTCGGGAAGGTAAATGTCAGATAGACATATCGATCATCCAAATGCTCTCATGAAAATACATACGATTTAATGACTCGTATAAGGTACAGTTCATAACAACGACTAATTCTGTTAATATATCTGAGCTTCGCCCATCACCTCCCGATCACAACAGTGCTCTTTATCAGCAGCCGGTCTCGCTAATGATACGAAAATCTCCAATTACTCACATTTTGAAGCCTTGTATTTAGCATTACTCCATGATAAGACGGACCTACGCTTATCTTCTCTCAAATCAATAGTCGGCAGGGTACATCACTTAACATAAAACGCAATCCAATCACAGAATCTAGAGCCCATTTACATCAGCAACATAAGTGAAAGGGACTGATATCAAATGTATTTTATGTTGAACTGACGCTGCTTGCATGTATGTTAGAAGTGAATTACCCCTCGAACCCTGAAATTTGATTTAGCCAGACGGACAATAAAACATTGCAAACGTCATTAACACAAGACTATAAGACAGAATGGGTGTTTTCCCTGGCTCCTGATTACAGAAACAGGTCCTTATCTCGTTTTATCATTAAATAATTACCACCTGTCGAACGGCTGATGTTAAACAAAGCATCTCTTGGGATTGCCATCGGTAGCACATTAACATCTGACCGACTAATCTATTTTGTCACCTGCTTCTCGTATGATTGGTTTTACAGATGCACGCCTGTCTGAAACCAGCCAGGGTTTGTTTGACCTTTACCTAATTATTAACACAGGTGGCATGGTACATTGCGCTCCTCGAAACCCTCAGTGTGGCAATAATATTCCAATTGGCTCCATGAAATAAACCCTCCTTACAAATTGCATTAACAAAAAACAACACGAGGTGCAGTGGGCAAGGCTCAAATGTAGGAAAGATGCTTTTCGACAGATCCTTTAACGGGTCGATGACATTTCCACCACTAAAATGACCAACTGCGTTCGTTTGACAGCGACGTCCGTTCGCAATCACTGGATATCACATTAGAAGCACAAATAGGAAGGATTGAACGCTACTTGCACGATATTACCCGTTGAAAGTGATCCTTCGATATTACTTGGATTGATTTGCGTCAGGTCAATCTGTCAATGATAGGTGACTGGTCGATTGCGAACGATATGTCCGCTTTATTTTACTATCATGTCATATCCACGAGAACTATAACACTATGGGGATATGGTAGCAATAACGTTTTGTTATTGCTTGAAAAAATGTTTTTATATGCTGCTCGTCGAACTACTGTATGAATAATTTACTATCTGGTCAGATGCATTACTACAGGAAATATGTGAAATACATAGCAATTGTTTATGGAATCGAACATTGCATTTTAGCTGTTCTGCTCGAAATCACAGGACAAATGTTATCACAAACCGCTCCGTTGACACATGAAGAACCCCCCAATTAATCAGCGCAAGGGCGTATATATAATACACATGGTGTAACGGAGCCGGTGGTGGGTGCAACAAAACTGCCCACTTGCACTTACCGCTAGAAATATAATATTTGATGCTATGAGTAGGCGCTATATTTGCTAGCGAATATTGAGAATTTAGTGACTCTAATAATGCAATGTTAATGCTACGAAAGCTGTAATGGTACGTATGTTTGTTTATTCAAGGTTATACATATATATATATGTATATATATATATATATATATATATATATATATATATATATATATATATATATATATATATATATATATATATATATATATATATATATATATATATATATATATATGCATATATATATATATTTATATAGATATATATATAAACATATATATATATATAAGTATATATATATATATATATATATAAACTTATATAGCGTATATACATATATATAAATATGCATTATATATTTGTGTTAATATATATTTATATATATTACAATATCTATATGATAAAGAGAGAGATATATGCGTATATACATATATATAAAGATCATATATCTATAGTTTGACGTCCAGTATATATTTACTATATATTACAACCTTCCGTTATCGGAAGCGTAAAGAGAGTTGAGAAAATGCTTTTAGAATTAACAATATAATGTTTATCAGAGAGCGTTCTTGGAATGTGAAAATAAACGAAAGTGTATCTTTTGCAACAATATATATTTCACCTCCACATTATTGCTCTTTGGATCACAAAACATGTAAGTTGCATACTGTTTCTTCTGTGTTGTGACATGGTAGTGTCACCCGTACCGAGCCAGTGCTCTTCTGAATAATATGGACCAATTAGGGGTAATTACCTTTCATGTAACACGCTGTGAAGTTTTAGCAGCACTATATTACGCAATAGTCAAAGGAAAGAACGAATTTGGCTGTCTTTGCACGATGATGCGAGTAAGAACTTCATTTGCCTTCGAGTACAGAAGGACCACAGGCTCTGAGGAACATTGCAACCGGGGTAACTGCACATGCACATGTCAATTGTGACACGGCTAAAGAGAGGGGGCAGTAAATGATGCAGTCAATGAAGAAATTAAAAAAAAAGTGGTTGACTACACATTTAATAAGAACGACCAAGCTGTTACAATGGATACCAAAGGCTCAGTAAATATCAGAGATGAAGAAGTCAGTGAAGAAAAAATGGTAGGGACTGTTCCATGAGCTGCAACGAATGTCGAGAAGTGTGTTCAAATAATTCATTGTTGGCAGTTGAACCCTTCGATGATGAGTGCACTATTGGTACTAGATATTATTTATTCTTTTAAAATGATTAATTTGATCATTTTATACAACCAAGGCGCAATAAGTACAACTTTTAAATAATTTTTGAGCTGTTTTTTAATTTTTGTCTCTAATGATGTATTATAATGATCAAAAATAAGGTATCAGGGGTTAATTGGATGCATACTAAATATCTTCCACTAATCATATTTTGGTATATTTTGGATATGATACTCCCAAATACCTCATACCTAAAGCATAATTGGAAACTAATGCAATTTGTAGTGGGTATATCAGTAATATGACTGGACTACTGGTGGCTATTGAAGCGACGACAGGCTATACTTACGAAAATTGTGGTGAGGAAAATACTCACACAAAACATCTAAGTTATAATGCGTTAGTGCAATAAAGTCCACATAGTATTCTCGGTAAAATGTTTAACAGTAGTAACGTAGCTAATGGGAAGCGGTACATAGAGGGATATGCTTTTGAACGTTTTGAAGTACTGTTTTATTGTTGAATGCATATCATGCATGGTTGATAGAATGCATTAGTTAGTGCAATATAGCACACATAAGACTCTCAGCAATATATTTAGCAGAATCAACGAAGCTAAAGGGACGCGGTTCACGAAGGGATATGCTTTAGAACGTTTTGTAGTACTGTTTTATTGTTGGATGCATATCATTGTTGATGACTGGTTCTGAACTAATCAGCCGCCCTCCCCCACTGATATGCATATCTTCGCTACTCTTTGCTGCAGATGGCAGGTTTGAAACGATATATTTCGTCTTATATTTATAATTATAATCTTATATAAGGCCGATACGTCACTTTAGTTATATATATATCTCATGACCAAAGTGCTCAATGTACTGGGATAGCATGCAGTAGTTTCTTTGCTGTAAGATACCTTTAAACGAAATTAACCTTGTATACTTATTCAGCCGGTCATTGACCGGAATAAATTTGTACATATATCATGCACGTCATGAAGGTGGCTTGATTACACAGCCAAGACAACGAACGCACTTGAAACCCAACTGGTGTAAACCACCAGGGCAAACAAGGACTCGGAATACGATACGCCATACGAGCCAAACTTCGTGACTTGAATGAAGTCCTATGCATTAGACGCCGATTTAAACGCTCTATATGTCTGACAATGTTACGTTCGTGGGTTCTCGGTATCAATGAAATACTTATCAGTATTGATAAATGCAGCCGGAAAAGTACTTCTGAATTATGCCGTATAAAATAAGAATGACTATACTTTTCTATACGTTGCGGTCGAAACACACACCCCTCAAAACCACCCTAATATAAAGGCCACCAAATCTCCGTGATTTCAAATCCTGAGCAGTCAATTTGAATCGTCGGTTGGACTAGCTATCGAACATATATTTGTAGGTGTTCTCAATGGTAAATCCAACTATACCTCTCATGATGAAAATAAATGAAAAACCACATAACAATTCAATAATACTATGACTCTTATGAAACAATCCTAAGTCCATTATAAAAAGTGGTTAGTTTCTTTTTTAGATATTTCGCCGGTTCGCCAGCATTTAAAAACTTTTCTAGTCCAGCTCTTGTATTAGATTTATCAAAAGATTGTCTACCACCTTTATAAGAGAGATTTGATTCAGATATATGAAGCGCCAATTTCCATTCCTTGGACCTCTAACGGTTCTGATGTTTTAAATTGCAACGGAATTTGCTGTTTTGTATTTCTGTTTGATTAAAACGTTCCTACTTAAGGAAATATGCTTTGTATGGCGGTGTTGTTATGACTTCTTCTTTGGAATACAACGTTGTATGTGTTTTGTTATGACAACTTGTGTTAATCAAATTTAACGCCATATGTGCTCCCGGTATATTCAGTGGATCGAAAAAGTTATACATATTTCGTTACATATCTCACGGTTGCAAACTGTTCCGCTTCTATTGAACCATAATCGCAAAAGGCGGGCATCAACACATCAATGTAGATATGTATTTGCTTGTGATCAGTTTGCAGCTATATTTGAGTATAAATTTAATCTGAACAAGTGTATCTTATGGTTAGTGCCATTGCCACGAATGCAATCTTTGCAAAACCTTGACTAATATGATTGATAATACTCATTGGCTGTATTTAATTTTATATGTATTGCATATAACCGCAATAAATGTTCACGTAACGATTCAATGTGTTCCTTTGTGACGGAGTCAAAATTGTCTTAGATCAGAAATATTCATTATGTTTTATACCTATGCAGACCTGAAATGCTTAATTTAATACCATTCTTTCTCTAATATCCCTTGTCTCACCAATCATATCCTTAAAGCACTGATTTGTCATGTCATTTCATGTGGTAGGCGGCACAAAACATGATTCCATTCAGGGTCCGACTAATGTTGTCTAACTTCATGAAGGACTGCAATATAGTCGAAACCTGACCTAAGTCCAACATAATCAAATAATTTCATCTTAGTATGTCTTAAGACTGATTTACAGGTAGCGATGTTTTTTATGCGGCAGCAATGATCAAACAGAGAAATAAAGCCAAGAGCATATGATCATATGATGTTTCAACTTACAGGTCCTTCTCATATGTTTTAGGACAGACACTACCAACATGAACGAAAAGGCTATAATAACATGGTCTTAATTTAAATAAACCGAATTTTATCTCAAACAAATAGTAAAGCAGCATCTAAAATGTTATTCGACCAAAATGTCAATTGATTTGGGTAAGCGTAACCGAATTATTCACACAGAGCCACCGTAGAGCCTGCCATAGTTTTCGTTGCTGGTGCTACTCAGAATGGTGTTCTAAATGCAGTCTTTAAGATATATTTTATCAATATGTAACCAAGCCGAATAACGCAAGCGCTTAGTGTCCCAGCGTATGAAGTGAGCAAGAGGTGAATATTCCTTAATTGACAGGCCATCATGCTAAAGTACACATGTTATTAGGATCATCAAAATATTTTGCTTTGCACTTGTATAAACCCAATTAACCAATTGGGTCCATTAACTTTCTGATCGAACAAGAAGACGAATTAATTGCTGACACTTATACTGCTGTGATCTATCATCATAAGAGCGCTAAGTTCGTTCCTTATTTTCATGCTATGCTTTTACTGCTTTTAGTACCAGCAATTAAGTGTAGAATGATAGTCGTTATTGAGAATCACATTTATGTAATCGCTACCGACGCAGTAATAAAATAAAACGAAACTGCAGCCGCACTCGTCTTCACAGTCAGGTTTTCAGTTATTCTTGGCGTAAATTAGACAACGTTCCGATCCTCTGAATGCTGAATATTAAATGACACAAATTGAAAAAGAATATTAAGGCAGCACTGTCCAACACTTCTATGGAAATATTTTTATTTTTAAAACACCACCCGTCTTCATTTGTTAATAATATCTGTCGAACTCGGTCGAAGCTGATATCCCCGTATGCACACGCAAAATATGTTGCGCACCAAATGATGAGACTGCAAGGGATAGATAGCTGAATTCTTGATACATTTTATTATTTAATTTCCCTAAAAACGAGTGAGCTAGAGAGAGATAGAGAGTGAGCGAAAGAGAGAGAAAAAGATAGTGAGAGAAGAGAAAGATAGAGAGAGAACAGAAAGATAGAGAGATAGAGAGATAGAGAGAACGAGATGGAGAGCGAGAAAGAGAGAATGCGTGAAAGAAAATAGGATAATAGGTGGCAGCTGATGTATGTGATGGGATGGAGGCGAGAGGTCTGTTGAGTTAATCATAGATTTTCATCCTAACAATCAGGTCAAACAGAACTTCGGAACGTCGACGAATAATTGGCTTAATTTCTCGGGGACAAGGCATTATTGGGAGTGCTCTGCTGACGGCAGCAACAAGCAATCATCGCGTGAGGATTACAGCTTAACCCTGGCAATCTGCAGGCCATATTCAAGTGAAGTCGAAGATAACTACGAGTTGTTAGGCTCTTTCTTGTGGTTAAGCTAAGCTAGGTATTTGTTGTGTTTAGAGTCGGCATATTACTATAAAACTTTGCCAGATCTTCACTATAACGTATTTACTTTCATTGAATTAGACAAGCGTTGGACGAATCCTCAATTTCTGCAGATGGAACCCCGGTTAATTTCTAATGGTCTCTATTTTGCAGTCGCACGTGGCAGCGCGGATTATAAAATTTAAGTGATAATTGATATGCGTGCAACCCAACAAGTGCGCATGATGAGACTCATTGGGAATGACGCGGAGTAATTTTCCACAGGTGTCATAATTAGCCATGTTTGAATGTATGTATGTATGTATGTATGTATGTATGTATGTATGTATGTATGTATGTATGTATGTATGTATGTATGTATGTATGTATGTATGTATGTATGTATGTATGTATGTATGTATGTATGTATGTATGTATGTATGTATGTATGTATGTATGTATGTATGTATGTATGTATGTATGTATGTATGTATGTATGTATGTATGTATGTATATGTATGTATGTATGTATGTATGTATGTATGTATGTATGTATGTATGTATGTGTATGTATGTATGTATGTGTATGTATGTATGTATGTATGTATGTATGTATGTATGTATGTATGTATGTATGTATGTATGTATGTATGTATGTATGTATGTATGTATGTCTGTGTATGTATGTATGTATGTATGTATGTATGTATGTATGTATGTATGTATGTATGTATGTATGTATGTATGTATGTATGTATGTATGTATGTATGTATGTATGCATGTGTGTATGTGTATATGTGTGTATGTATGTATGCATGTTTATATGAAGCACAAAATGGCTCGGCACTGTTACTACATATGCCGACGACAAACTTAAGTAGATCGTTTGAACTGGAGACGTTTATGGTAGCGGCCTTGCCTGAACCTTACATCTTTTCATTATCAGCTTTTGTAGCACTTCCCAATCAAAATAGTCCATTTCAATTGGTCGACATAAATTCATGGCATCCAAACACGACAGAACAAAATTATATAGCGTTGATATTGATATTAATTGATGCAGAGTCAAATTATATATATGGCGAAATGTTTGCTAGCATACAAATTAGTACCATAAACAATGAGTACCTTATATGTCCGTTCCATTGCTGAAGTCATACATATGTTAGCTAGTGTTTACATCCGAAAATAACAATGTGAAGCGGCCAGATTTCGACGTTCAAAATATCCCCCAAGTTACAAATGTTAGACATCATAGTGAACCGGTTGCTAGAATGCTGGACACACTAAAGACTCCAGTTGAATATATGCCGGACATAGTTTTCGCAATGTCGAAAGTAGTATATGCTGCCTTATACAATAATTATGCGTGCAAGGAACAGACAATGATTATTTATATTGCACCCATGAATAACCCCATCTCAGGACATATTTCAAATAATCATTCCCGAAATGTTTCATATATTTAAAGTATTGAAATGTAACAATTTTTTAATAATGCACCCAAATTTGAATACACCTGGTTGTTGACAAACACTAGTTTCCGAAAGCAATAACTTATATATTAATTTTGAATGAGGTGCTTTGCAGAAGAAAAACAAACTAACATAAGGTAACATGTGTCGCACGTTCTAGTCATTTCGACCACCTAATACTGACAGACTTCTAATTCAATGCGCGTATTCTATTATCAATGCCGTACTTCGAATTAGCATGAAACGGATGCATGTTGTGATTGTAAGATTATGTCGGGAACATATGGCCTATATCGTTAATGGTAAAAACATAAAACCTGTTCGCTAGGGTCTACGTTCAAATATGGAGATGAAATGTCTGCATCAACACATTATTATACTATTGTGAGGTTAAATAAGAGAACGGACCTCCAAATTATCTGGTGGCGCAACAAATCCGTAATCCAAATTAGTGTGTGGTTACCTACAAACAGAATTCCCCTGTTAATGGATAACGAATGCTTATAATATGAATGCATCTCCCAAATGTGTTTTACATCATAGCAATATGAAAGCAAAAGGTTATCAGCATCAATATGCGCATTTATAATCTGTAAAATTTTTCCTAATATATGATTTACATTTTAATCTCTTGACCAAGATCAACTGTTGTGTTTATGCCTGTTGCGATTGTTTACACGGGATGCATGCTCTTACATGTTCACGAAATATCTATCTCTCAGCTCCAGCGACGAGGCCGTTTGACTTCTGATTCTATCTGTCTGACAAGATGTGGGACATAAATTAGATTTACTTACCAACGTTGAGTTAATTGTTTGTTTCGATGCCCACTTACGTTTTATGGTGTTGCTTGACCCAGCATCTTTTCATCTGGCGCATTAAACCCACTTACTCAAATGTAAATTGTACCAATAACAAACAATTAAGCTGTTCCTTGTGCGCAATGTAAGGATTACATCCTCAGGGGGCACTTAACGTCATTATTAAGGGCAACATGGGGAGTGATAGCTCGAACAGTTGTGTGATTTGTTCCTTATATGACAGTTTGATTAGTCGGTCGCCGCAATCAGCCTCTCCAGCTGTCATACAAACAGCCAATATCTATCAATTGACTAATATATAGAACACAAAAGTTACTTAATGCTTAGGATAAAGCTGTACCACATACCACCGTTTACCACGTTGGTGTTGCTCATTTATCTTCTCACACATAGTGGGTGTGGATGCAGATGGGCCTCGCATACAAAGGAACATATGGTACATCCAGGATGAAATCCACCATGCTTAGCCACTGATCATATGACAGCGACAATTAAGAAACACAACATAATTTCAGGCTAAGTGTAGAAATTGACAAACAAGTGAAATAAGTTTAAATGGTTTGAGTACTATTAAAACTGTTGGATGGGATACTATATCTCTTATATCAATGTTCTGAAAGGGGCACCACACTCTATATATTTGGTTTTACTTTTAATAACCAACTGTTTTCATTTGAACGGATTGACACATTGTAGCACAATAATGCATATGTAACAATAGCCGTTTGTTAGTTGCTAAAATTCTGGCGAAATATTTTATTCGAAGCGAGAGATGAAAACATTGCACGATAAATATCGATCTACGTAGGTTTTTCTACCTGTCTAGGACCTGCCACGCTTCCCTGACGACGTAATAAGCTCTTTCCCAGCATCCTAGTGCTATCAACTCTACTCGTGCCACTCTTAAACCGCTACAAGCCCAGCTTTACTGCCGATATATATATATATATATATATATATATATATATATATATATATATATATATATATATAATATATATATATATATATATATATATATATATATATATATATATATATATATATATATATATATATATATATATATATATATATATATATATATATATATATATATATATTGATGGTGATTGGTTGCGAACTTCCGCTTTTGAAGCTATAATATCGAGCGTATTGAGCTTTACCGAACAATCTATCGTATCCACACAAACCGGTAAGCAACTTTAACTGCCACCATCGGAATGCCGTGGGGTTAGCCTATGGCTGGTGATAAATTCTTAACAGTCAGCTGTAGTACAAGCACAACCTCCGTTTTCGTGCCCATTGCGTAAATCTGTCTCTCCTTACGCCAGACTTATGGGTTATATCATTGAAATTAGTTAACACAGCATTCAAATAATAGCACAAATCGTAACGTTTCATATATAATGACAAGAAGATAACACTGCTCTCATGTTGCGTAAATTTTATGCTTAGCTCAATGTGAGAGGCGCTTTAGAGGCCCATCAAATGCTGCATTATTTACATGTGTCAGCATTATTTATCATTCTGTCCCACGTCAAAGAGCAAGCAATGGATATCCTTCAACAACGACGTTAAGATATCGAGTAATTTTCATTGAAGTAGTGTTTAAACAGTTTCAACAGTTAGTGCAGGGGATTCTGCGGTACAACCGCAAGTTTTCACTCGCCCTAATGACGCAAACCTGTTAACTAGACCGGGCTGTGTAACGCAGGCCTCTGGGATGAAAGTGCAGCACGGTACCATTAAACTTCAGGGTCGAGAGCATCCCTTTTAAGAGATGTGACCGCCAACAAGTCAGATTGTCACACCTCGGAATCCACTACTGAATGGGTGCGATATGGCTAACTATTGCATACGCATCCACGGTTAATGATACCGTAAGCGATACACAATCGTATACTCGAATGTATCAAAATGCTTCGATAATTTTTCACCTTCACCATTTTGCTAATCGTAAGTAACTGCAGTTTTTATTTATTATAGTTATGCAAAATCTAATATGATGTATATATGTAACAACTCAGGTCTGGGTTACGGACTGCCAGTCGGTGGCAAAATGTAACAACATGCGTATGAATGCAATTTGTTGAGTGACCAATGCACTGTTAAATACAACAATTAGAAGTATAAAAAGTACATTTTATGACTTTGTATCAATATTCAGAGGCTAGAGAAGGATATGGAACATATCATTCGATACTTTCCGATCTATCCACTTAACATTACTCTGTGTTTTTATTGTCCTGTAAATTCACATTATGTTCTGTACTGCATCCCCACTGTGAGTGTAGCAGCACAATAACTGTCAGTCTACAGAGCACAATTTTGGAACAGTTTGTTCATAAGTTTATTCAGGAGCAAGGAACACGACCATGACGCATGAAAGCAAAATACAAAATATCCTTATGATATTCGGGTTATAAAAAAGTTTGTTCATACATACCTCGTTATTCTAAAATATAACCGTTATGACCGATTATATCTTTTTGGAATATTTTGCAAATCAAGCGCCACATTTCACGCACACCACTTGATTTCTAGCAGTAGCACAATATGTGATTGCTTACCTTGCACAGTTATAAGTGCGAACAGGAAGCCGACCCGGCTTTTGGTTTGGGTTGCAAAATATCAGGTCTGAATGGCCTATGGGTAAAGGCAATCGGAGTTGTAAAGGTGGGCAATGCAATGCGGTATGAAATGTCTCAGATTGTTTCCTGTATGGCCAGGTATGTTTAAGGACGATGCTAGCAAGTAAATATCACGCAGAGCGATGGTTTTAAACTTTTTATCAATCCTACTTCTGTGTATGAGGATTGTGGTTGCTAGCCCCGGGGACAAAAACTCGTTCTTAGTACTTAACTGCATTGGTGTGCATACAAGTCCTGTATTATCTTGCCGTTTGACGGCGCTTTGAAATCAAAAAGTAAATGTTGTTGGTTTTTATAAATAAGTAAATCATTAATCAACAAGCAATGTTACGAGAGACATTCATAATTTCCCTATGTATTTTTATTCGTGGAAAATACACGTATATGATATATATTATTGTGATATCAGAATACTGAAGTCTACCTCATTACATACGAATTGCCCATGAACTACGTAGCAAAGAGGTAAACATAAAGGATGAAGGGAATTGAGAGGCCACAGCTACGAATTCATCGACTTGCCTAAAAACCTGTGAGTAGAGACGGAAATAATACACATTTTCTGTTGCCCATATTTGATCACATTTTCAGGCCATAACATTGATGCATTCAAAGGATGTGAAGTACACATAGGAGCTCTAATAGTTGACCTGTGTTGAAGAATTGACCGTCAAAATATAATTACTGCATCTTTGTTACTAATACCCATTGTAACAAGGAACGTGTGTTATACTTGTGACTAACCACATGTAATTAAGTCGACTGAATTGGGTGAATCGTCGCCAGACAATAGCTTGGGATCTTAATACCTTGTGATTTAATTAGAACAATAATATTAAAAGCGCAGTTTGCTGCTTGGTTATTGAATTGATTGTTCATGCAAATTATATCCTATTCACTGGCCAGTTCACGTCACAATCGTTAGGCTGTAAGCCAGAGCCTAGACTTACGCACAAAAATGCAAATGCGGTTTATTGGTCAACGGGGTTGATAAAACATTACGGAATAAAAGCAAGCCCAATAACAGACGCACTGAATGAGGTGATGTCATACTAATACTGGTGAAGGATACGGGATAAAAGAGTTATACGACTTGCATTGGCATAGCAACTGCTTTCAAGTTGTGTGCGCTGTATCTATCTAGATGAGTGTAGACCGTGCATTATGACATGCTAATACAATAATGATACGACTTCTATTACCTTTCTCTAACTGAACGAATGTATACCTCGTGCAAATGGTATACGGTATTATGTTAGTTGTAGGCACTGAATATGGTTACAAATACTCCAAAAATGCCTCACTTTGTCATGCGTCATAGGTAATTAATAAGCAGATAACAATTCATTAGCATGGTATATTGGATCTCTCACAGATAGTTGACTATTGCAGTGACCGATACCTTCTGCGTTGAGCAGCTGTTCACGAATCCTGGATGGATCCGACTTATGTTAAGATAGTAAGAAAAACCACTGTTAATATGAATTTTTTAGTAATAAATGTACATGTGGATACGCAGATGTTTGTATACCAGACATTAGCCAGTGCGCCTCGATCTTTTACTTTACGTGATTATCCGAATGTCAGGTTTGTTAGAGTTACAATGTTTTGAACCAATGCAAGCTGGTGATTTAAAACTCTATTACACCATGAAGTGAGAAATGTACACGACCACAGCCGGTCGGCAATTAGAAAAAAAGCAAAACCGTCTCTTGCTTTGCTTCTAGGCGTATGCGCACCTGCATAACAAAGCGTCCAGTAAATTGTCGCCTTGAATTCTAAGTTACAATTGTCCGACGAGTGTTGGCATGGTGACACCTAATGCGACTGTTGACGTAAAGAATCTGCGTTGAAATCTGTGTTGGATTTTTAGGGGCTGAGAAATTCACACCGTAATTGTCATGAGGTTTAGAGGTATTCATCCAATGCAACTGCGACAATTCAATTTACTCGTGCCCATCGTGTGCAGAAAATCAAAACGATTGTAATAAACTCTTCTCGGAGAACAACTTGAAGCGGCTTCACTCGGGACCTGAACTGGCACAGACAGACCCTGCTGTAAATCTGTGTTCTACTTCTGATTCCAGAACATGCTTCAATTACACGCGTCGTTGTTATAGTATATATCTTATATACTAGTTTTTACAACGAAGATATATTCTCAGAAAACAAAGTACCAAGTTTTAACATGCAAATTGCTGCCCGATATTGATATACGAAACTCTTATACATGTATATAATGCCGGTATAGACCTACATTAAGCACAAGTATATACTTGATTGGTTCACATGACGTCATCTATTATTGTCAGTCAATAAAATATGTGTTATGATCCACGTGACCACGTATGTTAGCATGATTTTATGTATGGATGTTTGTATGAACGATAGTGTGTATTTATATATGTATGTTTTAAATGCTTGTATTTATGCATGTTTGTATGGACGTGTGTATGTATGTATGTATGTATATATGTATGTATGTATGTATGTATGTATGTATGTATGTATGTATGTATGTATGTATGTATGTATGTATGTATGTATGTATGTATGTATGTGTATGTAAATGTATGTATTGTATTCGTGTTGCTATGCATAAATTAATATTGTGTAATGTATGTAGTTATGTATGTATGTATGTTCCATTGTATGTATAATTATGTATGTATGTATGTATGCATGTATGTTTAGAGTATGTATGTAATGTATGTAGGCTTTATGTAAAGTATGTATGTATGTATGTATGTATGTTGTATGTATGTCATGTATGTATGTATGTTCCTATGTAAATGTATGTATGTATGTATGTATGTCGTGATTCGTGTCGGTTTGTATGTTGTTTGTATGTATGTATGTCATTCGTATGTAAGGTGTTCCAGAGTAGACAGTTATGTAGGTGCATTTAAGTATGTCGTAGTTTCATGGAACGTTTGTGATCATTCAATGTGTACTCATGATGTTTAAGTGGCATAAGTTTTGTGTTTTGTGTTATATTGTCATACTATTCAACCATTGTTCATGGAACGGACAACCGACAAGACATAGTACTTGCCACGAGTACTATTTACATGTGGTCGTTAATTGCTGTATTCGTGTGGAACTCTTGCTCATTGATGCATTCTTATTTTCCGGTTGGCAGTGTAATGCTAAATTAATATTGTTGCTAGCATAAAGCACATCACAATAATGACAAAAGTCTAACTCAGGTACGGCAAGCAATTCTAGTTAATTTAAGCTACATTGCATTCTACTTAAGTGATGCACGATGGACATCATCGCCAAAGCAAATGTTTCCCGATCCATTGTAACGAGGGCATACACGCATCAACCTTCTAATAATTACGCGTACGGTAAAGAAATGCACAGTTCATGTGACATTTAATTACTTGCCTATGCATGCAGCCACCAAGTGAATTTAGAGGACTGCAGGTAATATATAACTAGGCTTTATGCAAAGGTTTTCTAATTTTTACCTTTGTGGGGACTACACAGCCTTAGCATTGCAGACTGACGCCTACTATCATTTATATGCAAATCATGTTCCTATCAAAGGATAAATTCTTCTGATTTCAACTAACCCATCAATACAATTTACTTTCGTTGATTCGTGTCGGCTTTGAAATTGTTGTTTGTATGCAGTGATAATGTATGTCACATTCGTACCGAAGGTGTTCCAGAGCAGACAGTTATGTTAGGTGCATTAAAGTATGGTCGTTCATTGGGGACAATGAACGGAATTATGTGATCATTCAATGTCTATAGAATGCAGTGTCCTAAAACAGACGCGTGCTATCGATGAGAAACGTTTTTGTCCCTGCATAATATAAATTGCACGAATTGTACGGATATCATTTCCGAAAGAAGTAAAAAAACGATAAAGAAGCTTTTTTCAACAGAATTATCATGAATTTGGACGCAACACCCTTAAGAGAGCCGCATGGATACAATCGGCGATGCATTTTCTGAGAGCATTCCATCTAATTTCTCGTTTTTGTTCAGTCATTACTACTAATCCAATTAGATTGCCGTGATATCAAATTGGATTCTCGGCAAATATTACGCGCATACTACATGTATTCCCATACTATTTCATTTTCGTAGGATATCAATATCCATAAAAGGACCAGGTCATCTTCGGTAACGTCCGATACCGGCTAGCATGAATTGCATGCATTGGACCATACTTAACGTTGTTATGTTTATTATTTTGCATTGAATGAATAACTGTAGATTCAATATAAGATGCATTGGGTTACATTTGGCAGATATAATCATTTGGTGAAAATGCCATAATAACAGCGGCGTCATTTACTGATGCACATACAACTTCACCGTATACATGATCTCGATATATGGAATACTTTACGAGGTTGACATATCAAGAAAATGTCATAGACAAACATTGGATTCGGTATCCATTAATTAACGATAAACTACACTTTTCAGACGCAACCAGGCAAACTCGATCATCGTTATCGAAATGTTACATGACCACTAGGCCTTTTTGTTATTTGGAGTATAGATACTTTGCATGTGAAATCGTTCATGTTATTTAGAATATTGAAAAGTGTCCTATATAAATTTTACCTGTCGGTCACAACTCTTGAGCACAATCTATGGCTTGTGGTCACGTGGTCATCAATTCCTTCATTCCATTCATAACTGGTTTTGTGCAAACAACATGATTCGCTAGAAAATTAATCGTGCGTCCTTCGCGTGTGATATCTCTGATAGCTTCAAATCAAACAGAGAATTCCACGTGGTTTTAAGGGATGCTATGACAAGACGCTATGACAATAACGCTTCCGCTAACATGTGGCGTCTTCCTTGGTTGCCTCGGGCGGAAGGGTTGAGTGAACTCTCTTAGCGTCGCTATAAGCTCTTTGGTTCCATCAAGTGTTTGGCTGAATACCAATAGACATGTGTGGATAAATTTTTATGTTGTAATGAGACAATAGCCCTGCCATCGTTGAGGTTCGTCATCGTATACTCTATCGTGTTTTGACCATAACACCTCTTAGCCCAATACTATTTCACTAGGCTGCAGGGTTACGTTACCGACCTCGATTTCTTTGATACATGATTAAAGCCACCTGTTCATGTTTGGCACTTAATACTATGTCACGACAGCAATAAATTTACTTGATCTGAAAGCGAAAACGACAATAACCATTGACGATACAAAGGTTACGTAAATGGCCAAGTAAGCAATTTGGTGGTCTTAACAAGCGCAGCTGGAAGTGGAATAATCGTTTCTTAAAGATCTCTCTACATATAAAGCGATAATTGTCCCTAATTTTTGCACTTTGGTCCATAATCAATTTGGCTACGTAAGTGAAAAACTGTGACATATGGATATGAAGCTACCTTTAACAAATCAGGAGTTATTTGAGCTTACATAGGTTACTTTTTGCAATATG
Source organism: Urechis unicinctus (assembly GCA_034190875.2). Taxonomy (NCBI): domain Eukaryota; kingdom Metazoa; phylum Annelida; class Polychaeta; order Xenopneusta; family Urechidae; genus Urechis; species Urechis unicinctus. Next base: position 28,162,674 of record CM067353.1, on the reverse strand, counting down.
CATATGTGTATTTATTACTATTGATTACCCTGTATCATCGGGGTCGCTTCTGTTTATATCAAAGGAATCAACTTGTTGTACACGTAGCACGATTATTCATAGCACTGCAAATAATATCTTCTGATTGCTGCCCCGAACGTTTTTATGTTGCTCGTTGATCAAAGAGAGTTATATGGGCTCATTTGCGAGAAGTAGGGCGACGATGATGATGAATGAAGCCATACAGAAGCAGCCGAGTCTTTGGGTAGCCACGCACACAAAGGTAATTGGCCCAGTGATGGATCGTGCTTTGTAGTTTTAGAGCAATATTTACTGACATCTTGCAATGCTCTGTTTGAAGTATTGAAACTATACTTCGTTATTTTGTTCGCGTTACTGAGAAAAGATTGCATGTACGCACCATCATTCTCAATACAGCTCTCCAATTAGGCAGCTTTTGATGTGAACGAAATTTACATTTATCCATGGATCCTGTAATAACTATGAATGTAAGACAAAATGTAAGTATAGCACACTGTGGATACCACATTTACAATCCAGCCTAGGACATTACCTTATTTGAAATATATTTGGCAGTGTGAGATAATTGTACCATGTGGGGGGTCGGAACAATAGCACACGTTTGTAACAAGGAGTTTATCTTATAAATGAAATAATTAGTTCACTCAGAAACAACGGCCGTCTACGTATGTGGCAAAGGTATAATGGGTGACTTATCAGAGCAGCTCACAAGAGAAGCATCGAAAAATATTCACAGCTGCAAATTGGTTATTATGTAATGTCTAAATTCATTCATTTCATCCTATATTTGCACCTTCTGTTAGTCTTGTTGCGATGTCGTGCAGACAGTGCTACGCCGACCTTGTCAACAAACCCAGGTAAAGTTTGTGGCTGCAACAAATCTCATTGATGTTCGAAAAATACTTTGCTATTCATAAAGTTGGACATTCGACCCGATTTCTCCGACATATTGCACCAAGAGAGAAATGATTACGCATATTTTGTAGATGTGTAAATGATGCATATCCTTGCCCAACCTGCTTTCCCCATACAAGAGGAGTCATGTTTGAGATGCTTAAGTTGACCCAACATCGTGTCACATGAGTATTACAATGTCATGAGTATTACAATGTATAGCCATATTCGGTTTCCTGCTAAATTGTACGGTATCAAAATGTATATCTAAGATGAATACTGAGTGAATAATGCACAGTGGGTAGCTTGTCCAGGTGGGACTCAACCTTAACGGTAAGACTTGATTACATTGGTCACACGACCAATACGGAAAGTATGCAAAGCATGGTCACCTGGTTGGGAAAAGACTTAACGTAGCCTCTAGTAGCTGAACTGCTATGATTAGAAATAACAACAACAACATATCAAGGCAAGTCCACTTTGAGCCATTTGGGTCAAGACCTGTTTGAATCCAGTTAATATCATCGTCCACTGTCATTTCACATTCTTCGTAATTGTCATCGATATGACCGAAATAAGCCTAGTTTTACTTAAGATGTCATTAATCACAATTTGTCATCGCTGATGATAACATGGCTTTTGTTTTTGGTGTCAGAGATGGAATACCAGTGAACACATCTGCTCTGCTGGAATAGAAAAATTGCTTATCTAACTGAAGAAGTTAAATTGAATCGGAACCCGATCTAAAGCGTAAAAGAAAAATCGGCAAAAGATGAAATGGATTCATTGGTGAACATTTTAATTTAAAAAATAAATGGTTTCTCCTGATCGAGGAAATCCAATGTTTGAATCTGAAATCAAATCAATAAGAAAAAGAATCAGTAACACAACATAAAGTAAAGTTTGGTACCAGTGGTAATAACCTTATCACATAACGCATTTAATTCGTCGAAACAATTGGTACAGAATGGAAACATACAAAGAGAGGATCAGATGAGGGGGAGGTGACTACACCATGGTGAGCAATCAAAGTATTATCTGTGACTGCAAATGCGAAATGTTAAGCGTGAATAGACAAATGACCGATATGGTCAAACAGCACAACAGACAACTCCGGACAACAACGCAAACCTAACCATTTCTAACTCAAATGCACTGCAGCCAAGGCTTGAAAAAACAGCTGCCAACCCGAAACTCATTTTTGAATACAGAATATCTTGAGCCGTCCGGGAATGGGTCAACTCCTGACATGCAATTCACATTTTCTAAACGACCAATGTTTTCGTGAAACAAATCACGGTAAGTCTGGAATTCGTTGGAATGACGAGTACAAACTGACCGAGCGTGTATCACGAACTCAAGAGGCTGCCGGAGACAAACTACGACGCTCAGATTTGGATATTAAATAGGCAATTCAATGTGATAGAAACCAGCAAGGCCCATGTGGCCTTGTTCAACAATCTGGTACAAATACTCAGCGGAACTCAAGTGGCTTCATGACAAAGCCTTTGTATATCGACATATTGAAACAAGAAAAGACGATCTTCAACGAAGACTGTTGATTCAATTAGTAATAACGACACCATATACGATGTGGAATAACCCCAAAGCCCAATTGACATTAACTAAGCAGTGTTTGACGTGGTCAGCTACATGGAAGCAAGACATGTACACCTTGGTTGGGACCATCATTACTACCGGAAACCCACAGGGTTAATAAAATGAGCCGTGGGAAACTTACGAGATCCAACCTTCCCTTGATCACGATGATGACTGCAGGATTGCAAGAGTTCCTTCAAGGGCCAATACTGCGAAGCCAATGGTTGAGGTATAAAAAAATGGCACTATTAGTGACACTGGAAACCTGTCACTAAAATGCATAATACGCTGACCACCACTCTATCTTCCATGAATCAGAAGCTAGTCTCTTTCACAGTTTGTAAACACCATTCAGCATTCAAGGAATAACCCACGAATAGACAAATTCATAAATGACAATAGCCGGCAGCAGGCAAAATCCAAAATGTCCTAAACAAATAGGTCCTTGATTTATCCCATCAAATTCTAGGGGACAAAATAAACAGTATGGATTCAACCGATGGCAGCATTCTGGTCATTTAAAGTCCTAAAATTGTATGGGGGACACACACACAGATGCTGGATTTAGTGTTGACACAGGAGTGTCAAAAACCATTGTGCCATAATAGGAGGTGGGGTCGTAGCTGACACCTGATAAGAAATCCCTTACACAGGCAAATGGACATCCATTGCCAATATTTGGAACCGCAAACCTGTAACTGGCCTGTATAGAAATTGTTTATTAAGATACAAGGTTACAGTCTAGTGACAATGCAGGTTTAAGTTAATATGGAGGAAGCCTGATGTTAATGCGCCGTGTCCTTTAGAAAGCAACAAACATATTCACGGAAAATTATTGCGAATGCATCGTCAATTCACTGATTGGATGATTCCCCACTGTTTAAAGCTACTATCTAAACGCTCTACTATTAATAATATACTAAATGTTCTGCATTGTTCGCGAAACATACATGATTGCATTCATGACTGTACGTCTTCACGAACATGCCTGTATGATGTATCGGTAATTTCATATGTGAAATACTATATTCTCTATACGTGATTGCACATAAGCCGGCTCTGATTTGCCAAGATATATATATATATATATATATATATATATATATATATATATATATATATATATATATATATATATATATATATATATATATATATATATATATATATATATATATATATATATATATATATATATATATATATATATATATATATATATATATTTATATATTGGTATATATCAGATATATCGGCTGCTTAGGTGATGCTGTAGTTGCCGCAATAAATATTCAAATTCTGATAGAAACCAAACCAAACAGAGTAAGGATCTAATTGATTGTATTCAATTAAAGATTTGTTGTGGTAAATAAGTGTCTCATTTATACTACTTGTATTTATCGTTATAACCAGGCAGAGAAGAATGATAAATGAAGTTACCTAGTCGCAAAGCATTTTAGAATATAAATTGATACATAACCCAGTAGCATTGATGGCACCTCTAAAACAATTGACCCGCAGTAACGCACGATACATAATGCAGGTGATACTTACGTAACTATATAGGTAACATTCGATCATCAACAATAAGACATGCAGTTTACATTTCGTTTTATATCGCCTATCGCAGCATCGTTTGATGCTGCCTCATATCATATTTGATGTGAAAGTATATTGGGTAGTTGATATATGCTGACATACATATTGGATGTTGAATGCTGTATTTGCAGAGTCGCATCATATGCCGCATTTCAGGTCGATTTAAAATCACACGGGAACTATCTCAGCATGACAAATTGCATTAACAACCGATAATATGTTTACCACAATGGTAATACCCTCCAGAGATGCATTTTCCCGCTCAATCTTTTGATACTTTTATGAACCCAATAATCACAATAAGTTGTCGATGTACTCGCAATGTCACAAGTCCAGATCTCATACGCGACAAGAGGATATTTGTGCTGACCTGTATGCAAATCGATAACCGAGTACAACGCTACACAATATACCCGTATGCAATGCAAGTTGCTCCTCGCTTTGATTGTTCAGTTGGTACATCATACATGCATACGAAATATGCGTGCTTTTTGATGAAACAAGAATCATAGACTCCAAGAAGCTTAGCACTTAATGAATGCATTGCACTAATGCCCGTGTTTGTAAAGTTTTCTTGTTACTGCAACAAAATCATGAGCAGTCAAGTGAATTTACTTTGTGCACCCTCAATGCAAACGGGTTGATGCTAATGTTGCCATAGGTGGGACTAGTATTGGGGGAGTTTTGGCGCCATAATTCACTCCTTCTGTTGGGGAATCAGCTGATATTATTCGCATTACTATTCTTACATATGAATACTGTTCATTTTGGAGGCGAACTGCTAATATTTATGCATTCTTCCAACACATACTATTATTTTATCATATTGAGCTTTTGTCATTTGCTGATAGAGCTCATGCCCTTTCAACAGGCAGTTTATGACTGTCGTTGTTACGCTCCAAAGTATCAGTTGGAATTGAGTGAAGCTTATCTATGTGCATTACATGCAGGGGGCACAATACTATGAGTCCGAGCACACCAATATCCGTTAAGCTCGTTCATTGCTAGTACATTGTTCATTTTATGTATGGTACTTGGCTGTTAAGAAACATTTTACATAACTTAGAGTGGTTTCAGAGACACTGAATTGTTTTCTAGTAGAGAGATGAAGGCTCACTGGCTGTCAATTGGCAGCATGAACTTAAATATTTGTCTGAGGGGCCCTCGAAGGCACAAATGAGGTTCCACATCATGAATGATTCGCTGATAATTTCGCTTTTCGGGCCAAGCGAATGATGTGGTTATTGGTTAAGGACAATTGACCCTCTTATGATTAGTACATAGTGGCTGCAGGTATAGTTGTCACGCTCATGACATCGAATTGTACATGCCAAGTAGCTGTCAAAAATACTGCAACTTACGGTATGGATTGTTGTTTGAAATTGATAAATGACAATTGGAAATGTTGTCTTATGAGCCACTTCTCAGAAGAGCGGATTGCAGTCTACCAAGATGGAATAGTCTTGCCGTTTATAATGGAATAAGTCCTCTTCCGCAGCTGCCACCGTGTATCATGCCAACACCATGTTAGTAAGAGGAAGACAAATGTAAATGGAAGTAGCAACTAAAACAATCTATCCGGGTATGACGTAACATAGTAACGGACATAAAGTGCTATGACCGCGCTATGTGTAGCTCCACTATACTTACGTTTAGATGTTTATTTGCGCCACCCGAACTATAAACAAACACACGTTTAAAGCCGAAAATCCGTATACAATGCTTTAAATTTCCGGTATTCCGTCGGCAAACTATGAAACATTGAATATTTTATTCATGTGTCCTTATGGTTATTGTTATTGTCAACAATGGGCTCATTTTATACGGTAAATGCAGTTGCTTTTGTACGTATATCGGAACCTCACCCACTAACGCCTGACTACTATAGCGCTCAACACTATAAGCCAGTCTCGTCCGGAATATAAGAACACCTCTAATAACTTCACAATACCTCGTAGCTTCGTAACCCTGTTTAGAGGGCGTCATATGTCCTTGGAGGCGCCTGCGAAACAAATTGTATTGTCGCACAGTAGGCCACAAAGAGTTATCATTTTCCAATCATGATTATTTGTGTTCACTTCTCATGCTCAATGCAACATCTACGACACTCACATATCTTTTGTGATGATATGTATGACAATTTGACAGCATTGAAAACAACCGCTCTAGGTTTTCGTTGCTTCCGAAAGCTTCCACTGTGAGCAAAGACATCATAGAGTTGTATTGGTAAAGTCGAATGCAGCTTGACCTCCGATCATTGGACTGCTTAGCAGAAATGAAGTTATAATATTTCAGGCGCCTAAGTGTATGTTTAAGCTCTTACGAACAGTTTTACAAACCGGGCATTATAATCAAATCATATTATTGCTTATTTGTACAAATGCCAACTTCATTTTCTAATACCAATTCGACGACTTTTGCCGCACATACATGTAATATAAAGGTCTAGTTATGAGTAGTTATTTGCTTCAAACATACACCCTGCTTCATGCTAAGTTATAATCCACAGATTTTATGCCATGTCATCTCGTGCATTTCGGAGTCATCAACAAGGTACCAACCTATTCTCTAGCAAAAATATTCACGTGATTTGTTACTTCATTTTTAAGCATTACCCCCGCTGTGTGTTTTGTCAATGAATTAACATGATTACGTGAGCTATCGCAATCATTCACATTGGACGAGTATTTCACGATTTGTCACGTAAAAGAGGTAACCTACGTGCATATTATCGTGATCGTGTTGTGCAATTTGTCAGTAGGATATGGGGATCTCGTATAGAGGAAACAATTATCAGGTAGATATTATTTGAGAAGAGCCACTGCTATTTTTTACAGGATGTTGATAGTCAAGATACCCAGTTGATTACTATATACCCATTTAGATGGAATCGTATCTGAGATGAGAAGCTGGAAGTTGGTTACTTGCGTCTACTTTCAACCCACGACCTTTGGGTTCGATCCCAAGGCGTGGCAAGCTAATTGGTTCATCGAGCGTAGGATACATCTGTCATTGGTGTTCAATGGCATAGTTCATTACCTTCACAATATCACACTAACCCCCAATCATCACCGTAGCAATATCACCACTTAGCTAAAAGAGACGTAACACCCTAATATTGCCATTACTATTACCGTTCCTATGATTAGGATTGCTTTCACTATGTTGCCTTGGCTTTTAGGCTAATTATGGACGTATTACTTCACCTAGGTAAATAGCCAAGCCACAGTACACAGCTGATATGCATTACCAATGCTTCTAAGCTGTCGATTGTGCTTTGAAAGTTATCATGGGATAGATGGCTAATACTACACGCTAAAAAACACTCTCTTAATTCATCTCCAAATTTCTTCCCTCAAATCTCACGAATTCAACAGCACTACCAATATTCATTTCATCTACAACATCGTTTGTTTACTTTATTTACAACAGCCATATTAGCAATGGTTTATTGAGATGAGTAAAAAAATCTTTGGTGATAGTATCGAGATTGCCTGCTATTGCTTACCACTTACCACTTAATGCTACAACGCATTCGTTGTAAATCGAATTTGGCTTGATGACATTTCGTGAATGGTGTCGCAGCACAGATGTAATATTCATATTCGTGTAGATTCCACAACAGTGCAATGTCATGTTAACATTGTGATCATATATCGGAGCTCTTTTGGGACAAATATGCGTTAGCAACTGGACTGTTTTTGATCTGCTGTATCTGAAGCGGAATATCGAAGCCCGCAAACGTCATTCCAGCTTTTTTTCGTATACTTTATTGAATGAGCTGTTCAACTCAACAACAAGGCAGAGAAATGCAAAATCAAACTGATTCGGTAGTGTTCACTACGCTCCAACTGGGTATTATTCTAGTTTATAATAGCTAGCGTCAACGTTTTTTTACTGGCTCCTCAATAGCTTACTTTACTGGTGATTCATTTTTTTGGGATAAACATCATGCATCCCAGGCAAAGGGCGTGTGCCATTTGGCTCCTTTACGTGACAGTGATTGCCTATAACGGACTAAAAAGATGTCTTTTACTTTGATCAAAGTCTCGTGAGCATTCGAGTGCTGAGGAGTACCCAAAACAGGACATTAAGTAGTCCCATTCGAACGACTCCCAGGGCATGCATTGTTCATATGAAATTTACTCCCTACGTAAGGGATGGAGCCTGTTTATAGCTTTGGTAGTGTCTATGAGAATGCTCCTTTTGAATAATCGTTTAATGATACAACTAATCAGATAAGTACTGATTATGTTGATACTTAAATCATAGAATGTCTCCAAATCATTATTATGTGCACTAATTACTTCACTCGTAAAAGAAAATACCCAAATTCTTCATGCTAAGGAATAGTGCCAATTATTATGATGGTACTCGGGTACGTGTATAATGCCTATAGAGGCCGACGTTGTGTTAGTTTATCTTGGACAAGATACCATGTTGTACCACGCTCGCTTCGTTTATTAGATAAATGACGGTCAGCCAAAGGCAAGCAGAATTGCTTCCCGGTGTGTTATGTACTGGTGAATCATCAGTAAAAGCATACACCCAACACATATGACAATCCGAACGGAGCTACACAAACTGCTTGTCACTGCTACGAAATCTGGGCTGCTTAAGTAGTTCGCCCCGACCGACATCCTTTAACATTACGTCGTGCCTCAAGGTAGTACGAACAACCGAACATCAGGAAATTATATCGTTACTGCGGGTATAATCGAAAACCTGTTACATTGAATTCTTGGTCAATAAAACGCTAAAATGACCTATAACAAACAATTTCGAGCATAATTGGTTTGTAGATTCAATATTCCCACAATTAAAACAAATATGACCGCTTTCATTTTTGGTTTAACAGATTCCTTGTGTGTCAATTCATTTGAATAGTCGAATGATAAACTAAGATGGTTATTAGAATTTGTATGGATTCGACATGGTCAGCTCAAGCCGTCTGGAATAATACAGTGACCACAACCGAATTTCTACATCACGATTAAAAAGAAGCATGACCTCTACAACATATATAAACTAAAACCGTAAGCACTTGCGTAATTTTTTCCAATGGGTTCACATGTTTATGCATCCAAAGCAAATTCTCAGAATATATATTTGACATATTTAATCTGAAGCAAACACGCAATGGCTCCCACTCTTATTTGTGTGTTTAGGTCACCTCTTTATACAAATCAGTAGCACTAAAATAGGGATGTGAGAAGGTAAAAAAACATAATATCACCTTCAGCTACCTAATAAACTTTATAAAAACAACATTTTGAGCTAATGCAGTAAACTACTCTGCATTGGCAACGGTGCCTAAATTGTTAAATATCACACACTTATTATAATTGGATAGGCGATTGGTCCAACGAGTTTGATCGTCAGTTAAAGGTTCGATAAAATATATGTATATCATCACATGTTTAACCTAATGCTTCCAATAACTTTTATAGCAGTCTATACGTTCGCTTGTATCTGCGAAAGTATCCAAGTGTACTTTTAAGCAAGTGTGGAAATCTCGGTGAAAGGAAGGATTTAAATGAATTAACTGACGCAGGACACAGAAAGCATCCGCGTGCGTATAACTAGGATATTTAACAATCCCGACCCTACACTAGTTCAGGCTGTTTAGAAAGAATGAGGTGGTCTGAGTTTGATTGCAAAAGTGTATACCATCAAAACTAAGAGATGTACTCTCATTCATGAATAGTTTACAGTTGAACGATGCTGGAATAATTATATTACAATTGGCATTGTAATTGATAGATGCTCTAATGGTGCCAATCTTATACTATCGCGTTTGCTCAAACTAGATGGAACATCAGTTTGATGTTGCTCCCAATTATAAATTGATTCCATCATATATGAACGTTCATTGATATCTCGTTGAGGCTAAGGGGCACACGTGATCCAAAAAGGAGTGCTCATGTTGTTAAATGAAAGAATTTGTCAATAATTCAATCCACTTACTGCGATGCGAAGACGAACATGAACAGCGACATGAAGAAATGGTATACCGAACCAAAGGAGTTGTCCATTATGATTTCACAATAAAAACGGGTCGGCTATAGCACCTTTGGAAAAGATTACTAATTACATGTATGCAAAACGTGTACGTGGTATTGTGTATTTCGTGTTGTTTGAGTTTATATGCGGCTCTGGACCTAATACAAGGATCGCTGCAGCAGCAACCGTGCTCTTATGTGTAAACGATCGGAATGTTGGAGGCCCGAAGTTCCTCCCGCCACGTCTCTCTCTTTTTTTGTTCTCTTTTTTTGTTCTCTTTATCTCTCTCTCTCTCTCTCTCTCTCTCTCTCTCTCTCTCTCTCTCTCTCTCTCTCTCTCTCTCTCTCTCTCTCTCTCTCTCTCTCTCTCTCTCTCTCTCTCTCTCTCTCTCTCTCTCTCTCTCGCTCTTTCTCGGTTTCTCTGTCTCTGTCTCTGTCTCTCTCACTCTCTCTCTCTCTCTCTTTCTCTCGATCTCTCAATCTTTCGCTCTCTACGTCTATCTCTTTCTCTCTTTCCCTCTCTCTTTTTTTCTTTCCCTCGCTCTCCCCCTCTTCCACTCTCGCTCTCTCTCTGCAACAAAAACAAAATAAAAAGATTTCAGATTTCAGCTAATAGTGGTAGCAGATTGCCGTCGTATAATACACTGGGGCAAGCGCCTGTATAAATAAACTATTTTAATAAGGATATATACAATGCTATGTAATTATACAGTTATCTGCACCAATTGATCTAACTCTTGTGTGAAATGTGGTGTTCATCTTAATGGGTTAATGGATCCCCCACTGTCGCGTGATGTCGGTATTGGAATCAACATAAGCACAGGAGAGAGTTGAACGAACGACTCGAGGTCCGATGTCTTGCGGCTCATTCGGAACAGATGCTGACTTCTGGTTGATTGAGGCCACCTTACCGATCAATTGGCCATAACATTCCATGTAATACGTTTTGTGCTGCACACAGGTGGTATATTCACAAATGTTTTTGGGCTAACGTGACTATAAGTGTTTTAGTAATATTGCATAGGAGGGACAATTGTGTTATACTGCAATATGATGTATATCAGGGCGCCAGGTGTTAATTCGGCATTTTTGAGCCTCTATGCGAGACAGCAATAGCGAGGTTAGATATTATTATTTGAATAAAATTGCTCATAGCAACGACGCGATGCAGCAGCTGGTTGGTAATGATAGCTGGTGTGGACTCATTTACGCCACTTTCTCTCGGCTACCCCGGCGCCGAACGAAGTTTCCTCCCTATAAAAAACGCTTTGCTATTTGGGTTATCGCAAATATCTCACAGCTGTGGAATTGTCTTTATGACATGTATAATACAGTAAGGATAAATAAAAATATTAGGGTCTGGTGAGGCATACAACAGCACAGTATGACATTGTAAATCTCGAATGAATAGCCCAAATATTTTTGCAACCGGGAAGGTTACACAATCAATAATTATGTGCAAGTCAAAAAATGATCTATATTCCCTTTTATTTAATGGTTCGTTCGTACTGGTCTATGTCGATCACGTCGGCTTCAGATTCAGACTCAGAGTTGTAGTTTATGCATTATGCATGACCTCAAAACATTCCCACATAGTGTTTGGTGTGTGGTGTAGCATTTTATACTAATACAAAGGTACATCATAAATGTATCATTACCTATCAGTATGCTTATTTCGTTGCAAAGTAGAAAGTTTGAGCACAAATGATCTGTGTAACGAATAAGGGGGACAACTACTATAGAAGTGCCTGTAAATAGGCCATTTCACATCCCGGTCTCGTTTGATAGATCCGGCGAATAAGAAAGTGTAGGCGGGGCAGACTTTAAATCGGACTATAAGCAAGAAAACTCAACGGGCTAGGTGGTTAGCTAGATCAATCTTGAAAATCTACTCAGATGAATTATGGAAATAAGTCCAGGGAAGTAGATTATCTATGTGCATTACATGTGTTGTACATTTGTATGAGTCCGAGTACAACAATGTTGCTAGTAGGTGGAGTCTGTTATAGCTTAAGATCAGCAAAAGGGTTACCGGTCTGAGCTTATCAGCTACTAGAACCACATTAACACACGGCGAACTAATTTATTTATAAATTCGTGATGCATGATACTAGAATGTTGGGTTATCACAGTTATCACTGTCTTACACACCCAGGGTCTGTTTTGCCTCTTTTTATTGACGAACCCACTTTGGTCATGCACATAACGCCCCTCAAAACCAACTTGCTGTTTGCAATAGTCTCTCTCTTACTTGCTGAATCAAAAATTCAACTCGATGAGGAAAACACGAGTAAACATAGCCTTATATCAATTGAGGCAGTCCTATATAGTGAAAGGCCTAGTTTTTCATACTTTCACGAAATGGTTTCATCATGCTTCCTGTTATAACTAGATGGACAATGTCTCGTCGCTTGTGTGATCATCACGTCCAATCGCAACTACAGTGCGTCATCTTAAACTCACATGAAGGAAATCCCGGAGATCAATTCATGCGCTACCCTCGTACAACAGAGGGTTCTGCTCAGATAAACTGACGACATTCTATCAATGATAGTTGCATACTTAATTTAAACCAACAGGCTGGCGGTATTTAACCATCATGTGATCATGAACGTGGTATTATAGCGTTTTTGTGATATAGTAACATTTTATTTTACATACTACTTGAATTGAAAATCTGTTTTATTCTGCTCATAATTCTATAAGGCTAATAACCGTGCTGATATAATTCATTATTACAAGTTGATTCTCTTACCACTTAATTGATAATTGCTTATCTAGCCGGACGGAGCAGTGCAGAAAAATGTACACGAAAAAAGTCCATTGGGTCAAATGCTTAGTTATACTGAACACATTCAAGGACTGAGTCTAATAATTGCCAATGAACTCATTGACGCGGGAGTTATTATAAACGTCGGGCTCATAATGAATTAGTTCAATGGCATACACATTACCTATTATGTAGTGGTGGCGGATGGTCGCTGGTTGATACAATAAACCTTATTGAAAAGCACAGGATACAGCACATCGTGAATGGAGGAGGCCTTAAACCTCGAATGGGTATCTAATATGGAGACTTCTTGACACATACCGTATGAGCTGCAATATACTGTGCTCTAAAAGCGATACCTATTCAGGTTTATTCGTCGTTTGAACAGCTAACACATCCGTTATGACCTCACGTTTGTAATGGACAGTGGACTTACCTCTCATTATGATCAAATACCGGATTTGATCAATGTAACATCCTCTGCTAAATTTTCTCTCAGACGTATTCATATCAAAGCTCGGATTTGTCTGGAATGACACATGAAAAGTATATATTTCCTCGATTTTCGATTTTAAACAATCATCCAGAGGATATTTGGAGCCTCATCAGACTCAAAAGCCCATTGTCCCGTCAAGTTTCATCCGGATATATGGAGCCTCATCAGACTCAACGCCCATTGTCCCGTTTTCTACGAGATTGTTACGGTATTTCACATCAGAACTGCGCTTGATAATAATACGGGGTGTGTGATGATCTCTGAGATCGGCAATCATTTATTTCACTGACGGTACAAATAAAGTCGCTTCTTATACATTGTATGCTGAACAAACACAATAAGCTAAACACAGTTTTATGAGACTGATACAAAGCATATGCATCAGTCAATATATTCTGTATCAGAAAAGATGCACGATTACACCCAATGTCCTGTGCTGTCTAAATAAAATATTTCATTATTCTATCAGATTGTGGGTTTTTTTATTTGCTGTTATTCCAGCAGTCAATATTTGGCTGATATTTCATCTTCCACAGTTTAATAATAAGTTGGGATGGGGTGTAAATTCTCTCCTGTACAAGATTTATGAAGATAAGGCAGAGACATAGACGTAGTTGTACGCCGGGCGTAGATCAATCAGGATTTAACGGAGCTGCCTTATAATGCGATGCGTTGATAAGTTGGGACATAACCATTGCATCGTTTATGGCCACGCATGCTGACTCACATATTATATATTTCGTTATTGTCATTTACATACTCTTGGTTGATCTCACTCTTGCAAGTCAAGTATCCTGTATGCCAAGGGCTTATATTCATTTACGGATGCAGCGGACCAATTTAGCAGGGAGGAAAACAATATGAAAATTTGCAAAAGAGGAAGCCACGCAATCAAACAAATTAAACGGTCATTATAGCCATTGAAGGTCATCACAGCAATGTTATGTGATCTAACCAGCATTACCATATCTCTCATCAAGCCTCTGATGTACAACCTGATCACATCTGTCCAGCTAAATCCAGAAGATATGGAATTTGCAGGTTAAACAAGTCATCTTGTCTTGTTGCCAAGCGTTATACAAACCAGCAGATTAACTCTGTTCAGCTCTGGACTCACGTCATGATCAAACAGCCTCAGTTTATACCGCGAGACGATGGTGTCTGTTGAGGTGACAGCATTTCTACCGTCGGAAATGGCACCTGCAGGCCTTCAGCAACAGGTATGAAAATATAACATAATAAGGATGATTCAAGACTTTACCAGCCAATGCTGTGTTGAAACTGAATCTGACTGTAATATTAATACTAAGTTTAATATTTTCATGTGAAGCGATATCCTTCCGATGATGCAGCTCCGACCCCTTGCACCGGACCGTCGCTCCCAGACCTCCCTACATATGTTGTCAAACCCATACCAGGCACTAAGGATGAGTCACATGATAGTAAACGTTCTACTATGGAGGACATATTTGGTGATAATAATGTCACCTCTCACATAGAACTCAAGCTAAGAACTCATTGCAACAAAGTAGAATCTGTATAAGGCAAAACCAATTATCTCCGTTAACACCCCGCTAATGCAGTGGTAAAGTACCAATCAAGTCATCTTCACATATCGCGCTGCGTCATTCAATATATATATATATATATATATATATATAGAGATATATATATATAGAGATATATATATATAGAGATATATATAGAGAGATATATATATAGAGATATAGATATAGAGATCTAGATATATCTCTATCTATATAGATATATATAGAGATAGAGAGAGATATCTCTCTATATATATATCTATATATCTCTATATATATATATATATATCTATATATCTATCTCTCTCTATCTATATATATATATATATATATATCTATATATATCTCTATATATATATATATATATATATTGGCCAGTTTTGCTACCTCTATCCTTGACAATTTACTTTACTCTCTCAACCTGTAATCGCAATTAGCAATATAATGTCAGTTTGGTTTATAAATTGTCTAATTAGTTTATGAGCATGGCAAATGCGACAAATGTGGCAGTCTATGAGGGGCTTCACATCTTGGTCTGAGGTCATATATACTAACTTGCCGTTGAGACTGAGTAGTGTTATTTACATGCCAATGCTAATCGCGTAGCGCTACTCAACATATTGTATCTCTATCGCCCGCACTGATGTTTATTTGATTAGGGAGAAGTGGGGCTCAAGTCCATTCACACCAAGTGTCTGCCCCATCCCTATACAGACCACCAGCCGTTTTTCCCGCTATTAACCCTATAGATCTAGAGCAAGCGCACTTAAGGATCTTTTCTGCAATATCCAAACTATTGCCAATATCCGCGCTGCAGACAATCGCCGATGATGCAAAATGTTCTCTGTCCTTGAGCATGGATTTGTTCAAGAGTTTGACCCTGATGACCAATCACCGACTGATCATTTTTTAGCTATTCAGAGAAGTCTGAAATCGACCGAAGTAACGTCAATGCCAAAGGCAATAGGAACTATAATAGACATCAGACTAAAACCCCTTGCACAAAGGCACATACCAACAATTACTTAAGCGGTGTCTACTGTGTCGACTGAATGAATAGCCCACCTGTATATATCTTGTATATAGTAGTGTACTTTGCAATCTCCTTTTTAATTAATTGCTCCATGAGGCTAAACCCTGACGATATGACTGCCCTAGAACGTTATGTTTGTTGGAGGATCCCTGGTTACATCACCAAACGACCTCTCCACTCCCAATGAATGACGTCATTTACTTTAGCCCAACAAGACATCCGTAAGTTAATATATTCTTTGGCTACGAATCAACATGCAGTTTGATGTCAGCTTCCTGTGGTGATGAAAGCCAAGCCAGCCCATCGACCTACTACCTCGTGTTTTAAGGGGCCCAGCCATAGTTATAATCCCTCTTTTGAGTCATTGGCAGATAAATAGGAGCTCCAGCTTCGCTGTACAGAATAAATTGAGGTAGAAGTCAAGTGTCTTGAATATGTTAGATTGATGAGTGTCGTCAGTTTAGTTTCCTGAAGAAATCCACTGACTTCGAGAGTTATCACCAAGACCCAGCATAATCAGCAATACATCAAGTATGTGCACTGTACAATCAGGAAACACGAAGATAATAAGCAGCATGAATATATAAACTAAGACCTTAGGCCGTAAACGAATGCTGAATCTCAGGAGGTTTTAATCTGGTTAATCATCGATTTCCTGTTGTCTCTGACAATGGACCCACAAGATAGTTGATTAACCAAAGATATACGTAATTATTACCTGCAGTGCGGTCATCTGTGGCCCTACTGATTTCTCGGACGGGGTACTTAACTACAGGGGGAATTCAGGCCACGCGACCTGGGCATTGTCGTAGCCGATGTAGCAATTGCCATGACCACATTACCATGTTTATTAAACAAGGGAGCATAAGCCGAACGGGAATTGGCAACATTGTGACCAGAACGAATGCCGTGGTTTTTCTATATTTGAAATGTGCGTAATTTATTGCAGTATCGGGTTCTGACATTTTCTGTACTCATCCTTAGAGTACGCATTTGCCCATGCCATTACAATCATGCATATGGGCACATATAAGTGCCTAACATAACAATGGGTTGAAACACAATGTTTACTGTGGGTGAGATGACTGACTTTAATGATATGAGGTCTACATAGCTATTAAATATAATCATTTTTACAAATCCGGATGAGAGGGTATAAAATCCAAATTGCATCTGAGATTAAGTAAATTTGGCTGTTATGTACATTTACATTTAGTGATAATTAAATCTAATGTAGTTTAAAAATATCATAATAGCAAAAGCGGCAATAGTGATTCCCCTTATAATGTAATGATGAGGTTGTTATGCGTTATAACTAAAGATTTATTTTGTGTAATCCTAAACGTAATAGAAAAGTATTCGTGCAATAAGAAACCACACCGACTGGCTTATAGGATTACATAAACACTAGTTGGTTTGCGTTTCTAGGCCTTATGGTATGTTTCCTGATAAACACAGGCCGTTGAAATAATCCTAACCAAAGGCGGGAAACAAACACTCTGTTATCTTTGTGTGATTGTGTCTATCACGTTATAACTATGGGATGGGTGCTGAGCTTATAAATGGGTCCAAAGTCATTGGTTGTAACTATTTTTCATGTAATGCTGTCTAATATCATCCGTCACAAAATGTCTTAATGCTACAAGAGTTTTGATTGAGTGGGCCATATCAAGTATGAGTGTAGCTTCCTGCGCGCAAAACCACTGTACAACCTGTAGGCGCCACACAGAGCGTTATAGGCGTGTTTCTTGTATCTAGATGCCACGAAAAGGGAACAAATGTCACCATCTTACAAATTCTCCTTGTCAAAGAGAAACCAGTAATTGGGCTTCAGTTACAATACACTAATGACAAAGAGATCCGGAACAAAAAGAATAGCTCTTGACATCCATCGGTTAACACTGGTCGTTATTTCTAATTTAACATCATTTTCTTCTTTGCGGTTGCATATTGACGAAAAATTAACCTAGAACAAACACAAAGATGCTCTTAATAACAAGCAAGTTAAATACACAAGCATGTTCTATAGACTCCTATCCTTCAAGGTGGACTTAAAACTGTAGTATGTTTTCATCTTCTAAAGAATATCATATGGGGTAGATGTATATTGTATTGCTAAGACTCGTAGCATCAAACCACTGCAAACTTTGCAAAGCAAAATAACAAAACCATTGACAATTAGACGTAAAAAATACCTGACACAAACTCTGTGTAGAGTTCTAGATTTATCAGATCAAACAACTTAACACATTTTAAGTTTCATGTTTGATCCACAGAGAGAACATGCTGTCACCTTTATTCAATAAAATGTTCAATCTATATATAAGGATATGTCGTCAGGCATCAAATAGAACAAAATATGTTGTTCACAACAACCAGCAGCAACAGAAGCCATCGGAACATGTCGTTGAAAAGCTTTTGCTGTAAAGTCTGGAATGCAATACCTAAAATATTAAAGCAAACTAAAACGCTGCATATTTTCAAAAAGTGCTTAAAGATCACTGAAGATTCTTTAAATACTAGGTAACTTGCTGACATCTTAATACCTACTTATTAAACTCCGCTGTTACTAAATGTTTGTTTTGATTATGAATAAGCTGCTTTATTCGTTTATATATTATATATGTACTTATAAAAACAATTTTTCGCATCTTTGTATTATTCACCTTTTGCCTCATCTCGATGACAATGAGCACCGATTAGTAATTTTTTAATTAAACTTTTGGAACACTTTTTTGTAACACATAAAGATCTACATATAAAATGTAATCGCAATTGCATGATACCTTTGTGTTACTGTTTTATGTTTTTAAAATTATTTTTCGTTGTTTTATCAAATTTCAAGCCGTTTGTCCGCGCTTAATATTGTATGTTTCAAGATGAAACCGCCTTTCAATAATAACCATATTTCTATATTTTAAACAAGTGAGAGAATCATCTACATAAAGTGAACATTCTACAATTGGTTTTATTACATTAATAATAATATTCATTTTAGCAATGAAATGTGTAACCAATGTGGGATACCCATCACCTGATTACTATAATTCGAGAGTAAAGTACAAATTGTGCACAAATTTCGTTCAAATCAGGCAAAGTGTCTATACAAAATGGTGTTATATGGCTTCTCCAAAGGTACAGTTGCTCGTATTATTTGTGAATGCTGACACTCTATTCAAGTTTGTTAACGGATTCTCAAAATATTGGGGCGTTTTTTATTACAATTTGAAGCATTGCTTCATCTGGCTATTTTCTAAATACATAAGCTGTGTACAATACACAGATATATTAGCCTCTTTGTAATCTCTAAAATACTTGGAATGCGTTATTGCCTGTTTCAGAATGGCAAACTGATGAAGATGCACATACGGAAGTAATTCTTTATCCTGTTTCCTCCAAACTGTGTCCCGAATACTCGGTGAACGCTTTTTCTAAATGAAATAATGCCTGCAGACGTCTAGCAGCGCCTCATTTTATATTGAGCAATAACATTATATTTAACCTACTGGCGCCAAGGTGTTTGCACTTACCATACAGCTGCCGGTCAGCAACAGGTCCATTGCTCTCTCTTCCCTCTGGAACACCTAATATCTTCGGTATTGCCAATTTCACAAGCATATCTTTGCTTTTGTTTCAATGATATAACTTTGCTGATTATGTATTGCAGTATATTCGTTGATGCTAATCTCGTAGGTAGATTTTTAGGACAGGAATCAATCGAGGTGAAATAATGCAATATATCATGAGGAAGCATATGGGAGCCATCGTATTTAGGTTGATCTATGAACAACAAGGGTCTTGGCCTTGTGCAAACAAACCGTTTACACGCAGGTGCACAGTTATCATGCCATCACGATTGCTAAATTTAACCAACAAGTTACACGGCAGTCAGCATACCTATTATGAATCATGCAACATGTGAATTGTTTGGCTATATATGTGACGGCAATACTGTAAAACGTACAATGAATATAAGTGCGGGTTTTCGTCATGTACCCCGAAGCACACTTGCTTCGGTTGCAGTAAAACGAATGAAATGATTATCGGCAATCGCTTAGGGAGCAAAGTGCTAAGTGTTCAGGTGGACAAAGATAATGTATGTAGTGTGAAAGCTGATGCGGCAGAAGAAAGCAAAAAAGAAAATAGATCCAAAAATACTGCATAATATTTGTTTGTCATAAAAAAACACCGGTCATTTGGTGCCTATATTGGCAATAAATTATTCTAATACAAATACATGGATCATAATAATTACAAGAAGGTTTAAGTTTATTGACAGGAATGCTCATCAAGCCTAGTTACGGTAACTCTATCATTGGCCTTCAACATTCAGTGCAGTTTGTACAATAACTCATGGCCTTGAGAACGCTAACTGTGGTCAGTCGTGCTTCTAATTGTGACATATATATATATATATATATATATATATATATATATATATATATATATATATATATATATATATATATATATATATATATAAAACCAACTAAAATCTGAATTACATAACAATGTGCTGATTACGCAACGTTAGCACATTTGATAGTTATACCTTATTTAGATACTGTGCTCCCATTTGAGCTTGTGGATTTAACTAACCCTCATTCTGTGTGGTTCATTTTTTGGCATTATAACCAAGACACTGAGCATCACTTGACAACAATACATCAATTGGATAAGTACATTAGATTGTACGCTGTCGATTGCTCTCACAGACCCGCTTAGGTAGAAATGCTCAATACGCAGACTTAAATTTCTCGATTATGACGTCGAATGAATAGCCAATCAGCAATGTAAATATACCACCGTGTTATCATAAGTCAATGCTCTCTGTCATCTGTTGTTGAAGCATAGGATCTTAAGGTACAGTTGACAAGTGAACATGAGTCAATAAATTGTTATCGTACAGTGTTTTGCTTACTCCATTGCATAATGTAATCACGGGGTATGTCAGGATTTTATGAACTATGTAATCACCTATGTTACACACTTGATAGAGTGTCAAAATAATTATCAATTGCGTTCCGTTGGACGAAATGGAGTCCATATACATTAGGAGTAGTGAGTTATTGCCGACGACGGATGAGTATTGAACCACTTGGTATCCCTAACCGATGTGATTCGCATCATATGCCTGACACAAATGTTTCTTCATTCTCGTTAAAGGTCTTTGTTGGTCCAAATGAATATAGAGATCGAGAAATAATATTTTGCAACGCAGCGTAATTAATATCATCTATCGTTGAAAAGATTATACAGCCAATTAGTCGTTGTAACTGTTTCAACATTTGACGCGTAGCAATTGATACCACGTATGAAACCATAATATAAATTCCATCTTTTGATCAGATTAACGATAGCAGTAATTCATTTACTAGCAAGAAATGCTACACATTGTATCAATAAATGTTAAGTGAATCTAGTGTTGCAACTCAGCTGAAGTTGCATCAAGCGGCCTAAAACTGCCTACGTCCTGGCATAATATTTGATCGTGCATCTGATGCAAACACTTCGCTCCTCTTTAAAGCATAGGAGGTCAACAGCTCTATATTGGTGTAATGTTTGGCATTAACCTTGTGTTGGAATTAAGATTAAACGCTCTAAGCACAAGCTAAGAATTTGTAGAGAACACTAATTTCTTCCGCTCAATCGGGAAGTGATAAAGTATCTTAATTGTGCTTTGTGAATTTATGCTTAAACAGCATGATATGGGATACTCAATTATAACAATGCAAAAGACGTGCACTTGTATTATCAAGCCTTCAAGCAAATGGAGAATGAGGTGCGTTTATCGGTTGGTGTTTTACATGAGGCTATCAAAGGATGAGATTCAATTTCAGGCATGATCAATTTACGTACTTAATAGTGCAAAAAGAGCTCAAGTTCTTCGCATAATACGCAACTGGATTAGTTAATACGCATCTCGGTTTAGATATAATAACAATAAGTACTTGTCACTGCGTAATGTTATTATTATTAGTGTAAATAAACAGTTGCAACGGACCAGCATATTAGGAATATTCGTTACGACTGTCAAATATAATATTGGGGCTGCATTGTAAAACGATATTGCTGAAGACGTGTTTAATGTGGCTTCTTGAATAATACTATTACATTGCTAGTGCAGCTGAACGATAGTTGGTTTTTGATATTAAATCTTCACAATGGCTCGTTTCTTACGCTTTGAATGCTTTCTTAGGCGATGGGCAGGAAAATGGTGACGCTGTTTGCATTTCAGTTGTACTGTCTTTAATTGATAACGGTTAATTTGTATTGCGATGGTTGCACTTCACGATGCTAGTCACTGTGCATAGACACAATTGATGGTTTTGTAAAGCTAAACAAGCCCATTCGCAAATGCTTAGAAAACTCTCCGAACTCGGTCGCGATCGATTGGTTGTTCAGTTTGCGGCAAAGTCAGATACTCTCATATAAGTAAAAGTATTCATGCTGTATTTTAGTAAATATTGCAAAAACGGAGAAGCCGATTGTCTATGTTGCCAGTGTAAGTACCGTTATACACCCTGAATCATCACCATTCATGACAGCACATTCGTCGGAATTATTGCCTTGCGACTGACAGTCATATGATTACTGGACCGCCCCGATGCTTAAATGGCCATATGCAAAGCAATCTATCATATACGACGTCTTTACGAATTCGTTACTCTGTTGTTAGACGGGTTGTCAAATTCGTTTGAAATAATCATTTTATATGTCGAGGAATGATATTTCCAACAATTCGATTAATCAAACATAAAATGTGCGTCATACCGCATGGCTAGCAGCAAGTGATTCAGTTCCTGTGAGATATTAATTCGGTCTTATCTCAGCATCTTCGATGTTTTTGCTTAGCTATAAACATTATGATGTTAGCTAAGAGTAATGATCATACCTTGTGAAATGTATAACCATAACTGAAGTAAGGCTCCGGTCGAATTGCCGACAGCTTTGATTTGTAATTGCGCAACGCAAGGTATCACTGAGACCGAGAAACCTAATGACTGTAGAGCGAAAATGGTCGGATCTTCGTGTCTAGAACGTACATATATGTTTATTACAAGCATATGATTAATAACGTATTTTGGATTTCCGTTTGGTAAATCTTGCTTGTAAAGTGACCACCGTGATTAGATTAGTAACTTATGTTTGAGTAAGTGTTATGTCACTTTTCTTTGGCTCCTGCATTTTGCTTGCTAATGATGCTAGACTGACAGGTTTGTTGAATGTAAGCTATTGACGAGGTCTTTTTAAAAACATATCGTGCTGAAATATCGGACAAAACAGGAGCAACATTTCCGTAAACATTAAAATACTGTTGCTTGCATTCCTGGCTTGTCATTCATTTGAATGAAAATAAGCTGTTTAATGTTCTATAAGTTATTCTGGCGAATAACGCCGATTATGATTTATGCCACCAAGAGGGTCTTCGGTTTTCTCACTCGTAATCAACAAAAGTACCAATAAGCACTTGAGTAAATACTATGTGCAACGATGTCCTCAAAACACTGTTGCACAGTAAATCAGGATCACGCAGGTTAACTAGCACTAAGCTGGCGATTTTGTCATTTTATAGTATTGCGTAAGTATTGTACTGCAACAAATATATGAATCACTTAGGTCGATCAATTGGCAATAATGACATGCCAATAATTTTTATTCATAATTATTACCAATTACATATCAAACTCATAAGGTGAGATGATTTAATTTGTATAATGGAATAAAGTGTTTGCAATGACATCGCACGTGTTACCTGTTATTAAGCTGAATATACATTAGTTTAGGTGTTGTTATTCCCAGTCATGCATTGAGACTTAAACAGCCTACTAAAACTTTATATAGCGAATAAAACGAACTCGGAGGTGCAGGCTACAGGAGTGTTCAGGTGTATATTTATCAAAGATCATATGCTGAGTAATTGAAGAATTGGTGACAAACGGTTTTACTTCCATGGATCTTACATACTGTTGTATGATCTCAAGTACAAAACTCAAATGTACCTTAGTCTCGCAGGTTTTGCTGTATCCGTTGTAGTTCTATGATGAAATACCATCAACATACGCCTAGCATTGCGTGACCTTTGTAATCAGCAAACACAGACTAGAAGCACCGGTATTGTACGAGTATATGCACCATGAAGCATAACATCCGCAGATGATCCAACACTGATTGGTAAAACCGAGATACAGACAGAAACATGCAGCAAGCAAATTAGACTGAACATGAAACGATTGCGCTTGTGCTTGTAATGAAACGTCAACGAGAGGTCTTAGTCACCGAGAAACGGATACCAGTAGACCCGGTTACTGCGCATCGAAACGACTGAGTAACAGTGGTACGAAGTAACAGTGGTACAGCGTAACAGTGGTACGGAGACAAGGAGCCCCGGAAAATGGGCGTTAACCAAACGCAAGGCGCTACCAGCACAATATAGATATTATATGCGCCCTTAAAATGATTATCCAGAGGTTTTTAGCCCGACGCTTGTAAAGAGTCTGTAGGTAATTTAATAAACATTTGAGGGTCCGATTAGCGTAAATATCCTCTCTGAATTCGCTACGGTATTTACCCACTTCCTTTCCACTTGATTTGCGGTAATATACTATAGCCTCACAGGGCTTATTTATTTAGTCCGCAGACTGCTGTTTCGTTGACATACCAATGCATAACGAAGAGGCTGCTGAACCTGAGATGTATACCTAGTAGCATTTGTCATGCATATATATTAGTGCTACGTTACTTGCGTTTCACTTTATGACACATCATGTTTTATTCTAGGATTCTGGCTATAAAGTTGTCTAGAGTCGTTCTTCTCTATACATGGCTTCATACATTCACTATTTTAACAATATGGAAATCAATTGCGTATGAAATACGATGCAACATCATTTTGCGTCAATGTGGTGAACAAATGCAGTCATACATATAAAGACGATTACCGTCCCATGCCCATACGATATATCACACGTGTTTAAGACTGGTCATACAAACGTCTGATTAGAAAGATTTGGAACGCACAAACTAATCAACTATATATCATGAATACTGTCACGCATCACAATTAGCTGTACACATAATAATCACAATGGTCATCCATACTATTATCATCATTGACAGTTGATGATGGCGTGTAGGCATAACAACAATAATGAAAGGATGAATACATGGTTTTTTTTAAAATCCTGAGTGGTTATTTAAATAGAATCACAACAAGTTACTCTGGCATCACCTAACATTTAAAAAAATATGATCATGACGTTCCCGTGCCTTGAAAAGTACATAACATCCCATTTAGAAACTTAAAGTAGCCCATTACTAGAATATCAGCTATATAATTTACACAATATGAGATATATTTGATTATATCAGGATTTACAATTTATGCCACGTTCTGCCTTAGGTAGTCAAAGGTGTGAAGTTAATTCCATAGACAAAAGGAGTGAACGATGAAGAAACCTGTGTCATGCCTTTTTGTCCAGTCAATGGAGCAATGAATACTGGGGGTATCAAGCACCTCTGACTCAAAGCCAAACTGGTCTAACACCACAGAGAGATCAAGCTTTCATATAACAGGTTCATTGATCAGTTCAGTTTTAAATGCTTTGGTCGTGGAAGAATACCGATCGCATACGACCAAGGCATGTGAGCGTTGGTCGAAGATTTTGTTAAACCAATCGATAATTGGTAAATAATAGTGTATCACTCGATGTAAATTAAATGATAATGGACAATACAGATTCACATGCAATATAAATGGGTAACAACTCTGGACTATGAAAAAGGAAGGTGAAAAAAGGGAAGCTCAATGGGAAATAATTTATTTCCGAAGTCGTTTTATTTGTCAGTGAGGCCGGCGACTGACCTGTTCCCTGTCGGAGTTTTCATCGGTCTCTTTCATCCGGAAAACCACATTTGTTTGCATCTTTTGGCAATGTAGTATCCTATTTTGCTGCTTCAAATGTTTATTTTTGTAATAACACTCAAAAGCAACACAGAGCGGCATATTCCTAAGCATCAATCAGTGAAACAATTCGTTAAATTTCTTCGCGAGCGACAACTGTGGTGTAAACAGCATATCCTCTGGTGTATCGTTTGAGCCTGTGCCATCCCTTAAATGTGCACAGAAACATGGCCAATTCCGGTGAAGAGAACGCATACTTTCCCTAATGTATATTTTCAAATTATTGCTCAATAGTATTCATAAATCGGGCTAATTTCACCCAGACAGACTTTTATTTGATAGTTTTATAAATTGACATACCAACATAAGTGACTGGTATAAGTGACTGGTATATTACGTTAAGCATAGCCATTGGCTTTAGTTGTGGTGGCAGTTAAATTTGATAAAGATCAAAAGACTTATGGCTCAAGAATGTGATTCATATCTATCAGAGCCTTGGGACAATTTACCAATTCATCCATTTATTGTGAATTTACTAATTTGCTATACTTGTCGCCAAATATTCGCGCTATTTACCAGCGAAATACGTAATGATGGTGAAATTGATTCCTATGATAATCGTTTGCCAAATATTCATAAAAAATCCTTGAATAGTGCGTTTCTTGCCAAAAGTGCTGCCCTTTGACTTATTACATGAGTAAAATTGATGTGGGGCAAATTGCTTTACTGTCTGAGTGCATTCAAGGGTACGCATTTGTCGCCTTGTTCGTGACAATTCTTTGTAGTTCAGATTCTATCGAATAGTCGGCATTTATCAATATTGTACGCAAAAACATCCCTCAAGGGTTTTTAGCCGTCACCCCTCCGTTTCGAATTCTGGTCCATCAGGCCGGGGGTTCCCGTCCTCAACCCCACTTTCGTTCTATATTTGGGGAACTGATAGTCTAGAAGTGGTATGGCAATAGTTTCCCAGCTTTTAAAATGACATTAATATTCCAAAACCATGCGGTTGCGAAACGATCAATCAATGGCCAGCACAATGCTACCAAACAACACGGCCCCGGTTCAATTGTAAACGCGACAGGGAAAAACTTTTTTCTATAGCTTTATAACCTCAACGCAATGTCCGTTCGTATTTCTAGTTAAATGGAACTGATAGTCTCTAAATGGTATGACAAACGTTACCCGGTTCAAATCACTAAAAGTGCATGAAAAGGACATAAATAAGCCATAACCATGCGCTTGCAAAACAATTTATCAATGGACAGCACAATACCACCAAAAGGAAAAAGTATTCTTAATATGGCTTCGTGACCCCGATCAGTATGTTTAAAGTATATATCTTATACCATAAAAATTTTGTTCAGCTGGCTTTGTGTATCTCTTTAAACTCTGTACACAACAAATGCCTCACATAAAATCAAGGTATGTTACATAAACTGTAATCCGATAAGCAAGCTCTTCAACGATTAGTTAACTATCTATGTTCTTCCAAAAACTACATACATATGCGGTAATATTTATAGTATGATTGCTGTGCAAATCATAATTCACTCGACTTTGTTTCATTCTGCACACTCAAACGTGTCTCCGCGATGATGACCTATATACCAATATTCTGTATGCACCCATACTTTGCTAATACACTGGTCGGCCATTTGTTTACCGACACATACTGCAATGGTATTTAAATGGTAGAATTTTTGGTCAACCCGTTTTCCGATATATATATATATATATATATATATATATATATATATATATATATATATATATATATATATATATATATATATATCTATATATATATATATATATATATATATATATATATATATATATATGTGTGTGTGTGTGTGTGTGTGTGTGTGTGTGTGTGTGTGTGTGTGTGTGTGTGTGTGTGTGTGTGTGTGTGTGTGTGTGTGTGTGTGTGTGTGTGTGTGTGTGTGTGTGTGTATTCAAGCAAGCTCTTGACAGAGAATAAGGCGTATTTTAGCGATTTATTGGTGTGTACGAGGTAGCCATATCATCATACTCCTTTAGCAGTGCATGTTTTGCGGTTGAGCAGACCCATTTACTCCTAATGGTGCCTTGTGGCTAGTTTATAATACCTTTGTGCTAATTACGCCGCCTCATTTCCATGAGTCTAATCATGCGCACTTGTTGGTTTTGACGACACATGCATTTCAATTACCCGTCCAATAAAATTATCTGGGCTGTAACGTACACCTGCGAAAACAATTTGCAGCATAAGCCACAAAAAAATGGGTACTATCTGTATAAATTATCTATACCTAAAACGTTAGTGTCATTAAATAAAACCTAAAATTCCACTCTCTTCAATTCTCTCTATCACCTCTTTCTCTCTCTCGTTTTTTTCGCTCTCATTCTCTCTCACTCTTTCCGTTTCTCTCTCTAAAGCTCTCTTTACAGCAGTGTAATTCACTGCAGTGGTATCGGCAGCGGTATACACAACTAAGTATTATAATGCGCCTTTATAATGAATCAAGCTCTGCTGTGTTTGCTATGGATAGATAAACGAACCCATATCATTCCCTTGCATCCTAATCATTTGGTGCTTAATATATTTAACACTAACACGCAGGGATATCAGCCGCGGTCAAGCGCAAAAGATATGTTCACAAACATCGATGTTACCTACATGAGCTCTAGCATGTGCTTAGATGTTTGAGTTGTTTTGCTGCACTGCAGAGTTCAGCAATTGTGTGGCTCTTTAATTCCGTAGTGGAAGCTCTAGCAAAGGATAATCGTGGAATCAGAACCTGTACCTAGGTAGCAAGAAGCAAGACAATTTGTTCTTTTTAGATCGCAACATTTCCTTCGGTGTGCCATACATGCTGATTTCAAAAGATTGTTCTTGCGTTTGTGTCCGTTGGCGTTCAGCATTGTAAACTCATTTCTCAACATTGTCCGATTTGCGTTAATCAAGACGAATGCGACATCGGTTTCGTTTACGCTGTTATTATTTCTATGACGATGAAATAAATTTGATTCTTGAATGACGACTATCATTATCCGCTCAATGCAGGAAACGTATGGCATGCCAAGTAGGGAAGTAAAATAGAGCGATAATAATGATAGATCACAACAGTATCTGAAAATGTCGGCAATTAAGTTGTCACCATGATGGATCACAAAACTAACCGACCTAATTGGTTTAATTGGTTTGTTTAAGTGCAGCGTCATACATATTGATGATCCTTAAAACAATCTATACATGCGCATGACTGCCTGCATAGGAATATTTTCGACTTCAGCACATTCCGAACATCAATTTTACGCATAGGCACATACTTCCTTTTGATTGGTGATATAATGTATAACGGTACATTAGGCACTGCTTGTAATATGCAACAAGAACTCTGGTTACTTTAACCTCATTGTCAGGGCTTAACGATGCGTACTTTACGCGAGGTACTACGTTAATCACGCAGGTATCACGCATGTTAACATTTTAGTATTTAGCAAATCATTCAATACAGTATGTTGCCTTGTTAAGACGATTAACCTAGATTGTCAGCTTTGCAACACTCCGTTCAGAGGCTTCTTTTATGTTGCCATCATTCGTGAAGTCAGATATGTTAGGCTTCATTACTCTGACCCAAAATTGAATGATGTTTGGTGCACCTCATTTCTCCGTCATACGATCACTGCACTTATAGAACTGCACGATTGGTAGACTGTTCCTTTTTTATAAAACACCACGTACCATACCGTCGGTTAGTGACCCTGTGGTGCTTCAAATTACCCGTGGAAATCTCTGTTATTATCATTCTACTCATACTTTTTCTTTTTGTTGGGCTGGGTAGTCCAATCGCTTTTCCTGTAAATGGTCTCGTTATTCGAATCTTGTCATGGTAATCTCTGTTATGGGTTTTACCACTAAAGTTTTATCTAAACACGGGTTTTATAACGAAATAATTTTATTCAGTACGTTTGCAAGATAAAATTTCTACATTGTTAGTATCCCCAAGAATCAATACACAGCTGTGTATGTACTATTCAAAGTTCTGTCCACTGTTGATATTGCTGCCGCTGCTTAATATGAAAAAGCTACTTGATCATGCTGATGGAAACAGTATTTTACAATATACTGTCGATTGCCGTGATAGACGACCCATGGAGAAGCTCAGACAATATAATTCACTTTCGAACACTGCAAGCACAGTCGACTCATCAATAGTGACTGCAGTAAGAAGCGATTTGACAAGTTATCGCCTGGTAGCTCTCGATCATTTCCCCCCTCAGTCCCAATTATGAAAGGGGGATTAAGGCCCGCCGTCCAATTAATTCACGACAAAAATGTAAATATCCCGCAAGTTGATGATTTCTTTTTCCAGCTAATTAAAGCATCTCGTGATATAATTCATTTCTATTACTGGATAATTCTAATTTCTCAAGGGGAAATTACATTTCTTTAGACAATACCCCTTTGGTGAACATTTGGTTGCTAACCTTGTGGCGTTCAGATGAACGAGCAATCGATTGTTTAATATTGCTTATACCAGTACCAATTGCTATCAGCTCTCACATATCAGTAATCTCCACAGATGTGACCCGGGTGCTTGTTGTGATTAGACGATGATACATGACAATCCAAATGTCTCAATGATGAATTTGTAGCTTGTACCTCAATCGTATGTTATTCGTAAATTAAACATGGACGTTAGACATCAGGAGGAGAAGATGGGATTCTACTTAATTGAACCTCGCACCAGCAATTGATGTTCACGGGCCAGGGGTACTCTTCAGAGACACTATCGAGCATATGTAGTCATTTTGTCAAAGTGGCAGAACGCAGGGCACCCGCGTTGAATAACTGGCGATGCATTATTCGGGGTTGTTTTTATTCAGACCTATATAGCCAAGCGATAAAGCAACTCTTAACGTTCATTTAGGTTTCGCTTATGCAAGCTACATATAACCGTTAACCCGAATGCTTTCAAGACAAAAGAGGAACAACAATTCCTGTTTCAGTTCACACTATTTAAGGAACAATCTTGGGAAGCGACACAAGAACGAGCACGTGTTGCTAAAATTCAATACTTCTGTAAATTGTCTATGTCTTGTATTGAGACTTGGCCATAGTTGTTACACTTCATGGGAGCGGTAATCGACCCACGCAAAACTACCGGCCCTTCATAGTATTGTTTATAAGGGTATATCGGGTTGATACTGTATGTACCATGATCAAAACATTATTGGATGCTTTATATCCAAAGGAAGAGTACAACCATTTGTCAAGGCAATGGCAAAACAAAACAGCAGAAGCATATTCTCTAGTGCTTGACACAGCTGCTGCCCTCAGCACATTAATGGCAGTGTTGTACTTGCCCTATAACTAATGAATAGGGGGTTTGGCACTCTGCATGAGCTAATTTCCCAAGGCACTGTTTTAGCTGCGTTGCATTGTAACCTATCAGCTGCGGGTTCGAACTGAATGTGTCACAAACATTTACCCTGGAGCGTATATAAAGCCCTTGGCGTAGGTTCACGTGACCGGCATGAATAAAGAAGTTGCTGAAGCCACACTTACTTACGACTACTAGGAAAAAAAAACCGAACGTACACATGGTGGTTATAACCGTAACGTTGTAGTCCCCCGAGCACTCAGTGGCCTTACAATGTTATAAGTATTCATGCCAATCATAGTCGATGCATATCTAATCATATTGATATGCCGATTTTTTAGCAACGCAATTTTGCGTTGGGAATGCGCAATCTAATACCTGATTGTGTAGATGTTTTCTCAATCCGAGAAAACATTAAGCTATTTATAGGAAGCGCATTATTTTACCCAGGGTTGAATCCATCAATTAACAATAAATGGTACCACTATGCCATTAATCTATGCATCGTTATTATTGTACATTCGAAAACTGCCTGGAATTGATAGGGTACCATCTCCTTGAATAACGAGCGCAATGAATTATATTTTCCTCACAGGTTATACAAGTGACGATAATCTTGTTTCAAGACTCTGTGAATTTAAGTGTGTAACTGACTGTCTGCGCCAGTCGACCTGAAGGGCCGGCGACCGTTAAGGGGGGCTTTAATTGGTTGGCCAATAAAGGCACAGGGACCGCTAAATTACGGTTGCAGTACAGCAACCCAAATGTTACAATAAAGTCTACTTTGTTATCTCAAGATTTTCTGCTATGTTTAACTTGAATATGGAAATAATAAATTCCGTGATATGACCCATTACTGCCACATATCCTCAGTTACTGACATGATAGTATCGACAAAGGCAACATTTATAACTTACCCAACAAAATTCTGCTAATTTGAAAAGCACCTGTTGTGTATCTTCATAAGATAGGATTGTGTTCATATTAGCGCGATGTTGATTGGGAAGCGTTGGAGCATCGAACAGAACTATACTGAAAACACCCGAAACAAAAATATGACTTAAGGTGTTGTCTTTGCAGTACACCTGAGAATGACGATATTATATATGACCTTGAATTATCTTGATAAACGTAAGGTCAGCATCCTTAGTTGCGTGTCGTTCGAAACAAGAAACTGCATCACAGAGACATGCTGTAACTTAAAGTCAACAACATTAGGCCACTTAGCTTGCTCACAATAGAGTTATGGGAAGGCAAAGTAATTGATTATAAACGATGTGCATCTTGGTGAACACATTAGTAGACCAGTTAAATAAAATCGGTAATATATGAGCTTGCTTCAACTGCGTCATGACATTTTAGAGTAACCCGTACCACCTGCCAGTGTTCATAATAATAGGCAGGAAAGAACGTTGGCGGTGTGTAATTTGAAAGTGAGACAAGTTAGGGGTATTTAATTCTCCATTGTAACACGCTGTGAAGTGTGATCAGTACCATAACATGCAAGGATAGCAAAAGCAAATGGCTGGAGCCAATCTGTCTGAACCGAGGCTGAACGATGGCGTGATTTACAACTGCCTTTGCCGATGGTACCTTACCTGAACTGCTCGGTGTCCGTTGAGCACTAATTGTCTTGTAGTATCCTCAAAAATTTAATTGTACTGAAAGGAATCCTGATATGGATAATTCTGCTTTTGAACCTTATGCTAAAATAGTGTTGTCAGTATTGAAGCTTTATTCGCCTTTACGGTACATCCGAAGCTTTATTCGCCTTTGCTGTGTATATATATATATATATATATATATATATATATATATATATATATATATATATATATATATATATATATATATATATATATATATATATATATATATATATATATATATATATATATATATATATATATATATATATATATATATATATATATATATATATATATTTATATATACTATAGAAAAATCCACTTTGGAACGGGGGTAGCACACATGACTATCTTGGATATGCCCTGCTTATTAACATTTTACGGTAACCTGATGAAAGGTATTGATGTGCCTTATTCTCGTTCAAAAAATCAGTGTTCTAATATCGGATATTTGATTCAAAGCAAACTACGCCATCCAATTAAAGAGCAAACTGCAGATGCCTCTATAAAGAAAATTGTCATCTTTTGTCTTCGACAATCAACCTACTTGTCAATTTTCATTTTACCTGACTTAGGTGTAGTGTAGCTACGAAGTCACGTTTGATTTGTGACCTATATTGCATCTTATGCATCTTGTAACTAATCAGTAGGGTGGCAGTAGGTGGTTATATTTTGTTTCTTGTAGATTATCAGAGCCACATCGCTGTTCCAGGTTATCAATATAAAGTGTCCTCCATCTGAATAAAGAAATTAATAATTAAATTGAGCAAAGATGCAGAGAGGAAGCTTTCTATTTCGAGTGCAAAAATGGATAATATAAAATAGTTGTAGATCAAACATATTACAAAATGGGCATCAGTCTTCGATCGACCCTATCACCCCACATTCGTGTGGCCAATAACTAATAAATTAGTCATTATTATGCACTGTCAAGTGCGAAATGTATCAGACGGCAGGAAGCAGGGAATTAGCAAAAGGCAAAAATAAATCTTCTTTGGCTTCAGGCATATGCACACCCGCATGTTAAGTGTCCAGGCAGCTGTCGACACAGTTTTTCAATTTATCAGATGTGCCTTTATGCGCTTCATTTGCGATACAGTGAGCAACGTTGTGGAGGTGAAATATCTATAGCTTCAAAAGACGCATTTTCATTTATTGTCACATTGAAAACATGCCTGCAAACACTACTCGCATAAAATGAAAAATAATCTAAAGATTGCGCTATGTCGCTGATTATTGCCGAAACAACAAAACATTGAATCCTGGCCCCTTAGAGGAACATTGAAGCTTTTAGACTTGAGTAATAAATAGAATTCCATATATGTGATATCTACTATGGCATATGTGTTGGCTAATCGTGTGAATGTCTCAGACCGTCAGAATTGTGCCGAACATTTAGTCAGTATTCATAATATTTTCTTTATATTTCCTTTGACAATATGAAAATGTAGAACTCATGATATATAAAACGGGATACGTCGCCACTGATGATACTTTGGAGCTTGGATATCGACTATGCCATAAGATGGCTTTACACCGGCTGCTCAAGGGGCTTAATTCTCTTTTTTAACATGGTTGAGGTACTTGTTCCCATTTTCTATTTGTCAAGCATGGAAATTTCTATTACACTTTGGAAGTTCATGGGACATCTTCCATCTCGTATGTGGTAGCAGTAACTATAGCAAACTCCCGTTGTTTGATCAGGGTTGAAGTGCTCAAAGCAAATTGGTGCATGCATTTTAACAAAAATGATGATGATATAGAAAATGATACCAATAATGATTGTTGTTCTTAAAAGGAGCGCATCGCTATAGACCGTGTCGAATTCAGTTGGTGCATCAACTAGCTCATGCAGCACACACTAATTACGAATCAAATAAAGCACATTATCACTGATCGTACTGAGAGTAGTGAGTAGGGGTGCGGAGTTTTTATGCCGTGAACTCGTTTTCAGTTATCAATGCGTCTTAGAATAAAGACAAATAACTTTATCCACATAAGCAGATCCAACGGTTTATTACGCAACGTTTGTTACACATATATATAATGTTTATATTATATTGTTCGTTCAAGATTTTAAACAATGAACTGAAGTAGGAATGTGGGGTTGAAAATCATCATTGTAATTGGTAATCGTACCACTACTCGATTAGAGAAGAATTGTTTGAATGGTCTGACCACAAACGGATCGGTTTGTGACGAACAGCAATAGTTTAGAAATATTTGGTAGAAACTGGTACTAACTAACTAACTAACACTCCTGAGATCATGCTTTACTGCGTTGAGATGACCTTTGACCACGAACTAAATAGCAGCGAGAATATTTCCTCAAGTGCTAATCGGGAGTTGTGTTGATTGCAAGAGAGAAAACTGAAGTCCCCTTTCGTGATCATTGGCCAAATAGACAATTCTCGCGCGACAATACAATAGGCTGTAGCACATATAACAGCTATTTATAGTCATGCATAATTAATGTCCATATGGATCAAACGAATAACAAAAGAAATATTCACCCTGGAGAATATGTGGTTGGCGTGTGTATTGCTAAAAACTCCAACTGTTCATATTGCATGAACATAAAGAATTTAATAACACAAAGGACCTTAGTAATGCGAATCAATACACACCTCAGCACGTGTTCCCTGTCACGAACATTGCCAGACATTATTGGTTTTCTTATAACTATCAACATATCGGATGCATCCGATAATGAAAGAAACAACAGCAGCGATTTAATCTCTTTGACAATGCCGACATTTTGCTTCTGATATTGAGGCCTTAATATGGTCAATATGTTGAGCTCCGCGATTCCTTCCAAAACCATAAAGGAACTCTGTGTCTGACATGGACAGCTGCTTTGGTATAACTTTTGTACTGCTATGTATGATAACCACATGGATTATTTCACAAGCCGTCCGACTAATTAAATGACAGAAGTGGCAAACAGGTCATCCACTATTGGCGCCTGGGGTACGACATCAGTTGTTATGTAACTTGATGTATTGAAGTCGTTGTTATGCTCTAATAATAAAACTAGGTCTTGGCTAGACGACCCCGCCGACAAAACGTAGTTGAATTCCGCGGTTTGCATTCATATATATTGTTCTACATTCCAAGCGTATAAAGACTCTTGTATCAACATTACATGTGATATGAATTTTAACCCCAAATCAGGTGTAGACCAATTAATCGTCAATATATATACCAATAGGATAAGGCTGTGAGATGTAATACATCCAGTAATTTATCAGGGGTTATCAAACAAGGAATAGACCTATATCCGTAACGTAACAGCTTTTGAAGCATGGAATGTTGCATCTCATATGGGTATGTGTCAAGAATTCTCAATATATGCGATCGAATATAGCGCCTCCTCGTAGAATAACGTGTTGAATGTATAGTAGTATGTGCAAGTGGGTCACGTTTATTGAATCTACCAGCGACTAGCAGCTAACAATGTAATATAGGCTGTATGTATGACCTTCAACTGAGGAGGGGGGCTCAACATGACGTCTATAGGGAAATCACAGGTCAATTGGGCTATTTGTGATCCTTTGTCTGAGCCCTGTGAAGCTGTGCACTTCACCTTCAATGCAAAGTACGACTGCATGGTCAATTTACATGTATGTCACATTTACTGTCACAAGGCGTTTACTGTATTTCTTGCATACAGAGTCAAATTACCTATGATAACACATGTCACACTGCTATGGTAGTCATTTATTTAAAGTAATGAGCAGAACACAACAGAGTCAAATAACAATGGAAATGACCCAGATCCACCGATCATGGATAGATTGCTGTCAGGCTACTTAATATCCAAGTATCACTTTCGTTTGGGTTTATCATGTACGAAGCGTATAATCCTCCGTTTATTTCATTTTTTGTGCTTCTAGGATGATGTCGAATGATAGCGAATGGACGTCGCGGTCAAACAAACGGAGTAGTGGTAAATAATTCTGTTTAGTGGTGGGAATCTAATTGATTTGTATATAGGACATGTCGAAAATACTTTTCCTTCATTAGACCATTGCCCACTGCAGCATGTGTTATTACGTTTTTAATACAATTTGGAAGAAGGGTTTATTTCAAGGAACCAATCGGAATATTACCGCCACCGTGGGGATTTCGAGGAGCGCAATGTACTGCGCCTCCTGTGTTAGCAATTAAGAAAGGGCAAAACAGACCCTCGTTTGTTTCAGACAGGCGTGCATCTGGTGGCAATCCCATGAGATGCATTGTTTAACATCAGCTGTTCGACATGTGGTCATTATTCTATGATAAAACGAGATCGGGACCTCTTGCCGTAACCAGGAGCCAGAGAAAACAGGTTTCAGGTTTCGATGGGTAATTATCCCGTAATAAAAACATTAATGACTATAATGCCTTACGTGCATACAGCGTCAGTTAAATGTACATTATCAGTCATCGTCGCTTGGTGATGCTGTTGATGTTCATGGGCTCTTGATAATCTGATTGGGTTCCCGTTCTATGCTAAGGGCTGTCTCTTACCGACTATTGATTTTAAAGACGATAAGCATACGTACGTCTTAACAAGGACTGACGCACAATACAAGGCTTCGAAAAATGGTGAAGCAAATGGAGGTTTTCGTATCTTTAGCGAGACCGGCTACTGAATGTGGAGCACTGTTGTGATCGGGCTGTGATGGGCGAAGCTCAGAAAAATTAACAAAATCAGTGGTTTTTATGTATTGTAACCTAATACGATTCATCAAATTCATCTGTATTTTTATTTGGATGATCGATATGCCCATCTGACACTTGCCTTCCCGACTTTACATACCATATGCGATGCAACGTCACCCTATTTCACCCAATAGTTTAGAATGTAAAACAATCTTGCAGAACGCACATTATGTGCGGACATCATGGCCCAAATACCCAATGTGATTATGTGATTGTGTTATGGAAACGTTTATTTGCGTCAGATATTGAATCGATTTTGAAATGCTACGATCAAAAACGATGTTAAGCGATTCTGATTTGTAATTTCAGCTATTGAGGGAGGTTTAAATGGTAATTGATTAAATCAAATAATTCGCGTAATAGGTCTATTTATGTTGTCTGGTATAAATTACCTATATAAAAACCTTGATTTTATACGCACGACTGCGATGATTGTGTTTACTGATGCGAAATATCCAATAGTTGCCAACGTTTGTTGCATTGTCAAATTATGTGCGTTTTGTGCATTCTTGGTACAGTAACGCCAAACATGTTGGAATCGCTAAACGCTGGGTTGTGTTACTACGCAATTCGCGCTGGCGATATATGGCGGCATGATATAACTCGATATTTACAAAGATTGCATGTAGCAGGCTCTGTAGTGGAGACGTATAGAGCTTCAACGCAGACCATAAGTAAAGGAACTCAATGCTTTATTGATGGTACATTTTGATATAACCTTTTTACACCTAGGTGCGTACGTATTATTCCGTTCCGGAAATATAGAGTTCAATGTCAGTTACGGTAAAGCAAAATCGTACTGTTAATCGGAAATAAATTATTTCATTCGGCTTTTTAATGAAGCATTGAAATGTTAGACGTGGTGGAATTGATCGCTATGATCCTCTGCCATGTGAATGTGCATTACTTATTTTTAGTGGACTGACCGCTGAAATACGAGCAAGCATAACCTTTGAACCTTAATGCTAGAGGCAGGAATTGAATATTTGGCTTTGAACGAACTGCCAACGATTTTTTTACGGTAAGAGCATTTTTCGATTCCAACCCTTTCGGATGATGTTGGAGGCCCTCTTCCATAGTGTGGCTTTTCAGATCGGATCTTAAACTTTCAACAAGATTCCTTATGATTTATAACCGTGAGACATGTGCTTTTTGGGGAACAAAAAGTATCATGCAAACAATGGATAGTGCATTACTTAGTCTTGCACTATGTGGGGATGAATTATGTTGGAACGCTTGTTAGTTTGTTTTGCAGTTTTCATTACCTATCTTTATTTTCAACTCGCCACAAATTTCCAACTGCTCTCGAACTGTCACCTATTCCGTCCTCATTGTGAACGATTTCGTGGCGCAATTAGATCTGTTAGATTGATGCATTGGGCTTAAGTAAATGCACGGATCACCGCATATCAATAATGCCGAGGGCTACATACAGCAAAGTGCTTGCCATTTATCATCTGACAATCTTAGACGACGGGATTTGTTAACTACCAGACTTGCTTAAGCGTCTCCATTCTTCTGTCTCTTAACTCGTTTTGGATTGGTACTACAAAGTTATCTTGCAAAGCGACAAACTTTTTGGCGAGCCTAATATTTAAGGTTAAGTTTGACTTTACTTTTAGTATATTTAAAGAATCAGTTGTGTAGTGATTAGTATGGCTGCTTTCCAAATAATCGATCCGCGTTCGACTTCCGGTCTATTGATGTTAATTTAAAAATTCCCTGCAAATCGAAAATTGCCACGGCAAGTTGTTATTTTTTTGATTTGCGATTTCGAAAATCAAATGTCAAGCTTGCTTTATTTCACACTACAATTGCACATGACGGAACCATGAATGTAGCAATCATACGTTAACCACCACTCTTATGCGAACACCTGTCCTAATAAGATGACCTATATGCAGTCCGTAATTGCTATATATATATATATATTAGCATGGAAAACAAAGGGGCGCCTTTGGTAGACAGATCATTTGGCATAAGTGTTTTACACTTTTAGTTGATGCACGAGCAATACCATGTACAGGCCCTAACAAAAATAAATTGTGTGAGGTGAAATAGTGGTGGTAAGATGAACGCGGGAAAGCGCTGGTCAGCAGTAAAAGCAGACCAATCACTGCAGCAACCGAGGCAGTATGCTCAGTTTTTCTCAAAAAAGAAGCCTTGTTTGTTTTTGTCTGCGTGCATATACACAGCTATATATGAAGATTATAAAACATGGGCGCTTTGTTCATTGCTTACAATTAACACACAACATGACATGGTTAAGGTAATGTCTTATTCAGTAGTAAATAATCAGGATGAATGCAATGTTCAATTATTAGGGGAAAGAATTTTTTTTAGGTCGCTGAGATATTCGGCAGAAATAGATGGCAGGAATAGAATATGATTGCAAAACTGTCTTTCTTCTTGATAGGAGCAAAATAAAGCTAATTAGTCAGTGAGAGTCTGGGTGTTGACATCTTCTGTCATCCTTTGATCAACAAGCTTTACAGCTGCACTACAATAAAAGCCACGCATTGCTTCTCTAAGAGCGCTAACTGCAAGCCTCAACCTGCGAAAAAAATGTGAAGACGCCACCTCTCAAGCGACGTGCGTTTCTTAGTCAAAGCGTTCTTTAAAACGGCGTGGAATTATCTGATTAATTCGGAGCCGTGAAAGCCTCGACTGATCAGGCGACTCCATGTCCTTAACAGACGCCGAGCTTAAGACGACGGAACAACAATCCCATGTGCGTTAGTTGAGTTCATGGCATCGTCGCCTGATTACGGCGTTGTATTTCATGAAATTTATTATCTAACACAGCATAGGGAAGGCCAGCCAATCAATGTTAAATTCTACCCCCGGCCAGCTCCCTCGCGGTAAAAGATTGTTGTCAATCTAATATCACCAGCTACAGCGCTGACATGAGAGATCGACAATACTAAGCAGCGCAGTCTCTGTGAGAGGTGTACTGTTTCCGATAGGTCTACCGGGGCAATTTATCATGTTGACATTTATTGAGTACGGTAGTTGGTATTTTAGCAACTTTTAAGCCTCTGTCCGTCGTGCTTGGGCAGCAGAAATGCTCTGCGAAGCGACATTTACCCACTCTCATCACATTACTGACATGATCACAGTAATCCCATGAGCTTTCGTTTATATCACGGAAGCCCCACCTCACGATTGCAGTGTTTCAAAATTAGCAAAGCGATTACTATTTTCGTTAACCTCGACATAGACCATTACTACATGCCAGCCTCATAGCATAATTCTGCCGTCGGCAATAATGGTCCCCGGACCTATAGTGTTCCACTGTCGTTTATTTCTATCATGATTGTTATGCACGTAATGAATATTGAATACTGGGTGAGATGTTAATTAATGGGGATCAGTTATTCCGATGCTACATGCATACAAGGATGATAATCTTAAACCCCCTATGACTGTTGATAGTTTCAACATTTCAATGAATACTAAAAATGCATTTTTTCTTTTGCGGCTTGAGGTTTGAGCAGGATGCCTACACCATTTGATCATAAATGTTGTGAAAGGCGCTACCATGACCAGCCAACCTATCTGTTTCCAAACGCAAGTAATCATTCGCATTGATAAATACGACTAGTGGCAATGATTGCAAGCATTAGTTTTAACAGCAATGTTTCCGTTTTGTATCACTTCTGACAACTTCTACCGAATGCATAGATACATGTGTTTTACGGTGCTATTCTAAGAAGCAGGATAACCACGAATTGTCAATTCACCTGCGAACAACATCAGATCACCGTTAATACAACTATCAAGATGAACCTCATAGCGATATGATGATCCGGCATATGTAAACTGATTCCCCAAACAGGTATCGCAATATAACTATGTACAAAATGCAAAAGTTCGTTACGATAGGAATAAGCTTAATGAAATAGTGGTGGTAAGATGAACGCGGGAAAGCGCTGGTCAGCAGTAAAAGCAGACCAATCACTGCAGCAACCGAGGCAGTATGCTCAGTTTTTCTCAAAAAAGAAGCCTTGTTTGTTTTTGTCTGCGTGCATATACACAGCTATATATGAAGATTATAAAACATGGGCGCTTTGTTCATTGCTTACAATTAACACACAACATGACATGGTTAAGGTAATGTCTTATTCAGTAGTAAATAATCAGGATGAATGCAATGTTCAATTATTAGGGGAAAGAATTTTTTTTAGGTCGCTGAGATATTCGGCAGAAATAGATGGCAGGAATAGAATATGATTGCAAGACTGTCTTTCTTCTTGATAGGAGCAAAATAAAGCTAATTAGTCAGTGAGAGTCTGGGTGTTGACATCTTCTGTCATCCTTTGATCAACAAGCTTTTACAGCTGCACTACAATAAAAGCCACGCATTGCTTCTCTAAAGCGCTAGCTGCAAGCCTCAACCTGCGAAAAAAATGTGAAGACGCCACCTCTCAGGCGACGTGCGTTTCTTAGTCAAAGCGTTCTTTAAAACGGCGTGGAATTATCTGATTAATTCGGAGCCGTGAAAGCCTCGACTGATCAGGCGACTCCATGTCCTTAACAGACGCCGAGCTTAAGACGACGGAACAACAATCCCATGTGCGTTAGTTGAGTTAATGGCATCGTCGCCTGATTACGGCGTTGTATTTCATGAAATTTATTATCTAACACAGCATAGGGAAGGCCAGCCAATCAATGTTAAATTCTACCCCCGGCCAGCTCCCTCGCGGTAAAAGATTGTTGTCAATCTAATATCACCAGCTACAGCGCTGACATGAGAGATCGACAATACTAAGCAGCGCAGTCTGTGTGAGAGGTGTACTGTTTCCGATAGGTCTACCGGGGCAATTTATCATGTTGACATTTATTGAGTACGGTAGTTGGTATTTTAGCAACTTTTGAGCCTCTGTCCGTCGTGCTTGGGCAGCAGAAAATGCTCTGCGAAGCGACATTTACCCACTCTCATCACATTACTGACATGATCACAGTAATCCCAAGAGCTTTCGTTTATATCACGGAAGCGCCACCTCACGATTGCAGTGTTTCAAAATTAGCAAAGCGATTACTATTTTCGTTAACCTCGACATAGACCATTACTACATGCCAGCCTCATAGCATAATTCTGCCGTCGGCAATAATGGTCCCCGGACCTATAGTGTTCCACTGTCGTTTATTTCTATCATGATTGTTATGCACGTAATGAATATTGAATACTGGGTGAGATGTTAATTAATGGGGATCAGTTATTCCGATGCTACATGCATACAAGGATGAAAACCTTAAACCCTCTATGACTGTTGATAGTTTCAACATATATATGAATACTAAAAATGCATTTTTTCTTTTGCGGCTTGAGGTTTGAGCAGGATGCCTACACCATTTGATCATAAATGTTGTGAAAGGCGCTACCATGACCAGCCAACCTATCTGTTTCCAAACGCAAGTAATCATTTGCATTGATAAATACGACTAGTGGCAATGATTGCAAGCATTAGTTTTAACAGCAATGTTTCCGTTTTGTATCACTTCTGACAACTTCTACCGAATGCATAGATACATGTGTTTTACGGTGCGCTACTAAGAAGCAGGATAACCACGAATTTGTCAATTCACCTGCGAACAACATCAGATCACCGTTAATACAACTATCAAGATGAACCTCATAGCGATATGATGATCCGGCATATGTAAACTGATTCCCCAAACAGGTATCGCAATATAACTATGTACAAAATGCAAAAGTTCGTTACGATAGGAATAAGCTTAATGTTCTAGTAAATAGCATATACAAATTAGACTATCTGCCATGACACCTGACATGGAAATTAACTGAGCTTTATGACATTATGCGATGACGTTAAGGGTAACTAAGCTATAAAACACCCTGTCATAACCCCACTGGTCTGAAGAGTGACTGAGATATTCCACACAATAATATATATATATATATATATATATATATAGATATATATATATATATATATATATATATATATACATATATATATATATATATATATAGATAGATCGATATCTATATATATATATATATATATATATATATATGTATATATATATATATATATATATATAGAGATATATATATATATATAGAGATCTATATATTTATATATATTATATATATATAATATATATTCATATATATATATATGATCTATATAATATATATATATAA
The DNA here is from genome assembly GCA_034190875.2 of Urechis unicinctus. Classification (NCBI taxonomy): domain Eukaryota; kingdom Metazoa; phylum Annelida; class Polychaeta; order Xenopneusta; family Urechidae; genus Urechis; species Urechis unicinctus. Next base: position 28,118,909 of record CM067353.1, on the reverse strand, counting down.
ATATATATATATATATATATATATATATATATATATATATATATATATATATATATATATATATATATATATATAAACGCAGGTACATGAGGATTCTAACGCGAGTATGTGCTAATTTGGCACGATGCGTGCTGATCTGTCTGCTCCTGGTTATATTAGGCAATGATAATCATATGATTAACTATAACAATAGTATAGCAGTTTCTATGTGCCAATGGATGTTGATAGAAAGCTTGACACAATTGGCAGTTTTTACGTATTGCACACTGTCTCTCTGCTGCTTATCATTGAAGACAAGGTATAGTTGATCATATTATGTCTGAAACGCCCTCACCAAATGCCACCAATGTATCAATTTTATGCTCACATTATTTGTTTTGTTGAATAGCTTTCCACTCGACAGACATAGGATATAATGATACAATTACTATGACTGTGTGGCCCAACACCGGCAGGTAGCGTTTTTACACTGCAGGAAACTAAGGTAATTAAATAACCTCATCAACGAGAAATAAATATTGAACACTATCTGTAAATCGTGCTTTATAAATCACCGCTGGCTCCCTTTAGGAATGCTGAATTGGTGGGGAGAAAGAGTAGAAGAAAAATAAGCGATTGAGAGAGATACTCAGCTAAATATATAGCCACGCTTATCATCAGTGCCCAATGTGTCCGAACGATCCAATCCTTAGACAAGCAATGCCTAGTACCACAAGTTGCCAATCGTTATATATAGCAGATTATGCTGTTATGTCCATCACAAATCGTTGATATAAGCTTCCATTTCAATGCTGACAAGGTTGTGTGCCGCATGTCCATGCGATCCCTAGCTACTTAGAACATTAACTCACAGAGGTGCAATATTGACATAATAGGCAGAACGAAAGTGACATACCAAGCAATGTTGCAGTGGTTTTTGCTAATGGTTCACTATCAACTTTGTCAATATTCACCCTCTGAAATGTCGATTTACCAACTAAAATATTGTATTGTCAAGATTGATACCGTCATATACCACCCGCAATCTAAATAGGCACATCCAATTGACAACCGTACCTCCCTTCATGTGCTTATATTGCAATACTCATCAAGTACCGATGATAGTAGAATTTACAAGGTTAATATACTTAATAGGCTAAATATTAGTAGACATTACCAATGATTCGAAGGTTTTGCCACATATATCGTTGCAAAATATTTAATGTTTCACTAGGCTGTCGATATATATATAACTATGACACATACCTAGGTAGAATATTGCATTGTAACTGAAATAACTTGCATAGCTAAACACAGCATCTCCTAATAAGGAAGTACCTTTGAAGTCTGATCGATCCACGCCCTGTATGCAACTACGGTTATGTCTCGATTTCTACCTCACCAGCTTATACAAGCAGTGAATGTAAACCCAATCCCAAACCGAACTTGTCGACGTTGGAGACGTGCAACGTTAGCCTTTAATTTACTGCTTAAATAACGTGTGTAATATCAGTGAATAGCAAGTAGCTCGATCTGATCAAACGAAAGTGTGCGTTAGAACACATCATGCACAAACATTTGCAAACGTATCCATAAAGAAGTAAGTGAATTAAGGTGCCAAAATTTTGTCCTATTCCTTCGCAACCTTAACAACAGTCCGCTAAATTAGAGGTGCACACAATAACTACACATCTGTTTACTGCTCACAGTTATGTAGAGCAATTGAACCTCACAAACATCTGCTATTCATTCCACGAGAACTCTCAGAAAACTGTAGTTTCTGATGCATGATAAATCAAAGGATAAATATGTTTCTTCTGTATTTATCATGTACCAGCGGTGAAATCGCCGTGTTTAACACGACGAGCAACTTGCATCGTATACAACTACATTACATTGTTTAATTACCCAGATATCAGTAAGCATTCAGGCAGGCGCGACTAACCTTATGTAACTTCAGATATATTGGCCAATAGAGTTTCGATGCTCACAACGACGACGATTCATTGTGATTAGTGGGTTCATGAAGGCATCCAATGGTTGTCCAGGAATGATGCAGCTCTTGAGAGTGTTAACGGTGCCAGAGGCAGAGGAATTGACATATATCTCTATATATCAATACGCTGTGAAAGGTTAATCAATCGGACGGTGACCTCATTAGTATATGCACAGCTATTTACCGCCAGATTGATTACCGCTGTATTATTTCCGCAAGATGATTAATTTTTTATCTGGAGCATGCCTTATTTTTATTACATTGCCCCTACTCTTCTTCCACTCGGATAAGCATGTGGCCTGATGATATCTTGGTACGGTTGTCTGATTCATAGCATATATTGTTTTGTTCGTGATATACTTATATCCGTTATTAGGCGGGATAGATTATGCATCACAAACGCATTACAGCAGAATCAATTGCCTCACAAAACAGCCAAATATACTTGAAATAGCTCCGTGTCCGTTAACACCCCATATCTCTCACTGGCCCACGATATATTACAGCGATATCGCGTGACGTTACTTTCAAACGATATTATGAGTAAGTGTCATCAAAACTGCCAGGTTCGGTAATTCGAAACGATATATTTGCGATAAATAACACAATTGATGACGACGAAAGTGTCCGTGTTAGCGGTGTGATTTGATGAAACAATCAACAAAGTAATCGAAAAAACTGCATCAAATGGGCTCTGAAAAAGCTCTCGCAATGGCAATCAGAATCAAACGTGCTTTTTACACAATCTGGCAAAATGTTAATCCATCTGTATAACGCAAGGTTTTGTTTTAACCGAGCAATCAACGCCAACAGCAAAACGTGAGTGTCAATACAATAAACTAAAGCAATCGCATGACCCCTCATATAATTAACAGTACAATTGAGTAGCCCGTTCACAGAAATTGCTTTGTCAAAACAATATAAAGACTATATTGAGTTCTTTTAAGCAGTAGACATATTCCCATCATTTACTGGTATGGTGAATGTGCATGCATATTGTTTTACTGCCCAAACGTATGAGAATCGAGTATTGCCCAACAACACCCATAACTGAAGAACAGAAAGAGCAAACATCATTGATTTACATTATTACCCGTTGATACTGCTAGGTTTATGCCGATACTGCCAAACACATTTTATTTTGCTAAGATATATACACACATTATAGGAATGGTCTGTATGCGTTTTGTGTGCACAACCAGTCTATAATGCTTTTTTCATATTGATTTTGAATTCATGAGAACCGGATTTGTTGACCCATTTAAGTGGCATTATTATTGACATGGGAGCGTTGATAATTTGCGTATTCTTACTTTGACCAACTCTAGATATGCATCAAGTATATAAGAAGTATCAATGTTATTCAATGCACAGAATTGCATTTTACTTCATTTTCTATAGTAACATTTGGTGTGGGTGCATCATCTGTCACTAGTTAGTGGCAGTATTGCAGGCCGTATTTACATAATTGTTACGAAACATGAGGTATATCAAAGAACTTGCCGCTTAATTTGTATTCCCGGCATTCCAAACCAAACATGCCCGTGTTTTCCCAAGAACTACCGCTGACCTCTTCTTGGCAATCAATCCAATCCAGTTGGCAATCTTTGTGTAGCTTTGAGCCTCGTTCGATATTACGACCATTACAACTAGTGCATTTTTTTGCCATAATTGTTGTCCACACTTATGGCGGTCGCTTGGTGTATAAACGGTATGCTAAAGTTTTTTGTGGAATATTTCAGGGGGGTTATAAATCATCATGCATCAACCAAGCATCGAATAAATGCCAACGAAGTCAATCAAGTGTCTATTTCCGCACTAACCCACTTTAGAATGTCTTGCCGGTGATGATAGATTTGCCAATTATCCGAGGTACATAGCTGCAATGGTTAGCTTGAAAAATTGGATAATGGAGACGTGAACAAAATAATAGAGCTTCGTCCATGTGTATTAACAGCGCAATTGCTGAATATATACTTAGAGTTACCAGTCGTGCCTGGAGGGGATATAAAGGAATGTGAGGTAAACTTTCGCTCCCTTAGTAAGTGGGCCATTGATATAGTTCTAACAAACATACAAGTGCAATCATTCGTCATCATGACAGCACTACATTGCTTACGTAAAAGAACAATACTGCTACACTTTCGCAGCGCCTTGAAAGCAGATATATTCGCGCGATCATTCAACTCAGGTCCAAGCTATGCAATATTACTCTGGCAACGGCAGATATATTGGTAAATGTATATGTTACATGTTTTTTTAGCGAAGTCACTATTGTTTACTGTTTCATTTACACATAATCCTTGTGTAATTTCAAAATTTATTGCATCTATACGCCTACTAGGAGGTATCGGTGCTGTGCATAAATACTGTGAAGCATGTAACCATTTAAGATTACTGAGTTGCACTTCGCTTTACAGTACACTGTGTTGAATATTAGCCTGTTGTTAACTTAGAAATGTGAATTATGTGATCTTGTTGTCCTTATAAGGTATATGCGGTGTGAATGCATATTCTTTATGTTTTTGTGCTAATCGAAGTACCACCACCTACTTTGTTGTTCATGAACTGAATTTACTGTAAATTATATCATCGGGCAACCAAGGAAATCGGGTACTAGCACTAAAAAAATTCACTTGATATCCTTCGTGCCTGGTCATCAGACGTCAAATGACATCCAAATAAAAGTTGAGTCAGATTTGGCATACTGACGTCCGGAATATTATTTATGAAAGCCACGGATGCTTCACAAAACTGCAGATGACTAAGATTGAAATGCCTGGTAGATCTCTTACGCATGCCACGTGAGAGCTAAATACGTGGCACTGCCATACTTGCGGTCCCAAAAGTACACCATACTTAAAGACCACATGTCATTTTTTCTTACAGTGCTGCTGCAGTATCGAGGTATACGCCACAAATGGTCCATACAGCATCATAACGCTGCCCATCGAGTTGCATGAGAAATGAGCACCAATATCATTGGAAAGGATTCGGCGACGTAGGTATTATTATGCTAGGTAACAAACTAATCCTTGTCTTAAATATTTTGATTATTTCGTAGTTATTCTCTAGCGAAACCAGTTGATCCACAAATACATTGAAAACCATGTATACTCCTGATTGTGCCCGGCTATGTCGCCGATCGTGGCCAAAAGACTGGCTGCATGATTGACCCTGAGCTTGCCTCAAAAATGTCGGATATAATTTAGACCATAATGAGATGTATCTAAATATATGGATGCGGTTATGTCTGGTGTTGTCTACTCAATTGCAATGACATCCATTGTAGCTTGACGATTGATTGACAGTCTCATTGTCTGACTGATCCATAATATTATCGGCCACATCATAGAAGGCCAACAGTAACGCAGAAATATTTAACTATGACTTTATGTAGCTTTTTAATAAGCACATTATTCTGAGAGCGGCAGACAATGGGTATCACAATACATTAATTCAGACGCGACCAACGAACTGATGGCGTCCAATTATGGTGAATTGCCTTAACTGTCTTGCCTCGAGACATGCAGATGCCACAAAATCTTCTCTCATTTATATCGACTGCCCTTTTGCAACGTTGTGTTTGCAATAGGCTACATTTTAGGAGTCAATGTTACAGCACTAGACGAATACAGCACTTCGTCTAAATTGAATTGCATCGCTGATGGCACATCTTATTATGTTGATTCCTGAAACTCGTGAAATGAATATCCCAATGTAATATAATAATACTGATATGGGGTGAGATATTGAATTGCATCGCTGATGGCACATCTTATTATGTTGATTCCTGAAACACGTGAAATGAATATCACAATGTAAATATAATAATACTGATATGTGTATAAAAAGCCGACATACAGGCATCGTAGCAAACCATTCAGCCCCGCAGAGATATCGTGTACATAATGCATTTGTATATATGTGTGTAAATATATATATGAATTGATATACATAAATATACATATATATAGAATATATAAATATATATATTAACGTATATATGTAAATATACATATATGTAAATATACATATATATATATATAATTTTACAGATCTATACATTTAAATATGAATATACATATACTCATATATGCATATACATAAATATTTGTATATGTATATAATAATATATGCGAATATTCGTACATATATACATATATATAGTTATACATAGATGTGTATACGTGCGTGTATATATATATATGATGAATCTATATATATATACAGGTATATATATATATATATACATATATATATGTGTATATATATATATATATGTATATACATATATATATATACATATATATATGTATATATATTTATATATGCAATTGAATTATTTCTGATTATCCGCATGAAAATGGAAAATTGGAAAGGATAATCAGACAACCATTTAAACGTCTTATTCGATAGTGTGGCGCGAAATGACAAGAAATAATATATGTATTGTAAACATGGCAAGGTACAGTCCTCTTATTATATATTGGATTATGAATAATTCCTGAATCATTCCTACATCGCATAGAAAACATAAATGTTCGCACATCTGCATTAAAGACCATTGCGATACATGTGTTGTGTGGGATATAAAGCCACTTGATAGTAAAAGTACAACAAATTCAAACGAGTACAAGAGCCAAGTAGATACCATATATTTAATGAGACCTCATTGTGGGCTGTGTACCTATGTACTCTAGTGAATCAGTCGTATGGGTAAAAATCTTATGTCGCTAAGGTGGCGGAAGCAAAAGAGCTATTGGAAACCGGAAATAAATTTACTGATGAATCAGATATTCATCAGCCTATCGCATCACGCCATTTTCGAATCCATAGTTATGATGGCGGATTTTATGGACTTTTCCTCTAATCAAATTGCGGTTATGTTGTACATATTTTCTGTGCTATTCTTAAATCTATCTCTATGGGCATAATCAGATAACAAAAGTGGACATGCGTGTAGATTATCACCTAGCCTGAATTGTGTACATTCACCTAGCAATGCTTTATTACAGGTGGCAAACAGACCGTATCTAGGTATATAAATTAACTCGTGACTAATCATCTGTATTATTCGTTGGCAACACCATACTCAACACAGTCGCTGTTTGAAATAGACTCAAATGTTGACATGTATATGTCGCCAGTATATTTAGTCGCATCAATTGTAGTCAATTCAATCAATTATTTCAAACTGCAGTAGAATCTAACAGTTTATTGGTGTTCGTACTTTGTCTGAGCCCACAGAACGCCCCGGTTGGTGCAGCGAAAGTATGGCTGCATGACGCTTGGAGCTGTCAGTGGCACTGAGCATGCCAATACAATTAGGATCATGCAACACTTTGCAAATCACCAGCGTGCACACAATCACTGACTTAACTAGTTTCGACCAATTTTTGGGTGTTCGATCAGATGCGTGGAAATTATTTATGAAAAGCAAACAACCCACAACAGACAACTTAAGATATCAATAAGCTTGTACAGCCATTAAATATTCAAGCTCCTGCGACACAATTAACCTTCTGTCAACTTTGGTATTGACTTTATTATGTAATCACAAATTGACTGACACTTTGCTGGGCCGCACCAGGCACAGATATTAGCCTCCGGGAGCATAGGTAACGCTTCAATCTCAGTTACCATCTTACAAAATAATTGCTTGTCATTGTCGTTCGCAGGAGGCTGTCGCTCGTGTCTCACTTGGAGAACACATTGAATTCAAAATGTGTGACACACATATTCCTGACGATTGCTGACCAACAGCAAGACACTTAAAGCACAGCCCGATATTTGACCAGGCTGTGGCTTGAAAAATTAAAGTTGCTAGCTACAAACTGGGAATTCAGTGTTATACGCCACTATACATTAGATATTCTGGATCACATTATTTGTGATACAATTATCAGCGACCAACTGAGTCATACTTAAAAAATGAAAGGTATATTGCTTCCTGTTTTCGATGCTTCGCGTGTCTTAAACGTTACATTGAACAACAAGAGTTGACGGTATCTAATACAGTTATGCGAACATTTATCTTTTTTATGCAGTTTATGTATATTTCTTAGTACACCGCGTCACACCATCGTAATCAGCGTTAAAATGAGTTTTTTTTCTGATTAGCTAAAAAGTTTCGTCTTACAAATGATTCTCTGTTTTCATGCGTTTCATTGTTCCCTTTTCTACTTTTGGTGTTCAGCAAATGTGATTACGTCGCATTCTTTTTGCACTATGAGACGCATTCACTATTCAATATTGTATCGTTGTTGACGTCATAGGAATGCGCAGGGATGGCTAAAATAAGCATCGTCCAATTTCTATGGGATGAAAGGGGGTAATGAATCAACCATGCTGCTTCCACTTCGTATTGGCATACACACAGGACACATTATTAGGGGCGATATATGTGAAGTCGATGTTTGCCGATGGCTCATATATAAGTCACAGTATTCATCAAATATACCGATATCACTCCGATGTCGACCTGAAAATTGAAAGTTGTCAAATTTCTACCACGCCTTTTGTGGCAAATGCTCGATTGAAGATGTAGGCGAATATTCTACCCATTTTGATCACTGCGTCAACGTCTAAGCTGAAAACATCTGTATCAAGTTCTGAAACGGGACAGATCTTCATTTTCGTGAATCAGCTAACAGCGGTTTGTATGGCATTACTGCGAAGATCATCGGCAAAGCCAAGTTTCCTTCACGGCTCTACATGGACTTTTCCTTGGTCTTGTGCATGGTCCCAAGTGATACCAACCAATCTCGGATGAGCCCAACAGTGTGCGTGACCAGATGTGTCCCTGAGTTTTAATCGTCGATTTTGACTGAATATATTCGAATAGCCTATAGATAAATATAAACTGATGCAACACCTGAAATGACATGACGTGAACTAACAGTTGTTTGACGTTCTGTTAGATTTACTGTTCATCGGCCTTGTTAACACCGTGAATGCACATTTTACGTCAAGTAAACATATTTACCGGGCAAACGGTTACTATTTCAATGCTTCAGTCCTAGCTCTGTAGGGCGCCAGCAAAACTATGAAGCATGATCCATCACTGCGCTCATTACTTCGTCAAGTTTGTGTGCCTTCCCAAGTGAAACGGTCGTTTGGCTTCTTATATCACTATCAGCTCATTGCATCTTGATGATGAGCCCTAATAACTCACTCTGATAAATATGCGACATTAAAGATGAAAGATACAACTGCGTACCATTGAGAAATCATAGCAGATTATTTGCACTACTTTCCACAATCATGATGCAAATTTGCTTCCCTTAACATGAACAGATTACACTTGATCTTAACAGCATTATCAACAATAATTAAAACAAATGTGTCCCGAAAATTGGAAGTAATCAAAAATCTTAATCTAGATATCCCCTACGCCATATGGTGTACCGTAACTTATTCTTATGAATAACAGCTCATACCTTTACCACACAAAGTGACAACCGATGGCATAAAGTTGACCATTACATTACATGAAATGAATCTGCTTAACTCACTAATCTTTGTTACAAACAAGAAATTTCAAATCGAGTTGTTTTCTCTGTGTTACAAAATGACTACCGCCTCCGTTTTGGTCCATTGGAATCTATGCCTATGCTTTCGATAAACTGCCCTCAAAAGATACAAAGAGCACCGTGTTTCAGAATCTTGTCTAAAGTCGAGCTATATGAGGTCCTTCCATCACATATAACATGCATGTATAATCCATGATTGTATTATAGTTATCCAGTAATTATTCACCTATATAATTGCAGCTAAAGACGCATATATGGTGATATTATATGACAAAGTAAACCATAATTGTTAATTATTCATTCCACCGCAGTCTGTGTCGCTGGGAACGCTATACGCCTAATATGCCAACAGCTAACGCACAGATGACGCAAGCTAGTGCAGGTAGTATAAGAAGTCGTGCATCTTACTACAGTGTTAACATAAGCAGTCATTTATTTTTGCTCCAGATACCTTCCACAATATGACGCCCTGACACCAACATATTAGTCCCCTTGCATATAACTCAAAATGTTCACGATCGTACAAGCTGCATACAAACAAATTGAACACACCGCAACAGAAAGAAATCAAGTCGTTGTAACGAGAGTGAGATGGACATATACGCAAGACTAATATGTAGCAGTGACCAATAAGCAGTTAACTTTAGATCAATATGGTTGCAGTGTCAGGAAAGCACATGTAAAATTATTTTGATCTGATTGAGTCAGGAAAGCACGTGTTATCGTTTATTCACGGAGACCGATCATTTGTCTCCAAGAATTTCAACCTTATAATGTAATCATAGATTGATTGTCATGTCAGCCTGTAGAGAGCGTCACCAAGCAGTGAAGCCGATAATTAAGTGTCGTCAATTCGAAGTCACTTGAGTGTCTGCTGTGTATAAGACGTTGTATGTCACCAATATTGGTGTCGTGGCTGAGATAACAATACAAGGGGCTTAGCCAAACTAAAACAGTTAATCATCATATAATTATATGCTTCTCATGGTATACTATCCCCCTTCCGCGTCGTACAGCATAAGAAAGCGATGTAAGTGCTAATCACAGAGGTATATTTGGTTTTGTTTACATGTACATTTGTTTTTTGAATGGCTACGGAGCCTTATGCACTTTATTATGAGCTACTGGAATCAAACGCTATTCCCATTAGTACCCGACGTTGAAGCCTAAAATTTGTGAGCAGTTGATCATCGTCATACAGTTGACTGTATTCACAGATAATAGTGCCCCATGCTGCACTCCGTTAACCCTCTTATATCAAATTAAGAGGCCTAGCAACGCAATATATTCGTTATATTATGTTTTCCTATGTGCCCGTTAGTAGAAAAATATATGGCACTAACTCTTTTCCATTAATGTAAGGATTCTGTGCAAAACGGCGCATCATATTTCGGCGAATTTATCAACATACGAACATGTTGACACGTGTTTCCTACCATAAATCTGTTCACACCAGCGTCGATATGGATCCTTACTATCGTATGCTGTGTCAACTAATAGCAAAAACAAAGCACGACTTATATGTCTGGTCTTACGTTCGGTTAATAATCTGATGAGCATCTGAGAAGCCAGAGAAAAGTTATTACAAAGGAAGCATGCATTTACGTAATGAAAACAATATGCTAATTTTACCGAACATCAATTTGCGGCATGTTTACTAATCCAAAAATGATATAGATATAGAGATAAATGGTTATTTATAGATGTACTATCGCCTAGTTAATATGAACTCGCGCGAGTTAATGTCATTGACCCTGGCAGACTCGTATAGGTGCATCGAGTGATCGTCAAATTGTCTACCATAATACCATGGCCTGGTGGTGCTTAATAAAGTGAATCTTGCCTAAACACATCTGCCATTAGTAACTAGAAATGAATAGTATATAGACTTTATGTTTTCACTAATATTTAACATGACATCAATGAGTAATGATTCTAGCGATGTCAAGTTTGAAGAAAAGGTGATTCATCACGCAATTTACTATTTCACATATAGATGAACACAGGCTGAAATTTCGAAACATGGATGAAATGAATTTAGTACAATATCACTTGACATGGTATCTTGTAATAACCGCGCTGGTTACGACTGTGTGCCACAATGCCCCACTTTGGTAAACGATTGAAGAATAAGTCATAGAGCTTACTCCGCAATATTCAATAGTTTCCCGTGGTTACATTGTCGATGGGGACGACCAGTGAATATATGATAGGCCAGTTTTGCTGCCTCTATCCTTGAAAGGTTACTTTACTCTCTCAACCTGTCATCGCAATTAGTGATATAATGTCAGATTGGTTTATAAATTGTCTAATTGGTTTATGAGTATAGCAAATGCGACAAATGTGGCAGTCTATAAGGGGCTTAACGTCTTGGTCATATATAATTACTTGCCGTTGAGTCTGAGTAGTGTTATTCACATGCCAATACTAATCCCGTAGCACTACTCAACATATTGTATCTCTATCGCCCACACCAAGGTTTATTTGATTAGGGAGCAGTGGGGCTCAAGACCATTTGCCCCCGGGGTTTGCCCCATCCCAAGACATACTCCCTGCGTTTTTCCCGTAATTTACCCTATAAAACCAGCACACCTTAGGATCTTCTCTGCCACCCCATCGATTGATACAGCTCTTAAAATTACGACCTTAAACACCCAATTAATCAGGGTTTAGTTTATTCCCTCGTGTTGAGTTTGAGTTCATGATCCAAACTATTGACAATGTCCGGCGCTGCAGACAATTGCCGATGATATAAAATGTTCGCCATCCCAGAGCAGAAGTCTGCAATCGACCGAAGTAACGTCCATGGCAAAGGCAATAGGAACTATAATAGACATCACACTTACACCCCTTGCACAAAGGTTCATACCATCAATTGCTTAAGTGGTGTCCACTGTGTCGACTGAAGGAACAGCCCGCCTGTATATATCTTGTACATAGTAGTGTATTTTGCCATCTCCTTTTTAATTAATTGCTACATAAGGCTAAACTCTGATTATATGACTGCCCTGGAATGTTATGGTTGTCGAATAAAAATCCCTGGTTACATCACCAAACGACCTCTAAACTCCCTAGGAATGACGTCATTTGCTTCAGCCCAGCAAGACTTCCGTTAGTTAATATATTCTTTGGCCACGAATCCGCATGCAGTTTGATGTCAGATTCCTGTGGTGATAAAAGCCAAGCTAGCCCATGTACCTACTACCTTGTGTTTTAAGGTCCCACGTCATAGTTATTATCCTTCGTTTTGAGTCATGGAGAGATAAATAGTAGCTCCATCTAACATATCATGTGCCGTACAGAATTAATTGAGGTAGAAGTCAAGTGCACTGAATATGCTAGATTGATGAGCGTCGTCTGTTTAGTTTCCTGAATAAATCCACCGACTTCGACAGTCATCACCAAGAACCAGCATGATCAGTAAAACATCAAGTAGGTGCACGGTACAGGAAACACGAAGGTAATAAGCAGCATAAACATCTAAACTAGGACCTAAAGCCGTAAACGAATGCTGAAACACACGTGGTTTTTATCTGGCAAATCATCCATTTCCTATTGTCTCTGACAACGGACTCACTATAAAGTTGATTAACCAAAGATGTATGCAAAGATTACCTGCAGTGTGGTCATCTCTGGTCTTACTGCAAGCTAATACTGTCTTGGCAAGATTTCTCGGACAGGGTGCTAGACTACAGATGGAATTCAGGCCACGCGATCTTGGCATGTAGCCGATGTAGCAATTGTCATGACCACATTGACATGTTTATTAAACAAGGGAGCATGAACCAAACAGGATAATGGCAACATTTTGACCAGAACGGATGCCGTGGTTTTTCTATTTATATAAATATGTTTACATTTATGCAGTATCGGGTTCTGATCATAGATGGGTACTTATCCTTAGAGTGCGCATTTGCCCATGCCTATGCAAGATATGCCTATGGTTGTTTAACGAGATCACATTTAAGTGCCTAAGATAACAATGGGTTCGAGCACAATGTTTACTGTTGGTGCGATGACTGACTTTAATAATATGAGGTTTATATAGCTATTAATTTTATTCGCTTTTACAAACCAGATGAGAGGGTATAACATCCAAATTGCATCTGAGATTAAATAAATTTGGCACTTATGTACATTTACATTAAGTGATGATTCAATCTAATGTAGTTTGAAAATAGCATAATAGCAAAAGCGGCAATAGTGATTACCCTTATAATGTAATGATGAGGTTGGTATGTGTTTTAACAGAATGATTTATTTTGTGTAATCCTAAACGTAATAGAAAAGTATTCGTGCAATAAGGAACCACACCGACTGGCTTAACATGGTTAATGGTCAATAAAGGGCGTCAGTATCTAAAGCATGTCATGTCGTTAGTTGCAATGAAGCCATAAGATAAAGGCCTTGTGCTGCAGCATAATCCTATAATGTGATATATCTGCATCGCCGCAAAAGCAAACTGATAAGTCTATCGGGGTTGCTTGACCCTCGGTAACTCGCAAATTAATGAAAGCTTAATACACGGGCAATCAATATATGATGCTTTCCAATGCTTATTCTTATCGCGAATCAGCATCAGATATTGATCTAAAAAGAGCATCGTTGCTCCTGTGGCACAAATGGTGGATCGATGAAAACTTGATTAACATGCCTATTCTGTGTACATATATCGCATTAGCATCGACTCAGATGTTTGTAAATTAGATACTATTTGACATCATATCGGTTGCTGCGACCATATTTCATTGCGTGTGGCAAAATACATTCAATCAACACCTGCCACGGTACGTCCATCACATACGGCAATAAAAACAGCATGGCTCTTTTTAACGTGATAAACGGCTTCTCTACGTATCATATATTTTTAGCAACATAATTAAACCGATAACCGATGAAGCAAATATAACCGAATCATCTGCATTACATGATGAACGAGCAGATTTCTAAATTAAGCGATGTAGTGTGTCAAGTCTCGGGCGACTTTGTTGTTTCGTTACGTTAGTCTTGGAGCACCTGCTTCTCGTCAAGAGCTGTCACGGGACGCCAGCGATTTATCTTGCGTAAGCAGCGAGCCCGTGGCACGTCCTGAACATATAGGGCAGCCTACCTAACACATATTTGGACAAGGCTTGCAGCGTTCAGTGGCTGTCGTGCAGGGCATGCAGTGTGCGCTCGCTTGTGTCTTTAGCTGCATCCGTGCGCTGCACGGAATCGATCTTGCAATTGTCGGTGCTTTTTTAAAGAAATCAAGGTGCTTATCATTAATATCAGGGAACGCCGGCAAACCTTACAGAAGGTCTATACTATTTCAATAACAGCTGCAACATATGATGGAAAACGGCTGCGCAAAATTCTGCCTAAAAGCTATAGGCACCAATGCTGATCCATGTGTTTGTCAAAGTTGGACGTTGTAAATTTCGTTGACAACACAAGCGGTACGAATGCTTGAAAAACATATTTCCAATCAAGATGAGATGCATACTGCCTATGCATCTGTTAGTGTATGTGTTAATGAACACCCTGCATGTTCTAAATTAGCCAAAGCACCGGATATTGAGCAAACTATGCGCAATAGCAGATTTTAGCAGGGCGTGACTCAGCACTTGTTGAACTGGTATGAATAATGAAAGTTAGTTCTAGGCATCTGACCTAAAGAAATTGTATCGATCAAATGTGATTGTGTTGGCGATCTTACTCAGCCGACTCAATGATCGCCTATTATATATATTAATATATACTTCGTGGGGATGGAAGTACATGTATAACTGCTGCCTGTCATTGTGACGAATTATTTTGTGCAAAATGCTCCGCGCCATAAATGATAGGTAGTGATTTATAAACTAAAAGCCGACTTATTATTCGCGCTAGATGTCATTTTATATCAAATGACGAAAAATGAAAGCATAGCGCATTTACAAAATAGCATCCAAAAAGTATTAAGTTTTGGTGCTCATCAGAGAAGTGCGACTTGGCTTGCGCCTTGATGTTATTTTCTTAGTAATTATCCTTAGCGTGATCTTGAAGTATTATAATTCTAATGGAATGACGCTAGTGAGCTGCTGTTTTTACAGACGACATATCTGAGCAATTGCTCAAAATATTGCATAACTATCTTTCGTTGACGGCAGCCTAGTCAGGTATGCAATATCAAGTAAGTGCAATAGCAAACTGAGACGGCGGCTGATGTCAATTGCTTTGTGGCAATCATTTAATCAATCAAATTAACTTCTAAACAATCCTACTAACACACGGTAATAGGATTGACCCACTTTCATTTCCTATGGTATGTCGATAATGAGATAAATCTGCCATACATAATTAACACGCCCAGACAAGCAAGTTTGTGCGTGCGTGTGTGTGTGCGTGTTACTGCTATAAAGTGGCATGAACGAGTATTTGCGATAAGATCGTTTCGTTCAGTATATACTTGGACAGGAAATCAATAACAACCTGCAGTTTACTTAGAAGTGCACATTTAGCTAGATAATTATCAATTGACTATAGTATTCGCGTTTACATTCAGGAATCAAATGGCTTCCATACGTTCACATACTACAACAGCAACAACATATGAGCAATGTTGTGTATAGCTTATGTCGATTCCCTGGGTTTGCTCATTATTGAATTAGTATCAGTGTCTTATTGATTAATGTAGGCGCTTTGGCGAGTATTTCATTCAAACATCGGTTCATCCGTCAGCAGAAGATCTGTAATGTGTGTCCTATTCGAGGAAGGGCTATACTTACCTCCTCTCCACGAATGTCGTAGCAGCTGTGTAGCCTCTATTCATTTTGGGATGTATTTCACATTGTTACTGCCACTTGTTTTGTTCCTTAGAACAAAAAAACACAAGATCTTATCAAGAAACATTGTGGCAATTGCTTCTTGTGACAGACAAGGTACCAGGGAAAAGGAACAAGCCGCAGAAAAGCGACTAAGCGTAAAGAAATGATAAAACGGGTGGCAACAAAAGGCATACGGAACGCATTTGGGGCTTGTTTGATTTTTTGAGTGTTATAAAATATTTCTTACGGAGATAAGAAATATGGGGTAGAATTATTTAGGTCTCTTGTCGACTAATTATCCCATACACATTCTATTATCCATCAGGGATAGCGTTTTCATCCCACAAAGATAGTTGGGACAGGATGTCGATATCTGTTTTTGCAAAATGGAAAGAAAATTTCAAGCCGTTTTTCTTTGCTTCATTTTGAATGTTTCAAGATGAAACCGCCTCTCAATAATAACCATATTTCTATATTTTAAACAAGTGAGAGAATCATCTACATAAAGTGAACATTCTTCATCTGGTTTTATTACATTAACAATACTATACACTTCTCCTTGGCTCCTCCCTTTTGCTTGCTACTGATGTTAGGCTGACAGGCCCGTTAATTTGTTAGCTGCTGACGAGGCCTTTTTAAAAATATGTCGCGCTTAAATATCGGACAAAACAGGAGCAACATTTCCGTAAACATTACAATACTGTTACTTGCATTCCTGGCTTGTTATTCATTTGAACGAAAATAAACTGTTTAATGTACTATAGCTTGTTCTGTCGAGTAACGCCGATTTCGACTGATGCCACAAATAGGGACCTCGGTTTTCTCACTTGTATTCAACAAAAGTACCAATAACTTGAGTAAATAATATCGTGTGCAAAGATGCCCTCAAAAACAATGTGGCACAGTAAATTAGGATCACACAGGTTAACAAGCACTAAGCTGGCAATTTTGTCATTTTATAGTATTGGGCAAGTAATGTACTGCACCAAATATATGAATCGCTCAAGTCGATCAATTGGCACTAATAACATATAGTAACAAATACTTGGTACATATTGAACACCAAAGGTGAGATTGTTTGAATGGTGTAATGGAATGAAGTGTTTGCAATGACATCGCATGTGTTACCTGTAATAAAACTTTCATTAGTTTTGGTGTTGTTATTCCCTGTCATGCATTGAGACTCAAACAGTCTACCAAAGATTTTCCTCACTATACTTACTATACAGGTTGAAACGAACTCGGTAGTGCAGGCTACAGGAGTGTTCAGGTGTATATTTATCAAAGATCACATGCAGAGTAATTTAAGAATAGGTGACAAACGGTTTTACTTCCATGGATCTTACATACTGTAGTATGATCTCAATTACAAAACTAAAATGTACCTTAGTCTCGCAGGTGTTTCTGTATTCGTTGTAGTTCTATGATGAAATACCACCAACAGACGCCAAGCCGGTATTTTGAGAGTATATGCACCATGAAGCATAACATCCGCAGATGACCCAACACTGATTGGTAAAGCCAAGATAATGACAGAAACATGCAGCAAGCAAATTAGACTGGACATGAAACGAATGCGCGTGAGCTTGTAAAGAAACGTCAACCAGAGGTCTTAGTCACCGAGGAACGGAGACCAGCAGACCCGATGAATGCGCATCGAAATGACTGAGCAACAGTGGTACGGAGTAACAGTGGTACAAAGTAACAGTAGTACGGAGACAAGGAGCCAATGTAAATGTGCGTTAACCAAACGCAAGTTGCTACCAACACAATATAGATATTGTAGGCGCCCTTAAAATATAATTTTTGGTTTAATCATGCTCTGTCGCTGCCCTGATTCAACAATTCACAGTGATAAGTGGTCAGTATATATTATTTTATGAGTAGACGACTCGGTGCATTGTAAATTATGCTACGATAGTGATACATAAGTGGAACCGCATATTTATGCTATGGCTGATTATTGATGACAGACTATGGCAATTCGAGATACCGAAAAGGAGACTATGGATATGCGTAATTGGGTACAAGACTTGCGAGGGTTGTACCATTATCGTACATCTGTCATTATCTGAGTATGTGGTGCTATCGTTATATCTTATAAGATGCTATGGATATTTTAACATTGTAGCGCGTAAGAATAACTGGTAATTTGCGGCATAGCTCTGAAAATCTAGTCTATTATCACTTATGTAGATCATTTGTGATTGAAGTGCATTTGGAGGGAATAGGAACGTTTCATGTTCACGTAAGCATCGCTGAAGATTAATCTATAGTCAATCGACTATACTATGCGGTACTATGTGAAAAACAATTATAAAGATGACCCACAGCGGACAGCAAAACCAATTTTTAAGATAAAATATGTTTGCAGTTGTTCCATCATCAACGCATAAACGATGGTGATGTTTGCTCTGCTAATTAATCTGCTGCAATGTATGTATCATATTCCATCGTAAAATATGTGATAAATCAATTAACCAGCAGATGCATCATATTGCTTGTAATCCAAAAACATTTTCTATATTACTGCTTGAATAACTATTGCTGTGTCTATTTCGCTATGATGTGTAAGTGATGATTGATTGTCGTTAGCTCTATTTTCAATGCAAATTAAGATTTCCTAAAGCTTGTACCGCAGTAAATTTGCCGATCGCAACGTAAATAGGAAGATATTGTGTGGTGTAATCATGAAGGTTTATTCGAGTTTAGCATGTCATGTACAATGTGTGATACAGTGTACTTCCTATACCGTCCCTTTAAACGCGGCTCCACTCCTCGTGTATCAATCGATGATGTTGCCTTCTGTTATTCAAGCACGACACAAACTTACGATAGTTAGCAGCTGATGTGATATACATTTCTGGTTATACCATTCTACTACTCCTACTACTTCTGCTACTTCTGCTGGCTTACTAAGTACAGCCACTACGGTAGCTTTTCGCACTGCGCCTATGTTGACTCGGTTATATGCAGCCATATATTTAAGTTTGAGGTGCAGCACTAAATCTAAGCTAGGCGTGAAAATCCTTCCCCATAATAAGCTAGAGATTTTCGACGGGGCTACAAAACATAAGCATTGTACAATGATTCAAGTTTAGGGGTTAATGGCTGTTTTTTGGTAAATGCTGGATTTCCCACATTACCGCCACACTAGAATTACAACATTGTAGGCGCCTTACAAATGTAATATGCTTTTGCATGAATTTATAACCTCTTTCATTCAAAAATCAAACAACATGTCTCGAAGCATTTGCAGAGAATAAATATTATTATGATATAATATATATATATATATACCTCTTTCATTCAATATATATATATATATATATATATATATATATATATATATATATATATATATATATATATATATATATATATATATATATATATATACATACATATATATATATATAATATATATATGACAAATATATACATATATATATGCATTAATATATATAAATATATCTGTATATACATATACATATTTATATATATATATATATATATGTATGTAAGTATATTTATATATATATAAATATGAATATATATATATACATTTATATATATATACATATATAAATATATATATATAAACATATATATATATATTCATATTTATATATATATATAAATATACTTACATACATAATATATATATAAATATGTATATGTATATACAGATATATTTATAAATATTAATGTATATATATATATGCATATCTATATTTATATGTATATATGTATATATATGTTTATATATATATTATTGTATATATACATATATCTATTTATATATATATATTATATACCATATGTATTTATAAATATATATGTATATATATGTAGATATATATATACATATATATTGGAATATTTATTACAGCAAAACCATCGGCATTGCAATAAATGCAACGCTAACCCTGCATTTACAAGTTTCGGACATGGTCAACGCCATTGCTTTATTAATGAGCATATTTTGTTGTACATACAAATATGACATATCTGATAATCAAATCGGATGTGTCACGTCTGAAATAAGACATGTTTCTTTATATCTTAATCGGGATGCAATACAAATCCCACCCATGAGCAAAAAACGCTTTTCTTTTGAGACTTGATCATAACTTGGTAAAGTGTATTAGGAATCTGCAAGTTGTTACGATGGCTAATGAAGCCTAATTGTTTTGTTTGTATGCAACGGATGCTAAGTGATGGTCAAAGAGATTACCGCTCCGAGACCTAGATCGGATATGTGGTAATTAAATGTCGCCGAATAGCCAAGTAGATGGAGACATTCGATTATGTGCACTTTGCATTCACGAAACCTATCGAGTTCGGAACAATGCAAGTAATGATGATCAGTCATAAGTTCCTAACCGAAAATAACTTTAAACTAAGGCTAAAATTGAACCAGAATCAAATGCATTCCACTTATAATTACAGATGAATAAGTACGGTTTTCCAGCCGCACACACAACAATGATTACAAACTCTATTTGACCAAAATAGTAGTGGATCTTAATAGAGGGCCATGCATACCTTTTCTAAGCAAATATCTATGTATATATATATATATATATATATATATATATATATATATATATATATATATATATATATATATATATATATATATATATATATATATTATATATATATATATATATATATATATATATATATATATATATATATATGTATGTATATATATATATATATATATATATATATATCTATATATATTATTATACGTAATTATGCTAACAAGTTCAATTCATGTTTGTCACAGGGCGGTTATATGAGTTTTGCACCACTTGAGTGATACCCATTTTAGTTTAGTATGTATATACATACTGCAATCAAATGTGTACCGAACGATGTTATTTGATTCATAAAAGAGGAAGGAAACAATGACATCGTGGAACACAAATCTTTTAACATAAAACGATATCCTATTAAAGCAAATCAAATAGCTGACAAGACTTTTGCATATATTTCTGCAAGACACAGAGTGGCAAAAAAAAACCACAAAACGATGCGTAAAACTAGGATTGATGTCCAAATGTTATGTTGTCAGTATGGTGTCGCTGCGCTTTAAATACATACATACATACATACATACATACATACATACATACATACATACATACATACATACATACATACATACATACATACATACATACATACATACATACATACATACATACATACATACATACATACATACATACACATACATACATACATACATACATACATACATACACATACATACATACATACATACATACATACATACATATACATACATACATACATACATACATACATACATACATACATACATACATACATACATACATACATACATACATATATACATACATACAAACAGGCGTGAGGAACGTTCTTGTTGAGGTATTTAGTAGTTTAACAGACAGCGTTTAGCATAAGCAGCACCGTCTTTATTTTAGCTTGTATTCGCTGCATTTTACAATACTGCTGCACCATTTAAAGTAAATGTAGATGAACAAATGGACACTTCCAAACATTCAGTTAGATAACTATGCAGAAGATCGGTGCAAGACTGGGCTTAACCGCATTTTCAACCAGTGCAAACACCTGCTGTGGAAACTGTAAACTTCATATCATGTTTTTATCTTGCATGATCCCCACAAGAGATGTTATGGTCCAAACTATATACAATATATTTGACCCATTGTATGCGTGAACCAAGTTGTGGTACTGATATGAGCGGCGGCCTTCCTGAAGGGTATCGTGAATTTTTAAAAAGAGCGGCCTCGTCTAGCAAAATACATTGTTGTATTTTATGGTAAAATATTTGGGTAGCTAAAATATAATCATTTGCTTGAACGAATATACACACTCGTAAATCGGGTTGGTCGATGCATGAATACCAACAGCCTCCTTAGGTTATATTACTGGGTTTTGCACATACAAAAGTAAATAGGCCGCATAAGTAAAACACATTTGTGCCATCGTTTGTGTCTTTGAGCGATATAAAAATGGTGTAGGGATTAAGGTTTAATTTACTTAATAATCTTATCAAAATCTTGGCTCCTTGCTCCCTACTTACATCCCATCCTCATCCCCGTCATCTCCTACTGTGACATCATACTATTCCGGGTTCAGAAGGTGCGATGTACACTACACAACAAACAAGAAAACTACCAGTCAGCAAGACAACTGGGTAAATGAAGTCAGAGGTAACTGCCCGATTCCACACCCTCATTGCCATAAATATTCGGAAATAACTTATTATATTGATCAGATTGGCGATGCAATATGTATTAGAAAATAAGATTGAATTCATGGGTTCATTTCGAGAAAGACCTCACGAATCTAGTTAAAAGGGTGCCACCGGGTCAGAATGTTGCATGCAAAATATGCAACGTGGCGAAAACGCAACAAGTTAATAACGTTACTGGGTGCATTAAGTGAGAGGTAATTGTCGGATTCTAAATCCCAACTCCATGAATATTTGGAAACAAATCATCGAATCGACGGACGGATATATTTAAGTAAACGATTGTATTAATGGGTCGTTCAAGAATCTGGACGAGGATGCATCCGCGTCAGGACAGAGCAAGGAAGCGAAGCAATAAGCCATTAATGCAACCAGTGAATGATATACACAAGATTGAAAACCTATGCATAGATAACTTTTCGCTAATAACCAGTCAGTGCGTGATGACTTTGAGCTCCTGAGCGAGCTGACTTGGGCTCTCAAACGCATGCCGTTAATCAGTAATGATATATAATTAGTAGCATAAGCAAAAATAACTATTGCTATCAGCTTGATTTAACACCCGTTACATCGAACCCTACCATCAGGAACCAAGCGCCTCTTATGCTTACAACATTAGACTTTTTCTTCGTTACGTAAACGAACATTCGTATATCAAAATACGTGTTCTTACAAGGGTAAAACGCTATGGGCGTATGAAAGTATGTAGTTTGTGTCAACCTTATCAACGTTTTCCCATTCACGTCAAACATATCAGATAACCTAGTAATCAAAGCAAATGCAACTGAGGTTTCGTTTTATTCTATGACATCTAATTCTCAAACGAAAGCTATCACTATCACCTGCTTCACCGCAGGCGTTAAAAGCACGAAACGAATAGCATGTCGAGCAGGGAACAAAAATAGGGCGATTGTAATGATCAATCACAGCAGCATCTTAAAAGCATGCGCAATGTTTTGGTCACCTCGATCGATCACAAAGCTAAAGGTCCTTACTGTTTAAATGGGTTAGCACAATTGGTCTTCGTAACAATGTATGCATTCGCATGATAACCTGGTTATAAATATCCACAACATACACACCTCTTTCGTTGTTGCGATGAAGAATCTGTAAATCATTTCCTATGCTGAGACATTTAGTCTTTCTTTTAACCTGTTGATACAATGTTTTGATGCACGTTAAGCACTATTGGCACTGCGTCAATTACAATTCGGTATTATATTACTTTCCTCCAATGCAATTCATCCCGTTTACGCGAAACTTGCTATATATTATACAGCATTTCGTTCCAAATGCTGATGACGGTTTCGGCTTGTTTGTTTACAGTTAATAATAGACTTTATTTGGTGTTTAATAGTAGGCAATTTTAGCAGTTTTATTTTTGTCTGCAGTGCCTCACGTCAGAAATAATCACTATAGTATTTAATATATTTGCTCCGCACGTGTATCCATCTTAGGCAAATGATTGAACTCATATATTTGTGTGCGCCTTATTAATTGGCTCGATCACCAAAGTTTCATCAAAGCAGCACTTACTGAAAATCATTCGTAAAAGAGCTTGGTGCTATGATGCCGGACGTAGAAGATGATTTACGAATACTTTCGATCAATGCGTTTTTCCAGTACCTCATTTAGCACCTTATTTCATTAGGCATTTGTTCTAAGTTTTAGGATGCATTAATTCCGATTCAGTCGCTCAGTGATACGGTGGTGGTTCAGATAACCCGCGGAAATCCCTAGTTTTGCATTTATAACGCTATTCTGTTTTTGTGTCTCGTTATTCACACCGGGATGCGGCGACTCATGTAAGTCGTTTACTCAGAGAGCTTTGCATTAAACACGGAGATGACGAGATGATTTTTATCTGAATACTTGTCGAATTAATCAACCTGCATGAACATTTACAGCACAAAAACACAGCATTAAAATGCACAACATTACCCACGATCAATGCTGTACATGATAGGGATGTTAGTTGCACAAAAAATATTCAATAAAATAATGCAGCACACTCTATAACTTATATTTAAGAGCATAACCAGTAATTAGTTTTTGGGAGTATGATGTCCGTCTATTTGAATGCTATCAAGACAGGATAACACCATAAACTCTTTTGGTTATATAACAGCATTCCTGTTTGCATATAAATGCAATTAAGGGGACAATCTGGATGGATATGAAAACGACCCAGAAACAAGAACTAAATATATATATAAATAAATATGTGAATAAAAATATATATATATATATATATATATATATATATATATATATATATATATATATATATATATATATATATATATATATATATATATATATATATATATATATATATATATATATAACTATATGTATTTATATGTATTTATTAGAGGTGTGAAGGATGCAGGTATGTCACGATGCTATATAAATGATACGAGTGCTTCAATGTAATACATATCGCGATGCATTAAGGTTATTACACGACTATATGTATCAAGGGTACGATCAGTAATCTTTCTGTTTTGTGTGGTGCATTATACTTTTAACATCCATTAAAAGAGGTTATATTTCATTGAATATTGGATACAACAAATCACGTTGTATGAATACACACTTGATGTCACAACACTGATGAGCTAATACTAAAATATACAGCATTGTGGATTCCATCAACATTGAAGGATATATTCCAGGTAAAACATATTAACCTTCGTCTAAACACAAGCAACACAATGACATTATATACGCAACTCATAAATTGCTTAAAATATAATTACATGTAGTGGATTGCAATGATATTCATCTTAACTAAACAAGTAAATTTTTATGTAACAAATAACTCTATTTTCTGATGACAATATGAACTTAATGTCCACCTACAGATTTTTGTTAGAGAGATTTGATTGACGCAGCACGATGTGTGAAGATGACTTGATTGGCACTTTACCACTGTATTAGCGGGGGGTTAACCGAGATGTTTGGTTCTGCTTTATACAGATTCATCTCTGTTGCAATTAGTTCTTAGTAGGAGTTCTATGTGAAAGAACATTTTTTCTAACATGTGACTCATTCTTAATACCTGGTAGGGGTTAGACAACAACTGTAGGGAGGTCTGGGAGTGTCGATCCGGTGCAAGTGGTTGGAGCTGCATCATCTGAAGGATATCGCTTCACATGTGAATATTATACATATTATTGATATTACAGTCAGATTCAGTCTTAACACAGCATTGGCTGGAAAATTCTTGAATTATCATTATTATGTAATATTTTCATACCTGTTGCTGAAGGCATGCAGACACCATCGCCTCCCGGTATAAACTACGGCTGTTTGTTCATGACGTGAGTCCACAACTGAACAGAGTTTACCTGCTGGTTTGTATAACGCTTGGCAGCAAGAAAGGATGACTTGTTTATCCTGCAAATTCCATATCTTCTGGATTTGGCTGGACAGATGTGGTCAGGTTGTACATCAGAAGCATGATGAGAGATATGGTAATTCTAGTTAGATCACATAACATTACTGTGATAATCTTCAATGGCTTTAGTGACCGTTTAATTTGTTTGATTGCGTGGCTTCTTCTTTGGTATATTTTTTATATTGTTTTCCTCCCTGTAAAATTAGTCCGCTGCATCCGTAAAGGAATATAAACGCATGGCATACAGGATACTTGACTTGCGGGAGTGAAATCAACCCAGAATGTGTAAGTGACATATGGCTGTAGCAATTTATAACGAAACATATAACGTGTGTCAGTCCTGTGTGGCCATAAACGATGCAATGGTTATGTCCCAACTTATCAACGCCCGTAACAGCGCGTAAAGCATCGCATTGTAAGGCAGTTCCGTTAAATTCTGATTGATCTACGTCTGTTGGAATAACAGCAAATTACACAACCTCAATATTACCAAATAATGAAATATATTATTTAGACAGCACTGGACCTTGGGTGTAATCGTGTATCTTTTCGGATACAGAATCTATTGACTGATGCATATTTAATTGTATCAGTCTGACGATGCCGTGTTTAGCTAATTGCGTCTTTTCAGCCTACAAGGCATAAGAAGCGATTATATTTGAACCATCAGTCGAAATAAATGATTGCCGATCCCAGAGATCATCAAACATTCCGCATTGTAATCAAGCGCAATTCGTGAAATACCGTAACAATCTTGTAGAAAACGGGAAAATGGGCGTTGTGTCTGATGAGGCTCCATATATAACCGGATGTTAATCCCCAGTTGATTAAACGGACATTGATGTTATAGATTTGACACAGAGCGGGCGATGGTTTAATATTATTACACAAATAAACCTATGGAAAATCCTCAATATATGATTAGTTTATTTTTTAATCTGCTCATGTCCATGGGTTAAATCAGGGAAATATCTATTTTTCATGTGTCATTCAAGACAAATCCGAGTTTTGATATGAAAACGTTTGAGAGTAAATTTAGCAGAGGATGTGAGATTGTCAAGATGTCTCCATATTAGATACCCTTTCGTGGTTTAAGGCCTCCTCCAATCACGATGTGCTGCATGTAAAGTATCCTGTGCTTTTCAGTGAGGTTTGTTGTATCAACCAGCGACCATCCGCCACCACTACATAATAGGTAATGTGTATGCCATAAATCATTGTGAGTTCTAAGCCCGACGTTTATAATAACTTCCGCTTCAATGAGTTTATTGACAATTATTAGACTCAGTCCTTGAATGTTGTTCGGTATAACTAAGCATTTGACCCAATGGACCCAATGTACATTTTTCGGCACTGCAACTATCATAGATAGATTGTTGTCAGTTTATCTGAGCAGAACCCGCTGTTGTACGAGGGTAGCGCATGAATTGATCTCCGGGATTTCCTTCATGTGGGTTGAAGATGACGCACTGTAGTTGTGATTGGACGTGATGATAGCACAAGCGACGAGACCTTGTCCATCTAGTTATAACATGTCTACATGTATTTTCCTGACCGAGTTGAATTTGTGATTCAGCAAGTAAGACAGAGGATTTTGCAATAGCAAGTTGGGAAGTTATCTACCACTGTTGTGGTTTTGAGGAGTGTAATGTGCATGGCCAAAGTGGGTTCGTCAATAAAAAGAGGCACAACAGACCCTGGTTGTTTAAGACAGTATTAACTGTGATAACCAAGCATTCTAGTATCATGCATCATGAATTTATAAATAAATTTGTCCGCCGGGTGCTAATGTGCTACAAGTGACAATTCGATGGGATGATTTGTTTTCCACCACCTGTTTGACAAGGGGTCTTTAATAACTGATATACTTAGACCCGTAACCCTTTTGCTGATCTTGAGCTATAACAAACTCCACCTGCTGTCCTATATAGTAGTTACCAAAGTTGTATCTGACGTTTGGCGAATAAAATGTCCATCCTTAAAGGGAAGTTCAATCGTAACGTTGATAATGCTAGATATTCATGCATACATCGTCGCTTTCATTGGCGGACATAGTTGCTGTAACTGGGCCATAACTGGATTATAATCAACTGGATTATGGGCACATTATAAGTGGTACCCCTCATCGATTATTGCGTGGGATAGACGGTAAGCATATACATGTCTTGACATGATGCATCGCCAAATCTAAAGCCACGAGCTGTTGTAAAGTTAGTGGAGGTGTTCCTATATTTAAGGTGAGATTGGCTAATAGGGCTGAGCGTTATAGTAGGCAGGCGTTGATGGGCGAGGCTCTGAGATAGGTAACTGCATTAACCTATGAAACAAGCCCTATGTTGACAATAATAAGACGCATAAGGACACATGAATAATATATTCAATATTTAATAAGAAGCCGAGTGAACGCACGGACTATCATACAATGTATGCAAGTTTTCGCATGTATACTGTTCGAGTGACGAAAACAAACATCCAAACATAAGTATAATGAAACTACGATGCGACAAGCATTGGATGCTGTCACATAGCGCAGTCATAGCGCTTTATGTTCCGCTACTATGTTACGTCATACCCGGGTAGATTGTTTTAATCACTACTTCCTTTTTGATTTTATCGTCCGCTTACAAACATGGTGTTGGCATGATACATGGTGGCAGCTGCGGAAGAGGAATTATCCCATAATAAACAGCAAGACTATTTTATCTTGGTAGACTGCAATATGCACTTCTAAGAAGTGACTCATAAGACAACATCTCCCATAGTCAAGCATCAATTTCAAGCAAAAGCTAATGCAGTAATTTAAAGTATTTGTGACAACCACTAGGCATAAGAGCGTCAATTGTCCTTAACCAATAACCACATGATTCGCGTTGCTCGCCAAGCGAAATTATCAGAGAATCATTCACTATGTGGAACCCCATTTGTGCCTTCGAGGGCCCATCTGACAAATATTTAAGTCCATGCTGCCAATTGACAGCAAGTGAGCCTTCATCTCTCAACCGACTATAATAAAATTCAGTGTCTATATATATATATACATATATATATATATATATATATATATATATATATATATATATATATATATATATATATATATATATATATATATATATATGGATGTATTATATATATATATATATATGGATGTATTAATATATATATATATATATTCATATAAATGTATATATATATATATATATATATATATATATATGTGTATATGTATATTAATGCATACATTTATATATGTTTGTATATATAGATATATATAAATATCTTTATACATATACATATATATTCATATATATATACATGTGTATATGTATGTAAATATATATCTATATGTTTATATACATACTTGTGTATATATACAAATATTAGAATAATGTAAATAATGACTAAATGCAACTATTGATATCAGACACGGAAAGAGCTATGAGCTTAGAAGTCAACGTGTAGACATATATGAACGAAGACTTCTACGCGATAAATATATCTAACATTAACCTACGTGAAACACGATCCGACGGGAAATTGTAAATTAGACACAATCTCCATGTGCATTTTACACAAGATCGACGTGGCTAATCAGAACTGGCTTATGTGCAATCCCGAATAGAGCATGTAGTTTTTCACGTATGAAATTACCTATACATCATACATGCATGTTCGTAAAGACGTAACATCATGACGGCATTCATGTATGTTTCGCGGACAATGCAGAATATTTTGTTTATTAATAATAGTCGAGCGATTAGATAGTAGCTTTAAACAGTTAAAGTGAGGGATCGTCCAATCAATGAATTGACGATGCTAACAACGATATGCATTTGCAACAACTTTCCGTGAATATGTTTGTTGCTTTCTAAAGGACACAGTGCATTAACATCAGGCTTCCTTCATAGTAACTTAAACCTGCATATTTACTAGACGGTAACCCCTTATCTTAATTAACAATTTCAACATTACAGGCTCAAAGTAATTAATTAATGCGTGTTTGCATTTTTATTCTGCCAAGCAGCTCAGTAAACAGCCCAATGAGACTATTCTTTATTCATTCACTCTATTACGATATTGTTACTGATGCTAAGAAATGGCCTTTCTGTTTTTTCGGTGGCCCAACTGTCCATACTTAATTATGCAAGGCTGTGGAGTTATGCAAATGCCTCTTCTTATATGTTCACCGTTACTGAAAAACTACAAACAGATACAATGTAAGTTTGATTCACGGTACGAGCAAGGAAATAATACAAGGGGAAAGATCACTTTAATAGAGATAGCAAAATATATATATATATATATATATATATATATATATATATATATATATATATATATATATATATATATATATATATATATATATATATATATATATATATATATATATATATATATATATATATATATATATATCTATATATATATATATATATATATATATATATATATATATATATATATATATATATCAATATCATATATACAATCATAATGCGCCTAACATCAACCATTATTTCTCCAGCAGGCTTACCAACGGAGGTCTAAATTGTTTAGTGCACAATCGAACTTTATCATACCTTGAGGTCAGGGAATGCCAACTACTCAAATAATTTTTATCCCGGTCTAGACATGCAGGCATCGACTGCAAATGTCGAACATTCTTCTTAAAATAATGCTCCGTAGAGAGGTGGTTTCGTTAATGATAATCATGCATATGACTCATTCACGCAGGTCAATTTGTACAGTTCGTAAATGAAGAACAAATGTATGTTATCCCTGTGTCAAATGTGTAAACTAACTTGTATTCATCGATATCTTTATCAGTTTAAATATCAATTTCATTAGTGTCTCTTAAATATATATTTCTATCCCTGTAGGGCTTGCTGATCAAGTCATCGTATAATATTTACTAATACACCGCCATCATGGCACAAAACGTTAAGCGTGGGTTCAAATGGCTATGTCAATTTATTGTTATTAAAATCTGTTACCATGGAATTAAAGGGTAGAACGAAAATACGGAATGATGGTCGGAGCCAGCGCAAAATATTTGATTGGCAGAAATATACTTGCCGTTGGCAGAAATATTAAGATACTATATTGTTCTACTAATCTAGGTATGATGCGTGGTAGCATAAAAGTATGACAGGAGTCGTAAGCTACATTCATGAACGCAGAGTGTTACAGTTAAAGGGCGGTGTTCGACGATTATTTGAAAGTTTTCTTAATTTTGGACTGCATGTGAATTGTACATATTATACCGATGCACGTTATTCAGCACATTAACATAGTACGACAGTGAGAAATATCTATGGACTACGTTTTAATTAAATCGGATACCATGATATGTTCGCCTCGTTCAAACTCAGTGCTCGAACGGCAACCACATATTGATGAGTGTGTACACATGAGTATTTACGAGAACATATGCATGATTCAATTAATGATGATAAGTTGTCGTTACCGGACAAATGTTAGCTATGCCACTTTTTGTGTCGATTGTCAGTTTGAAACGTATCAAAACCGTGTCTCATCCAAGGTCAATTCTTAAATCTGCAACAGAGACGCTAGACACACATCTGCCTACCTGGTGTCAATGTCACTGATGTATGGGGTGTTTGGACGCTCATGTACAACACTGAACCTTCTTGAAATAAATGAATCATAAAAATACAAAACTGTATATTACAACGGTATTGGCAGCTATTGACAACCAGTAACATCCACATATGTTGAATCATTGTAGAGCATAATAGACTAAAAATACAACATCAACCTGACTAGAGACAATTGGCTGTTTTATTCCTTATGGGATGGTTTAAGAGTTTCAATTAATACCGCAAGCCTAGAAATGTTGCTCAATCGCAATGACTACCACTGCAGCTTTACACTTGTTTTATGGTTATCCAGAATCATCCATAATATCATCACCCAGCATACAAAGCAACCAGCGTTTTAGGCTCCTGCAGGCAGACATCGTTTACAATGACTTTACGTTGCTCTTCATGAGCACACTATACTACCCAACCATCGAAATGATGGCGTACAGTCATGGTGAATGGCGCCTAAGATGTAAGCTAAACCAGATTCTTGAATGCAAAGTAGCTCAATGCCAATTTCAACTAGACAATAAATTGATTAATAACGATTCATCTCAATACAAATAAAAATAAAGAAATAGGCCACAACTGTTCAAAACATTGTATTTTGCAGGATCTAAGTATTTAAGCTGCGGTAAAGTACAAACACTTTCTTATTACTCACCCAAGGTGGATTAGTTATGCCATCTTGATTTTCGCCCTTTGCGGTTGATTAAAACAACTGACTATAGATAACCGTACAGTTTTGCTTAGAGCGCATTGGTGGGGCATTTACTTGACACTCGACTAAATCCACGTCGTAAAATCATACATTACTGATGCATAGATGTGTTTAACCGAAAGCAAATATGATGGCATGTCTGCATTTCCAAAGTCACATACATAGACGCATGCACGCACAGTAACGAGCTTTAATTGTGACAATTACTAGTCAGGATCTACAGTCAGATCCTAGTGTAAGGATTCAACCCGATGAGCTGCTTAATTGATAAGTGACAACAAAGCTGGCTATCCTCGCCGACCTATCCCTATTAAAGCTGGTGTTCTTATCCATATTTTATCAGATGCAATTCCTGTCATCAGCTGATTTTGCAAAGTGTTTAAGCCATCTAGTGTTGCTCTCGCATATATTAAACGAGTCATCAGAAACGTTTTTGTGATAGAAGCGCAACACAGGACAGGACTCAACGAGTTAATACTATTGATGAACATTATCTCACACTATTCACAATCAAAACAAACTCATTTGTATTCTAGCAGACAAACACCGCCTGTTTCGTCACACCCAAGTGAGTCATCTCCTTAATTTGAGTTATTAGAATGAAACAAGTTCATAAATAGATTTCTCATTCAATAAGTGAATTAGATATCTTGACATGTAACAATCATGAAATGTAATGCAACCATTTTAAACGCATTTGTACGGGTCCAGAAAAAAAAATTATCTGCTGCCTCACATCACGTAGGAGCACGAAATTGGCCAAAATTAATTGCCTGTTCATGCATTAGGAAATATACTTTCTAAATCTACAAGGACTACAAACGCCCACAACATGATTGTGAAACAAACCGTCGAAATCGCCCCAGCCTCTACAAGTAGCCTAAACACGTACAAAGTACAAAGTCAATCCATTTGACGTTCATCCGCCGTAATGTCAGTCAATATAGGCAGGTATTATTTTGACCAGGCGCATGTTACAATTTGCCTTTAAAGTATTGCTATGTTATATAACGAATTCCATTACATTCGTGGTTTTGAACGCGTCGCTATTTTGTGTATACTTCAGCTAAACCTATTCGCTGCTTTCTCTACCCTAGTAGCATTAGCTTGACAATTTACATCAACAACACATAAATAACACCTCCAAGCAGCACTGAGCGTTGCGTGCTTCCCATGATACAAAAGGAAGGTAATGGATCAACATTGGCTCCACATTGATGCAGATAATCTGACAGACCATTTAAATACAATTTGAATAGTCAACAGTGTGACGCGGTATAATATGAAATAATCGATCCATTGCTGCCGCTTTGTCAGCTAAACTGATGCCAGTTCCCTTATAATTTATTGGCACAGCCATATATCCCGGATGATTCTTACATCGCAAATGTTCCCATAACTACATTAATACCGTAGTATTATGTTTGTTTTGGCGTTGTGGACATACTGAGAAATCAGATTATAGCAAAGATCAAAAGTGTATAGATGAACATGGTTGAAACCATAGAGTTAATATGAAATATTTTTTTGTCGTGTGCTTATGTACAATATGGCGTCGGAATCATCTGTAAGAGAAAATCGGATGTCGTTAAGTTGGCAGCAGAAAATGAGCTATCGGACTCCGGAAATAAAGTTATTGACGAATCAGCGTTATTGTCAGCCTATTGCGACGCAGAACTCCCGAATCCTTACTTATTATAGACGATTTTGTAGACTTTTGCTCTGATGGAATTGCCGTTTTATTGTTCATATCATCTGAACACTTCTGATAGCTATCTCTATGATCATACCGAGCTGTTGACATAGCTTTAAGTTATCGCTATAAGCATTCTAATCCGTGCCAGCAAGTATTATTACGAATGCCAAACAGGTCTATGACTTCATATTGATTCATCTGCGCAATAAACGAATTCTTAAAATGCAACGGTCATGTACCATTCACTAGCAAAATTTGTTAATAATGTGGCACGCTGAAAACCATGTGAAGCGGCTAACAAAATCGCAATGCAATCGCCGTTACAAATGGAACCTTCTCATACGCAAACGTGAATTAGTTTCTGTCCCAAGTAGAATCAGTCGTAACAATCGTGGTATCCATATATATTTATCGTATAATTGCGGCAGAATCTTGAGTTAATTGGTGATCATTCTCTGCTTTAGCCCACAGAATGCCCATGCGCTGCGAATTGCCCTAGTGTTTACAATAACATACTTATATACTAGTTGTGTTCGATTTAATCGCCTTTCATTCCGATGCACGACAGACGTACGAGTAATTCAAACATTATGCGAGTGTTCACGTTATGACAGTACACAACTGGTAATGTGGATAAGCTCGTACGACCATTACATATTGAAGCCGAGACGACAAAATTGTCTTCGGTCGTCGCTGGCATCGACTTTCTATCAGAGATTGACTGGGCCTGACCAGACATAGATACTGGCCTTCTGGAGCATTGATGACGTTCCATTCTCAATTACTAGCTTGCACAATAATTGCTTGCCATTGTCGTCTACAGCAGTCTGCAGCGCTCCTCTCACTCGGAGAACAAATTGGATATAAAATGTATGATTGCAGCTCAGCAGCAGGATAATAGAGGCAGAGTTCCGTATATGACAAGCATGATGATATAACTCAGGAATTCATGTTGCTAGGGGCGAACTGTGCAATATGCAACGTTAGAATTAATTTATCTATAACCTTTCTTCTACAAATATGCTTTATTTAAATATCCTCGACCAATCGAATCATGCTAAAGAAGTGAATGGTTTTTTGCTCAATGATATTGATGCAACTTGTATATATATATATATATATATATATATATATATATATATATATATATATATATATATATATATATATATAGAGAGAGAGATATATATATATATATATATATATAGAGATATCTATATATCTATATATATATATCTATCTATAGGAGAGAGATAGAGAGAGATCTATATATATCTATATATATATATATATATATATTATATATATATATCTTATATCTCTATATATATATATATATTTTTATCTATATATATATATATATATATATATATATATATATATATATATATATATATATATATATATATATTTATATATGTATATTATTGGCTGTGACATCTTGACCTAAATTAGGACAAATAATATATGTTATTTCGCTTAATTGTTTTACTTTAACTAACAGTAAATCCCACTTAACAATTTGGTCTGTTGTTATGAATAAGGGAATATATCGGGGCGTAATTAAATTGCCAATTTTTCCAGGAGAATTCACACAATTTGTAAGTTATTGGTAACGTACAGGGTTTTGGTTTGTTATAATACTATTTCTACTTCAGTGGCAATTTCGACAGGACTCTTAATTCTCTGTCTTCATGCACTATTCACACGAAATCCCCTTCTTTATATCTTTGAAACGTTCCTTTCCCATCATAGCGATTGGTTGTTCTTTCCATATTTCTTTCCATGCGGTCCCTTGTTACTATCCATGCTTTCCTCATTTCCTGTCTCAGGGCCCCAATATATTCTAGCATTGTTAATTGGTCATTCGTTTCCCTACCTTGTGCAGAATCTTCATAGATTGGTGGAAAACCGGTAGATTCATTTGTGCTACTTCTACAGGCTGAACTAAGCAAGTCTAAATGCAAGCCTGTTTCCCCTTGATCCAAGCCCGGTTTATTTGATTTCAGAGTGCTGTTGATTCGTTCCACTTGACCATTGCTGTGTGGTCGTCCTGATTTTCCGAAGTGCACGCAACTCCTTGAATAATTCACTCTCAATATTTATTGGTTTGTCTATGGACGCCAAAAACCGAGAAGTACATCGGTTAGTTATTAAGCAATCCAATGCGCAATGACCTGTTTGTCCACTTTTAACATATTCTGCATTGGCGTGGTTACCATTTCGGGATATTGCCTGCTGCCTGCTAATGCCATTTTTTTATTCTTGTCTCAATAGGTCGATCTACAAAGGCCATACCATAAAGCCGCTTGAGTCCAGCTGCGAACTTCCATTGTTTTTGCACCAGATTGTTGAACAACGCCACATGGGTCTTGATGATTTCTATCACTTTGAATTGGCTATTAAATATCTATATCTGAGCGTCGTAGTTTGTCTCCGCCATCCTCTTGAGGTCGCGATACAAGCTCAGCCAGTTTGTGCTTGTCATTCCAGATTTACCATGATTCGTTTCCCGAGAACATTGGTGCCGTAGAAACTTTGAACTGCATGTAATGAGTTGACCCATTTCCTTACGGCTTATGATATCCTGTATCAATGATGAGTTTTGGGTGGGCAGCTGCATTTCAAGTCTTAGCTGCTGTGCATTTGAGTTAGAAATGGTTGGGTTTTCGTTGTTGTCCGGGGTTGTCTGTTTTGCTGCGGCCATAGCTGCCTTTCGTCCCTTCATGCTTGACAGCTCGCACTTGCAGTCATAGATAATAGTTTAAACGCTCACCCTGGCGCAGTCACCTCCACCCATCTGATCCTCTCTATATATGTTTCCATTCCGCACCAATTGTTCGACGAATTAAGAAGGGTTATGTTTTAAGGTCATTACCACTGGTTCCAAACTTCACTTGATGTTGGGTTACTGATTCTTTATCATGAAACGGATCTATTGATTTGATTTCAGATTCATACATTAGTTTTCTGCGATCAGGAGAAGCCTGTTATTCTTCATTCATCTCCAAATTCAAATACACATCAATAAAGTCCATTACATCTTTTGCCGATTTCTTCTGCGTAGCTTTAGATCGGGTTCCAATTCAACTAAATCTCAATTCAATTTAACTTCTTCAGTTGATATGCAATTTTCCTATTTCAGCAGGGCTCTCATCACTGGATGCCAGATGTGTGTGCTAGTATTCCATTTCTGCAACCAAAAACAAAAGCCAGGTTATCATGAATTGTGATTAATGACATCTGAACTAATTATTGGATTTATAAGACTAAACTTTAATTTATGGAGCATATACTTATTTTTGATAATCCGTGTTACAAACATGTGCTATTGTTCGGAACCCCCACATGGTACAATATTCCCACGCTGCCAAATATATTTGAAATAAGGTCATGTCCTAGAAGCTGGATTGTGACTTTGGTCAAAGAACTTCAATACCAAGAAGGGAAGGCGGGAACTTTTTTTGAAATCGGCGACCGCAGCGCCATCGCGCGGCGTGGGTTAATACGAACCTGGCCTGGCTTGTCATTTTTCTGTCAACACTGGAGTTATCAGAGCGTGCGAGTCAAAGTTCAAGGTGGAAAACGGGTCGAGGTACTACCTGTGCAGCGTGGAATTGCAATAATTATAAAGGAACAAGGCCTGATACATCCTGGTTTCTTTTCCAAAGGACCAGTCTCGGTATGTTAGTCTCATTGAATCTTTGTTCGATGCATGGAGTCTATCCGAACATTCTCGGAATGTCTCATTCACATGATTTAGACAAACCTTTCCTTTCAAATGACAAACTGCTGACTGACGCATGTTGTTGTTGGGTGCAGCGGTCCATTCAGCTAATGATTAGGTTAGTTATTCAAGAGCTTACACACCTTAGGGATTCAACAATAGACAGCGAAGTTTGTCCTATGCTTAATGGGGTCATGTCGCTTGTGGCCTGGGTCATCCATTGTATCATTTTTACACGAGAAGGTAGTCTAATTTACATAGGAAATAGCTGAATAGCGCGATGGTGTATGGTCGAGTAATCGATACTTATGTTATAGACTTTGTTGGTGTCAAGTTGATGCCTTTTACAATAATGTCACGCCTTACTCCCTCCAACTGGTTTATTATTTGATATTATATTTACAGATGTGCTAAGTGGATTCAGAATCTGAGAAGGGACGATTTGAGAGGGAAAATGCCACAGGAGCTTATGCACATAGGGTCGTGCGCAGAACATATTGAAACCTCTCAATTCATGAATGCAGTAGAAAAGTAAATATGATTTTATTGCTCCTGAATCTGTTCTATAAATAATGTATACATGAATTTCACTACCTTTTTGATTACTGTCTTAGGCTGAACCTGCATGTGACTATATTTATGACACTACCTGCTCACTTCATTGGGAATTTGAATATTGCATAAACACATGTAGGTGTCATCAGCAGAGCTCATCTGGGTTAACATTCGTTTGTGTTGTTGTCTCAGGAAGAAATTGATCTGGAGTGCAGTTCCCACAATTGTTGAGTGCCCAATTCCACCCCAATTGATGGACGTAAAGCGTCCTTCCCCTGTGAAAAGTATTTACGAACAGCCTGCGTCAAAGAGGTTAAGATTTGTGGAAGAATCTGCATCCTGTGGCTCCTTACAAGCAAGCCCTACTAAGGAAGAGTTGTGGCGGGGTAAGCAAAGGATGAAAACTAAGATTTGTCGCCTTAGACAGAAACTCAATAAGCCAGCCAAGCCAAATAGGTTATCCCAAGAAGTCAATGCTGCTATTGGAGTTGTTGCTAAACATCTCTCAGGTCCTGCCCTTTCCTTCTTTAGGTCTCATATCAAACTCTCATCTCGCAGCCGACGAGGTTATCGCTGGTCTGATTCAGACAAAACCTTGGCCCTCTCCATGTACCACTCAAGTCCAAAGTGCTACAAAATCCTTTCCAAGGTATTTGCTTTGCCCACTATAAGGCCACTTCGGGCCTGCATGAATAGATTTCAGATCTGTCCAGTTTTTCATGCAAGCATATTGGCTGGGTTGAAGGAGAATTTAAAATCAACGTATCCACAACAACGACTGTGTGCTGCTGTTTACGATGAAATGTCCATCAAAGAAAACCTATGCTAACATGTAGCGAGAGATGCTGTCGATGGTTTTGAAATTCGTCACAATGTCGCACTCAGTATGCGGCTAACCATGCTGGTGTCTTCATGGTGAGAGGCCTTGTTGGCAGGTGGAAGCAAGCTGTTGGCTGTTTCCTCTCTAGTGGGCCAATGCGTAGTGAAATCCCTTTATGATGTACTATTAGAGTGGATAACCAAGCTTCAAAGCATTGGTCTCATAGTGAAAGTCCTCATCTGTGACCAGGGTAGTAATAACCGTAGTGTTGTAGAAAAACTAGGAGTCACTGTAGACAAGCCATATTTCATCAATGGAGACCAGTCTCTATCTGTTATGTATGACCCCCCTCATCTCATCACAAATGTGCGGAATAATTTGACGAAATCTGGTTTCATCATCCAAGGAAAAGCTGTTTCCTGGCAGTATAGTGAACAGTTTTAAAAGTACCATTTGTCCTCGAAGCATATAAAACTCCCTCCATTCACAGCAATGTGTGTTAAGTTTGCCACTCAAGTCCTCAGCCATTCAGTTGCTGCGACCCTTGCCTCGTTAGGAAAAATGGAGAAAGTGGCATCAAAACAGTTTGAATTTATTGATAAATTTGATTCACTATTCAACGTGTTCAATAGTCGGAACCTCTCTGCTAACCACAAAATGCAGTCAGCCATTAGGGCTGGGTCTGGTCATTCTTCAAGTTTTCTTCAAGATTGCTTTCATTGGTTGCATGATGTTCGGCAGATGGGTACAAATAGGATCCTTCCATGTATTCACGGTTGGCAGTTGTCAATTTCATCTGTAATAAAACTTTGGCGGGATCTTAAAACTAATTTTGGCCTTTCATTTCTCCTCACGAGTAGACTGAACCAAGACTGCCTTGACAATCTCTTTTCCATCATCAGATTCAAGGAAGGACATCGTGACAATCCAGACACAATTCAGTTTCGCTCAGCGTACAGGGCTGCTGTTGTAGACTCCATATTTGTCCTCAGTAAAAACAGCAACTGTGAAGAAGACGTTGACAAATTTCTTATCGATCTAGCTACTTTCACACAGTCATCAATCCACCAGACTCCCACTCCCGGTACGATACCTACTCATGTCATTGATCTGTTAGCATTAGGCAGCAGTCAACACAGTCTTTCATTGCCTGAGGAAAATGTTGCATAGTACATCGGTGGTTACTTGGTCAGTAAAGTCCAGAAGAAGTTTGCCTGCAACAGTTGTCGTGCAAAGTGGATCCCTGAGTCCCTTCCTAATGATGAGCAGCTTGAGTTTGTCAATTCCATGAAATACACTGCTGATAGCAGACTTATTACACCCATATTGTTCTTTTTACTTGAATGTGTTTTCCATTTCAAGTTGCATCTCGTTTTGGTGAGATGCTTGCACACATAAAACCCTGATGGAATAAAAGAAACTTTTCAATACATGTAGAATTATTTCCTATTATATTTATTTCCCACAACAACACAATAGACATAGTTTTAATGTTATATCAATGGCCCACTGCATGATATTATATGTCAAGCTGAATTGAATCTGAGAAAAGGAGAATTCAAATATGATATCTGCAGCCCCATACAGTTGGCTGTGTTTGTGTTAAGTGAAATCCGATTTACCTAGTGTGTCTGTTAATAATACTATTATCCACCTATACCCTTCATTTCACTACTATTCAGTCTAATAGAGGTTGGTGTTTATGGGACCAAATTAATGTGAGGTCATCATCAGCCGGGTAGGCCGTACGGGATCGGGGGTAGGCGGCCAATAAAACATCTAATTCATTCAATGCGTATATTTCCAACAACCTACGATGACGCTATTTACCACTATTTCCTAAATGTTAAGGCTGAGCATTAAAAATGTACAATATCCAAGTTTCCTATACACTACTTTCAATGTAAGAATGGATTCGCGGCACCTGGTCTACGGTCGCCTCTAGCCTGGACCGACGCACTCAAACTGACCTCATTAACCCTTGCCACCAGGAGGCAGCACTCCGTGGCGAGTTACCATTGCAGAGGTGGCGCTTTCCCTTCTTGGTATCTAAGTTCTTTGCTTTGGTATCCACAGTGCGCCTTACATACATTTGGTCTTACATACAAAGTTAAAACCGGATCCATGGATAAAATGTAAATTTCGTTCACATCAAAAGCTGCCTAATTAGAGAGTTGTATTGAGAATGATGATGCGTACATGTAATCTTTGCTCAGTAAATAAAACAAAATAATGAATTATAGTTTCAGTACTTCAAACAGAGCATTGCATGATGTCAGCAAATATTGCTCTAAAACTACGAAGCACGATCCATCACGGGGCCAATTACCTTTGTGTGTGTAGCTACCCAAATGACTCGGTTGCTTCTGTTTAGCTTCATACATCACCATCGTTGCCCTACATATCGCAAATAGGCCCATATAACTGTCTTTGATCAACGAGCGACATCAAAACAGAGTTATACATAATTACGTTTGGGGGAGCAAACAGAAAATATAATAATTGCAATTTATATCCTTTGATATAAACAGAAGATACCCCAATGGTACGGGGTAATTAATAGTAATCAATACACATATGTATATTGAAAAAATTAACCTATGTACGCTCAAATAACTCCTGATTTGTTAAAGGTAGCCTTATATCCATATGTCACAGTTTTTCACTTAATAGCCAACTAGATTATGGACCAAAGTGCAAAAAAATAGGGACAATTATCGCTTCATATGTAGAGAGATCTTTTAAAGGCGGTTATTCCACTTGCAGCTGCGCTTGTTAAGAACTTCGAATTGCATACTTTGCTATTTACGTAACCATAGTATCGTCGATGGTTATTGTCGTTTCGCTTCCACATCAATCATCATAGATACAATGTACTTCTTTATTTATTGCTATTGTGACATAGTATAAATTGCCTAGACGGCTATAAATAAAACGTTAACCCTACTGACCTTCGTCGTGAAGCTTTGACTCAGCACAAACATGAACAGGTGGCTCTTAATCATGCTCAAAGACTTGCCAGAATATTACTAACGGGTGAATCGGTATGAGTATGTTCACATCTATAGCAGTAAGTAAATCGAGGTCGGTAACGTAACCCTACAAGCTAGTGCAATATTATTGAGCTAAGAGGTGTTATGGTCAGAACCCGATAGAGTAAACGTTGACGAATTTGAACGATGGTAGGGCTACGGTCTCACTACAACATAAAACTTGATCTACGCATGTCTATTGGTATTTGGCCAAACACTTGATGGAACCAAAGAGCTTATAGCTGCGCCATGAGAGTTCACTCGAGCCTTCCGCCCAAGGCAACATGTGAAGACGCAACCTGCTAGCCAAAGCGATATTGTCATAGCGTCTTGTCATAGCATATCTTAAAACCACGTGGAATTCGCTGTTTGAATTGGAACTGGGGTCGCCTCGACCAGTCAGATGACTCCATATGTTTATCAGCCACCGAGCCCCGAGACGTTGGATCAACAGTCCTATGTGCTTTTGTTGGTTTCATGGTATCGTCCCCTGATTGAGCATGATTTGTAAGTATTTTTGTCTCATCTATGCACGCTTGTTGTGATAGCAAACAATATATACAAAATGATAAAGTTCAAGGTATAATCGAAACACCAATCAAGGCGCCGAAGAAAACCAAGACCACATAGAGCATGAGATATTACAGGACGCATGATTAGTTTTCTAATGAATCATGTCGTTTGCAAAAAGCCAGTTTTGAAGGGGATGAAGGCAGGTACAATTTACATACGACGCTTTTTCAATATTCTAAATAACATGACCGATATCACATGCGAAGTATCTAGTCTCCAAATAACAAAAATCATAGTGGTCATGTAACATGTCGACAATGATGACCGAGATATCAGGGTTGCATCTGAAAAGTGTAGTTTATCGTTAATTAATGGATACCAAATCAATCTTTTGTCGTCATTAACTTAAACCATATAATTTAATCACAAAGTTATTTGCATGTAAGCCTCATGAGCACGTCACCAACCAGTAAATAATATGACGACCGCTGTGTATTAGACAGCACAATGTCATAGCTAAGGATAGAAAATGAGGTGTTATAAGCCCAAAGTACAAAGTTAATTGTCATACAATTGTACTCTTCTGGTCATATTTCACTCATAAAATCCGGACAATAAAGTAGACAAGTATAAGGTTACCATACAGAAATCAAGTACCATCCCGCCTCGTCTCGTCTCCAATCATACGACAACATGTATCAATAGTGCAGCTGGCGTCACAGATTTCTAATAAGGAACATGTGGCAACATGTATTCGTGTTGAAGTTATTCGCTGTGATTTAATGCACCATTTTGTATGTAATCCTAACCTTAATGGGAAACAGTAAGTGTCATTACATTATCTCACAATCTGGCTTATAGGATAGCATAATAAATAGCTGCATTGCGTTTCTGGGTCTCTTGAAAAATTCAACAGGATTGATATGGGATTTTCCCATCATGAACGGCATAATATACGTTTTAATATGTATGAGTCCAGTCAAGCAAATGACGATAATAAGCTGC
This sequence comes from Urechis unicinctus, assembly GCA_034190875.2. Lineage (NCBI taxonomy): Eukaryota > Metazoa > Annelida > Polychaeta > Xenopneusta > Urechidae > Urechis > Urechis unicinctus. The sequence continues at coordinate 28,075,253 of CM067353.1, read as the reverse complement.
ATTTAACCGTAAGTTTGTGCTTAGGTATTATATATTAGGCTAACACTGCAAATTCTAAACTCTGAAGTACAAAAACATTGCAAGAGTCGCTGAACACGACACACGCGGAAGCAAATTTTGCAGGGATTCCTTATCACATTCAATAACTGGCGCAAGTCGTTCATACAAAAATCCTTAGGTTAGTCTATACAGACCAAATACGGGTAGCATGCACTTAATTACGCGACAAGAAAACACAACCACAACTGCAGATTTGTGCTTCAGCCCTCGCTAATGCAGCTTATAATAGCGAAGAAAGTGTTCTATGTCCTTTACACAATGCTCTTTGTGTAGAACGTCTGAAAAGTTTGGAAACGGAATATATTTGGAACAAAACAATGTGTATTAAACACGCCGAAGTAGACAGGCTACAAATCATACGAGGGGTCCTGAATCATCAGGACTTTCAATACTTAGTACCAGTACACTACTTAGATATTAATGATATGCGCCACTCGACCACTTCATGGGCATTTTACCTTCGTTCAATTCAGTAGCAGCAAGATCATCCCCAACCTGATAGCATTACACTGTATGCGGGAACTAGAACGGTCAAATTGGATTCCTATTTGATGGCAAAACTTTCTGTAGATACATAGAAATGCACTGCGGAGGTTTGTTATTCAGTGCTTTTGAGAAAATATGTTGGTTGTCATCAAGCTGAAACAAATTATGCAAGCATCAATTACGTCTGCAAACAGGGAAAATAGATTGCGAATGAGCTTATTGGCCTCTCCAAGAATATTGACTGAACCCGCGAGAATAACTATGAAATGTTTCCAGCCAAAGTCGGCATACTGATTTTATGGTCACAGAAAAAAGCAAAGACAGACAGCTCAAAACGTTATGGCTATTTGTGTCATATAATCCCTCAAACGAGGATATGAAGCGCTAAAATGTGATCCCACAACCCTTTGTTGGACAGATACGTTTCGCTGTCAGCGTATTAGAAACCTATGACATTTTCCCGATAGCTCAACCTCGTAAAGTATTCCAAATATCGAGATGATGTATACGGTGTAGATATATATGCATCAATAAATGACGCCGCTGGTATCATGGCATTTTCACCAAATGATTACACACAGTTACCCAATGCATCTGATATTGAATCTACAGTTATTTATTCTATGCAGAATAATAGACATTACATCAGTTCAGTCTTCGCATCGCTCTGTATTGTATACGTCATCGTCAACTTAATTTGATCTGCTGGACATTTAAGAGATCATTGATGGATGCCAAGCTATGCAGCTGCAAGTCTGTCTGTTGCTTTATTTTGCTAATTGTGATTATGGTGTGATTCATGCTGTACATCAAAGCGCCCAGCAAAGTCACTTTTGCACACGCTTGCATGTTGGACAAAACACATCCCGGTGATGCTAATCATTATCTAACTCTTATTGGTTTATGTACCACGGAAATATTTGAAGTCGTTTATTGGAAATTGTTTTCATTTTCTGAAGTGGACGGGAAGTTATATGGCATAATGATCAACGCATTATTCTCAAATTAACGTTGACAATATCGGCTCATACAATCGTCATAAACACAGTAGCAAAGCACATATAAACGTTAACAGCAGCCCCATTTGGTAAGAAGCTCTGTCTCGTGTAATAGCAGAGAATCTACGTGCATAGAAATATCTTTGACATATAGTTGAAGAAGGATTGTGATACCCTTTTGGAAGGCACCAACCGTAGAGAAACCTTTTCACGGTTAGGTTGGACATAAAGTGGCACGTAGATATAGCTAGTGTATCTTCGACTAGAAACAATGGTCATACAAACTGTCAAATCTCTTTCTTCATTATTAATGTCTCTATAAATTTCATGGCGATTTTGGGTGTGACGATTAATACCAGGGTTTAGTCTGGCCAATCATTTACCTTCATCTTTATAGTCGTCTACACACACCCACGCACTCACACACACACACACACACACGAACACACATACACTAATACACACACACACAAAACCTCACAAACCCACTCGTACACAACCATATACGTATGTGCACACATACATACATACATACATACATACATACATACATACATACATACATACATACATACATACATACATACATACATACATACATACATACATACATACATACATACATACATACATACCTACATACCTACCTACATACCTACATACATACATACATACATACATACCTACATACATACATACATACATACATACATACATACATACATACATACATACATACATACATACATACGTACATACATGAACACACATATATGAACATATACATATGCATGTATATATATATATATATATATATATATATATATATATATATATTATATATATATATATATATATATATATATATATATATATAATATATATATAGATAGAGGATAGGAGATATATATATATAATATATATAGGTATATATATATATATATATATGTATATATATATATATTGATAGAAATGTATATATATATATATATATATATATATATATATGTATATATAGATAGAGAGATATAGAGATATATAGATATATAAGATATAAATATAGAGAGAGAGATATATATCTATATATATCTCTCTATATAGAGAGATATCTATCTCTCTATATATATAGATATATCTCTATCTATATATATATATATATATATATATCTCTCTCTATATATATATATCTCTATCTCTCTATATATATATCTATATATATATATATGGTTACCATTATACAAGGATTACTGCCACCGGTTCTTGCGAGTCGATAAAAATTGAAAATTGGTTGTATTTATATTTCTCAAGTCAAACGATTTTGAGCAATAAACGGTGCTTAATAGTTGACTTTCGCATCTAACTGAAGCATGAAGTTACAATAAACAGCAAGGTTGTAAGTAATATTATTGACGATTGATTAGGACATACATAGATTCCATACTAGACGAGCTCGTAGTCATCATCGGAATAATAGTATGACCATCTTGTGCGTAATTATATGCATTCGATTCATTGCAAATCTCCTCATCAACTAGACTTTATATATCCAAATTGTCGCAGGTTTATTTAAATCGTGATTATTATATACAAATTATAGGGCCCCTTTTGTGAAGATACAATTTGGAGAGTAGGCTGATGGTATGACCGTCATTTCAACTACTTTCATTCTGGGTTCATAACGTTTCTGATTCAAATTTATTGATATTGACGAACGCACCTCTGTACGTGCCAACTGATATTGCTGTAGCCATGAACCTCTGCGATTACATGCGTCATTCGAACAAAATGTTTTGCATTATATGCAAGGCAGTAAGTGAACATATTGTGCATCATCATATGCATTATCGTGGAAGATCTGGTCATATATATTATCGTGGAATATCACTTTGCTACTATTGAACGAAAACTACAAAAAACATGTGATATTGCCAACAAAATGGTTGCGTGTTTAACCATACCAGCATTTGGATGGTCCAAGGCATGTAATTCATGCTAGCCGGTATCGGACGTTATTTTAGATGACCTGGTCTTTTTATGGATATTGATATCCTACGAAAATATAATAGTATCGGAATACATGTAGCATGCGCGTAATATTTGCCGATAATCCCATTTGATATCTAGGCAATATAATTGGATTAGTAGAAATGACTGAAAAGAGTGAGCAATTGGATGGAATTCTCTGAGAAAATGTAACGCTGATTGTATCCATGTGGTTCTCTTAAGGGTGTTTGCGTCACAATTCATGATAATTGTGTTGTAAAAAAAACTCCTTTATCGCTTTCTTACTACTTTTGGGAATGATATCCGTACAATTCGTGCAATTTATATTATCCAGGGACAAAACCATTTCCCAGCGATAGCACGCGTCTGTTATACGATACCACATTCTGTAGACATTTAATGCTCACATAATTCTGTTCATTGTCCCCAATGAACGCTCATACTTTAATGCACCCAACAGAACTGGCTGTGCTGGACCGCCTTTGGAACGAATGTGAGAGTGATTATCATAGCATACAAAGAGCAATTTCTAAGCCGACATGAGTAAACGAGAGTTAATTGTATTGAAGAGTTAGTTGAAATCCTTTGATAGGAACATGATTTGCATGGGAATAGTAGTAGGCGTCCGTCTGCTATGCTAAAGCTGTATAGTCCCCACAAAGGTAAAAATAAGAATACCATGGCATAAAGCCTAATTATACCCAAGCCTCATAAAGAAACCGAAAGTAAGGCCGGTACATGCACACGCTTTATCGGGCTTAAGGAAGTGTAAGATCCCCCGAGCACAGAGCTGGGGCAAACATTAATTGGCATAACAGCATTAAGAACCTTGGCAAGGTGAACAAGCAACTGATTAATGAGTCTTAAAGTAGCTCTCAGTAGGAATGCCGTCATTGACGGAGCACGAGTTGAGAAGCTTAGATCCAGAATCATTCTGCGAGTAGTAGAAACCTTCTTCTCCACAGACATTAAAGGTGAAACGGTTAGACGAGAAGCTAGTGCAGTCTTTGGTAAAGGATCGATAAGTGCCCCCTTTTGTTGATGGGAAAGCTGTATTCGAGTAATTCGCATATCATAAAGTCGCTTTAGTGGTAGTGTTAACAAGAGGAACCAAGTGTCTATGTGAGGGGGTTGGAAGGCGCCGGTTTCTTAGCTTATGCGTGGTGACAAGCAAGGATTGCTCTGTGTAAGCATGAGATGCGGTCGGCGGTAGCGTCATTGTAGATAAAGGAGAGACGGAGAATGGAAAGTGGGGCAAATGGTTCCTTTGGCGCGAGGAGGCCTTTGCTGAGCCTCCATGTCGCTGCCCGGGGTGTCGCCGTGAGATATTCAGTAGGTATTTCCTCTGTGACTTTCGTCTGGTCCGACTTTAGTCATTCTTTGCAGATATGTTTGTATTTACATCTCTGACCTATCGGGCATCCGTTACTGTCGAAGCAAATCTGGGAACTGATTGTAGCTGGTTGAAAGTTTCGAAAAGACTGCATATATGAAGGCTTGAGTATCTCGTTTTTGAGAGAGTCGAGAGATTGGGCCCATTGATGTTGCATTCCGTCCCTGATTTTCTTAAGGGCGGCGCTGTACAATGAGCGCACCGCGGACCACTGATACGTGGACGCCTTTATCATGAGCTATTTGAGGCGATCTAGGCGACTGGTGCTCTCGGATAATGAGGCGCAAAATGTAGCAATTCTGATTTGACCAAGCACAAACACCGGAATGGTCAGCTGAATGTAACTGACTTCTGTAACGCTGGCTCTGTTCACAAATTGGTCAGGATAAGAAATTTTGCATCGACCTGGACTATTGAGTGTCGTTTGATGTTGAGTGGAGATGGAACTGGTAAACCACAGGATTAAATCTTAGACTGACCTTGAGGCGGCGGCAGGGAAGGTGGAAAGACGTCTGGAAACCTAGGTTGGGGCGTGAATCCTATTGAGCTTGGCTGCTGTAAAGGGTCAGTGAATTAGATGGGCGCCCTTGTGGCTGAAGTATGTATCGCAGAAGATGTGAAGATCGAAAAAGCAACCCTGTGGTATTGAGGTAAAGCAAGATATGCAATGCTAGACCCAACGCTCTACCCTTTGTCGATGAGATTCCAGGACGAATGGCTCGAAAACAAAATAAGGCTCCGAGCCCTTCAGTCAGATCTCAAGTCCCGTCGACAAAGGGTTTGCATCGAGAGCTTGAATCATCATTGCCGGCTATGACAAACCGGGTCACCTCATTGTATCCGTCCAGCGTTGCATTCTCTGGTTTACCTCCATACCACGGGGCTTCTTTTATCGATCTCCACACCTTCCTCGATGCATACTTAAGCACCACTAGAATACCATGAATACGTAATACATATATATATCATTGCAATTGTACATGCATATATACACATATACGTACATACATCCATCCATACATACATAAGTTCATACATACATACATACATACAGACACAGACAGACATACAGACAGACAGACAGACAGACAGACAGACAGACAGACAGACACACAGACAGACAGACAGACAAGACATACAGACATACATACATACATACATACATACATACATACATACATACATACATACATACATACATACATACATACATACATACATACATACATACATACATACATACATACATACATACATACATACATACATACATACATACATACATACATACATACATACATACAAACTAACATGCATGCATGCATACGTGCAAACATAGATACATGCATGCACACATACATACATACATACATGCATACATATATGCATACATACATACATACATACATACATACATACATACATACATACATACATACATACATACATACATACATACATACATACATACATACATACATACATACATACATACATACATACATTAGTACATAAATACATACATACATACATACATACATACATACATACATACATACATACATACATACATACATACATACATACATACATACATACATACATACATACATACATACATACATACATACATATATACGCACAAACATACGTACGTACGTACGCACATAAATGCATACATCCATTCATGCATGCATACATAAATACATACATCCTAACATAAATACATACATACATATATATACATTCTGACTTCCATACATACATCGATAGATAAATACATCCTAACATACGTGGTCACGTTGATCATAATTTGATTTCATTGACTGACACTAATAGATGACGTCATTTGAACCAATCGAGTATATACTTGTGCTGATTGTAGGTCGATACCGGCATTATATACATGTATAAGAGTTTCGAATGTCAGTATCAGCCAGCTATTCGCATGTTAATACTTGGTACTTTGTTTTCTGAGAATATATCTTCGTTGTAAAAACAAGTATATAAGATATATCCTATAACAATGACGCGTGTAATTGAAGCATGTTCTGGAATCAAAGGCATAACACAGCAGGGTCTGTCTGTGCCAGTTGAGGTCCCGAGTGAAGCCGCTTCAAGTTGTTCTCTGAGAAGAATTTATCACAACTGTTTGGATTTTCTGCACATAATGGGCACAAGTAAGTTGAACTGTTGCTGTGGCATTGGATGACTACCTCTAAAACTCATGACAATTACGGTTTGACTTTTCTTAGCCCCTAAAAATCCCGAAATTTCAATCTATTGGCCAACACAGATTACAACGCAGATACTTTACATCCACAATCGCACTAGGTGTCACCATGCAGCGCATTAACACTCGTCCGACAACAGGAATTTAGAATTCAAGCCGACATTTCCTGGACGCTTTGCTATGCAGGTGCGCATACGCCTGAAGCAAAGCCAGAGACGCTTTTGGTTTTTGGTAATTGCAGACCGCCTGCGGTCTTGTACATTTCCCACTTCATGGTGTAATATAGTTTTAAATCGCATTGGTTCTTACAATTGTAACAATAGCTAACCTGACATTTGGGTAATCACGTAGCGTAACAGATCAATGCTCAGTGGCTCATGTAAGATTTACAAACATGTTTGCACCCACATATACACTTATTACTAAAAAAATAATTTTTACTATCTTAACTTAGGAAGTCGGCTCCATTTCAGGAGTCGTGAACAGTTAATCAACTCAGAAGGTATCGGTCAACGCAATAGTCAACTATCTTTGAGAGAACCAATATGCCATGGCATAGAAGCTGCATATTCACCCGATATCGTGCCGCTTATATCATACGTTGAACTTTTCAACAATGGACGTATTGTATGGGGATTGTTTGAACGATTTGAATGATTCCGCTTGGATGCAGGCAAAATTATTAAAATCCAACAACATTTACTGTTTGATTTCATAGCACCGTCAAAAGGCAAGAAAATAGAGGACTAAGTACTAAGAACGAGTTTTTGTCCCCGAGGGTAACGACCACAATCCTCATACACAGAAGTAGGATTGATAAAAAGTTTAAAACCATCGATCTGCGTGATAGTTATTTGCTAGCATCGTCCTTTAAAATGCCTGGCCATACAGGAAGCAATCTGATACATGTTATGACGCATTGTATTGCTCACGTTTACAACACCGATTGCCTTTACCCGTAGGCAACTTATTCCTGATATTTTACACCCTATACACATCTTCGTGTCGGCTTCTTGTCAGTACTTTTAACTGTGCAAGATAAGCAATCACATATAATGCTCCTGCTAGAAATCAAGTGGCAGCCCCATCTGCATCCTCACCCACTTTTGTATGAGAAGATTAATGAGCAACACCAACGTGGTAAACGGTGTTGTGTGTTACGTATTTATCCTATGAATTATGTCATTTTTACAGTTTATATTATAGTCAATTGATAGGTCTTGCATGTTTGCATGACAGCTGTATGAAAGGTAGTTTGTGGCGACCGACCAATCAAACTCTCACATAAGGACCGAACCACACAACTGCTCAAGCTATCACTCTTCGCGTTGCCTTTAATAATGACGTTAAGTACTCCTTGTGGATGTTATCTTAACATTGCACACAAGCATCAGCTTATTTGTTGGCTATTGCTAAAATTTACATTATAATAAATTGGTTTAATGCGCCATGTGAAACAGGCATAGACACCATATAAAGGACAACCGTTGATCTTGGTCGACGGATTGAGAGGCATAAATGTATCGTATGCTACGAATCATTTGTACAAATTGTAAATGCGCATATTGATGCTGATAACCTTCTGCTTTCATAATGCTATGATGTAAAACATTTTTGGGAGATGCTTTCATAATTTAAACCTAAAGTCACCGATGCGAGAGATGATTAAGGAAAGTTGACTGCTGATTTCGCCCATCAGATCACGTTTTGCTTGGAAAGAATATTGTTCGGATGAAATGCAAAATAAATCGTTACATATGATAACCAGCATGACAAAATTATCCAAGGTCTAACAATGACTGCCGAAAGCAGCAGCAGCAGCTGCAACAGATTGCATGCCTAATTGGATCTAATCATCTTCAATATGGATTGACCAACATTAATAATCCGTAAATCAATATATGAAATATGATCCAAGATACAGAATGTTAGAATCAATATTGGTCATGCAATAGGAGGCCGCATTGGACAGGAGAATGGCCTGCCAGCCGTTGTGAGTTAAGCAAAAATTCATCGGGATAATGATGCTTGATTGCACTGTCTAAACCACAGTCGGAACACATTAGCCATGGAGAACTCCTCTTACATGGGTTATTTTGTTATTTTTTAAAAATATATTACTATATACCTTATAGAAAACATGCAAACATTGTACCCTTGCAAAGGAAGACGCAATTATATTACCACAACAAATACTGAAAGGACATCTCAGATAACGACAGTATCAAGCTACTTTTACATACGGCAATGCAAGAAATGTTTCGTGCGTCGCCAGTCATTGCTTCGCCAGTCATAAAGCAACTTTTGACCATTGAGAGAAATATGCTCACTGCAGGGAAAATAAGTTGATGTAGATATTTATAAGAACTGCGAAAATATCTCGTGCGGAGAAGCGTTATATGATTATGGCATTTAGTACAAACACCACAGTTTTTTATCACTCCTTTGAAAATACTTTTTCTGATGACTTTGTTACCGAAACAAATACAACATCACAGTAATAATGGTTGCGTTTGGATATAACCCCCGAGTGGAGAGGATGCCATAGTCTTGCCCCGGATTATCTTGAGCGGAAGAAAAAAAATGCTTTAGAGTTCGGCAATTGCAAGCTATTGCTAAATGATAATGCAGTATACTTTGTAATGCGTAAACTTAATTGCAAAGCAGCAAATTACAAATTAACAGACATCTATTCTCTATTAACAGAGGTATTCTGTTTGTAGGTAACTTCACACTAATTTGGATTACTTATTTATCGCTTCACCAGATGCTTTGGGGTCCCTTCTCTTATTTAACCCCACTATAGTATGACAACGTGATGATGCAGACATTTCATCTCCATTTCTAAACGTAGATCCACGCCAACAGGTTTTAAGTTTTTACCATTAATGATATAGGCCATACGTGTCCAACATATTCTGACTATCGCAGCATGCATCCGTGTTA
>CM067353.1:28012633-28060133 GCA_034190875.2 Urechis unicinctus | reverse complement strand
ACTTCTGTAGCAGTTTCATTGATCGTTCCTGCTCAACCTTTTCAACGACAAATTGTCATTGGGCTTTTGCACCAACATTAGCATACTGATAGGTGTGGAACATTTAAGATGCACTTTCGTATTATTATAAAATGCTTCACAACACACCAAACACTGCGTTGTAACGTTTTGACGTCATGCATAATTCATATACTGCCACTCGATAAGTCTGAATCTGAAGCCGGCGTAATACCCATTGACCAGTACGAATGCAAAATTAAATCATAGAGAATGTAGATCATTTTTGGACTATCACATAGCTGTTGATTATGTAACCTTCCATGTTGCAAAAATATTGGAGCCATTCACTCGAGGTTTACAATGGTATAATGTGCTATTGTATGTCTCACCAGACCCAAATATTTTAATTTATCTTAGCTGTGGTATACATGTTAACAGCCGTGAGATATTTGTGATAATCCACAAATGTAAGCGTTTTTGTACAGAGGAAACCTCGTTCGGCGCCGAGGTAGCTGAGAGGAAGTGGCTTAAATGAGTCCACACCAGCTATTATTACCAGCCAGCTGCTGCATGGCGTCGTTGTCATGAGCAATTCTATATAAATAAAAATAACTAACTTTGCTATTGCGGTCTCGCTTAGAGGATCAAAAATGCCAAGTTAACGCCTAGCTGTCTGATATATATCCTATAGCAATAAAACACATTTGTCCTTCCAACGCAATATTACAAAAACACTAATAGTTACGTTAATCCCCCAAAATTTGTGAATATACCACCTGAGTGCAGCACAAAACGTATAACTAAAACAACACATGGAATGTTATGGTCAATTGATCGGTAAGGTGGCCTCAACCAACCAGAAGTCAAAATATTTCTACATGAGCCGCGAGACATCTAACCCCGAGTTGTTCGTTCAACCGTCTCATGTGCTTTAGTGGCATCACGTGACAGTAGGAGATCCGGTAACCCATGGAGCTGAACACCACACGGCATTTCGAGGTCAGATCTCTTGGCGCAGCTATAAGCTTTAATCGTCATATATACCGTGCGACATGAGCTGTAGAAATCCGCGCTAACTGTGCAATTACATTCATGGCATTAATTTTATAACCCAATTATAATGGTTTATTTTGATAGGTGCTTTTCCCAGTCCATTATAACGGAATGTCTCTGTTACAATGTTGTGTCAGACGACCGTCTGCCATCACAATTGGCTGATGTCCTTTTATTTGATTTTCGTTGCACAGAGAGAGAGTGAGAGAGGGAGAGAGGGAAAGAGGGATAAAGAAAGAGAGAGATAAAGAGAGAGAAAAAGAGAGAAAGAGAGAGACGGAGAGAGAGAAACAGAGCGAGGTGGATAGAGAGTGAGATAACGATATGTATATATATGTAATTATATATATTTACACACACACACACACACACACATATATATATATATATATATATGTATATATATATATATATATAAATATATATATATATATATATATATATATATATATATATATATATATATATATATATATATATATATATATATAGTTATATATATATATATATATATATATATATATATATATATATATATATCTATATATATAGGATATATATATATATATATATATATATATATATATATATATATATATATATATATACGTATATATATAAGATTTTTGTATATATAAATGTATAGACTGATTTATAACCTTTACCTGACGATAAAAGTATTGGACCAATGACATATCCAATTATAATGAGTCTGTGATGTCTAGGGATTTAGTCACTGTTACCGATGCTTTTTACTGCATAAGCTCAAAATGTTGGTTTTTTTAAAGATTATTAGGTAGCTGAAGGTTTTTTTACCTATCGCGACCCAACTTTAGCGCTACTCTTTTTTTATAAAAAGGTGACCTAAACACATTAGTATAGGAACCAATTTTGTTTTTGCGAGTATTGCACCATATCGGCGGCATCAGATTAAAAATATCAGATATATAATCTAAGAATTTGCTTTGGATACGCTTTGTCAAGTAATACGCAAAGGGGCTCACTGTGTTAATTTAGATGTGTTGTAGAGGTCATGCTTTTCAAGATTTGGAAATTCAGACAATGTCACTGGGTTATTTCAGACTGCCTGAGCTGACCATGTCAAATCTATACAGATTCTATAAACCATTTTAGTTAACATCCACCCATTCAAATGTATTGATGCACAATGAATCTGTTGAACCACAAAAGTTAACAGTCGTATTTGTTTAAATGGTGAGAATAGTACCCCAGGATTTAAGTTTATAACATTTAATCAATCAATCGAAGGGAAACTCGGTACCGAATCTATATACTAATTATGCTCGGAATTATGTGTTACACGTCATTTTAGCTACTAAAGCATAATGCTGAGGGTTTTATTCGCTACGAATTCGATGAAACGAGTTTTCGATTATACCTGCATATTTTTTGATGTTCGGCTTGGTTTTTAGTACTACTTTGAGGCACGACGTGATGTTAAAGGATATCGATCTGAGCGAACAACAACCCAGATGTCGTAGGTGTGACAAGCAGTATGTGTAGCTCCGTTCGGATTGTCATATGTGTTAGTTGTATGCTCTCATTGATGACTTAGCTCATCAATACAATTTCACTTCCGCATAATTATTGCAAACACGCCGGGAAGCAATTCTATGTGACTTTGACTGATTGACATTTACCTGATAAACGAATTTAGCGTGGTACAGGATGGATAAATTAACACCACGTCGGCATCTATAGGCATTTTACACGTATCCAAGTACCATAATAATGGCGGGCATTATTCCTTAGCAGTGAAGTAATTAGTGCACGTAAACAAGATGTAGAGACATTCTATGATATGAGTATCAACATAATCAGTCCCTATCTGATGAAATGCATCATTAAACGATATTCTCATAGATATTACCAATATTATAAACAGGCTCCATCCCTTACGTAGGGAGTAAATTCCATATGAGCCATGCATGCCCTGGGAGTCGTTGCCAGTTCGAATGAGGCTACTTAAAGTTCTGTTTTGGGTACTCCTCAGCACTCGAATGCTCCCGAGACTTTGATCAAAGTAAAAGACATCTTTTTAGTCCATAATCGGCAATCACTGTCACATTAAGGAGCCAAATGGCACACACCCTTTGCCTGGGATGCATGAAGTTTATCCAAAAAACATGAATCACTAGCAATGTAAGCTATTGAGGAGCCAGTAGGAAAAAGTTCACGCTAGCTATTATGACCTACAATAATACCCAGTTGGAGCGTAGTTAACACTACCGAATCAGTTTTATTTTGCATTTCTCTGCCTTGTTGATGAGCTTAACAGATCATTCAGTAAAGAATACAAAAGAAGCTGACATGACGTTTGCGGGCTTAGAAATTTGATATCTGCTTCATATACAACCGATAACAATCAGTCCAGTTGCTAACGCATAATTGTCACAAAACAGCTCCGATATACATAATACAATGTTAATATGGCATTGCACTGTTGTGGAATCTACACGAATATGAATATTAAATCTGCTGTGACACTATTAAAGAAATTGTTGCTTATCAAGCCCAATTCGATTCACGACGAATACGTCTAAGTGGTAAGCAATAGCAGACAATCTCATACTATCAACAAATGTTTTTTAAAATCATCTCAATAAACCAATACTAAAATGGCTACAGTCTATAAAGTAAACACATGGTGTTGTAGATGACATGAATATTGTAGTGCAACCGATAAGAATAGACTATCTGTGGAAGTGATGTTGTAATTGTGATATTTGAGGGAAGAAATTAGGAGATGGATTAAGAGAGGTTTTTTTCTGATTTTTCCACGCCTGTCTATATCTATCTCCGTTCTTTATCCTCATCAATCTACGAAAGTAGAAAATACACCACCCATCCCAGCTTATATTAAACCTTTGGAGCGTGAAATGTCCGCCAAAATGTGACTTTTCAAAAGGCATAAGAAGCTATCATATTTGTACCATCTGCCAAAATAAATGTAAGATCCCAGAGATCATCACAGATTCATTATCATAATCCAGCAAATCATTCATTTTGTTGAACCCAATTTGTGCCCTCGATGTCCCATCTGACAAATATTCAAGTTCATGCTGCCAATTGACAGCTGGTGAGCCATCATATCTCCATCTATGATAATAAAATGTTATGGCGCTGAAACCACTGTTAGTAATGTACAATGTTTCTTAACAGCTAACAACCATACAAAAAATTAATCAATGTACTAGCAACGAACAGGCCAAACGAATATTGGAGTGCTCGGACTCATAGTAATGTGCATACCACATGTTATGTACATAGATAAGCTACAACCAATCCCAACTAATACTGTAACTTTGGGGCGTAAAATGACAGCCATAAAATTGCTTGTTTAAATAGCATGAGCTGCACCACCAAATGACGAAAGCTCAATGTAATAAAATAATAGTATGTGTTGAACGAATGCATAAACATTAGCAGATCTCATCTAAAATGACCAGTTCTCATATGTAAGAATAGTGATGTGAATAATATTAGCTGATTTCCCAGCAGAAAGGAGTGAATTATTGCGACAAACACCTCACTACTATTCCCACCCATCGCAACATAAGCGCCACCCGTTCGCATTGAGGTCGCACAAAATAAATTCACTTATGACTACTAACGATTATGTTTAGCCTCTGTCGCAGTACCTAGAAAACTTTATTTTAGAGCGATATGAAATGCGGCATATAATGGAGCTCGGCAAATACAGCATTCAACATCCCTTATGTATGTCAGCATAGATAAACTAATCAGTAAACATTCACATAAAATCTGATAGCAGGCAGCATCAAACGATGCTGTTATAGGCGATATAACACGAAATGAAAACTGCATGTCGTATCGTTGATGATCGAATGTTGCCAATGTAATAAAGTATATATTGATGTGATGAATTATTGACGAATCGTGCGTTACTGTGGATCAATTGTCTTAGAGGTGCCATCAAAAGCTACTGGGTAATGTATCAATTTACATTCTAAAATGCTTAGCGACTAGATAACTTCATTTGTCGTTCTTTTCCGCCTGGCTATAAAGGTTGATACAAGTATGATAGACGAGTTACTTTTCTAACCAAAACAAAACTCTAATCTAATATAATCAAATAGATCATGACATTTGGGTTGGGTTCAATCAGAATTAGTATATTTGTTGCGGCAATAAGAGTTTCCACCCCAGCAGCCGACAGTATCTGCTGATATATACATATTTATTTATAAGTATAAATATGTATATGTATATATATATATATATATATATATATATATATATATATATATATATATATATATATATATATATATATATATATAATATATATATATATATATATGTATATAAATATATATATATCTATCTATATATATATATATATATATATATATATATATATATATATATATTATATTAATATTAATATGTATTCATATATACACATGTGTATATGTATGTAAATATATTTATATGTTTATATATATATATATATGTATCTATATATATATAAATATATATGTATATATATAATTTAATGACTAAGTGCAACTATTGATATCTGACACGGAAAGAGCTTAGAGCTTTAAACTCAACGTTTCGCGGACAATGCAGAACATTTTGTTTATTAATAATAGTAGAAAATAGCTGTATGACGATAGGAGCGTTTAGATAGTAGTTATGAAGTGGGGGATCGTCCAATCAATGATTTGACGATGCTAACAGCGATAGACATTCACAACAATTTTCCGTGAATATGTTTGTTGCTTTATAATGGATATGGCGCATAAACATCAGGTTTCCTCCATTTTAACTTAAACCTTCATATCAACTAGTCAGTAACCCCTTTATTTTAATAAACCATTTCTACATAGGACAATTACAGGCGAAAAAGAAATAAATAAATTCGTGCTTGCATTTTTATTTTGCCTAGCAGTAAAGTAAACAGCCCTATGAAACTATTCAGTATTCATTCTACTACGACATTGTTGCTGATGCTGAGTAAAGTTTATATGATTGGCCTTCTGTATTGTTGGTGGCCGAACTGTACATACTTAATTATGCAAGCCTGTGGGACAAAGTAATTGTAACACACGCCTCATCTTACATTTCAAACATGACTAGTAAACGACACACTGATGCAAGCTAAGTTAGATTCACTGGCACCTGCAAGGAAACACAATGGTAATGGTAATAGCCAAATACCTAAATCTGCGATAATATCGACTCAATTGCAACTAGAAAGTTACCATTTATATGAGTAGTTGCATATGTACACATAACTTGATCGCAAAATTAAGTAAAAATCATGCAAAAAACCTGGTAAGAACAATATATATATA
The DNA here is from genome assembly GCA_034190875.2 of Urechis unicinctus. Lineage (NCBI taxonomy): Eukaryota > Metazoa > Annelida > Polychaeta > Xenopneusta > Urechidae > Urechis > Urechis unicinctus. The sequence continues at coordinate 28,053,735 of CM067353.1, read as the reverse complement.
AATATTTATATATATATATATATATATATATATATATATATATATATAGATATATATATATATATATATATATAGATATATAGAGATATATATATTTTTAGATATACATATATATATATGGATAGAGTTCTCTATATATAGATAGATCTCTCTATATATATAGATCTCTATCTAAAATGTCTTTCTATAGAGATCTCTCTATATCTCTATCTCTATCTCTCTATATATGTATTCTCTCTCTATCTCTCTCTCTCTATCTCTCTCTCTCTCTCTATATCTCTCTATCTCTCTCTCTCTCTATCTCTCTCTATCTCTCTATCTATATCTATATATATCTATATATATCTCTATATATCGTTCACAAATGGCATATATAAGCGTTGAAGTTGCCTAGCTGACATAATTGGGTATTACATATCCTCCAGATCATGTTAATCACAGTCGTTAGGTTGTGCGTTCAAAGGCATGCCAGGGTTGGTGCTGGCGTTGGCTATAATATTGCGCCTAACATCAACCATTATTGCTACAGCATGCTTACCAACAGATGTCTAACTTGATTAGTGGACAATGGAACTTTATCATACCATGAAGTCAGGTAATGCCAGCCTATCATATATTTTTTTCTCGGTCTATACACACAGTTACCATTAAAGCAGGTCGTTTCTTACAGGTCGAATGAGTTTTTGAAGTACAAATTCATGCTATCTCTGTGTCATTTGTGATAACGAACTTGCTTTCCTCGACTGCTTTTCTAGTTTGAATATCTTAATCTCTCCTATATGTGTATTTTTATCGTTGCCGGGTTTGCTGGTTAAGTCATCTTATAATATTTACCAATTTACCTCCATCATGGCTTACAACGTCAAACGTGGGTTGTTTCTTGTTTTTAAAATCTTATATGAGTGTTACAGTGGAATAATAGGGTGGAACGAAAACACGGAATGATGGTCAGAGCCAGCGCACAATAACTGATTGACAGAAATATAATGCCGTTTGTAGAAAGATTGGAATACTATATAGTACATCTATTCTTGCTATAATGTGTGGTAGCATAAAAGTATGAGAAGTGTCTTATCTACATTCATGAACGCAGAGTTTTACAGTTAACGGGCGGTGTTCGACGATTATTTGATTGATTTGTAGACTGCATGTGAGTTGTACAGATTTTACCGATGCACGTTTTTCAGCACATCAGCACGGTACGGCTGTGGGAAAAATATAGGGATTACGCATTTATAAAATCGGATATATGGATAGGTATTTACGGGATCATATGCATTACTCAAATAATGATGATAAGATGTGGTTATCGGACAAATGATAGCTACGCTACTTATTGTGTCGATTTTCAGTGAGAACATTTCAAAACCATGTCGCATCAAAAGTCAATTCTTAAATTTGCAACGGAGACGCTAGACACAGCTGTCTGCATTGTGTAAATGTCAATGATATATGGGGTGTTTCGGGCGTTCATGTACAACACTGAACCTTCTTGAAGTAAATGAATCATAAAAATACAAAACTGTATATTACATCGGTATTGGTAGCTATTGACAGCCAATAATATCGACATATGTTGAATCATTGTAGAGCATAATAAATTCACAATACATCGGCAACCTGACTAAAGAAAATGAGCGGTTTCTATTCCTTATGGGACGGTTTAAGAGTTTCAATAAATACCACATGCCACAAGGCTCAATTGCAAAGACTACCAATGCAGCTTTACATTTGTTTTATGGCTATCCTGAATCATCCACAATATCATCAGCCAGCATACAAAGCATCCAGCGTTTAAGGCTCCTGCAAGCAAGTATTTTTTACTATGACTTTTCGTAGCTGTTCATGAGCATTTACTTGAGATACGACTGAATCCACGCCGTAAAATCATAAACATTTGAATCATTCATTCATGATGCATAGCAGTGTTTTAATCGAAAGCAAAAATGATGGCATGCGTGCATTTCCAAAATCACACATAGACGCATGCATACACAGTAGGAGCAATAATTGTGACAGTTACTAGCCAGGATATGCAGTCAGATCCCGCTAGTAGATAAAGGCCATTTCATCCCCTATTAACGCTGTGCCTATATTGAGATGACCATTATCATGATTTTGCGAGATGCCATCAAACATTATATTGAGTGACCATATACGAGATGCCAAAACATTTATTTGATAGAGACAAACAGAGGGACATAACGAGGTAATAATATTGATAAACATTACCTAACACTATCCACAATTGCAATAAACTCATCTGTATTCTAGTAGACAGACACCGCCCGTTTCGTCAGACCGAAGTGAGTCATCTCCTTAAAACATGTTCGTTACTAGATTTCTCTTTAAACTCGTGAATTAGTTAATTTTATATGTAACAATTATAAAAGGTAATGTAACCATTCGAAAACGCATCTTGTACAGGTCCAGAAATAAATGATCCGGTACCTCACATCACGCAGGTGCAAGAATGTTGGCCAACATCAATCGCCTCTTCTGGCAGGGATTGATTATAGTCTTTCCATGATCCCATGAGTTGGATATATTTGTTGATTTCTTTCATTGATATACCTTATGAATAATATGACCTTAGTCATAACTGGTATGTGGGCATTGCCAGCTGCTGTTATTCGCCGGCCACATGTGCTGCAATCTTTCATCATTGTACATGGCATACTTTCTCCACCCCTTGCTACACTTTGCTGGATGTTAAGTATGTCACTTGCGTTGGCTGAGTCCACCCCCAGCAGAAGCTGATCAGTTATGTTGGCAATGTATTATTTTTGTTCAGATTGTATGTTTTCCAATAAGAGCACTAGGTTTGCGGTTCCAAGTGTTGGCAATAATTGTCCATTGGCTGTGTTAGGGATTTCTTATCAGGTGTCGGCTAGGACCCCACCTCCTTTATGGCACAATGTTATTTGATACTCTTGTGGCAACACTAAATCAGGCATCTCTGTTGTTTATTTTCCCCTTAATATCAATTCCAGGACTCTACGGTGGGTCGGGTGACTTGGTAACAATATTGAATGGTCTTTCTATGAAATTTGTACTGCCTTCTTGATTATTATTTCTGAATGTACGGATCTTCACTGGACCAGCAGGGACGATCCTCTCTAAAGTTTAAACACGTATGTGATCGGTTGGGTGTGGCAGCAGTAGATTTGCTGCCATCGGTTGAAACCATCCTGTTTTATTTGTATGTCTTCTGCCCGTGGTCTCTGGTTCTAGTATTTGATTGGCAATTCAATGCGCATTGACATATTTGTCCACATTGAACATATTCTGCATTGGCGTTGTTACCATTTCTGGATATTGCCTGCTGCCTGCTATTGCCATTTATGAAAATGTTGATTCGTGGGGTATTTTTGAATGCTGAATCGCGTTTACAAAATGTGAATGAGGCTGTAATTTATCTAGCTTCTGATTCATGTAGGACAGAGTCAGGATCAGAGTATTGATGACAGATTTCTAGTGTCACTAATAGTGCCGTTTTTATGCCTCAACCAATGGCTTCGCAGTATTGGCTCTTGAAGGAACTTATCGTTATCCCGGGTTGGTTGAATCTCGTTAGTTTCCTCCGGCTCCTTTACTTACCCGGTGGGTCTCTGGTAGTATTAATGGTCCTTACCAAGGTATGAATTTCTTGCTTCCATGTAGTTGACCACTTCAAACACTGCTTGGTTAATGTCAATTGGGTTTTGGGGTTTTTTTCACATCGAACATGGTGTCGTTATTCCTACTCCATTCAATAATCCTTATAGAAGATTGTCCTTTCTTGTTTCAATATGTCGATCTACAAAGACCTTGTCATGAATCCGCTGGAGTTCCGCCTAGTACTTGTACCAGATTGTTGATAAACGCCACATGGGTCTTGCTGGTTTCTATCACATTGAATTGCCTATTGAATATCCAAATCTGAGCGTCGTACTTTGTCTCCGGCAGACACTTGAGGTCGTGATACACGCTCGGACAGTTTGTGCTTGTCATTCCAACGAATTCCAGACTTACCATGATTTGTTTCCCGAAAACATTGATCGTTAGAAAGTTTGAACTGCATGTCATGAGTTGACCAATTCCCTGATGGCTCATGAAGTTCTGTATTCAATGATGAGTTTGGGGATGGCAGCTGTTTTTCAAGTCTTGGCTGCAGTGCATTTGAGTTACAAATGGTTAGATTTGCGTTGTTGTCCGGAGTTGCCTGTTGTGCTGTATGAACAGATCAGTCATTTGTCCCTTCATGCTTGACATATCGCACTTGCAGTCACGGATAATACTTTGATTGATCACCCTGGTGAAGTAACCCTTTATTCTTCATTCATCTTTAAATTCAAATGTTCATCAATGAAATCCATGTCATCTTTTTCCTGTTTAGCTTTAGATCGGGTTTCGATTCAATTTAACTTCTTCAGTTGATAAGCAATTTTCCTATTCCAGCTCAGATTTGAATATTCAATAGGCAATTCAATGTGATAGAAACCATGTGTCCTTGTTCAACACTCTGGTACCAGTACTTAGCGGAACTCAAGCGGCTTCATGACAAGGCCTTTGTAGATCGACATATTGAAACAAGAAAAGACGATCTTCAAAGAGGATTATTGAATGGAGTAGGAATAGCGACACCATGTTCGATGTGAAATAACCCCAAAACCCAATTGACATTACCCAAACAGTGTTTGAAGTGGTCAACTACATGAATGCAATAAATGTACACCTTGGTAGGAACTATCAATACTACCGGAGACCCACAGGGTAAGTAAAGAAGCCGGAGGAAAAAAATCAGAAGCTAGATAGATTACAGCCTCATTCCCAGTTTGTAAACGCAATTTAGCATTCAAAAAAACCTTACCTATTAACATTTTCATAAATGGCAATAGCAGGCTGCAGGCAATATCCAGAAATGGTAACAACGCCAATGCAGAATATGTTCAATGTGGGCAAATATGTCAATGCGCATTGAATTGCCCATCTAATACTAGAACCAGAGACCACGGGCAGAAGACATACAAATAAAACAGGATGGATTCTATCGATGGCAGCAAATCTACTGCTGCCACACCCAACCGATCACATACGTGTTTAAACTTTAAAGAGGATCGTCCCTGCTGGTCCAGTGACGATCCGTACATAATCAAGAAGGCAGTACAAATTTCATTGAAAGGCCATTCAATACTACTACCAAGTCACCCGACCCACCGTAAAGTCCTGGAATTGATATCAAGGGAAAAATAAACAACCGAGATGCCTGATTTAGTGTTGCCACAAGAGTATCAGAAACCATTGTGCCATAGAAGGAGGTGGGGTCCTAGCTGACACCTGATAAGAAATCCCTAACACAGGCAAATGGACATCTATTGTCAATACTTGAAACCGCAAACCTAGTGCTCTTACTGGAAAACATTGCCATCATAACTGATGAGCTTCTGCTAGGGGTCTACTCAGCTAACGCAAGTGAAATACTTACCAGCCAGCAAAGAGTCTAAAGGGGTGGAGAAAGTATGCCATGTACAATGGTGAAAGATTGCAGCACATGTGGCCGGCGAATAACAGCAGCTGGCAATGCCCACATACCAGTTATGACTAAGGTCATATTATGCATAAGGTATATCAATGAAAGAAATCAACAAATATATCCAACTCATGGGATCATGGAAAGACTATAATCAATCCCTGCCAGAAGAGGCGATTGATGTTGGCCAACATTCTTTCACCTACGTGATGTGAGGTACCGGATAATTTTTTCTGGACCTGTACAAGATGCGTTTTTAAATAGTTGTATTACCTTTTATGATTGTTACATATAAAATTAACTTATTCGCTAATTTAATGAGAAATCTATTAACGAAATTGTTTCATTCTAACAGCTCAAATTAAGGAGATGACTCACTTTGGTCTGACGAAACGGGCGGTGTCTGTCTACTAGAATACAGATGAGTTTATTGCAATTGTGGATAGTGTTAGGTAATGTTCATCAATATTATTACCTCGTTATGTCCTGTCCTGTGTTGTGCTTCTATCACATAAATGTTTCTGGCATCTCGTATGATGGTCACTCAATATAGGCTAGAGCAATACTTGATGGTTTCAATACTTTGCAAAATCAGCTGATAACATGAATTGCATCTGAGGGAATATGGATAGGAACACCAGCGTTAATAGGGATATGCTGACGAGGGTAACCAGTTTGTTGTCACTTATCAATCTAACCGCACTGCGGATGAAATCCTTACACTAGGATCTGACTGCATATCCTGGCTAGTAACTGTCACAATTATTGCTCTTAGCTGTGTGTGCATGCGTCTATGTGTGTGACTTTGGAAATGCACGCATGCCATCATTTTTTGCTTTCGGTTAAAACACTGCTATGCATCATTAATGGATAGTTCAAATGTTTATGATTTTACGGCGTGGATTCAGTCGAGTTCCATGAAAATGCTCATGAACAGTTACGAAAAGTCATAGATAAATATACCTGCTTGCAGAAGCTTAAAACGCTGGATGCTTTGTATGCTGGCGGATGATATTGTGGATGATTCAGGATAGCCATAAAACAAATGTAAAGCTGCATTGGTTGTCTTTGCAATTGAGCCTTGTGACATGTGGTATTTATTGAAACTCTTAAACCGTCCCATAAGGAATACAAACAACTCATTATCCTTAGTCAGGTTGCCGATGTATTGTGAGTTTATTATGCTCTACAATGATTCAACATATGTCGATGTTACATATTTCTCACTGAAAATCGACACAATAAGTAGCGTAGCTAACATTTGTCCGATAACCACAACTTATCATCATTATTTGAGTAATGCATATGATCCCGTAAATACCTATTCATATGTGGTCGTCGAGCACTGAGCTTGAACGAGTCGAACATATCCGATTTTATAAATTCGTAATCTTCATATTTTTCCCACAGCCGTACCGTGCTGATGTGCTGAAAAACGTGCATCTGTAAATTTGTACAATTCACATGCAGTCCACAATTGGGAAATCTATCAAATTATCGTCGAACACCGCCCTTAAACTGTAACACCCTGTGTTCATGAATGTAGATACGACACTTCTCGTACTTTTATGCTACCACACATTATAGCTAGAATAGTAGTACTATATAGTATCCCAATCTTCCTACAAACGGTATTATATTTCTGCCAATCAGTTGTTGTGCGCTGGCTCGGACCATCATTCCATGCTTTCGTTCCACCCTATAATTCCACTGTAACACTCATATAAGATTTTAAAAACAAGAACTTGACATAGTCTTTTGAACACACTTTTGACGTAGTAAGCCATGATGGCGGATTATTGCTAAATATTATAAGATGACTTAACCAGCAAACCCTACAGGGATGGAAATGCACATTTAGGAGAGACTAAGATATTTAAACTGATAAAGCGATCGAGGAAAACAAGTTGGTTAACACAAATGGCACAAAGATAGCATGATTTTGTTCATCATATACCCAACTGAACTGTAAAAAACGACCTGCTTTAATGATAACTGCGTGTCCGCGCCGGGATAAAACTGATATGATAGATTGGCATTACCTGACCTCATGGTATGATAAAGTTTCTTTGTCCACTAAACAATTTATACATCTGTTGGTAAGCATGCTGGAGAAATAATGGTTGATGTTAAGCGCATTATTATAGCCGACGCCAGCACCAACCCTGGCATGCCCTTGAACGCACAACCTAACGACTGTGATGCACATGATCTGGAGGATATGTAACACCTAATAATGTCAAATTATGCGATTTTAAACGCTTATATATGCCATTTGTGAACGAAATATATATTTGTAGATATATATATATATATATATATATATAAATATATATATATATATATATTTATATATATACATCTGTATATATATATATTTATATACATGCATAAATATATATATAATTATAAACATGCATAAATATATATATATATATATATAATATATATATGTATATATATGTATGTATATGTATGTATATATATATATATATATATATATATATATATATATATATATATATATATATATATATATATATATTGTCCTTACCAGGTTTTTTATATGAATATTACTATATTTTATGATTCAAGTTATGTATATATATGCAACTACTCATAGAAAGGGTAATTTTCGTTTTGCAAGTGAGTCGATATCATCGCAGATTAAGATATTTTGCTATCGTTGTGTTTCCTTGCTGGTGCCAGTGAATCTAACTTAGTTTTTATCAGTTTGTCGTTTATTTGTCACGTTGGACATGTAAGAAGAGGCTGTCAATTGGCAGTATGAACTTGAATATTTGTCAGATTGGCCATCGAAGGCACAAATGGGGTTCACCATAATGAATGATTTCCGAGATTATGATAATGAGTTTGTGATGATCTCTGGGATCTCACATTTCATTTCGGCAGGTGGTACTTGCGGAATACTTACCAAAGCGTATCAAAAGAAAATTCTTAGATTATATATCTGATATTTTTAATCAGATGCCGTGACTAAATCCTTAAATATCACTCATTATAATTGGATATGTGAATGTTCCAACTAGTTTTATCGTCAAGTAAAGGTTATAAAGCAGTCTATACATATTTATATATATATATATATATATATATATATATATATATATATATATATATATATATATATATCGTAGTATATATATATATATATATATATATTATAGCATATATATATATATATATATATATATCCTATATATATATATATATATAGTATATATATAGGATATATCCTATATATATATAGATATATATATAGATATATATATATATATATATATATATATATATATAGAGATATCTAGATTATCTCTATCTATATCTCTATCTATCTAGAGATATATATATATATAGATATAGGATATCTCTATAGAGATCTAATATATCTCTCTCTCTCTCTATCTCTCTCTCTTCGTCTCATCTCTCCGTCTCTCTCTCTCTATCTCCTCGTATCTATCGTCCTATCTATCTCCTCTCTCTCTCTAGAGATCTCTCCTCCTCCTCTCTCTCTCTCTCTCATATCTCTCTAGAGAGAGATCTCTCTCTATATATATCTATCTCTATCTAGATCTCTCTCTCTCTCTCTCTCTCTCTCTCTATCTCTCTCTCTCTCTCTCTCTCTCTCTCTCTCTCTCTCTCTATCTCTCTCTCTCTATCTCTCTCTCTATCTCTCTCTCTCTCTCTCTCTCCTCTCTCTCTCTCTCTCTCTCCTCTCTCTCTCTCTCTCTCTCTCTCTCTCTCTCCTCTATCTCTCTCTCTCTCTCTCTCTCTCTCTCTCTCTCTCTCTCTCTCTTCTATCTCTCTCTCTCTCTCTCTCTCTCTCTCTCTCTCTCTCTCTCTCTATATATCTCTCTCTCTCTCTCTATCTCTCTCTCTCTCTATATCTCTCTATCTCTCTCGCCATATCTCTCTATCTATCTCTCTATCTATCTATCTCTATCTATATATAGCTGCGCCAAGTGATCTTACTCCGACATGCCGTGTGGTGTTCAGCTCCATGGGTTACCGGATCTCCTACTGTCACGTGACGCCACTATGAAATCAACAAAAGCACATGAGACGGTTGAACGAACAACTCGGGGTTAGATGTCTTGCGGCTCATGTAGAAATATTTTGACTTCTGGTTGGTTGAGGCCACCTTACCGATCAATTGACCATAACATTCCATGTGTTGTTTTAGTTATACGTTTTGGGCTGCACTCAGGTGGTATATTCACAAAAGTTTTGGAGTTAACGTAACTATAAGTGTTTTGTAATATTGCGTGAAAAGGACAATTGTGCTATATTGCTATTGAATATATATCAAACAGCTAGGTGTTAACCTGGCATTTTTGATCCTCTTAGCGAGACCGCAGTAGAATTTGAATAGAATTACTCATAACAACGACGCTATGCAGCAGCTGGTTGGTAATAATAGCTGGTGTGGACTCATTTAAGCCACTTTCTCTCAGCTACCTCGGCGCCGAACGAGGTTTCCTCCGTACAAAAACGCTTACATTTGTGGATTATCACAAATATCTCACGGCTGTAGACATGTATACCACAGTAAAGATAAATAAAAATATTTGGGTCTGGTGAGACATGCAACAGCACATTATACCATTGTAAACCTCGTGTGAATGGCTCCAATATTTTTGCAAGCTGGAAGGTTACATAATCAACAGCTATGTGATAGTCCAAAAATGATCTACATTCCCTATGATTTAATTGTTCATTCATACTGGTCAATGGTGATTACGCCGGCTTCAGATTAAGACTTATCGAGTGGCAGTAAATGAATTATGCATGACGTCAAACGTAACAACGCAGTGTTTGTTGTGTTGTGAAGCATTTCATACTAATACGAACGTGCCTCTTAAATATGTTCATACCTATCAGTATGCTTATGTTGGGGCAAAAGCCCAATAACAATTTGTCGTTGAAAAGGTTGAGCAGGAACGATCTAGGAAACGAGCAAGGGCGTCCACTGCTACAGAAGTGCCTGTAAATAGGGAATTTCACATTCTGGTCTCGTTTTAGAGATCCAGCCAATAGAAAAGTAAAGGTAGGTCCGATTTTAAATCGGATTCCGAGCGATAAAAAAATCAACGGGCTAGGTGGTTAGCTAGATCAATCTCGATAATCTACTTAGTTTAATTGTGTAAAAATGAGTTCAGAGTAATAGATTATCTATGTGCATTACATGTGGTGGGCACATTATTATGAGTCCAAGCACAACAATGTCCGATTGGCTCATTCGTTGCCAGTACATTATTTCATTTTTTATATGATTGTTGCTTGTTAAGAAACATTGTACTATTACTTACAGTGGCTTCAGCGACACTGAATTGTATTATAGTCGATGTAGTGATGAGGGCTCACTGGCTTTCAAATGACAGCATAACTTGAATGTTTGTCAGATGAGCCATAAAAGGAAAAAAGAGTTTCGACATCATGAAGGATTCTCTTATTATTTAGCTGTGCGAACCAAATGAATGTGGTGGTTGGTTAAGGACAATTGACGCTCTTATGATTAGTACATAGTGGCTGTAGGTAATTAGTCCGCTCATAACATTGAATTGCGCATGCCTAATAGCTGTAACTTAATGCATTAACTGACGCCAAAAATTTATAGAAGACGATGGGCAATGCAGTCTTATGAGCCACTTCTAAGAAGAGCAGATTACAGTCTACCACGATAAAAGAGTCTGGCCTTTTAGAATGGAATAAGTTGTCTAGTATCATGCAAACACCATGTTAGCAAGCAGAATAAAAAAAAAAAAAACAAAGTAGTGCGCTTAATGTACTTGCGAAGTAAGTGAGCAAGTTGCGAATATTCCTTCATTGACAGACCATCGTGCGAAAGTACATATGTCAAAAGGATCATCAAAATTAGGTTAATTTGCTTTCTGATTGATCAAAAAGACGATTTATAGCCGACACTTATGAATGTATGTATGTATGTATGTATGTATGTATGTATGTATGTATGTATGTATGTATGTATGTATGTATGTATGTATGTATGTATGTATGTATGTATGTATGTATGTATGTATGTATGTATGTATGTATGTATGTATGTATGTATGTATGTATGTATGTATGTATGTATGTATGTATGTATGTATGTATGTATGTATGTATGTATGTATGTATGTATGTATCTGTATGTATGTATGTATGTATGTATGTATGTATGTATGTATGTATGTATGTATGTATGTATATGCATGCATGCATGTATGTATGTATGTATGTATGTATGTATGTATGTATGTATGTATGTATGTATGTATGTATGTATGTATGTATGTATGTATGTATGTGTGTGTGTGTATGTATGTATGTATGTATGTATGTATGTATGTATGTATGTATGTATGTATGTATGTATGTATGTATGTATGTATGTATGTATGTATGTATGTATGTATGTATGTATGTATGTATGTATGTATGTATGCATTTATGCATGCATGTATGTATGTATGTATGTGTATGTATGTATGTATGTATGTATGTATGTATGTATGTATGTATGTATGTATGTATGTATTTATGTATGTATGTATGTATGTATATATGTATGTATGTATGTATGTATGCATGCATGTATGTATGTATGTATGTATGTATGTATGTATGTATGTATGTATGTATGTATGTATGTATGTATGTATGTATGTATGTATGTATGTATGTATGTATGTATGTATGTATGTATGTATGTATGTATGTATGTATGTATGTATGTATGTATGTATGTATGTACGTATGTATGTATGTATATATGTATGTATGCATGCATGCTCGTATGTATGTATGTGTGCATGTTTATATGAAGCACAAAATGCTCGGCACTGTTGCTACATATGCCGAAGACAACCTAAGTAGATCGTTTGAACTGGAGACGTTTATGGTAGACGCCTTGCCTGAACCTTACATTAATGCATTATCCACTTCTGTAGCGCTTCCCAATTAAAATAGTCAATTTTGAACTGGTGTACATTATCTCTTGGCATCCAAATATGGCACAACAAAATACTATGACGTTGAATTTAATAAACATTGATGCAGTAAGAGTCAAATTAAAAATATGTCAAAATATTTTCTAGCACACAAATTAGTACCATAAACAATGAGTTCCATATATATCCGTTTCGTCGCTAAAGTCATACATACATTAGCTAGTGTTTACATCCAGATATAACTATGTGCAGTGGCCAGATTATCCCACAAGTTATAAATGTTAGACATCATAGTTAACTAGTTGCTAGAATGCTGGACACACTAAAGACCTCAGTCGAATATATGCCGAATGTCGGAGGTAGTATATGCTGCCTTATGCTATAAATATGTTGTAAATGTTTGCAAGGTACAGGCAATGATTATACATCTTGCATCCATGAATAACCGAATTCCTGGATATATTTTCAAATTATTATTGCCGAAGTGTTTAATATATTTAAGATATTGCAATGTAACAAACTTATCATCATGCACCCAAGTTAAAATAAACCTGGTTGCTGACAAACACTGGTGTACGAAAGCAATTACTAATATATGAATTTCGAATTAAGTACTTTGCAGAAGAAAAACAAACTAACATAAGGTAACAGGTGTCACGCGATCTAGTAATTTTGACAACCTGATACAGACAGGCTTCAAAGTCAATGCGCGTATCCTACTATCAATGCCGTACTTCGAAGTCGCTTGAAACGGATGCATGCTGCGGTAGTAAGAATATGTTGGGCACGTATGGCCTATATCATTAATGGTAAAAACATAAAACCTGTTGGCTAGGATCTACGTTCAAATATGGAGATTAGATGTCTGCATCATCAAGTATCTGGTGAAGCGACAAATAAGTAATCCAACTTAGTGTGTAGTTACCTACCAACGGAATTCCCCTGTTTATAGATAATGGATGTCTGTTAATTTGTAACTTTCTACTTTGCAATTACGCATTACAAAGTATACTACATTATCATTTAGCAATAGCATTGTTCTTACGCTCAAAACCGGGGCAAGAGTATGGTTGCATAGCAATATCCTCTCCACTCGGGGGAAATATCCAAACGCAACCATTATTACTATGATGTTGTATTTGTTTTGAAAGCGATGAACGCTCCACTATTTTAGGAGGCATTTTATCATCACACAATCGTGTGGATCGCATATTCAACAACATATATAAGATGAGGTTTTTTGCGTTTATAAATGGCAACCTCAATGGATCATCGCTGCAAGCTATCACATTCACGGTAGAGAGCTACAATGCGAATGCGTTCATGGATACAAACGGTCTGTTCAATATAAAAAATTTCTTGGTATTGTCTATGATGATTTACCCGAAGCGAAAATTGCCGATATCACACAACTCGGGAATTGCACATAGCTATCCAATACGTTTAATTCTTTTAACATGCATGCATACATTTATACATACATCCATGTATGCTTACATATTCATTTCCACTCCGCAGCATGTTTTTCGGCATTTTGTAATTCATCCAGAGCTCGTCGCTGTTGATGCACTTTTTTCGCTCAGAAAGTCAACCACATCTTCTTCTATTTCTTGCTTATGTTTGTGCTGATGTACATAATTACAAATTTCTGTGGCATGAAAATGATTTCTTGCTGCGATAATACACATTGAACAGTTTGTTATCGTCTTCTTTTTGGCGACTTGAAGTCACGGACATCGATGAATTGCTAAAACTTTCTATAATTGACGTATCCCATGACAACAAATATGACTTTTAAATGTACGATACGTCGAATGTTTTCGTTAACATAGTCATCACAAAAACTATTTTCAAAGGATAATAAAATCTGTGGTTTTTGTTCCAAACGCCATGATCATATAACGCTTTTGAAATTATTTTCCGCACGAGATATTTCCGCAGTTCTTATATCAACGTATTTTCCCTACAGTGGGCATATTTCTCCCCATGGTCAGAAGTTGTATAATGATTGGCGAAGCAATGACTGGCGACGCACGCAACATTTCTTGCATTGCCGCATGCAAAAGTAGCTTGATACTGTCGTTATCTCAGAGTCCTCTCCAGTATTTGTAGTTGTAATATAATTGCGTCTTCCTTTGCAAGAGTACAATGTGTTCCAACTGAGGTTAACACTGCGCTATCCAGCAACATTATCCCGATGAACTTTATTTAACTCACAACGGCTGGCAGGCCATTCTCCTGTCCAATACGGCCTTCTATTGCAAGACCAATATTCATTCTAACATTCTGTATTTTGGATCATATTTCATATATTGATTTATGGATTGGTGTTGGTCAATCCATATCGATGATGATTAGATCCCAATAGGCATGCATTCTGTTGCAGCTGCTGCTGCTACTGCTCTCGGCAGTCATTGTTAGACCTTGGATAATTTTGTCAAGTAGATTATCATATGAAACGATTTATTTTGCATTTCATCCGAACAATATTCTTCCCAAGCATAACGTGATCTGATGGGCGGAATCAGCAGTCAACTTTTATAAATCATCTGTGACTTTATGTTTATAATATGAAAGTATCTTGCTAAGATGTTTTACATCATATCATTATGAAAGCAGAAGGTTATCAGCATCAATATGCGCATTTACAATTTGTACAAATTGTTCGTAGCATACGATACACTTATGCCTTCCATTCTTTTGACCAAGATCAACGGTTGTCCTTTATACGGTGTCTATGCCAGTTTCACCTGGCGCATTAAACCAATTTATTATAATGTAAATCTAAGCAATAGCCAACAATTAAGCTGATGCGTGTGTGCAATGTTAGGATAACATCCATAAAGAGTACTTAACGTCATTATTAAAGGCAACGCGGAGAGTGGTAGCT
Organism: Urechis unicinctus; assembly: GCA_034190875.2. Lineage (NCBI taxonomy): Eukaryota > Metazoa > Annelida > Polychaeta > Xenopneusta > Urechidae > Urechis > Urechis unicinctus. Next base: position 28,038,359 of record CM067353.1, on the reverse strand, counting down.
TCATCAGTTGTGTGGTTTGTTTCTTATATGAGAGTTTGATTGGTCGGTCGCCACAATCTACCTTTCATACAGCTGTCATGCATACATGCAAGACCTATAAAAATGACTTAATTCTTAGGATAAAGATGTACCAATCAATACCGTTTACCACGTTGGTGTTGCTCATTATTCTTCTCATACATAGTGAGTGAGGATGCAGATTGGGCTGCCACATGATTTCTAGAAAGAGCATAATATGTGATTGCTTATCTTGCACAGTTAAAAATACTGACAGGAAGCCGACACGGAGATGTGTATAGGGTGTAAAATATCAGGAATGAGTGGCCTACGGGTAAAGGCAATCGGTGTTGTAAACGTGAGCAATGTAATGCGTTATAACATGTATCAGATTGCTTCCTGTATGGCCAGGCATTTTAAAGGACGATGCTAGCAAATAACTATCCCGCAGAGCGATGTTTTTTTAAACTTTTTATCAATCCTACTTCTGTGTATGAGGATTGTGGTTGTTACCCCCACGGACAAAAACTCGTTCTTAGTACTTAACTGCACTGGTGTGCCTACGAGTCTTCTATTTTCTTGCCTTTTGACGGTGCTATGAAATCAAACAGTAAAGGTTGTTGGACTTTTATAATTTTGCCTGCATCCAAGCGGAATCATTCAAACTTCCAAACAATCCCCATACAATACGTCCATTGTTGAAAAGTTCAACGTATATTATTAGCGGCACGATATCGGGTGAATATGCAGCTTCTATGTCATGGCATACACTCTTAATGTAATCTAGTCAACTTGACTAACTTGACTAGTCATATTGACTGTCCACCAAACGACTAATGTGTTAGTCAATCTGACTAATGCAGTGATTAGTCAAAATGACTAATCTACCTAGTCAAGTAAAGAGTGGTCAATATGACTAATCTACCAGTCACTATGACTATGTCATTAGTCACATTGACTATAGCGTAAATAGTAATGACTATTGTAATTAGTCAGACCGACTAGAAGATTTGGTCAGTTTGACTATGAATGAAGGTCAGTTTGACTATGATTAAAGGTCGAACCAGTGTAAGAACCAGTGTAAAAACAAGTCAGACAACATAATATGCAAAACAAGTAGACTTTATTGTATATAAACACTTACATGCATGCCCTTGTTAATACTAGCCCTGACACAAAGAAGCTTCGCATCAACTGGGTCTTTAGCCTCATCATCAACGACCAGCATGACCTTCTGTACATAACGAAACGTCTTTTTGGTCGATAGGTGGTAAGGCACATAAACACATAAATGGCGGCCATCAGCATGCCCATGGTCATGACCTCTGTTACATCCTCAGCTTCTCCAACAGATGTTATTACTGGTGTCGTCCTGCGTGGCGACATTCTAAAACACATAGTAGACTTATGGTTGAAGCTAAGCACTCATTAGTACTGATACCAGCAATGGTACACGACAATACATACAAAAATACAGAAAACTATTTAATATTCTCACCTAATAGTATGGAGGCGATTGTCAGAAAATTTCAACTGAAGATTTCCAATTTCCTGCAGCAGCTGGTTAAAGAACCGCCGCAAAGGTCAAGCTTCCGGTATGCCGCGGCGCGCATCTGTGGTTATGTAACAACCCGTGTGATCCGCGCATCGCGGTCTCCCAACAAAATGAAGATAACGCTCTCAGGGTGGTCAAATTGACTAGGTAACTAGTCAAATAACACCTGACCAGCCTTGCTAGTCATTGTGACTACGTTGCTAAGTCGAATTGACCATGTGATTAGTCGTTACAGAGTTTGACAAACTTCGATAGCTGGGTGACCAGGTTAGCTAGTCATTTTGACTAGATTGGGTTAAGAGTGTATTGGATCACTTAAAGATAGTAGACTATTGCAGTGACCGATACCTTCTGAGTTGAATAACTGTTCCCGACTCCTGATATGGAGCCGAATTCCTAAGTTAAGATAGTTCAAATAATTTTTTTGTAGTAATAAGTGTATATGTGGGTGCAAACATGTTTGTAAATCTTACATGAGCCACTGCGCATTGATCTGTTACACTACGTGATTACCCAAATGTCAGTTAAGCTATTGTTACAATGTTAAGAACCAATGCGAGCGGGTGATTTAAAACTATATTACACCCTGAAGTGGGAAATGTACAATACCGCAGTCGGTCGGCAATTAGCAAAAAGCGAAACCGTCTCTGGCTTTGCTTCAGGCGTATGCGCACCTGCATAGCAAAGCGTCCAGGAAACTGTCGGCTTGAATTCTAAATTCCTGTTGTCGGACGAGTGTTAATGCGCTGCATGGTGACACCTAGTGCGACTGTGGACGTAAATAATCTGCTTTTAAATCTGTGTTGGCCAATAGATTGAAATTTCGGAATTTCTTAGGGCTTAGAAAACTCATACCGTAATTGTCATGAGTTTTAGAGGTATTCATCCAATGCCACAGCGATAATTCAATTTACTTGTGCCCATCATGTGCAGAAAATCCAAACAAATTCTTCTCAGAGAACAACTTGAAGCGGCTTCGTTCGGGACCTCAACTGGAACAGACAAACCCTGCTGTAAATCTGTGTTATGCCTTTGATTCCAGAACATGCTTCAATTACACGCGTCATTGTTATAGGATATATCTTATATACTTGTTTTGACGGCGAAGATATATTCTCAGAAAACAAAGTACCAAGTTTTAACATGCGAATTGCTGCCCGACACTGGCATTCGAAACTCTTGTACATGTATATAATGCCGGTATCGACCTACCATCAGCACAAGTATATACTCGATTGGTTCACATGTATTATGATCTACGTGACCACATATGTTAGTATGTTTTTTGTATGGATGTATGTATAAAAGTTAGAATGTATATATATGTATGTATGTATTTATGTTTGAATGTATGTATTTATGTATGCATGCATGATATGTATGTATGTATGTATGTATGTATGTATGTATGTATGTATGTATGTATGTATGTATGTATGTATGTATGTATGTATGTATGTATGTATGTATGTATGTATGTATGTATGTATGTATGTATGTATGTATGTATGTATGTATGTATGTATGTATGTATGTATGTATGTATGTATGTATGTATGTATGTATGTATGTATGTATGTATGCATGTATGCATGTATGTATGTATGCATGCATGTATTATGTATGTATGTATTTATGTATGTATGTATGTATGTATGTATGTATGTATGTATGTATGTATGTATGTATGTATGTATGTATGTATGTATGTATGTATGTATGTATGTATGTATGTATGTATGTATGTATGTATGTATGTATGTATGTATGTATGTATGTATGTATGTATGTATGTATGTATGTATGTATGTATGTATGTATGTATGTATGTATGTATGTATGTATGTATGTATGTATGCATGTAAATATGTTTGCACGTATGTAGGCATGCATATAAGTTTGTATGTACTTATGTATGTATGTACTTATGTATGTATATATGGATGTATGCGCGTATATATGTATATATGTATGTATGTATAGTTGCAATGATGTATATATGTATTACGTATTCAAGGTACTCTAGTGTTGCTGAAGTATGCATCGTGGAAGGTGTGGAGATCGAATAAAGAAGCACTGTTGTATGGAGGTAAACCAGAGAATGCAACGCTGGTCGGATACAATGAGGTGACCCGGTTTGGCAAAGCCGGCAATGTTGATTCATGCTCTCTCAGCAACCCTTTGTCTACGGGACTCGAGATCTGACTGAAAGACTCAGAGCTTTATTTTTTTTCTCGAGCCATTCCTCCTGGAGTCTCGTCGACAAAGGGTTGAGCGTTGGGTCCAGCGTTGCATTCTCTGGTTTACCTCAATACCACAGGGTTTCTTTTTCGATCTCCACACCTTCTGCGATACATACTTCAGCCACGAGGGCATTCTTCTAATTCACTGACCCTTTACAGCAGCCGAGCTCAATAGGATTCACGCCCCAAACGACGTTTCCAGACGTCTTTCCATCTTCCTTGCCGCCGCTTCAGGGACAACCTCAGATTTCATCCTGGCCTCTCAATAGTCCAGGTAGATGCACAATTTATTCTCCTGAACAATTTGTGAACAGAACCAGCTTGACAGAAGTCAGTTACAATCAGCTGGCCATTCCGGTGTTTGTGCTTGGTCAAATCAGAATTGCTACATTTTGCGCCTCATTATCCGAGAGCACCAGTCGCCTAGATCGCCTCAAAGAGCTCATGATAAAGGCGTCCACGTATAAGTGGACGGCTGTGCGTTCATTGTACGGTGCCTTCATTAAGAAAATCAGGGACGGGATGCAACAGCAATGGGCCCAATCTCTCGACTCTCTCAAGAACGAGATGCTCAAGCCTTCCCATCTGCTGTCTTTTCGAAACTCTCAACCAGCTACAATCAGTTCCCAGATTTGCTTCAAATGGAACTTCGACAGTAACGGATGCCCAATAGGTCAGAGATGTTAATACAAACATATCTGCAAAGTCGGACCAGACGAAAGTAACAGAGGGAAGACCTAATCCTGAATATCTCACGGGAAAGCCCCGGGCAGCCACAGGGAGGCTTAGCAAAGGCCCCCTCGCACCAAAGGAACCATTAACCCCACTATATGTTCTCTGTCTCTCCTTCATCTACAATGACGCTACCGCCGACCGTATCTCTCGCCTACACAGAGCAATCCTTGCTTGTCCCCACGCATCAGCCAAGAAACCGGCGCCTTCCAACTGCACATAGACACTTGGTTCCTCTTGTTATCACTACAACTACAGCGACGATATGATATGCGAATTACTTGAATACAGCTTTCCCATCAACTACGTTCGCTCACTGTCTCCATGTGCAAAATTCACAAACCATCAATCCGCCATCAAATTCGCTTCTCACATTGACTACAATATTGGGGCAGAGATACAAATGGGGGCAATTATCGATCCTTGTCCAAGACTGCACTAGCTTCGTCTCTAACCGTTTCACCTTTAATATCTGTGGAGAAGAAGGGTTCTACTACTCGCAGAATGATTCTGGATCTAAGCTTCTCAACTCGTGCTCCGTCAATGACGGCATTCCTACTGAGAGCTACTTTAAGACTCATTTCGATCTTTTTTACCCATCTGCGAACGATCTCGTCGCTTCGGTCTTACTGCACGGAACTGACTCGATGTTGTAAAGAGTACCTTGCTTAGGACATACAAACAAATGAGCTTAGATTTAACGGACATCTCATACACGGCCATGCCTAGCGCGGCGAGATATGTATAGAGCTAGTGTTTCCTTTCGGTATTCGCTCTGTCGCACTTCTGTCAACTCTCCTACACAGTTGGTTTTCGATACAAACAAATGTACGGGCTTACAGCAATTATCTATTCGGACACTTCGCCTCATGTCACGGTGCATCAAACGCCTCTTTCGCTTATGATAGATTACTCCTTCTCTTGAGAGACACCCTAGGTCTACAACATAAAGCGACTACAAATGCTGCCCTCCTAGCTCGCGTACGGTCTTTCTCGGAATCGAGATCGACACGATAACAATTGAGTTACGGATTCCTGTGGACAAACCCAGATCAGCTTAACAGGAATAACTCCCATGGCTCGACAAAAGTTGCTGAATCATCCGGTCGCTACATTCTATCCCTGGAGTTCTCATGCATTTAGTCAACGTCATCAAGCCTGGGTGCAGCTTCGTCGCTCCTATCAACAACGCCTTGGAACTTTCGGTCTTAGTTTGGTGCGCTAAGTTACGGGGGCTTTTATTGGAGCGTCAACGCTTAGTATTAGCAGTGGATATCGAAGCTTTATCACTGCTTTGGTTGTTCATGGTCGCCTTACATACAGCGTGTGTTGCTCTATTCGCGCCTCTTGGTTTTCCGGTATACATAATAAACTGGCCGACCAACTTAGCAGGTGGCACTTATCGCCGGACCATCAATACGAGTCCAACCGATTATCCACTTCCGTCACGGACAAGAGTTCAAAGTTACCAATGACATGTTAAGGTTTACATTCGATCCCATTTAATCAGTTATCTACCCTCCTCTTTATCTGTGCTTCTTGTGCAGGCGTCCCCCTGGTTTAGTCTGTTGGATCTTCACCGTCGCGAACCTTGTTGGCTCGCTGCCTTCACGCGTAACACCATCCATGCGTCGCAGGAAGACACGATTGTATTACCAGCCATTCTCATCGTGTCTTTGCTTCTTAAGAAAAGGAAATGTAGTCCCTCCTTCCCAGACCACCTTTGCCCCTCGTCGACATTTGTTTGGTGGAAATATTCGACTCAATGAAGCCGGACTCGAGCTCAATTTATAACACTCAATGATTCTTCAAGATCGCGCTTCATCTCTCACAATCATCATAGCTTACATTCCTCACATCCTAAACCCTGTACGTGCCTTCCTTTACCCCGACGTGCACGGCCGCCTCATCACACCCACCCCTGGCACCTTTGTAATCCTCCTCAAACGGCTTCTACGGCATTCGTGTTGAATCCGTCCCTTTATTCGGACTCCGTCGAGGCTTATCGCGCAGGCGGTCTTACGACCTGCTTCAACACCACGGTAGCTGGTGCTCCGACTTTATCAGAGCTATCTCTCGTTCACCAATCAGCCGTGCATTTCAGTCACTCAAACTTTGGCTCACGCTTTGTTGCCTTGAGAATGCTTTGATCAATACTATCATGTCAACCACTATTTTAACAATTGTTATCCATTAACGCTTGTTGTAATGTTCTCCCCTCCCCTCCCCTCCTCTTTCTTCTTCTCTCCCACTTCGTCTACTTCCTTGGCCGGCCTTACTTGGCGGCCTTCCAGGCCCTCTCTCTTTTATCTCCCTCGCTTTTGCATATTCCTACTTAATCTGTTTCTCTACTGCTTGTTCACCTCGATAATGTTCTTAATGCTGTGATGCTAATTAATGTTTGTCCCAGCTCTGCACTGCGGGGTTATTGGACTTCCTTAAGCCCGATAAAGCGTGTGCATGTACCGGCCTTATTTTCGGTTTCTTTATGAGGCTTGGGTATAATTAGGTTTTATGCCATGGTATTCTTATTTTTACCTTTGTGGGGACTACACAGCTTTAGCATAGCAGACGGACGCCTACTACTATTCCTATGCAAATCACGTTCCTTTCAAAGGATATTTTCGGCCGATTTCAACTAACCCTTCAATACAATTAACTTTCGTTGATTCATGTCGGCTTTGAAATTGTTCTTTGTATGCTATGATAATCACTCTCACATTTTTTTCGAAGGCGTTCCAGCACAGACAGTTCTGTTGGGTGCATTTAAGTATGATCTTTCATTGGGGAGATTGAACAGAATTATGTGAACATTAAATGCCTACAGAATGTAGCATCGTATTACAGATGCGTGCTATCGGTGGGAAATGGTTTTGTCCCTGGAAAATATAAATTGCACGAATTGTACGGATATCATTTCCAAAAGTAGTAAGAAAGCGATAAAGGAGGTTTTTTTACAACACAATTATCATGAATTGTGACTCGAACACCCTTGAGAGAGCCACATGGATACAATCAGCGTTATATTTTCTCAGATAATTCAATCCAATTGCTCACTTTTTTCAGTTCTTTCTACTAATTTTCGTAGGATATCAATATCCATAAAAAATATCAGGTCATCTACATTAACATCCGATACCGGCTAGCATGAATTGCATGCATTGGACAATCCAAATGCTGGTATGGTTAAACACGCAACCATTTTGTTGGCAATATCACATGTTTTTTGTAGTATTCGTTCAAAAGCAGCAAAGTGATATTCCACGATAATATGTACATGACCAGATCTGCCACGTTAATGCATATGATGATGCACAATATGTTCATTACTGCCTTGCATATAATGCAAAGCATTTCGTTGGAATGACGCATGTAATCTCAGAGGTTTATGGCTACATATATATATATATAAATATGAGTTCATGTATGTATGTATGTGTGTACATAGGTATATGGTTGTGTGCGAGTGAGTGTGTGTGCTTGTTTGTGTGTGTGTATTAGTGTGTGTGTTTTCGTGTGTGTGCGTGCGTGTGGGTGTGTGAGACTAAACATTGGTATTCATCGTCACGCCTAAAATCGCCATAAAAAGTGAAGCACAGATTTGACAGTTTGTATGACCATTGTTTCTAGTCGAAGATACACTAGCTATATCTACGTGCCACTTTATGTCCAACCTAATTGTGAAAAGATTTCTCTACGGTTGGTGCCTTCCAAAAGGGTATCACAATCCTTCTTTAACTATATGTCAAAGATTTTTCTATGCACGTAGATTCTCTGCTATTACACGAGACAGAGCTTCTTACCAAATGGGGCTGCTGTTAACGTTTCTATGTGATGTGCTACTGTGTTTATGACGATTGTATGATATGACGTATACAATACAGAGTCATGCGATGACTGAACCGTTGTAATGTCTATTATTCTGCAGAGAATAAATAACTGTAGATTCAATATAAGATGCATTGGGTAACTGTGTGTAATCATTTGGTGAAAATGCCATGATGCCAGCGGAATCATTTATTGATGCATATACATCTACACCGTATACATCATCTCGATATTTGGAATACTTTACGAGGTTGAGCTATCGGGAAAATGTCATAGGTTTCTAATACCCTGACAGCGAAACGTATCTGTCCAACAAAGGGTTGTGGGATCAAATTTTTGCGCTTGATATCCTCCTTTGAGGGATTATATGACACAAATAGCCATAACGTTTTGAGCTGTCTGTCTTTGCTTTTTTCTGTGACCATAAAATCAGTATGCCGACTTTGGCTGGAAACACTTCATAGCTATTCTCGCGGGTTCAGTCAATATTCTTGGAGAGGCCAATAAGCTCATTCGCAATCTATTTTCCCTGTTTGTAGACGTAATTGATGATTGCTTAATTTGTTTCAGCTTGATGACAACCAACATGTTCTCTCAAAATCACTGAATAACAAACCTCCGCAGTGCATTTCAAACCGTGGATTCAGTGAGCACCTACAGAGATTTTTCTGCCATCAAATAGGAATCCAATTTGACCGTTCTACTTCCCGCATACAGTGTAATCCTATCAGGTTGGGGATGATCTTGCTGCTACTGAATTGAACGGAGGTAATACACCAATGAAGTGGTCAAGTGGTGCATATCATTAATATCTAAGTAGTGTACTGGTACTAAGTATTGAAAGTTCTGATGATTCAGGACCCCTCGTATGATTTGTAGCCTGTCTACTTCGGCGTGTTTAATAGACATTGTTTTGTTCTAAATATATTCCGTTTCCAAACTTTTCAGACTTTCTACACAAAAAGCATTGTGTAAAGGACATAGAACACGTCTTCGCTATTATAAGCTGCATTAGTGAGGGCTGAAGCACAAATCTGCAGTTTTGGTTGTTTTTTGTTGTCGCGTAATTTAGTGCATGCTACCCGTATTTGGTCTGTATAGACTAACCTAAGGATTTTTGTATGAACGACTTGCGCCAGTTATTGAATGTGATAAGGAATCCCTGCAAAATTTGCTTCCGCGTGTGTCGTGTTCAGGGACTCTTGCAATGTGCACTTCAGAGTTTAGAATTAGCAGTGTTAACCTAATATGTAATACCTAAGCACAAACTTACGGTTTAAATGCAGCTTATTATCGTCATTTGCTTGACTGGACTCATACATATTAGAACGTATATTATGCCGTTCACGATGGGAAAATCCCATATCAATCCTGTTGCATTTTTCAAGAGACCTAGAAACGCAATGCAGCTATTTATTATGCTATCCTATAAGCCAGATTGTGAGGTAATGTAATGACACTTACTGTTTCCCATTAAGATTAGGATTACATACAAAATGGTGCATTAAATCACGGCGAGTAACCGTGTTCCTAACCAGAAAGCTGTGACGCCAGCTGCACTATAGATACATGTTGTCGTATGATGGGAGACGAGACGAGGCGGGATGTTACTTGAATTCTGTATGGTAACCTTATACTTGTCTACTTTGTTGTCCGGTTTTAATGAGTGAGATATGACGAGAAGGGTACAATTGTATGACAATTAACTTTGTACTTTGGGCTTATAACACCTCATTTTCTATCCTTAGCTATGACATTGTGCTATCTAATACACAGCGGTCTTCATATTATTTACTGTTTGGTGACATGCCAATAACTTTGTGATTAAATTATATGGTTTAAGTTAATGACGACAAAAGATTGATTTGGTATCCATTAATTAACGATAAACTACCCTTTTCAGATGCAACCCTGATATATCGGTCATCATTATCGAAATGTTACATGACCACTAGGCCTTTTTGCTATTCGGAGGCTAGATACTTCGCATGTGAAATCGTTCATGTTATTTAGAATATTGAAAAAGCGTCGTATATAAATTTTGCCTGTCGGTCGGTCACAACTCTACAGCACAGTTTAGGTCTTGTTGTCATTTGGTCAGCAATGCCTTAATCCCCTTTAAAACTGGCTTTGTGCAAACAACATGATTCCCTGGAAAATTAATCATGCGTCCTTCGCGTGCTCTATGTTGTCTTGGTTTTCTTCGGCGCCTTGATTGGTGTTTCGATTATATCTTGAACTTTATCATTTTGTATATATTGTTTGCTATCACAACAAGCTGACTCATTGATACTTCAATTATCCAACCCAACCATTTCAAACTCAAATGCACAGCAGCAAAGACTTAAAAAACAGCTGCCAACCCCAAACTCATCATTGATACAGGATATCATAAGCCGTAAGGAAATGGGTCAACTCATTACATGCAGTTCAAAGGTTACAAACGACCAATGTTTTTGGGAAAAGAATCATGGTAAGTCTGGATTCGTTGGAATGACAAGCACAAACTGGCTGAGCTTGTATCACGACCTCAAGAGAATGCCGGAGACAAACTACGACGCTCAGATTTTGGATATTTAATAGTCAATTCCAAGTGATAGAAATCATCAAGACCCATGTGGCGTTGTTCGACATTCTTGTGCAAAAACAATGGAAGTTCTCAGCTGCACTCAAGCGGCTTTAGGACAAGGCCTTTGTAGATCGACCTATTGAGACAAGAAAAGACGATCTTCTAAGAGGATTATTGAATGGAGGAAGAATAATGACACTTTGTTCAATGTGGAATAACCCCGAAACCCAATTGACATTGACCAATCAGTGTTTGAAGTGATCAGCTACATGGAAGCAAGAAATGTACACCTTGGTAGGGTCCATCAATACTATCGGAGACCCACAGGGTTAGTAGAAGAGCCGGAAGAAACCTAAGAGATCCAACCTTTCCTGGATAACGATGATGACTGCAGGATTGCACGAGTTCCTTCAAGAGCCATTACTGCGAAGCCAGTAAATGAGGTTTTAAAAACGGCACAATTAGTGAAACTGGAAACCTGATGCTTAACACACTGACCACGACGCTATCTTCCATAAACCAGAAACTAGAAAAAATACAGCTTCATTCACAGTTTGCAAAAGCAATTCAGCATTCAAGAAATATCCCGCGAATTGACAAATTAATAAATGGCAGCAGGCATATTCCAGAAATGGTAACCACGCAAATGCAGAATATGTTAAATGTGGTCAAACTAGTCATTACGCATTGAATTGCTTGATAGCTTACCGATATACATCTCGGTGTTTGGTGTCCATAGACTAACCAAGAAATATTGAGAAAATCACGGGCAAGTCCATGGCGACCACAAAGCAATGGGCAAGTGGAACGAATCAACAGCACTCTGAAATCGAATTATACGGGCTTGCATCAACGGGAAACAGGCTGGCATTTAGACTTGCTTAGTTCAGCCTATAGAAGCAGCACAAATGAATCTACCGGTGCCACACAAAATACATCGATGTTGAGAAGGGAAGTATTTCAGCCAATCTATGAAGATTTTGCACAGGGCAGGGAAAAGAATGACCAATTAACAATACTAGAATATATTTGGGCCCTGAGACAGGAAATGGGGAAAGCATGGATAGTAACAAGGGACCGCTTGGAATGAAATATGGAAAGAACAACCAATTGCTATGATGGGAAAGGAACGTTTCATAGATATAAAGAAGGGGATATCATGTGGATGGTGCATAAAGACAGAGAATAAGGAATCCTGTCGAAATTGCCACTGAATTACATATAGTATTATAACAAACCAAAAACCTATACGTTACCAATAACTTACTAGTGGTGTGATTTAGCCCGGAAAAATGCCAATTTTATTACGTCCCGATATATTCCCCCATTCATAACAACAGACCAAATTGTGAAGCAGGATTTTATGTTAGTTAAAGTAAAACAATTAAGTGAAATAACATGTATTATTTGTCCTATTTTAGGACAAGATGTCACAGCCAAGAGTACATTAAATCAGGAAATATCAGTGCATGGTGGGAGAGCGCTGATGGACAAGAAAACGTGTGGGATATCGACCAATAAGCCATAAGCCATGGATACAAAAAAGACCGGTTCGTATACCCGGCCTGTAAACACTTCCGTGGAAGTCGATTGAAGCTCAATCATTATTTGTAGAAAAACAATCGACCTATGGCGTTTTAAGTTCATCAATACCACGAACAAAGAAGTCGTGATTCACAGGGGTGTCGGAGAAAGGCTAAAAAACAAACAAACCAAAAGCCGCATGAAACCTGACTTGCTACAGATGGTGATTTCCTTGTCTTGAATGGTGAACCGTTATCCAATAACGAACAAAAAAATCCATGTCGGACTACGACGAACAACGTCCAGGCAAAACTATTTACACTTGAGACACCTAAAGCCATTCGTTTAGTGGTGTCTGGGCCATTAGTCGATCCTAGACAACCCAAACCAGCTCCTGCAGTAACCGGTCTGGTGCTTCCTCTTCGCTTTTTTTTTCACTTACCAACATCAACGAAAGTGGCTCAATAACCAGTGTTTTTTAACAGCCAACCAACAACCGATCATAGCACACCAAGGCAGTGGAAGATCTAACACAGCAGACACGCCATCCGACAGAAGAACAAAGAGAGTTCCGAAATTTATTGAAACGGAATAATAACAACCCGATGTCATTAAAAGAGAACAAAGTGGACAGGATCAATCACTCCTTTCACGAAAAATGTGTCAACCGTTTAGCCTCCTCTCGTATCGAACATAGTTATACACCTTGTGGCATGTACCACGGAAGATAAACAGACTAATTATGTTAATATTGGTGTCATTAAGGTAATTTGAATTGTTTAAAATTTTACAATGTTTCTTGATGTTACCGTGATATTTTGAGCATGTTATTGCTAAGCTAAGTTACCTATAATGTTACATATATATCATCCATTGTTTGTAAATTTTAAACTGGAAAGGTAGTGAAAAGAAAGTTGCTAACGACGAGATAGTGGATCAAGGGGGTCATGGCAAATTAAAATCTGACTGGATAGGGATAAAACAAGGAGCAGCAAACACAGGGCACGTCTTCATAGAAATTACGTATTATTCTCTCTACATGTCAGAATGTATGTGCCAGTGAAACCCGGATGTTACATCTGAGTTGTTTGTCATGATGGGACTTGACTTGAACGGTAGGACTTGATTTTTCTGGTAATATGACCAATACGTATGGTATGAAATGCGGGATGACCCGGTTTGGAAGACACTTCATACTTGATCAACTTTTCATTAATATATATATATATATATGTAAAAATATAAATATATATATATATATATATATATATATATATATATATATATATATATATATATATATATATATATATATATATATATATATATATATATATATATATATATATATATATCTCTATATCTATATCTATCTATATATATAGATATATATATATATATATATATATATATATATATATATATATATATATATATCTATATATATATACATAAGAAGTGTTCAGGTGATTTGAACAGTAACACGGCAATTCCATCAGAGCAAAAGTCTATAAAATCGGCTATAATAAGTAAGGATTCGGGAGTTCTGCGTCGCAATAGGCTGATAATAACGCTGATTCGTCCATAACTTCATTTGCGGAATCCGATAGCTTATTTTCTGCTGCCATCTTAACGACATCCGATTGTCTCTTACAGATGATTCCGACGCCATATTGTACATAAGCACACGACAATAAAAATATTTCATATCAACTCTATGGTTTCAACCATGTTCATTTATACACTTTTGACCTTTGCTGTAATCTGACGTCTAAGTATATGCACAACGCCATAACGAACATAATATTATGGTATTAATGTAGTTATGGGAACATTTGCGATGTAAGAATCATCCGGGATATATGGTTGTGCCAATGAATGATAAGGGAACTGGCATCAATTTAGATGATATATCGGCAGCAATGGATCGATTATTTTATGTTACACCGCTTCACACTGTTGACAATTGTATTCAAATGGTCTGTCAGTTTATCTGCTTCAATGTGGAGCCAATGTTGATCCATTACCTTCCTTTTGTATCATGGTGAGCACGCAACGTTAAGTGTTGTACATTTATGTGCAGGCGACGCTTGCGGATGGCTCATATATATGTTAATGTATCCTTCACACATACATATGTCGCGCCGAATATTATTTTAGCACAATTGTTGTGTATGTGCATTGGTAAGCTGAGGCTACTGTGGTAGAGAAAGGGAATATGTTGCAGCGATTTATGTTTTGTGTATGTAAATTGGTCAGCTGATGCTACTAGGGTAGAGAAAGCAGCGAATAGGTTCAGCCGAAGTATTAAACGGAACTGCCTTACAATGCGATGCTTTACGCGCGGTTACAGGCGTTGATAAGTTTGGACATAACCATTGCATCGTTTATGGCCACACAGGCTGACACACTTTATATGTATCGTTATAAATTGCCACAGCCATATGTCACTTACACATTCGTGGTTGATTCCACTCTCGCAAGTCAAGTATCCTGTATGTCATGGGCTTATATGCATTTACGGATGCAGCGGACCAATTTTACAGGTAGGAAAACAATATGAAAAATATGCAAAAGAGGAAGCCACGCAATCAAACAACTTAAACAGTCTCATCAAGCCTCTAATGTACAAGCTGACCACATCTGTCCAGCCAAATCCAGAAGATAAGAAATTAGCAGGTTAAACAAGTCATCCTGTCTTGCTGCCAAGCGTTATACAATCAGCATGTAAACTCTGTTCAGCTCTGGACTCACGTCATGATCAAACAGCCGTAGTTTATACCGAGAGGCGATAGTGTCTGCTGAGGTGACAGCATTCCTACCGTCGAAAATGGCACCTGCATGCTTTCAGCAACAGGTATGAAAATATTACATAATAATGATAATTCAAGAATTTTCCAGCCAATGCTGTGTTAAGACTGAATCTGACTGTAATATCAATAATATGTTTAATATTTACATGTGAAGCGATATCCTTCAGATGATGCAGCTCCAACCACTTGCTCCGGACCGGCGCTCCCAGACATCCCTACAGTTGTTGTCAAACCCATACCAGGTACTTAGGATGAGTCACATGTTGGAAAATGTTCTCGCACATAGAACTCATACTAAGAACTAATTGCAACAGTGATGAATCTGTATAAAGCAGAACCAAACATCTCGGTTAACCCCCTGCTAATACAGTGGTAAACCGCCAATCAAGTAATCTTCACATATCGTGCTGCGTCAATCAAATCATTTCTCTAAACTAAAGTCTGTAGGTGGACACTAAGTTTATATTGTCATCAGAAAAATATAGGTATTTGTTACATACTATTTTACTTGTTTAGTATAAATGAATTTCATTGCAATCCACTACATGTAATTATATTTTAAGCAATTTTTGAGTTGTATATATGATCTCATTGTGTTGCTAGTGTTTGGACGAAGGTTACCATGTTTTACCAGGAATATATGCTTCAATGTTGATGGAATCCCAAGTGCTGCATATTTTAGTATCAGCTTATCAGTGTTGTGACATCAAGTGTGTATTCATACAACGTGATTTATTGCATCCAATATTCAATGAAATATTACATCTTTTAATAGATGTTAAAAGTATAATGCACCACACAAAACAGAAAGATTACTGATCGTACCCTTGATACATATAGTCACGTAATAACCTTAATGCATCGTGATATGTATTGCATTGTAGCACTCCTATCATTTATATTGCATCGTGACACACCTGCACCCTTTACACCCCTTATAAATATATATAGTAATATATATATATATATATATATATATATATATATATAGATATATATATATATATATATATATATATATATATATATATATATATATAAATATACATATATCAATTTATATATATATATATATCTATAAATATATATATGTATATATATATATATATATATATATATATATATATATATATATATATATATACATTGGATATATATATGTATTGAATGTATATGTATATGTATATATTTATATATACATTAATATACTTATATATAAATTAATATAGATATATATATTTATAAATATAAATATATGCATGTATATATGTATGTGTATATATATATATATGTATAAATATGTATATATATGTCTCTATATATATATATATATTTATATATATATAAATATATAAATATATGCATATATATATATATATATTATTTTTTTATATATATATAAATTTTTTTCCCCTTAGTTATATTGATATAAAAATGGGAAAGCTGTTGTAGTTTTTGGTGTTATCCTGTCTTGATAGCATCCAAATAGACGGACATCATACTCCCAAAAACTAGTTACTGATTAAGTTGTTGAATAAAAGTAATAAAGTGTGCTGCATTATTTTATTGAATATATTTTGCGCAAATAACATCTCAATCATGTACAGCATTGACCGTGGAAAATGTTGTGCATTTTTAATGCTGTGTATTTGTGCTGTAAATGTTTATCAATGAAGGTTGATTAATTCGACAAGTATTCAGATAAAAATCATCTCATCATCTCCGTGTTTAATGCAAACCTCTCTTGCATGAGTCGCTGCATCCCGATGTGAATAACGAGACACAAAAATGGAATAGCGTTATAAATGCAAAACTAGGGATTTCCGCGGGTTATCTGAACCACCAACGTATCTCTGAGCGACTAAATCGGAATTGTTGCATCCTAAAACTTTGAACATATCATGTAAACCAATCGTCCCATTTCATTACAGCTCATAACTGCAATGATGATTAGTCGGATAGTGGATTGCCCAAAACATAATTCAATTTATGGTTAGAATAAGTAACCATATCTGACTTCCCGGACGAATGCCTGATTAAATAAGCTGCTAAATGAGGTACTAGAAAAACGTCACTGATGGAAAGTATTCGAAAATCAGATAGTAAGGCGCACAAAATATATGAGTTCAATCATTTGCCTAAGATTGATACACGTGTGGAGCAAATATATTATATACTATACTGATAATTTCTGGCGTGAGGCACTACAGGCAAAAAGAAAACTGCTAAAATTGCCTACTATTAAACACCAAATAAAGTCTTTTATTATGTTTAAACAAATAAGCCGAAACCGTACGCCATCAGCTAAATCGAGCCGTAAGCAAGGCAACATCTGGAACGAAATACGACTAGGATATCTACTGATGTAGGTAATGAGGCTCAATCCTGTATAAGATATAGCAAGTTTCGCGCAAACGGGATGAATTGCATTGGAGGAAAGTAATATAATACCGAATATTTTTTAATCGAAACGTTGTATCAACAGGTTAAAATAAAGACTAAATGTCTCAGCATAGGAAATGATTTACAGATTCTTCATCGCAACAACGAAAGAGGTGTGCATGTTGTGGATATTTATAATCAGGTTATCATGCGAATGCATACATTGTTACGAAGACCAATTGTGCTAACCCATTTAAACAGTAAGGACCTTTAGCTTTGTGATCGATCGAGGTGACCACAAAATTGCGCATGCTTTTCAGATGCTGCTGTGATTGGTCATTACAATCGCCCTATTTTTGTTCCCTGCTCGACATGCTATTCGTTTCGAGCTTTTAACGCCGGCGGTGAAGCAGGTGATAGTGATAGCCGTCATTTGAGAATTAAATGTCCTTCATCGTCACAAAAACAGGAATAGAATAAAACGAAACCTCAGTTGCATGTGCTGTGATTGTTAGGTTATCTGATATGCTTGATGTGATTGGGAAAGGTTGACACAAACTACATAGTTTCATAAGCCCATAGCGTATTACCCTAGTTAGAGCACGTATTTTGATATACGAATGTTCGTTTACTTAACGGAAGAAAAAGTATGAATGTTGTAAGCATCGGAGGCGCTTGGTTCCTGACGACAGGGTCTATGTAACGGGTGTTAAATCAAGCTGATAGCAATAGTTATTTTTGCTTATGCTACCAATTATATGTCATTACTGATTATTTTCATGCGTCGAGAGCCTAAGTCAGCTCGCTCAGGAGCTCAAAAGTAATAACGCACTGACTGGTTATTAGCAAAAAGTTATCTATGCATAGGTTTTCAATCGTGTGTATATCACCCACGGGTTGCAATAATGGCTTATATATGTCCTGACGCGAATGCATCCTCGTCCAGATTCTTATACGACCCATTAATACAATCATTTACTAACATATATCCGTCCGTCGATTTAATGACTTGTTTCCAAGTACTCATTGAGTTGGGATTTAGAATCTGACGGCTACCTCTCACTTAATGCACGCAGTTACGTTAATGACTGGTTGCGTTCTCGTCACGTTGAGTATTTTGCATGCAACATTATGACCCGGTTGCGCTCTCAACTAGATTCGTGAGGTCTTTCTCGAAATGAACCCATGAATTCAATCATATGTTCTAAAACATATTGCATCGCCAATCTGATTGGTATAATAAGTTATTTCCGAATATTCAAGGAAATAAGGGTTTGGAATCGGGCAGTTACCTCTGACTTCATTTACCCGGTTACCTTGCTGACTGGTTGTATTCTTGCTTTGTTGTGTATTGTACATCGCACCTTCTGAACCCGGATTCGGATGACGTCACAGTAGGAGATGATGGGGATAAGGGTGGGATCTATGTGGGCAGCAAAGAGCCTGGTATTCCAATGAGAATTAAGTAAATGAAACCTTAATCCCTACAACATTTTTATTTCACTCAAAGACACAAACGATGGCACCAAAGCGTTTTGCTTATGCGGGCTATTTACTTTTGTACGTGGAAACCCAGTAATAGTACCTAAGGAGGCTGTTGGTATTCATGAATCGTCCAACCCGACATGTGTGTATGATTAGACTCTATGTAAATGCGGTGGTGTTATTAGCGCACATGTATCATAAACCATCCCCAAGTCAACGTTAGAAGCAGGTCCTTTCGACCGCAAGAAATGTGCTACTAGAAGCGTGTAATGATATAGCTGCTTCTTATAGAAATGAATTAAATAATACTGTTTTTTTTTCCTCTGTTCATCATGTTATTAATGTGCAACAGTTAAGTGGCAAATCTTCTATGTTTGTTCAAGCAAATGATTATATTATTGCTACACAAAATTTTATCATAAAATACAACAATGTCCTTTTGTAGACGCGGCAGCTCGTTTTAACCTCTTATTCATGATACTCTTTAGGAAGCACGCTTATATCAGTATTACAACCTGGTTCACGCATACAATGGGTTAAATAAAATACAGTTTTGACCATAACTTATCTTGTGGGGATCAACCAAGATTTAAACATGATATGAAGTTTACAATGTTATGATTCAACAGCAGGTGTTTGCAAAGATTAAAAATGCGGTTAAGCCCAGTCTTGCGACGATCTTCTATACAGTTATCCAACGGAATGTTTGGAAGTGTCCATTTATTCATCTCCATTTAATTTAAATGGTGCAGCAGTATTGTAAAATGTAACGGATACAAGCTATATTAAAGACGGTGCTGCTAAATGCTTAACGCTGTCTGTTTAACTACTAAATATCTCAACGAGAACGCTTATCACGCCTGTGTATGTATGTATGTATGTATGTATGTATGTATGTATGTATGTATGTATGTATGTATGTATGTATGTATGTATGTATGTATGTATGTATGTATGTATGTATGTATGTAATGTATATGTATGTATGTATGTATGTATGTATGTATGTATGTATGTATGTATGTATGTATGTATGTATGTATGTATGTATATGTATGTATGTGTATGTATGTATGTATGTATGTATGTATGTATGTGTATGTCTGTCTGTATGTATGTATGTATGTATGTGTCTGTCTGTCTGTCTGTCTGTCTGTCTGTATGTATGTCTGTATGTATGTCTGTATGTATGTTGTCTAGTCTGTCTGTATGTGTCTGTCTGTCTGTATGTATGTATGTATGTATGTATGTATGTGTCTGTATGTATGTCTGTCTGTATGTATGTATGTCTGTATGTATGTATGTATGTATGTCTGTATGTATGTCTGTCTGTATGTCTGTCTGTATGTCTGTCTGTATGTATGTATGTCTGTCTGTCTGTATGTCTGTCTGTATGTATGTATGTAGTATGTATGTCTGTCTGTCTGTATGTATGTGTCTGTATGTATGTATGTATGTATGTCTATGTATGTATGTATGTATGTATGTATGGTATGTATGTATGTCTATGAATGCTGTATGTATGTATTTCTGTATGCAAAAACAATACAGACAACGAAACATTTCTGTATGGGGGGAGTCGCTGTCCATGTCTTCTGTCATGTATTGCAGTATGTCTTCTGTATGTATGTATATCTGTCTATCTGTCTGTCTGTCTGTCTGTCTGTCTTCTCTCTATGTCTGTCTGTCTGTCTCTCTGTCTGTATGTCTGTCTGTCCTGTCTGTAGGGTCTTATGTCTGTATCTATGTCTGTCTGTCTGTCTGTATGTCTATGTAGATCTCCTGTGTATGTCTGTCTCTTCTCTGTATGTATGTCTCTATCTCTATGTCATGTCTGTCTGTCTGTATGAGTCTGTATTGTCTGTATGTCTGTCTGTATGTATGTATGTCAAGCGCAGCAGAGGGATGTAGGGATACAGATGTAGAGAATGTATGTCTGTAGAAGTATGTATGGAGGAGTATGATGTCTGTATGTATGTATGTATGTATGTCTGTATGTATGTATGTATGTATGTATGATGTAGTAGTCTGTATGTATGTATATATATATGTATGTATGTATATATGTATGTATATATATATATATGTATATATATATATATATATATATATGTATATATAATATCGTATGTATATATATATATATATATATATATATGTATATATATATATGTATATACATATATATATATGTATGTATGTTGTATATATAGTATGTATGTATGTTCTGTATATATATATATCTCTATATATATATCTGTCTCTATGTCTATATATCTCTCTATATCTGTTATATATATGTATGTATATATATATATGTATGTATGATATGTATATGTATATATATATATCTCTATGTATGTATGTATGTTGCATTTTACAATGCTGCTTCACCATATAAATAATATGATATGATAACAATCGTTGCTATATAACTTGTTCTTTGCACATTTTGGCATCAGCCATGAATCGAAACATTCATTCATATGTAAAAAGAGATTTACATATTTATACAGACATATATGAATACATAAAAATATTCATAAATTTATATTATTATATATATATATGTGCAAAATGCTTACTCCGATCTTTCCGTATTCATGGCCCCTATTGAGATCCACTGCTATTTTGTTCATATTGAGGTTCTTAATCAGTGCTGTGGGTGCTGCTGGAAAATCTTACTTATTCCTCTATAATTTTAAGTGGAATGCATTCGATTCTGGTTCACTTTTAGCCCTAGTTAAAGTTTGTTTTCGGTTAGGCCCTTATGACCGATCATCATTACTTGCATTATTCCCAACTCGATAGATTTCGTGAATGCAGAGTGCACACAATCGAATATCTCCATCTACCTGGCCTTCCGGCGACATTTAATTACCACATATCCGATCCGTTACATCCAAACAAAACAATTAGGCTCAATTAGCCTTCGCAACACATTGCAGATTCCTAATACACTTTACAAAGTTAGTGGGAATGATCAATCCTGCAAAAGAAAGTGTTTTTTGCTCATGGGTAGAACTTTTTTCTATCCCGATTAAGATATATAGAAACATGTCTTATATCAAACGTTACACATCCGTTATATATTATCATGTGTGTCATATTTGTATGCACAACTATATATATGCTCATAAATAAAGCAATGGCGTTGCTCTAACCATGTCCGTAGGGTTAGCGTTGCTTTTATTGCAATGCCTATGGTTTTGCAGTAATATATATTCCCAAAGAATGGTTAATATCACACTGCAAACTGTATCTATGTATCTTCGCTATCCGGAAATAGCAAGATGCTGATAAGTCATACCTAGATCCAGTCAAAATATATAATATTGCACTTTCAAATGAATGACAGGTTTGAAATAGATGGATCATAAACGTAAACGTAAGAGGTATATATATATATATATATATATATATATATATATATATATATATCATAGAGATAGATATATATAGATATTCAGAATACAGGTTTGATATAGATGGATCATATTAGAACGTATAGATATATATATATATCATATATCCGTATATATATATATATATAGATATATAGATATATATTCTATATATAATATCTATATATCTGGTCTCATCTAGTATCTATATCTATATATATATATATAATATAAATATATACAGGTATATATATATATATATATATATATAGTATAGATAATATATAGATATAGAATATGGATATATATATATTATATCATATATATATATATATAAATCATATATATATAATCTATCCCTCTCCAGAGAGGGAGAGATATATATATCTCTCTATATATATAGATATCTATATATATATATAGATATATATATATCTCTATATATATATATATCTCTATATATATATATATCTCTATCTCTCTCTATATATCTCTCTATATATATATATCTATATATATATATATATATATATATGTATATCTATGTATGCTCCAATTGCCAAATCAAGCTCAGTTGTGGTCATAGCGGTACAGCGGTGTTATCAGCAATCATATAAAAGCCTAAGCAAATGTAACAGATTTAAGTACCTCTTCTTCTTGTAGCATTACTGAAGTTAAGAGCAATTCCAATGACTTCGTATTGTAAACAATTTTTAAGCGTGACCAACCGTAAGACATTCAGGGGTTACTTACCATACTGTTTACTCCCTTGGTTTTGTCCAATATGTGTAATAGGCAAAGTTGTACTTGATAGGCTCTCGTGATTAAAAGCTAGAATAATTTGAACACATTCTAAATTCAATTACTCAATTTTTTTTTCATCAGTGCTACTCTGTAATTTCTAACAAGTATATCATGCGATTATAGACGCTTATGCATATGAGAGTAACTGCAATCACGGAGTGATAATAATATGGGACCCTCCCCTTTACATGCATATATAACCTCTTTTGGCATTAGTTTTCGTATTATAAAAACTTGTGGCTGACAAATGCAATGCCTAAATGAGATTAAACTTAGTTTGTTGCCTACATTATATTTCCTTTGAACCTTGGATATATAACCTCTTTTGGCATTAGTTTTCGGATTATAAAAACTTGTGGCTGACAAATGCAATGCCTAGATGAGATTGAACTTAGTTTGTTGCCTACATTATATTTCCTTTGAACCTCGGATATATAACCTCTTTTGGCATTAGTTTTCGGATTATAAAAACTTGTGGCTGACAAATGCAATGCCTAAATGAGATTGAACTTAGTTTGTTGCCTACATTAAATTCAATTACTCAATTTTTTTTTCATCAGTGCTACTCCGTAATTTCTAACAAGTATATCATGCGATTATAGACGCTGATGCATATGAGAGTAACTACAATCAGGGAGTGATAATAATATGGGACCCTCCCCTTTACATGCATATATAACCTCTTTTGGCATTAGTTTTCGTATTATAAAAACTTGTGGCTGACAAATGCAATGCCTAAATGAGATTGAACTTAGTTTGTTGCCGACATTATATTTCCTTTGAACCTCGGTGCATACGAATTACCTAAAACATTGCACTAGACCAAAGCTGCATAGTAGAAAAGATAAGCTGTGGTTTGATCAACGAAAAACATGCACATGATTCCGTGTGACGAATCGCAAATGCGGTCGGATTAGAGATTAAATGTAATTTGGATAATAAACGGGATGGTGAGCAAATCCACAGTAATATGGGCTGCGATAGTACGCGTCTTATAGGTACTCGGCCGTGTAACCATAGGGGAAATGCAAAGTGCCGCAACGTATTATGCAACGGTACGTGACGTGTCTGAGCAGCGTATGAACTACGCATTACGTCTACCAAAATAGCATATATATATATATATATATATATATATAGATATATATATATATATATATATATATATATATATATATATATATATATATATATATATATATATATATATATATATATATATATATATATATATATATAATCTATATATATATATACATATATATATGCATTGAAATATATATATTTTTTTATATATATATATGTATATTTATATACATATATAAACATCTTTATATATATGCATATATATATATATGCCTGCATATATATATATATTTTATTAATATATATATATATATAAATATATATATATATATAGATACATGTATATATATATTTATAGATATATATATGCATTGAAATATATACATATATATATGTATATATATATATATATATATATATATATATGCATATATATATATATATATATATTCATATTAATATATAAGTACATATATCTATGCATATTTATATAGGTGTATATGTATATATATATTTATATATCTATCTGTATAAGTATCTATCTTTATAAGTATATATATATCTATGCATATATATAGGTATATATGTTATATATTTTTATATATCTATCTTTATATTTATATGTATATACATATTCACGCTTCACAAAACTTTCATTGTATTATTCAGGGTTGCATAAAATGGCCTGCCTCATTGAGTGGTTCTTACTCGCAATCCATTTTTGTATTGTTGTGCCAGCAACATTACGTATCGACGCAGTACATTGTCTACCCATCTAAGATTGGAATCTTCTGCAAGCATAACTGCGTTATTGTGAATGATTACGTTCAATTACTGTCATATCAGTACGCCCTGGGAAAGCAAACCAACATAATACAATTCGATAAATATGTACCATGTTTTACGTGAATCAATATACGGAATTAATATCGAGCTCTATATGACCGGGATCGCTTTAAGTCCTATGATGATGTAAATGCTGCCATAGAAAGGAAATAAAAGGGGCCAAATAAACCAGACGTCGTGATCGATCTACTCGTTATAGATATCGTAAGAGTACATGCAAGTAACGGACCAAGAGGAAGGACAGTGCGACGTTGAAGTAATTTGATAAATGTGTTTCCACCCAAAGGTAAGCAAATCGACGAATATATTCGATGTTTTATGTAGGCTGGGATAATAACTGCATATTAAAATAATGTTAAATCGTCCATGGTTTTATAATTATATTTGGCGTATAAATGCAACGGTGCATAATTATACCCCGTTAAAGACATTATTTCGTGGGTGTCTGATTCCCTGTC
>CM067353.1:27807633-28007633 GCA_034190875.2 Urechis unicinctus | reverse complement strand
ATATATATATATATATATAAATATATATATATATGAATATACAAATATATACAAATATGCGTATATACATATAAATATATATATATATATGCATATAAATGCATATGTGTATTTATGTGTATGTATCGTTATATATATTTATATATGTATATTTATATGTACATATTTATATACGTATATATTTATGAATATATGTATGTGTATATATACAAATATATTATATATATATGTATATATATATGTATATATATATATCTCTCTATCTATATATATCTATATATATATCTCTATATATATATATCTCTATATATATATATATATATATATATATATATATATATATATACAGTGGAATAACTAAATGCAAAGGACAACACATTGTTACCACTGCATGTTCATTTACATAGAAACATGATATAGCGCTTCAATAATTGTTTAATGATTGGTTGTTGACCTGTCAAAATATGTAAGTATAATTAACGCACTTTGGAATGGAGCTTCCATACACGTCTAATGCATTTTCGCCAAGTTCGGCACAAAACCTCGATGTGTCGGTGGTCTAAACTCTATAAAGGGGAGCAATACAAATTTGTACAGAAACTGTTGAGCAACTTGTTTAGCACATCTACATTGCAAGCCCTTAACCTTAACATCAACAAGTTTGTTTGTGACACTAAATTAGATTATGCTACCTTCATATTATTAATTATACAGTCCTTACCAACGTAGGTACCAAGATGCTAAGCATTTTCCCTAGTGTGAATAGTACAACCATTTAGCCTTAAATCTACAGCGCACAGGTTATGATTGAAAACTAATAAATTTGCTCTTCGTAGAGTTGAAAACGACACTATACTCAGCCGCAAATTGCTCACATGCTTCAATCATTATCTTGGCGGCGGTCAATGAGGGTGCAGTTAACGACAGACCATCAACATAAACTAAGTTCCCGAACAAAATCTTTACCAATATAACATCCAACTTTAGTGTGTGGCTGTCGGGTGAGTAGTTCGTCCATATAAACACAGAATAGAATCGGAGACAGCACTGCGCCCTGCCCCACGCCGTTTGTACTGCTAAAGCTGTCCGAAACTTTTCTCATCTCATTGCATACGCGCAACTGTTGCTGCGTATGCATGTTCAACATCATCTTAGCTGTGGTGGGGCACATGCCTCGCTTGTGCAAGAACATAAACAGTTTTATATCATCAACGCGATCGAAAGCCTTAGAGGCATCTAATAACATCACATAACATAGAGAGCCATGACCAACATAGTATTAAATTACCTCTTTGAGAACAAATATACAATGCGCCGTCGAAAGAGATGGTTTGAACCCGAATTGCATGTTACTTGTCTGAAGAATATCAGTCTGAGATTCAATCAAATAATAGTAATTTCCCTACTACGCTACTGATGGCTATGGATCGGTAGTTTTCACTAACATTCGTCGATTTCTTCCTATTCTTGGAGATAGGGACAAGCGTGGATAGACCATGCTCGGGGCAAATCATATGTGACATCATAACGCTAAATAACAATACCAAATGGATATACAGTTCATCGCAGCCATTTATGATATTATCAGATGAAAATGAGTTAATTGCATCAGATTTTCCTTTCTTGAGCCCACCCACTACCATTTTCATTTGATCTACATTAACTGAGTGAGCAGCAGTACAATTGCACACGTTGCACTGGCAATGGATATCCATTGAGAAGCTCCGGAACTTCTGACAGTTTGGATTCGTCGTAAGATACGCTATTATACAATTCTTCATATTTGTCCTTAAACAAAGAGCAGATATCTTCGTTCCCTTGAACGTTATCAACGAGAGACGGCACAGATTCCGATTTTGAGGTTTTCTTGTTCACCTCCTGCCAGAAATCCCGCTCATCCTTATTGAGCAGAGCATTTGCCATGCGACCTGCCGCATATTGTTCTTGTTTGTTTGTAATCCCTTTTAGCCTTGCATTTAATGTATTAAAGGATACCAACACAAGGGCTCCCATTTTCTAACCCATAAACGTGTTCTTAAGCTAGAACGACGTGTTCGCCCCAACCCGCTAATCTCTTTGGGCTACCATTTGCCACAGAGCTGTGAATTTCAGCTTGTATAGATGCAATGATTATATCATTGAAGTATTTGTCAATAATTTATTATGCGTTTCACAACCAGATATGGTAAATGTCGCAACAGATGTAGTACTATATATACTGGGGGTACTGGCGCAGTACCCCACTATATATAATACTCACCCCTTGGCAGCTTACACGGAATTTTAGCTAACCCTAGGGCGCCTCGGCCTCGACCCCAAACGGGGCCGAGGGGCTAGTCTTTTGGTAAAGTAGTGTGACAACCTGCTAACAAGGTCCTCTAGACGCTCCACTCGCTCAGTAAGATTATCGTTCGTACCCTCCAGATCTCTCACTATGTCCTTCAGTTCCACAAGGTCATCATAATTAGTTTCCATATCATACAGTTGGTCCTCCAGATCTATTTTTTCGTCTTTCATATAATCTGTATCTAACATCAACCCTTTGACACTACCCTCAAGTTTAGTTACAATTGCGCACCAACTCGACATAGCTACTCGGATTATGGCCTCTTTTTTGTCTCGCCCCTCGGCCCTCCCACAACGCCCCACACCACGGTCCCCCATAGCAAGCCAGACAAGGGCCATCCCAGACGGCCTACTCCATGTAGAAAGGGTCTCCTTCGTTACTGCCATAGGTGTCCACAGGCGTAGTCCTCGGATGTGCGTCGGGGTCTCTGCTAGCATACTACATAACTTTCCAGGCAAACAACAACGCAATCCCTCCATACACCCAGGTACGGCCAAGCAAACCTAGACGAGGACGATCTATATACATTTGCAAAGCCCTGTGGGAAAGAAGCTACTGTGCTCGGTGTTGTCCCCACAAGGAAATGGAAAAGGCAGGAGCTGGGAGAGATCTATGCTGTTGGCTACTGCGGTTCCCCGAATCTATGCACCACTGGTGCCAAGAATGTCCACCTGGAAGATGGGACATTTGCGAAACCCAAAGTCCCCTATGGCCCAGAGGACTGCTCGCTCCCAGCTGTCCTCCTTCTCGACCTTCGCTTTGGTGGGGCGAACCCTTTCCCTTTCGTCCCAGTCTACGAAGATCTCCCTCTGGTCTCTGTGTGAAAGAATTAAGGTCCGGTCGAGGTGTTTTGCCAGGTTTTTGCACTGCTTCTATTGTGGCTGTACGACAAAGGCCGATGGTGCGGGGGCCGCGGGTCCGACAAGGTCTAGGGCGTTCTGGACCACAAGGTTGCCAACGTCGGTGGAGTGGGTGAGGAAGGCGTAGACCGATACCTCGATCAACGTGCAGCCGCGTTCTTGGACGTCGGGGTGCTGGAAGGTCTTTCGGAGGTGGGCGTTGGGGCAGTCTACATAGTCTGCTAGGTGGCCTACCATAATTTCCTTCACCTCGTCAGCCTCGAAATTGGAGACGATCTTGTTGTAAGAGCTTGGTGCGGACTGTGTAGCCATCGTATGTGTGGATCCATGTACAGCCGTGTTTTCCTACGCTGCCTGTGATGTCTAGGATGCAAGGTTGCTTCTCTACCCAGGCCTCGCCTTGCATGCGGAGGTCGTGGTTGCTGCCGAGGTGTTCTACAAGAGCAGCCCTGTCTAGGACGTCGGAGAAGTCTCGTGTGTAGTCGACGAGTACAGGCCGTACCCCATGGACTGCAGTCTTCTTTCTAGTGCAAGGAGAGCTTTTTGCAGGTCGTCGGTGGGGATTTCAGAAACTGCAATCTTCTCGACAAAGTGTACAGCTATTAGCGCGTCGGGGTGCAAGTCCTCCCCGTTTTTTTTTTCGCTTTGCAGGCCGTGTCTTGCTCGATTTGGGCAATGGTGGTCCGGAAGGATCCACCACCAGCCTTCCGGCCGTGGATGGTGTGCACCAGTTTTGTGGCTACACAGCCGAGAAGTTCTCTTGCCGCGTTGTCGATGTAGGTGTAGATTTGTTTGTTGCCTCTGCCGTCCTCCCAAGTACTGCATTGTAGCGCGCCTCCAACCTCGACGCACTCTTCCCTATACATGTAGCTGTAGAAGAAGATGTCGTCGTCGAAAATATAGCGGTTGGAGGTGGGTGGGGCCAAGGTTCCCAGCCAGGTAGTCGACCTTTGAGATGTCCGGGAGCAGGTTGCTATCGTATGCGTTTTTGAGGAGGAGGTGGGGTGCAATGCTATTCTCGCTGCGAATGCCCATGCTTTGGAAGGTGGTAGATATATCCATGTCTATGTGTACGGGCAGCCAAGTCTTCAATGGGGTGCATTTTGGCATGTTTCTGTATGTGGTAGCCTTTTGGGTTGGCGGTTGGGTGGCTTTGATGGACGGGAGGGCTTGTCTGGTTGGCTGGACCCGGGTTTGCATTTGGCCGGGCCTTGGGCGGCGGTTGGGGCGGCTTTGGTTGACGAGAGGGCTTGCCTTGGGGAGGTGTATGTGGGCGTGGGGGAGGGCCCAGAGTCGAGAAAAAAAAGTAGCCATTATCCGAGTAGCTATGTCGGGTTGGTGCGCCCTTGTAAAGGACATGGTGAGATATCTGGAGGTAAAAAACGATGATCTTATTGAGCAAGTGGAGCGTCTAGAGGGCTTCGTTAGCAGACACCTTGGCCTATGGGCACACTCGATCGACAACAAACTAGCCCCTCGGCGACGTTTGGGGGTCTGGTCCGAGGCGCCCTAGGGTGAGCTAAAATCTTGTGTAAGCTGCCAAGGGGTGAGTATTATATATGGTGGGGTACTGCGCCAGTACGCCCAGTATATATACTACTGATGTTAATAGTTTGACATTTTACAAACAACCGCTCAAGTAGCTTTTATAACCGCCGATGCCGTTTTCATCGGCAAAAGATCACTTAATCTTACTGGATATGGTACGTTTTGGTTTACGTGTCTTTGAAACATTGACATGCAAACTCAGCAAAACAGTGCTATGGTCAGATAAGTTGTCCCTATCATGAGTGCATGTCTATCCTGAGACTAACGGCAATATATTTATCGTTTTACTGCTAACGGATTTCGCAGTGGCTGCCGCTGTGACGGCAGCATATGGCGGGCAGTTAATTGGTGTTTGAGCATATATATATATATATATATATATATATATATATATATATATATATATATATATATATATATATATATATATATATATATATATATATATATATATATATATATATATATATATATATATCTATATATATATATATATATATATATATATATATATATATATATATATATTACTCACTATTCTACTTCTACTTCCATATCCATATTGATTCCATAACTAGCAGAGAAATTTGAGGCTTTGATTGTCGAATGAAAACATCTTTGTGTGGATAGCAATCTGGCAACTATTGCCTGTCTGTGTCAGTTATTCGAAATACTTGGTGCAATTCCGGCGTTACGGTTATCGCTGTTTACAGTAATGCGGAGCTTCCTGCCTGCCATGATTCACGCCTTTTATGCTCTGTACAGCAGACTTAGAGAGAAAACGTTCGTTATTTTGTCTGAAAGCAAGAGGAGTTCAAGGAATTTAGGCATTTAAAGTATGCGTCTTTCTAACCATGAGGGACCTGGGCAATGTTTCTTCATTTGTAGTACCACGTATCCTACCCTTTAGATTGCGTTGTCGCTGTTAAGCCAATATTGCAAGCGGCATCGTGAACAAAGTAAGTTATGCTGCACTATTACCACATTCACGAAACATTATTGTAAGCATAATGACCGGGTATTGGTTGGAAAACTGTTAAAACAATCCGGGGTGGCCGGTAAGAAAACATGCGATCATGTGACCTGTAAAAACGGTACATACATCGGTGTATAGATTGATGCATGCGTTTTATTAATTACCTGTTCTTAATTACACTGATTGCATCCTAATTCAACAGCCATAACGTGCATCGTGTATGGACGACATGATTTTGTTTTGTGTAATGCAAGATGCGTACCACATATTAGTACATGTACACAAACCACATAGACACTCTCAAAACCGTACATAGAATGTGGTCAATGGATTGTGATGGGGATGCTAACACCTACAGGAGATATTTACCTCGTCATTATATATTCTGAAACCGTGATGATGCCGCAACCTCCAGACTGGCTTAAGGACCGCGACATACATTGCTAAATGAAATGAATAATGTGAAATGCATTTGCCTTAATGAAGAATGCAGCATAATGCCCACTAGTTCTTTCCACAGAGTCTCGATGATTTGTGACGAGTTTTCAAATAACGACATAACGATGTTATACGGAGAAATTGACTAAAACCGAAATAATTATTTGTATTATATTAAAACAAAGATGATGAATGAATAGTTAATCTGCCAACCCGATACAAGTAGCGACAGCATGTATATCCTATCTGGTGTGCAAACAATCCCAAAAAAATTTGACAATAGGCACAGGTATACGCGTATAGACACGCGTTCACAATCTTGATCCCACTTGATTCTATTGCTTTACATATAATAGGTGTTTGCAGCGAACAAATCATATTTCCATAGGAAGGGTTTATATATTGGAGCTTGGAATACAGGAACGGTTAAGTAAATATTTTTATCAGAGATTTATAACATTACCTATATAACTGTCTGTTCGAGTCATCGCAATGGCTTGGTTGTTGACATTGAATGTTTGGCTGATATGGAAACGAAGCCTTGTGCTTTTCTAAAACTGATTAAACTCTTGTAAGCTTGCGTTGGGGGTCACGTTTCATACGCAAGCTTCTGTTGTAAATTCCTTCACTGTATACACCATATTATGCTATTTCCAGATTGAATAATATAACAGTTCAAGCCAGCTAGGTTCACTCTCATCGTAAAATACGCAGAAGAGTCTTTCTTTTCAGAGCATGTTGTGTTCGTCATGCAGAAGCCATTTGATTGGTATGAAAGACGTTGTGTTTGTTTTTGTGATCAGAAAAAAGAAAATCGTATCACATCGCAAGTTCACCGTATCAAATATTGTGTTAGTGACCGTTGTTACCATTATTCTAGAATGATGCATTAATTCGCATCTCAAACATGGACTATGTCTGTGCCAGGCTATATCATCGTAATGCTGTAGCCGATCAGAGACAGAAATAACACAACTAACGGTCATCATTTAGTAATAGTCATCGATTTCAAACAATACCAAAGGCAACGAATGATATATATATATATATATATATATATATATATATATATATATATATATATATATATATATATATATATATATATATATATATATATATATATCATATATATATATTATATATATATATATATATATATTTATATATATATATATATATATATATATATATATATATATATATATTATATATATATATATCTATATGTCTATATATATATGTATATATTTAGACACGCACACTTATCGCACTAGAATGTAGTCAACGAATCATCCAATACTAATTCCCGTGGTTTTTTAAATCAATTACATCAGCTTAAACCGACTCTCGAGTACTTAATGGTCTAGCTACTACTTTGGTCCTCACATGGACCAATCCATACGGTTATAGGAGTATACATTTTCTCCAGAGCTACCCTACTTTCGGCTACATTTTTTTCCGCCAGCCAGCAAACAACCCTCTTGACAGCCTGCAGTACCCCCACGGCCAGCTCCCAGGTAGGTCGCGAAGAGGTATTCAGCTCGAGGAGGTAGTCGAAGGTATTTTGGTAGCCGAAGAACAAGCATTTAGTGATTGGTAGCCGAAGGGTATCCACAATGCTAGCTGAACCTAGAGCTACCACCGTTTTCATCCAGGACATGGGCCTCCGAGCCAGAAAAGCCGTTTCTGCCCACCTACTACTCGAGAACACCTACGACAACAATCTAGTCCCAGACATAGCCAAAGTTGACTACCTCGGGGCAAATTTGGGAAAAACCCACCCCCAGCCACTTTCGGGCCTCCATCCGTTTGTAGACAATCTCTATGTCTTTGGCTATCTACACTCCAGCGATATTGTTTCCTTACGGGGCAAGGTCCTCTGTACAACGAGAGAAAGCTGGGTCACCAAGAACATCGTCGCCAAGATCTCCCTAGCAACCCGAGAAATTATCGGCGAAGATATGCCATTTTTGAACACCGCTCAACAGCACACCGTTTCCCTCTCTGGTGCTGGGGTTGTCCGTAAGACCCTAGCTAGGATAGAGAAGGACACCCAGAACGAGTCCAAAGAAGCGTGGAAAAAGCTCAACCCGGTAAAAAACCAACAGCAGTATTCGTTGCCAAGGTGGCAGTCTCCGAGGTCCCAATGGAAACCCTCCAGGAACGCCTTCCAGCTTTTCAGTGCCAAATCCTGGTACACGGATACGTCATCTACTCGATCGATTACACCAGGGACTTCTCTGGCATGCTCGACAGGGAAACCCTAATCGCCCACCTCTGGATCCAAACTAGGATACACAATACGCAACAAGATCTACAACAAGGTCGTTTCCAATTTTGAGGCGGGAGAGGTCCGGGAGAAGATTGGGGGCCACCTAGCCGACTTTATCGACTGCCCCAACAAACACTTGGGCAAAACTTTCTACTACCCAGACGTCCAGGCTAGGGGCTGCTCTAGGATCAAAATATCGTTGAACGCCTGTACCGGAACAGCCCTCTCTACTGAAACCGCAAGCGAGCTCTCGATCTTGTTTCGCCCCGGGGGAAGCCACTCTTTGTGGTACTGCCCCCAGCCAACCAATGGAGCGCCCTCACAAAATGCCTGGACCACTGTCTAGTCCTCGTTGACCGAGAAATGGGGACTATCTTTGTAGCATGTTACGCCCACCGCACTAAAGGTAGAATCTCCGGGAATGATCTCTGCACTGTCCACCAAGAAACGTGAGGAACTCCTACGTCAGATCTACGAGGCCTGCGATGCAGAAAACTGGAGAGAACGGGCAGAGATATGGCTACAGCGACACACCGCTAGAATGGCCACCCTCCGGGAAGAGCTAAAGGAGGAGATCAAGACACTTGCCGCCAAAACCACCTACAGAGGCAAGGGCCAGACAATCTTCTTTCTACTGGTTGTAGACGACGATGGAGCGCTCTATGGCGACACCCTCCCAGTTGTGGGCTTCTTCCTGAGGAAAGAGTTGGAGGCCAGTTGACTAGCCAGGATTTCCGCCTAGTACACTACCTGCCTGGCCTTGGTGCAAAAGTGCAAGTGCCCCCCATTTCCCACGGGTATACAGCCGTCCCAATAACCACGACCACCAGTTCGCCTTCTTTTCTCTATCAAGGCCAACACCAAGAAGGCCTCTTTTTCCAGCTCCTCCAGAGTACTGCTTGTGGGTAGCGCGGGGCGAATAGCCTTCTGTAAGGTGGGATAGGGGTAGGAGCGAGGCTCTCCTCTCTTCCTTTCGTGTTCCATATATTGTACCCATTGCCGTCTGTTTATATGGGTACAACTGTAGTGGAGTCCGCCCCTGAGCAATCCTACTTGGTGGTTGGTATGGTAGATGGGTGGGTTGGGTAGGTTGGATGAGTGGGTTGGGTGGGAACGATATAGAGCTAGGGTTTTGCGAAGAGATACAATGCCATCCGCAGAACGTCTCTCTGAAGAAACAATAGTAGCCCTATGTGCAGACAAGGGAAAAATCTCCTTTTCTGCCGCGAAGAAGGAAGTATGGAATTGGGTCTAGTAGGCTATCTAGACTATGGGCACCCGAGGAAGACCAGAACCCAAGAGAGACTCCCACAGACAACGGTGGGGGTCCAAGAGAGAACGAAGGCGATGGGGTCCTACAGATTGCCCGCCTTCCTGGGAACCAGATGGGCACGCGGAGGGAGATCGCCCGCTTCCCGCCGCCCTTGACCCTAGGCACTCCTAGCGTGTACGATTTCTACCAAGGCATTTCCCATGTGGCTGAAGAACACCATGCGATTTGCAGCCAAGTAGATGCCTTGGTGGAGGCACAAAAACTCGAGGTGCTTGACGAGGAAATAGACGATTTGGTGGAGGCCAAAGAACTCGGGGACAAACTAGCCGACTTGGTGGGGACCGGAAGGTGTTGGGTGAGGAGGAGGCTGTTCCAGGCTGGTTGCTTGGGGGCCTTGCGTCTTTTACTGATTGGGTTGTTGGGAGATACTGGGGTGCAGTCCCCGATCCTCCAAAGCAAAGTTTCGTGCATCCTCGCGCCACCCCAGTAGTAGAAAAAGGGTCCAAGCCAACCCAACCGAACCCCCTATAGGCGATCTTTTCTATATGGAGTAGAACTGTTTGGGGGGGACTGCAGGCTGTCGAGAGGATTGGTCCATCTCACTGGCTTGCAGAAAAAAGGTAGCTGAAAGTCGGTATACTCCTATAATCCTTGTGCGCCCCACGTAGACCGGTATCGGCCACACCGACAGGAGGCTAGGCCCGGAGAGGGGACTCCCATATCTGGCGGAGGGTCAAAGCTTCCTCTACCCAACAACGTTCCATCTCCGACAGAGCCATGTAAAGGCCTGTTCCAAACTCATAATCAGCTTTTGAGGAAGCATTCAGGAGGACGCACTGATACAGTCGGATGTGTGAAGGAATGTCCACTGCGGAGTTGATGGCATCCTCAACATTGGCCTGAAATGCTTTTGAGCATCGGAGGACGTGCCAACACACAGTATCTCTGAGCTGGTCTGCACCTGAGCACCAAGAATTTCCCAGACGTAAGTCCTATGCTGTCGTTGATCCGTGTGATACCTGAGGCGGTGAACTCCGCTGATTTTTCCAGGACGAAAGTACTCCAGGCCGTGTTTGCTCCATCCTGGTCCTGCTGTATAAAATCAATATGTAGCTCGCCACCCTGGAAAACAAAGCAGGCGGTTGATTTCTCAGAGGTTTGTCTAACGTATTCGTACAGGTGGGTGTTTCCAAGCTATTGTAATATCTTTCGACCAACCTTTACTGCTGGCAAAAGGTGACCTTATTAACTTTTCTACAACCACTGGAAACACAGGGCAACTTGTTCTGTAGTATCACTCCTTATTGAACTTGACTTAGAGACTTATATGCCTATAACGGTAGCATGAAACAACAACCAATTGCGCCGCCTGATGAGAATCCAGGCCACATCTATTGGCTGAATGAGATCACTCTTAAGAAGCAATACCTTGAGAAAGAAAACGAGTATTATGGTGGTATGTATAAAATAATTAGGCATGCAGCAAACTCAGTGGATGCGGTAGACATTCCTTTAGTTGCTGTTGGTATGTGTCTTGGTGCAAGTGGTGGAGGTGTAATGTCTACAGTAATTGCCACAGTGATGGGTGCTACTGGGGCCGCTTGTGGGCTTCTTGTAATAGCTGGAAAATTCATCAGTTGGCGGCTGACCATTAAGGTGAAAAAACCTTGTTTTAGCTGAGCTCACAAAATATAGCCAAATGAAGGGTGAAATTTAGGCCAGATCTGTAAAGGCACGATAGACTGTTTCAATCAATGAAAAAGATGAGAGCGGACTGTGAATGACACGCCCTCAATACATAGACGTTGTGTGAAAAAGTGCAAAAGCCTCCTGGTATGACAACTGCTCTCCCCAGGATTTCCCTTGCGAACCAACCTCCACCAAAGATTGGGCTGTATGTTATCTGGCCAGCCCTACCCCACGTGACTCATTCCTATCCCCTCCACTATAGGGGGAGAGGGTGATATAACTAGGTATAAGTACTGGAAGTAGATGTAGATATATATGGTACAGAGGCTCTGGGTAACCTCTTCACGATACGCAAATACAGTGGCACTTGACAACTCGAGCCCTGTAGTGTCATACCAAGAGACAATCTTAGTATGATAACTTTATGGTATATAAGGACCAGAGTTTGAGGGTAGCAGAAATATGGGTGTTCACAAAATGCTCACTCTGTTCAGGGTGGTGTAAAAGAGTTGATGTTAGATACAGATTATATGAGAGACGAAAATATAGATCTGGAGTGCAAACTGAGTGATATGAAGGCTTAGTATGATAACCTTGTGGAACTGGTGAGAGATCTGGAGGTTAAGAACGATGATCTTATGGAGCGATTGGAGCATCTAGAGGACCTTGTTAGCAGGCTGACATCCAGTTACCGTTCTATTTAAACAGTGGAGAGTATAAGGTAGTGGAACAAGTGATTGAGTCGTTCTCATGGTGGGATCAGACAAAAGACAACTCAGTGGGAGAATAAAAGAAAGCACTACATTGGTGGCTGAAAGAACTAACAACGAGGGCGATCGCCTTACCGCCCTCTGCCTTGAGAAAAAATACAACACCAAGGTGCGTGGGAACAGCATTTACCTTCACCCCGGTGGGGAGAACATGGCCTACTCTCTGGATGGC
This sequence comes from Urechis unicinctus, assembly GCA_034190875.2. Taxonomy (NCBI): domain Eukaryota; kingdom Metazoa; phylum Annelida; class Polychaeta; order Xenopneusta; family Urechidae; genus Urechis; species Urechis unicinctus. Next base: position 27,995,285 of record CM067353.1, on the reverse strand, counting down.
TTTTGTGTACTCCGAATTCAGACTGCTATCGACCTTGTCTGCCCCCTGACGACTCACATGTCACAGGTGGTGAAGGAGGGGATGGGGTAGAGAAGGGGATTGCCCTGCTCCAAATAAAGTGCCCCTACACTTGGAGCCCTGGAACAATTATTCCAGCCCAGTACAAACCTCAGATTCTGCGTTGGCTTCACCACAACCCGCCAGCGACCTTTGTAGTGTTTGTTGACTGCGTTTTCCAGCTGTGCGCCTACAAGGACCTTGAAAAGGCTGAGGTGTACAGCTTGGAGTATCATAAGGACAAAAAGAAGTACAAAAGGGCTGTTGCTTGGGGGTACACAACCATTCCCGGCGCAGGTGATGGGGACTGCACCACAAACGGCAAGTTTAACAGCATCTCGACCGCAATCTGGTTCACCACAGCCTCTGGATGGGCAGGCCAAAAGATATTCCAAAGAGGACAGATGAGACTTTCTTCTGCTGGAAACTCTTCACGATGAGAGTAAAAACAATTCGTCCAGATCCAGCCTTTACCGAGAAAAACAATGACACCGTGACCCAGTTTATGGAAGACCTCACCAGATTGAAAAATGTTTCTTACCGCAGTGGCCTAAGAAGCTTCACGCTCAAAGACCTCTATGGGTAATCCCAGGCGACCCCACCGTCAACCCCAAATCAAAACCGAAACCAACCCTGAAACCGAAACCGAAACAAAGTCACCCATTCGCACTGAAACTGAAACTAAAACTAAATCCGCCCATTCGAACCGAACTGAAAATGAAACCGAAACTAAATTCACTGATTCGGACTGAAACCGAAACTGAAACCAAATTTGCCCGGGTGGCTGTTCCCCAAATGATTGATCTCCTGTAGCCCAGATACCGCGGCAGCAGTTCCCAACAGGACACCATACCGCGGTATAACTGGGTTACCGAATGGATTGGTCCATGTGAGGACAAAAGTGGTATCGGCGCCAGACCCGCTATTACCTATACTACCTGTCGTGTATTATACAGTTCCTATTTTATAGGTTCAGCCTGGTACACCATCCGGTCACTTGATACTTCTTGAACGTCGTATCGAATCAGCGGGGGCGAACATCATCATAATTGAATTATGTGATTCAGAAATCATAACATTTCAGCTTGTCACTTTTGGCACATGCTAACCTCGGAGAAGTTTTCATATTTATTTCGAAACAACTGTTGAACGATTTATTAACGCAGAGTAAGTCTTGTTTTCATAGTCGTTGGTCGCTGACGGCATTTTATAAATATTTACCTTTTTAGTTCTTTTGCACCATTCATCATGATACATTTACCAATTATTTGTGCCAACATTATATCACTATGGCCTCGATGAAATGTCATTGGAAAACATTCGCTTCAGGTTTTTTTTAATGCAGATAGTTAACCATAATACCACAGCCGGAATAAACATCATCCACCAATAAATGGATGAATTATTGCATGCGGTTTAGCAATCATGCTCATCACACGGATCACTTCATACGTCGTCCACGCAAAAGAGCAATGATGTAAATCGCCTAAATCTCGATTTAATACACGACTCTCGTGTATTATACATATACGTATCAAAACAAAAAACATACATTCTTTTTTAAAACTGATATCCATCCACCTGCAATACAGTGAATGCTTGTAAATGCATATCGGAAACCGCACATATTCTTCAAACATGCAAGTGCTGTATTGTAATGCAGAGCTAGAAGGCTGAGAATCGTCAGCAGAGCATGGACTGATGATATACCCGAACATATGTTGTAACAACGCCTAAGATTAACATGTATTTATCGAACCAAACAAGGAAATGCCAAAGGCCATCCTATCACCCTACTTTCATTCCCGGATATTCGACACCCTCAACCTAATATATTTTATCAATTACTATTTTGACGTTGCAGGGGTTTCATGGCAACGTTTTATCCATAGAACCGTAAAGCAAACGCGGATGCGAGCCACAACTTAGGCAACATTAAATTGTTTTGTCTCACAACTCGATCTTACTTTGCATTTTGCGCATATTTCATAAAAAAAGTCATAACTTGGTCGTTATTCATATTGTAATGCACATGCCGTGAGGACAACAGGAGATAAGTACTGTGCAAGTACGATGTTCTTGCATATCAGAACCTTCATGTCAAGACATGGTCCTCATGACTCATTTAATAGTGCCCAATTCTTCTGAGGCCAAAATATATTTACGCTTTTTGTTGCATTGCATTATAAACATCACTTTCGTTATGTCTTTTATTCGACTTAATATAAACAAAGTGACGATTTAAAAAAAAACACTATCCAATCTCAGTTGGTTTTTGTTATGTTATTAAGTTCAGTCGGTTTTCCTCTTTGGATTGATTTCATTTAAGATCTCCTGTAATAAGGAACAAATGCAATGATTAGTCTATGAGGTCCATATAAAGGTAATCACTATTGACTTCAAGTGGCTTACTAAGGAAAAACGCTGAATTGTCCTTAATCGTAATTTAGACAGCATCACAATACACTAGTATCTTTACACTGATACATTATATGGTTTTCGTGCTCTTATAACAAATGGTTGGCTAAGATTTGCTGATACCTGTCATTCATTTAAGTCATATCACTTACCACACAATGACGGAATGATGGGAATATATGGAGGATAATTCCTCAAACAATTGCCTCTTTATAAACATGCCCGGAAAGGTAATCAGATGTGACGTTGGTTCCAATGAATGTCCTATACCTACGGTTTGATGGAGCAGCTGTTTGTGTGAGGACGAATTATGGCCTGGTCCGAACGAATTACTTACTCGTGCGACCTGTCACGCCGTAGTATGGCGACATAATAGACGGATACACTACATCGATCATTCCGTTTCGTTCATTCACCATTCCTCCTCCCATCTTTCCGGACCAGCATCAGCTGATCGACAAGACTATGGATATTCATGATCAACATATAAGGGAAAATTCATCTCGCCGAAGTAAACGTTTAGTACACATATGGTAGTATGCATACTTGTGTTTCTCAACTACAAACTTGATCACATGCGGAAAAGGTGAGTATGATATCGACCCAAGGACAAAAGGCAACTTTCAATTTTTATGTTGCCTCAGATATCGGTCAATGCATTTTGAGATGACTTCTCGGATTTCAGCCTGCAATTATTAAGTGAAGCGTCTCGCTGCAACCATTTATGAGAGGAAAACCTTCAAGGAACTTTTTAACATTTGTTTTGAGACGATCTCTGCGAATGGATAATTCAGCTGTTAAATGACAATATCATCCACATTAGCTGATTTGTAAGAACATTTAGACGCATTTTTCACCAATCGCACTTGGTGGATGAAATACGAGCATAATTTTCCTAAATTGCATCCTAGCACACTTTATATGATATTTTTGAGGAGAATCCCACAAGAGTTCATTGTAACATCAGCATATTTAACATGTGCGTAATAATTTATGGGTTGTTTTATGAGATATATATGCGGAAAGCTATGGACTACACTCTTTGTGCACCTGTGTAAATACAACGCAGAGATATTTTCTTTGCACCAAAGGTCATATCAGCGTTTTTGTGGGATGTATTGTTTTACGCACCATAGAGGGAAGATTAGATACAATGTGCCAATCGGATTCGGTCGTATTCAACGCACTTTATTTCGGTGCGATTCGATTAAGCAAAGGTAGGATTAAAGTGTTTGTACTAGCGACTGCATAGCCTACTTGCGTGTGTGATCTATCTTTGGTATAAACTTAGTACTGTCCGGACATATGGCGAGTAACAATCTTTTGTGCGCAACATTTATTTTTACAACGCTCGTCGTATTCCGCCCTGCTGAAGGAGATGCAGCTTGGAATACATTGGCCACGTCACGCGAGTCGACCAGCAAGGCTAATAAAGATGCATGTCAAATAAAAATCAGAAGACAAGTCATTACTCATGATAATAATCACAAAACTGGTCTATTGACAGGGTGCATGGAGATCAGTATTATGCTTATAGTATGAAAAGGAGCATTATTGTTCGAGAGTACGAAAGCTTAGTGCCGTAAACACGACGCAGGCACGAGTACCCCCACGTGGCAACACCACTGTTTGTTTCTTTGAATCATATTCCGCAACATCCGATATATTATCTGTACGTCACAGGGAATCTTGTCCGCCATTTAACCTGAATGACTGGATATCTCCTATTATCATGGCAATAAATCCGCGAGTGATGCTGTTCTCCAGGAATAGATAAGGCTTGACGCAAAATCATAAGTCTAGGCAAGGTCGGGAGGGGGTGACATTTCTATTGTAAATAGGATGCTTCATAGAGTAAAATGTCTGGCACAGCACAAAGTGCACGGATATGCATTTTCAAAACCCTCGGTATGAAATGCTAAATTTGTAGATGCCGAGTAGACCAAAAAGCACGCTTTGGTCATTTGCTTCAAAATCATTGTAGAAACGGAATGTTATTTTGATATTTTTTGATGCTGCTTTTATACATTATAGGGCGATAATTGTGTCATAATAATTTTCAAAACAACTTGTAATGCATGAAATGCTTAAAATTGGGACAATCGCCGCTTGAATTATAGCGATGATCAAGCATTTCTGTCATTAATTCGTCTCGCACTCCATGAGCACAAGTACCTAACATCCATTACTGCTATGGTGTTAAGCTCATCTAGAAAATCAATTCTTCTCGACTTTGGATCGATCTAGGAGAAATGCTTTATGCACAGAAAGTATGCGATGATAATGTAAATGTGCTGGTACTAGGCCTCAATATTCGCGCGTATATAAAAGCCACAACCACGGAGGGCTTACGTTGGTTCGGAATTTGTTGCATTTCCCTGTTAGTGATAAATCAGGTGCATGCGATCAAGCCGGGTCATCAGTTTACACATAAACGTCCCTAAAATAAAAGATGTATAGTTGTATGTTTTATCGTGGGTGCTCAACCTTACTCGGATTAAACAAAATAATTCTCACGTAACGCTTCTTTATCAGGTCCGATCAGCTGCCGTCCACACTTACACTGGAAGAATCGTTTTGTACCCTATAAGCTGTTACACGGTAGTTCGTTTAAGTTGTTGAACCCCCATAGAAGCCACACGGCTTGCTGAGCAAAAGCAGCTTCATGCTAGTAATAAAAATGGACCGCTATGGGAGGGGATGTACATAAACGGCTCAAAAGCTCATTCGTTTACAATTTATGATGCTTACGATGATGATGATTATGATGAAGACGATGATGCTGGTGATGATATAATTTAAGGATGATAATGAGGCTGATAATGTATATATATATATATATATATATATATATATATATATATATATATATATATATATATATATATATATATAGATATATATAAATATGCATATATAGATATATTTATATATATATGAATATATTTATGAATAGTAATATATATCAAAAATATACATATAGATACATATATATATATGTGTATACATTTATATATATATAAATATATATATATATATATATATATGGATGGATATATATGTATATATATATATATATATACATATATATATGTATATATACATATACACATATATATACGCATATATATACACACATATATATATATATATATAAATATTTTATATATATATATATATTTAAATTTATATATATATTTATGTGTGTGTGTATTTATATAGCCTGAATGGTGAGAAATGCAATGGAAAAAAATTATAGTTGAGGCATTCTATTGAAGATGAGGTCCAGGGAAGGGAGATGGGTCAGTATTGGAAATGAACATACGTCATCGAGTAACCTGTCTAGAAGACCTCAGTGCACGGATATATGTTTGTTTGTATCCTCGGTATGATTTGCGATAGTTATGTCTGAATCAAGCGTGGTTGGTTCTTTTTATGTCAGATGGAGCAAACGCTAATTCATATCTTTTTTGATACTACAAAGTGTTCCCATTTTCGTTGTGGTTGTCTCCTCCCATCCTTTTTTTTATCAGTAACCATCGTGCCCTCGATAACATTCTCACTTCCAAAATAAATGATTAAATGTTTCTCACTCTATGCTATGCTGATACAGCAAGCTATAATGCATGATGTGAAAAGACTGTGTTACATAAAATCGTTGTAGATAATTGAGTAGACCCTTTGATGCACAGATTTCACCACATTTCCTTCTGTCTTTCATCGTTCGGGCATATTATCATGTTTGAATTAACAATTTTGAAGGGAGAAATCGCAGAAAGCAAAATAGTATCCAATTATTTATAATGAGAGCATTTCTCATTCTTACGCCGTTTGCAAATCACCTTCCCTTGCATCCATTTAGAGTAAAAACACAATAATCCCTAAAACCATGCGATAAAGCGCAACTTTAGAGTCATTAATTTGATACATAGGTCCAATTGCTACAAGTTATCGGCAAGTATTTAATGTAGTTTATCTTATCGTTTTCATATTAGTTCTGAGAATTGATGCAGTGAGTACATTATTTGACAAAGTCCACCGAAATAAGAACCTTCGGTAATTGTATTGCTGCACTTTACTGTGATGAATTCTACGAATGGAGGGTACGCCTTGAGCGCCCTGGGAGAGGATATTTTCCTGCCCGGTCGGTTCATTAAGTAACCAAATACCTATTGCCTTTGGACAGGTTTATGCTTTATTTATATTAGGCGTAGGAGGCAATATTGGCTTTCTTTCCGTACAAATACCCAAATGATGATAAACTCTCGGGGCATGGTGTTAAGCAACAAATTTGACAGTCCTTATATATTCACATTTTAGAGCTCTGTGGAGAGTTATTGAAATATATGTGATGTAATTAAGTAATGCTGTCTGAAACTTCCCCAAGAAGTAATGGGTTGGCAAGCAATTGGATAATATGTACAATAAGAATTTCTCTTAGCAGTATTGGCTCACTATATGATTGTGGATTGTAAAGCCAATGCAGAATACTAATGTTTATCTATATCTTTGTCAAAAATACCACAATGCAGTTGCAGGAGGGAGCGATTTATCCAACTATAACAGCTGCATACTTGTATGTCGGATTAAGTAAGCTGTCTCTTGCAGCAATGTTGCACTCGCAAATGTGCCTGAGCAGTAAATCGTAAATGACATGTTTTTTAGTGCATAAATTAAGACGCAAGATTATACCAACAATCGGAATGGCTTCAAATATTGTAAAGCCATACCCATAGATAAATACTTTCAAATACTTTATAATCACAGAAATGGGCACCATAACGACTGCTCTGTTTAAGTTGCTATAGTCACAACCTCATATATATGTGGTGGTTCTTTGCAAAAAGGTTCTCAATATTATCGGGAATGCACATCATACAAAAATGCACTTTCAGCACTTCCATAGGCCAAAGAAAGCATAACCATTTGGTAAAATTGAAACTTGGACTTGCACATTGAGCTAGATAGACGGGACCGCCATTAAATAATCCCTGGATTGCTTCAAAAAAAATTTTTATTAATCGCCGCGAGGTAAAACAAACTTTGCGCTAAACGCAGCAGGGTTCTAATTAAATGATTTCAGTTTGAACTTAAGTAAATTTTTATTTTCTAGGTCTGTTTTTGATATGTCAGGTAGCTGAAGTTTCAACTCTGAATTAGGGCATTCCGCACCAAAGTCGTCAGTAACGTTGTCTTTTTTTTTTACATTTCATAACATATGTGACAGACTAGACATCCACGTTACTCAAGACGCTAATGTCACGAAGCCGCTCCATAGGCAACTATTCGGTAAGCGTTGCTTTACATAGCCCCTGGATTCCACAGCAAACGTAAATTGTGACTACTTTTGGCGGAAGTATTCAAAGGCAATTCAATGAATATAGCAGCATAAATGATACGAGTTCAATGAATAAGCAGCATTGATACGAGTTTTGAATGTGGCTCAGGCGTATGTTTTATCATATTTATTTCCATACGAATGGAATTGAAAGGATTAATACGCAACTTTACTAACGGCTACGTGACACACATAAAAACTTTCAGGTTGGCACAAATCAAGCCTTTGCTTTAAATGCCATTAGTTATGAATGAATACTGCAGATGACTTTTAGTCTGCTATGAGTTGGTGAATTGCTTGTGTAAATGCTGAGCATTGGATGTAAGTGTTCATTATCGAAAACCCATGAAGCGGGTTAAACAACCTCTTAATTCGTCTAATAACCAAACGTTTACTTGTAACTCATAAAGGATAACGTATGACAGGGTTAGGCTCAATTTGAATGATCAAATAGCTGAATGATGCCGATTGATATAACATGTGGTAGGGCAAGTGTCTCAAAGACATGATGTGCAGTTGTTGGAGGATATTACACTAATTTATTGTTTTTGTTTTGATTCCTAACTTAGCAATGATAAAGATTAGTTTATCAATCATTATAAATATCCGCCAAATAACACATATCTGATTGCCTGTTTCTTTAACCAAATTGATAGGTATAATATCATCTATTTGCAGCCAAAGTCAGATACACCAGTCTTGTCGTTGGCTGCGAACTGCTTGATATCTCGCCTATTTCGCCTATTTGGCAGTTCTTCTCACCAGTGCCCAATCTTGGTAGGGCAGAGACATTATTTGTTTATTTACGCTCATGTTACTCGGAATTTTCTGAATGTCAGTTATTTAAATCTAAATACTGGATTTTATTGACTCCAAAACATGGGCAACTGGAATTTGGTTGCAGTGTACGGTATGAATCTGCTCCGGCCACAATGTTTTAGGTGTATTTTGTCGTTTTGAAATTATCTCGTCTCTGCCGATGGAGCAAATCGTTGAGTTTCATGTGATATATCTGGATGAGACCTTGATGTTGCGTCGTATCAAAGACAGCATCAGATTAACTAAGATGACGCTAACAACAACGATTTTGGTGAAACCGATTACGTCGGACTGCAATGCAGACGATAACACATGTTATTAATTTAACGCCTTATTGAATCCATACGAATAAACTGAAGCATTCAAAAGACAATGGCTTACTCATGTGTTCTCATATCGACCATCTGTCAATCTTTACTTTATTCTGTAACTAAGAACCTACAAATAAATACACTGCGGATGCCATGCGATGCATCAAAGCAATTGCGTATTGATTAGGGTAAGGATTTTCAAATCCATTCTGCCGTGAAATACATTCCTGTCCATATGTTATACATTTTAACATATAGCTTTAAGGTTAGCTGATGGTATGGCCTGCAATGATGCGATTTTAGCGATTTTACTGTATAGTGTCTTCCAAAGACCTGATTTTATTGTCAGCACACATGTGCTACAATACGTCTTTCTATTATGTAAAATAAGTCGTTGTTCCCCAACCGCTACAAGTAATTATGCTTTCTCAAATGTGTAACGGTCTTTCAAATGGACTAGCGTTTAATAAATTGATTCGTTCAAGATGGTAAAAACCGTGAAGTGTATGGCTGACTTGATGACCTTGATACATTCGGGCATCATGGCTGATTGCTCGCATAGATTGATGGTAATATGTGTACACATTTTTATGACAACACGGCAAGCGTCGGCCATGACTGTGCTGCAGTTAGTGCTGCCGCAGGCATTCTAATAAAAATGATAAATATTCCTCATTCGTTGTGTTAGGATTATATTACCTAATGTAAACAGCAATCTGACACCTATGTGCAGAAGACTGCTCTTGTCATGCTTACTAATGTCGTCATCGTGCGTTAGATGTAGTGAAATGATTGCGTTGATTTGACAATGGTGCCACATGGATAATGGTGCTCTTCTGACCGTACATTGGTCGTCATCTAGAGTCAAGCACCCAAAGAAGTTACCATTCTGTTATCAAGCTTTCAAATCGCTTCGCGGTAATTGGTAGAAGCTATAAATATCGTGTAGATAAGGTGTGAGACAAAATGCTGCAAACAATTATAAGCAGGCGATACTACGTTCTACGAATTCAAGGCAATACAGTTTGGACCCTTCTCGTGCGGACCCAGATAATATTGAAACTCTTAACTCTTAGGGTTCTGTTAACATTGTTTGAAAGTGGTTCAAGGTTGTCCCATGTACATTACTCACTGCGAGTAATTTGTATACACGTCGTGCGAGTACAATACAGAACACGTGTAATGTTACAACTATCGAAATATATTATGCAGAATTTATTACTAGCCAGAAACCCGTAAATTTTGCTTAGTACCATCAAAACGAAAGAAGTGCAATACAATGGCAGGTATAGATAAACAAACTCTTTGCTTAACCTGCTTGAGTGTGAATATCTTAATGTTCAAAACAGATGAAGGTGAACCTTTGCAATATGCGACTCTCACTGTGAGTATGTTGTACAATTTGCAGGCCCTTATCGCTTTGTGAACCATGAGAAAGCGTGGTGCTGTTAATTATCCTTTCATAATATGCTTTTACTGTTGCAATGTCACCATACGTACGCAACCAGCAAAATAAGACACGTCCCTAATAATGATTGACATCTGAGGCACTAGTGTACTAGCTGAAGCTATTCATAAATAAATTCCTTAAGTGTCCCGGTGCAGGAAGAAAGCATCACAGAAAGCAATCCAATCAACACTTCTCTTTGTACCAAAATAACAACCGACATTTTAACAATTATGTATGTTACAAGACTAATAACATTTCAGCATCATTAAGAACATATTTGCTTAACGCCTGAAGCAGTCAACCTGTATTGCACACGCGATTATATTTATGTAGGTAACCACTTTCTCATCTCCAATCAATTGATTATTCCGTTAGATGAGCCTTATTTTGCTGTAAACAATGCATTAATGTAGTGTCCACGGTAGCGATAATGTATAATATACCTAGAAAATGTAGAACGAACAACCATTGTCACTGTACCGATTGCGCTCCTGTTTTCGCTTACCTTCAATGTAGGTATTTATTTTTGAAGCACCAAAACGTCATACATAGATATTGATGTCAAACGACAGCCGCATGTACCGATTATTATTCAATGTGCTTAGACAAATTGAAGCTGCTAGGCAGTTATGTCACCGAACAATTTACTGCGAAAATATAACATTCTGGGTTTCGTACGTTGTGACTTGTTTTACGCATCGATCGAGCAGTATCAATATTCTCAAAGTGATCGAGAATGTATGTGTTAACCATAATATCAGCGCTGCTATAGAGAATTATCGTGGGCACACATCATCTAGGATTGGCATAGGTGCAAAATAACTAGAAAGGAATGATTCAAGATTAGTCAGCAAATCTTTGCCGATGACAGCCATTAGTTGATGCGTAGGCGCGCTAACTTATATAAACACTCTCCGAAGGTAAGTATATTTCCAAGGAAACAAGTCCGAATATGAAGTGATGTGTAATTACATTATCGAAATATGACGATTTTCGCCTGCGCTGATTCAATATGACGTTTTATACGTCATTCAATTACCATACATTGTTCACAGCTAACGCCAGTGTGGCGTTGTGCGGTGTACATGAGGTGTATTCGTTATGGTGAAGAATGTGACATTGAAAACATCGAAAACGCAGTATAATTGGCCTTTATATTTGGGTATTATGTGTGCTCAAATAGGAAAAAATGTGTTGGATAATGGAGGAAATTTGGCGATATTGATATGAGCATTTACAATGAAATGAAATGCGTCCACTGATGACTGCCTCGATTATGTGTTGGTAATAATTATTGAAATGCATTGAAGACGTATAGCTCCCGATGCCAAACGATTCGATTCAGTGTATGTGACTGTGTGGTCTTCAGCGTATTGCTATGGGCAATGCTGACAATAGTTACGCCTTTAATGGCATGACTCGTTGAAGCATACCACAAAATACCACAAGCGCGATAATTATGTGATCAGCCATGCGAGGGTTTAGACCAGAATTTACCCTCATTAACGGTCGTACAATTGTGACATCAACTGCGAATGAACGTCAAAGCTCTGTTTACCGTTAAAGGCCGTACTTTTCGTCATAGCAAGTGTCACGCAGGTCCGAGTCATATAAAGCATTCTCTTCTTGAGGTACCGCCGTGATATCAATGAATTAAGTGTAATTTGAAGCCCACATTGCGGTTGCGTTTGTGATTCATCATGGGTAACTATATCTACGATTTAAAACGCCTATAAATTGGTGCTGCGTAGTTATTCGTTAGATTTGTATTCTTATATATCACACTTACACATGACAGAGAATTATCACTATATCTATGCGTGCTTTTCAACATGGAACTACCAAACATATCCCATATTGGTAAGAAGTGCATATGCTGTGATGGTTTAATAACGACATGTTTCAAAGTGAGACGGGACACCGAAGATCGTATTTAAAGTAAACCCTGGCGTATGCAAATGATAAAATACGGCATACAAACTGACGAACCAAATTACAAGAATGTTATGGTAACCATAATGACGCAGTTCCATTATATTTGATCACACTTTTGCCCAGGAAACCGATAACTAAATGCTTAACAGTGTCGGCCACCACTTTTCCAATTGTTACCTTGGGAACGATCGCTCCTACTTGCAACTGCACCAAAGGACAAATTGCGCTCCTGTGGCTGGATAGATAGGTTAACATCGACCAATGAACGAATTATATAACGCTGTAGAATAGATGAATTCAAGCAATACCTTAGCATACACGATATATTGAGCTCTGATAGAATAGATAGATATATATAGCCATATACCTTAGCATATATATATATATAGCGATATAGAGATATATATAGTATATATATATATATATATATATATATATATATATATATATATATATATATATATATATATATATATATATATATATATATATATATATATATATATATATATATATATATATATATATATATATATATATATATATATATGTATACTTATATGTATATATATATATCTATATATATATCTATATATATACTATATATATAAATATATATATATATATATATATATACATATATATATATATATATATATCTCTATATATATATATATATATATATATATATCTCTATATATATATATCTCTAATATATATATCTCTATATATATATATATATATATATATATATATATCTATATATTCTATATATGCTTTGCTTAATTATGAGTAGTGGCGCGCTCTTTATTATCATGTCTGTGGACAAACACGAATATAGCTGAAAATTCAATGGATAATGCCGTCTAGGATGTTGAATATCTACTTTAATAGCGACTAACCACAGCGATATTTTCAGATCGCGCAAATTCTTATACATTAGCTAGTGGGTGATGATATCATCGATATTGGACATAAACCTAATCTGGCAAAATCTAACAAGTTGGCGTAACATTTTCTTTTGATGTACAGCCGACAAAAATAACGCGCTACCACTTTATCATGATTGCTTGTTTGGCGCCGCCGATTTTCCCTAGTGATTTAGTCGTTTGTCCCTATCATTCGGAAATCAGACATGATTGCATCAAACATTTTCTGATACAAGGTGGGATCAATAGCTCTAAATGTATCGGAGCGTTATGTGGTTTGTCATAGTGAATCATATCCAAATGTATCGAAATCTGCCTACCATGTTTCTCTTTATGGTATAGCAAAACGAAACCAGATTTCATTGTCAGAGTGAAACACATGATATTGATTCCCCGTACGATCATCTAAGCACGAGTTTAATACATGTATTCGCTACGGCTGATCTTGGCCAGCAGTCAGAAGCGGTAAAAAAGGGATAATATCTCCATTTATTGAAGTGACTTAAGTGTTATAGCGGATATTCATAAATAGATATGTAAGAAAATTTCTAGTAAGGGACGTAAATAAGGTTCTAGATATTATGTGTGAAAGACGTACCATGAACATTATTCAACAGCGGCGTTATCTTTGCAATAGTTCGGCCATGTCAATGAGGTCGCTTTCAACATCTCCAACGCATCCATAATGCAGCAATCCAGATATACATTGCTGGAGTGGTAGCTGTCCCATTCACATTCAAGCAAGTAAGGCCAATCTGGAGTGTATCAATGTTAGCAGATTACAATGACTAGGATGAGTCAAGTAGTGAAATAGAAACAGCCAAAACATTACGTAACATTAGGCGAATAAATGGATTAGGGATGATACAGCAAGCTGTGGCAACACTAAAAATGAATAGGCCAAGCATGATGGGGTTGTGGGTAGGCGAATGTTTAGGAGAGAAGAAGAATTAGTTGTTCGACAAACACCATGTGGCTTAGACGATAATGCTTATTGTAGAAAATACACAATTATATTCCCGCTGACCTGGAGAGGCCAGACAATAATGCCAGCCAGTTCGTAAATTGTTGTTAAAGACGAACTAAGATAGGTACAAAATGCAAAACTCGTAATCAAGTAGGAAGCTGATAACTGTTGAAACGTTTTATTGTGGTCAAGTTAGTCAGTTACTCGAGCATTAATTGCAAATGTGTAACCGTCCCACACTAAGATTGAGATCGCCTTTGCCCAATTGAATGCCTACTTCAATGACAAATTTCCGAACATCTATCCTATACCAATATGTTGCCGGTGTGATTGTGAGTTTATTGGGTTTTTCCTGGAGACAGTATATGAATAATGGCTTGAATATCAAGCGTTATAATATGGCTAGGTCGTCGGCGGTCATGATGGAAGTTGCGTTTTCCTAAAGAGTTAAAGATATACACATGTAGACGCAGATGCTCCTGTAACTTAGATAATTACGATCGCAATCAACGTACAGAGATGAAAAAAAACCCTGCAAATTATGCTCAAATGGTTCACTTTCCGGAAATTGTGACTAACGTTTAAATGTAGCATTGTAAAAGAATGATAACGCAACGAGCATTTTGGTTGACCATGGATATCAAAACTTTAGTGAAATGTATGGAAACAGCCACTACCCTTCACTAGTTTCCTTTCGTCTATACGTCAGGTAATTTATGAGCGCACAATATGTATAACTTCCCCAGAGACGGTGGATTTAACATTCGAGGAGTCATCTGAACTGCTGTTACATTGTGATAATAGTTTTATAGCCGTCTTGGGCAATTTATGCTCTGTCACGATAGCAATAGGAAAAGAAGTACATCGCATCTGCAATTATTGATGTGGAAGTAAAATGGCAGAACCAATCGACAATACAAGGGTTACGTTAATAGCCAAGTAAGCAATTTAGTATGCATTTAAATGAGCTTAACAAGCGCAGCTGAAAGTGGAATAACCATCATTAGTAGGTCTCCCTACATAGGAAGCGATAATAGTCCCTATCATTTTGCACATTGGCCCATAATGTAGTAGACTACTTATGTACAAATCTGTGACATATGGACATAAAAGTACCTTTAACAAACAGGAGTTGTTTGAGCTTACATTAGTTCCTTATTGCGAGAAACATATTCATTGATATTAATAACCCTGTTACCATCGGGTCTCTTCTGATTCTATCAACGGAATCAGCGTTGTGTCACTCGTAGCACGATTATTCATAGCCTTGCAAATAATATCTTCTGATTGCTCAACTGTACGTTGTGATGTATATCTCTGCTTTAATGTCGCTCGTAAATCAGAGAGAGTTTTATGGGCTACTATCGAGATGTATGGCAACGATGGTGATGTATGACGCTAAACAGAAGCAACCGAGTCATTTGGGTAGCCACACACACAGAGGTAATTTGCCCAGTGATGGATCGTGCTTCGTAGTGTTATAGCGACATTTGCGGACGTCTTACAAAGATTGGTTTGTAACTATACTTCATTATTTAGTTCTATGTACTGAACATAGACTACGTGTACACATCATCATTCTGAATAGAGCCGAGGGGATTTATACGAAATGTACAAATAATTGTTTTGCGCACTAATTATTTCACTCGTAAATAAATACCTTATGTGTTCACGCTAATGAATACTGACTGCTGGTGAGTGGTACATGCAAGCAGGCAAGTTAACTGAGAGCTCTTATTGTTGGGTACGTATAAAATGCTTTTAGAAGCCGACCTGGCGTTAATTCATCCTAGGCGGGATACCATGCTGTACCGCACTCGCTTCGTTTATCAGGTACGTGTCAGTCAGCCAATGTCACGAAGAATTGCTTCTCGGTCTATAATAGTTCAGCAAACCAATTTGCGATCATTATGTTGAAGTTAAGATGTACCGATGAGCTAAGTCACCAATGAGAGCATACAACTAACACATATGACCATCCGAGCGGAGCTACACATATTGCTTGTCACTGCTGCGAAATCTGGGCTGCTTAAGTAGTTCGCTCCGACCGACATCCTTTAACACTACGGCGTGCTTCAAAGAAGTACGAATATCCGTGCACTATATCGGTACAGCGGGTATAATCGATTACTCTTCTTATACCATCTTAACTATGAGATTTACTCGGTTATTTATGATGAGTTTACAGTTGAACGATGCGGGACCAATAGTATTAGATTAACTAGATTGAACATGAGTTAAATGTTGCTCGTAATTATATATTCAATTTCATCATATATGAACGTTCATTGATACATCGTGCGATCTTATTGGGTAGTACGCACGTTATCCAAAAAGAAAATGGGCGGTGTTCATGTTGTTAAATGAGGGGATTGGTCAAGAATGCAATCCGTTTACAGCGATATGATGACGAACACGAACTACGACATGAAGAAAGAGAATACCAAACCAAATGAGTTCCATTCCGATTTCACAATAAACAAAACCCGGATGTAATACATTTTACATAGATTGATTATTTCATGTATGCAGCGCATTTTCGTGGTATTGTGTATTTCGTGACATTATTGAGTTTCATTCGGCTCTGGATGGAAGACAAACATCGCTAAAGCCACAAACATGCTTTCTCTCTCACTGTCCCTCGCTCATGCTCTCTCTCTCTTTTCGGCTACAAACACAAAATAAACACACTTAAGATTACATCCAATAGTGGTGGCAGATTGCCGTCTTATCCCACATTACAAAAAAGTCATTAAGTAATAATAGACTGGGGCAAGTGCCAATATAAACAGTTATAATTAGGTTATATATCCATGCTATGTTTGTAATTTCACAATGAGCGCGGATTTCTACTGCTAATGTCGTAAGTTATAAAGAACGTTTAATCAAAAAGCTGATAGCTGCTCCAAGAGAGCTAACTCCGACTTGCCGTGTGGTGATCATTTCTATTGGTTAACGTATCCCTCACTGTGACGTGATGCCACTATGGAATCAACAAAAGCGCATGAGACTCGGGGTCCGATGTATTGCGGCTCATTGGTAATAGATGTTGACCTATGGCTGAATGAGGCCACCTTTCCGATCAATTGACTATAATATTCCATGTGGTGTTTTTGTTATATGCTTTGTGATACACGCAGGTGTCATATCCGCAAATGTTTTTGGGCTAAGGTAACTAGTGTTATAATAATATTGCACGGGAAGGAATTGAGTTGAATTGCAGTAGGACAGAAATCAAGGCGCTAAGTGTTAATAAGTCATTTTCGAGCCTCCAAGCCAGACAGCAAAAGCGAAGATTGATGTTTTTGTTTGAATAAGATTGCTAAAAACAAGGACGCTATGCAGCAGCTGGATGGTAATGATAGCTCGTGTGGACTCGTTCTAACCCCGGCGCCGAACGAAGTTTCCTAACTATAAAAACGCTTAGATTTTCGGGTTATTGCAAATACCTCACAGCTATTGGGTTATCTTTTTGACATGTATACCACAGTGAAGATAAATAACCGATATTTGGGTCTTGTGAGGCATACAACAGTACGATATGACATTTAAACCTCCAATGGATAGCCCCGATATTATTGCAATCGGGAAGGTTACATATTCAACAGCTGTGTGCAAGTCAATAAACGATCTACATTCTCTTGAATTAAAACATGGTTTAGTCGTACCGGTCAATGTTGATCCCGTCGGCTTATTTAGTAGCAATTTATGCATTAAGCAAGACGTCAAAATGTTACAACACAGTTTTTGGTTCGTCGTGTAGCATTTCATACTAATACGCACGTGCATCTTATATGTATCTATACGTACCATTGTGCTTATGTTGGTGCAAATGCCAAATGACAATTTGTCTGTTATAAAGTTGAGAAGGAATGGTCTAGGAAACGAGCAAGATTGTCAAATAGCACAGAAGCGCCTGTATATAGGGCATTTTACATTCAGGTCTCGTTTGAGAGATCCGGCCAATACAAAAGTGTACACAGGGCAGAGACTAAATGGGACTACAAACGAGAAAACTAGATGGCTAGATGGTTAGCTAGGTCAATCTTGAAAATCCACTTAGCCGAATTTTGGAAATACATTCAGGCTGATAGAATTTATATGTGCATTACATGTGGTGTGCACATTATCAAGAGTCCAACACACCAATGTTCGTTTGGCCCGTTCGTTGCTAGTACATTATCTGTATGATTGTTGACAGTTAAGAAACATTGTACATTACTTGTATTAGCTTCAGCGAAAATGATTTTGTTATAGTCGGTGCAGAGATGATGGCTTACTGGCTGTCGATTGGCAGCATGAACTTATGTATTTGTCAGATCAGCCATCGAAGGCACAAATGAGGTTCAAGATCATGAGTGATTCTCTGATAATTTCGCTTTGCGAACCAAATAAATGATGTGGTGATTGGTTAAGGACAATTGTCGCTCTAATGATGAGTACATAGTGGCCGTAGGTATAGTAGTCACGCTCAAAACTCTGCACATGCCTAGTAGCTGTAACAAATACTTTAACGTACTGCGTAGGCTGTTTCTTGAAATTGATGCATGAAGATGGAAGATGTAATCCCAAGAGCCACTTACAGTCTACAAAGATCAAATACGCTTGCCGTTTGTATCGGAATAAGTCATCTCCCGCAACTGCCACCTAGTATCATACCAACACCGTGTGAGTGAAGACAAAATAAAAAGGAAGTTGCAATTTTGTCCCTCTTATCAGGTAATGCGTAACACAATGACGGGACTTTTAGCACATACGTTTGTTATCGCTTACTTACATTTATATGTTTATTTTCGCCACTCAAGCTATAAACAAACACTCTTGTAGGCGAAAACCATCATACACTCTATGATATTTCATGCGTTTTCTCGGCATATGGTCTAATGCTTATTATTATTGTCATCATTGGGCTTGTTTTATACGGTGAATTTATTGGATATCAAAATGCAGAGACTTTTGTGCGCATATCCGAGATTCGCCCATTTACGCCTGACAACAATTACTCTTTACATTATAAGCCAGTCTCGTTTAAAATTTAAGAAAGCCTCCGTTAACTTCACAATACTTCGTGGCTTTGTATTTGACGATGCATCATCCCAAGACATATATATGCTCATCTTCGTTCCCACGCAATAATCGACGAGGGTCACCACTCATAATCGACCCGTTACCCACTTCGATTATTAATAGCCCAATAACAGCTACGATGTCCGTCGATGAAAATTACAGAAAATGATTTGACAAGTTTAACTGACCATGTATGCATGAATATCAAACATTAGCATCGTTACAATTGAACTTCCCTTTCAGGCTAGAACTCTTAATTTGCCAAACACCAAATGAAACGATGGAGACGGCTACTATCAGCAGGTGAAATTTGCGATCGCTCAAGATCAGCAAAAAGGGTACCTATCTAAGTTTGTCATTTATTAAATACCACCAAACAGGTGGTGGAAAACAATTCATCGCATCGAATTGTCGATTGTAGCACATTACCACCCAGCGGACTAATTCATTTATAAATGCATGACACTTGATCCTACAATGTGTGTTCAAAGTTCACACTGTCTGAAACAGTCTGGGTCTGTTGTGCTTCTATTTATTGCCTATCCCCCTTAGCCCGGCATTTCAAACTTCCTGTTTGCAATTACCTTTCTCTTACCTGTTGAAATCCAAATTTAACTCAGTATAGAAAACTCAAGTAGACATAGCCCTATTGAAATTAAGACAGGTACTATGCAGTAAAATGACTCATACATTCGTCATACTAACATTAAATAGTTTTATCTTCATGCTTCGTTTTATAATTAAATGGAAAATGTTGTAACCAACACGCTTGCGGTATTTTACCATCATTTTATCATGAACGTGATAATAGAGCGTTATTGTGATATGGTAACATTTAAGGGCCGAGCCGTGGAGTTTATTTGCGAACACACTCACCCATTGTCGATAGTGCATGCCCGGAATACAGTTTGTTACTGTCGAATGAATGAATAGATCAACACATGAGGAGACCGGAAGGGGTCCTCAATAACTCATGAAACGCATATGTTTGTTATCGCTTACTTACGTTTATATGTTTATTTTCGCCACTCAGTAAAGCAAGCCGAAAGGTCCGAGTGATGATTTTCAGATGCATTAGATATGCTAATTGACCTCCCCAGAATTGTGTACCGTCCGACCATGACTGCTACCACAGAAACAAAATCAATAACTGTTGGCTACAGTTTGCAGCTTCGGAGCAATACTGATTGCTTATACGACTTGTCGAAGGCCACTAGGATAATATACCTTTTCAGACTCGTGCTTCTTATTATTGCGAATAACGCCTTTGTTATATCAGCGTATTGCTTATGGCTCTTACTTTAATATCGGATTGATTGCCGTACCAAAGACGCAGACGCAGATAGATATATGTTTGTGACTGAACAATCCGATATATGTCTATTCATGACGTTCAATTGTAATCCTAACCAACTTAGTTAATAAAATGGGTTAGCACATATGTTTGCGGGTCCTGCATGATATTATTGATGTGGTCAGTTTATGGTGCTGTCATGTCTTGTTAGCATTCAAATGGACGAACATCATACTCTAAGAAACTAGTTCGGATACTTATCGGCCGGTTAGATTTTTAACTGACATTAGTGATGTAGCATTATAAAATCCGTATGACCGTGGATAATGTTGTGCATTCTTAATGCTGTGCATTTGTGCTTCGAAGTATTATCAATGTAGGTTAATTTATTTGACAAGTAAACCGATAGCAATGAACGCATCATCCCCGTGATCATTACAAAACTTTGTCAATTAACGACCGCAACCCGATATGAATCACGAAGCACAAACACGGAATGCCGCTTTAAATGCATATCAGGCGTATGTAAGTGTATCAGGAGATTCTCTTACTGACAAGTGTTGCTAGATCTTTATGCCACTAGCTAGATATTCCAATCCGTCAGATAAGGCTGCATTCTTAAATTATACATAAAAATGATACGATCATGTAGAGATGAAAAATTCACATCATCGTAGGTCATTCCGATCCAGCAATTCATACAATGCGACCTAGCCGATCGCAGCGTTAAATGTGTGGCTTACAAGATGCTTACTCCGATCTTTCCTTGTTCCAATTGCTTAGAAAAGGTACTCATGGCCCCTTTTAAGATCCACTGCTATTTTGGTCACATTGAAGTAGTTATATAATTCTTGTGGATGCTGCGGGAAAACCGTACTTACGCATCTTAAATAATAAGTGGAATGCATTCGATTTTTTTAAACTTTTTCCCATAGTTTAAAGTTGCTTGCAGTTGCGCCCTCGGGACCCATCATCATTACTTGCATTAATCCCAATTCGATAGATTTCGGGAACGCAAATTGCGTACGAATCAAATGTCTCTATCTGTTAGGCTCTTCGGTGACATCTGATAACCAAAGATCCGACCTAGGTCTCGGAACGGTGATCTCTTTGAATTTCACTTAGCATCCGTTGTATCCAAACAAAACAATTCGACTCCATAAGCAGTCGTAACACTGATTCCTGGTACGCTTTAGAAAATGACGATCCATTCTCAAAAACAAAGCGTTATTGCTGACGAGTAGATGTTTTTTTTATCCATATTAAGATGTTAAGAAACATCTCTGTATTTATGTATCGTCGCATATGTGCACAAACGTTTAATGCTTACACTAATAACCACACCTACTGAATGATATCGGGAAAAAAGCAGATCACCGGATTTTTCGAAAAATAATAATAGGACGCTGCCGATATATATATATATATATATATAGATATATATATATATAGATATATATATATCTATATATATATATATATATATATATATATATATATATATAATATATATATATATACATATATATATATATATATATATATATATATATATATCTATATATATATATATATATATATATATATATATATATATATATCTATCTCTATATATATATATATATATATATATATATATATATATATGAATATACATATACATAGAACATATGACGCATCTTCAGTCTTTCTTTACAAATGCTGCGAGGCGTGTTGATTTATCTTTGAGTGAAAGATATCATAAGTGCTTGTAAACGCAGATTACATTTCAATGATAATATTAAGATAAATGTAACGTGGGAAATCTAGCATTCGCCAAAAATCTGCATGGGTCCGTTTGGCTCATGTAACCCACAATGACACTTCGCTTCTAACGGGTTTAGTTGGGCTAATTCTGCGCACGAGACATATGGTGGTCATACGTCAGGATATGTCGTGTCTGTCACACATATTGTTTTGTCATTTATATTTATATATATACAGAGGTCTTGACCGTACTTTTATCCGGTATGAAGGGTAGAGGCGGCATGAGAGGTATCAAAAGCAAAATCTTTACTTAGTACTTTTAACGATTATCTGAGACTATGCAATTAGGATGATTGATTGCTAAGTAAAATATTATAAATTTTAGATTTAATCATTTTCTTATTTATTGAGCCATAAATGTTGTAATTGGGTGTTGCTTTAGCTAGTATGGTTGCTGTATGTTGCTTCAATAAGGCCACAAAGTGCAATAGCAGACAAAGGGTTTTATAGAGTACTAATGTTTTCCACAGCTTTCTCCTAACTACCTTTACTCAGACCAAAGTCTCTTCTAAGGCGTTGGATGATGATGGCGGCACACATGTCGGGGGTCGTGGGTGCTTTCCTCGGATCATTTCCATGTATCCATCGGTGACTTTTAGCACACTTGTCATGGTCATTTGTGTTGTTACTGTGATGTTAATTGCATTCGACTAACCGGGCTTTATCAATTAGCCGTCTAAATGTGAGTTGTAGCACTATCGTCGGTATATCTGGTTCCTTGGCACACACACATGTCGATCATCCGCATTCTATGCGCAAAAAAATGTCGTACGTTAGATATACTATACAAATGATATAATGATCTAATACAGTAAACAGGCCATGTCATTCATTCAACTGCGCCCATAAAGCAACGGCATTCCATCCCTGCGTATGACGCATTATTGTCTTATTTTGGCAGCAACCTAAATCTTCTGAATAACGCAGCAGTCGATTTGTTTCTCACTGTGATGTTATTAGACCGCATTGTATATCCATTCTGCGTTAATAACGCAGCAGTCGATTTTTTTAGATCTCACTGTGATGTTCCTTAATGACAATATCGCATTGTGACCAACGCAATGTCGATCTCATTCTGATAATACAATTTATAGGTTTCATAATGCGCGAATTTTTTTGAGTCAGACTTAAAGCGCATGACTCTGATGATTAGAGTTTTAAAATTATGATGATGTTGTAACAACGATGGTTTGGCATACTCAGGTTAAAACAAATTGACGCCCGCAATATATACCATATTCTGCTAGAGCATAAATGCCGACGACGAAATTATTATCCATTGTCTGCCACTTAATTCACGTATAAACTATATGCATTTAACATTGGCAATTTGCGTTCACATGATGGCATTATGAGGGCCGATTAATTCGAATGATGCTGTTTTGTTGTGTAATTACTGAATTAAATGACTCCAAAGTTGCGTTTCGTCGATACATGATCTTTAGTGATAATAATGTCTTCATTTTGAACGGATGCGAGGAATTGTAACTCTTAAAAGGTCAGGAATAGGAAATGCTCTCACATTGAATAATTGGATATTATTTCACTTTTCGTAATTTCTCCTTACAAAGTTAGTTTGTTGTTTATCACTCAAACGTGCCCTAATGACTTCAGACACAGGGTAGCATAACGAAATATACATAACAAAGTTAATTTTGCACCTGCTTCCTCACTTATTAGATACAGCCACGTTTTTCAGGTCAGGCTATTAAGGACCCAAGCCTTTGTTACCAGCTGGTTTGCATTTCTAAAGGCATATGCATGTCAGTTTAATTTTAGTATATCATGCACTCATGCACCTCTATCCATATACCACTTTGATTCGCTACTAACTTAATAATCTGCATATTGGCTGACCATTGATTGAAATTGTCGTGCTTTTGTTAGTTAATGATAAATCAATTCAATATGTATCAGTGTTTTTGATGAGGATGTTTGATAAGGAGGTGTTGAATTTCTTTATTCTCAAAGAAATGGCTATTCAAATACATGATGCCATTCAGTAACAAAGACCAAACCATTCACTTCCAAAACTCTCTGAAACATTTTCAGGGCAGTATAATTAGTTCTATTCTACATTGTCTTCTTCGTCTAATTCTTGTGCTTTAAATACATGACGCTGCATGTTGACAAGCATTCCTACTACACGAATATTGTATCGCTACTAGAATTGTTTGACTTGCATGCGCCGAACGAGCGAATATCGTTGCCTAGGGGTGACATAAGTAGCCCATCTTAAAGGAAAGGGTTAGGGAATTATGACAGAGAGGCGATCGTTCATCGCCTCCACCTAGCACATTAACCATCGTATGACCGTCATATGACCGTCGTGTGGAGTGGTATAACCGTTGCAACAACCTTTTGTTGGTGTCATACTTTAACATACCTGGCAGCGGTCAAAACTTAGGTCAGTTTCCCAATCAATGAGTAAACCAAACGAAGGTATGTCGAATTCTGCTTCAAATTGACCGATAGGAAACTCAGAAACCGAAATGTTTCTGTCGCAGTTTGATACCTTTTCCTCGTACCAAATAATCATGCCAGTATAAAGGCGGTCGGCAGCTAATTAGAACTGATAAAGAAGCGTTAAATGAGAAATTATTTTGTATAATCCGAGAGAGATGGACACCCACAATAAAATGTGCAAGTTTACTTACTAATAAGGGAAGTTGATATGCATACTGATATCCCGGTTTGATTGCGTGTACCTGATTGTCCTTATTGTAAGCAGTACAATCCAAGTTGTTTTTGTAATTGATATGATACCATTATTGCCCTATAATGTATGATATGAGCATCAAAATGTATTTAGATAACACTCAGTTTCTACAATGATACTGATTTTCCTTGTTACTTTAGAATGTTGCAACATAGGTGCACAATTATAACGGTTAACACTCTCCAGGTCTTAACCATCAATAGAAAGCTTGCTACTTGTGTGCATATGTTTTCATCTCATTATTGAATAGAATATAGATCCATTATAGGATAATATGGCATAACTCACTCATGTCTACAATATTACTTACGGTATTTTAATCGACTCTCATGCGTCAGTTACCGTCGAATCCAGGCTTACTCTCTCAACGTTCATAAGCCTTATCTGTGTGCCGCTATATATGTCGTGCAAATCACTCCGTCAACTGTCGAACACAATATTCTGCAACAAAGTAAATTTAGAACGCCAATTACTGGCTGTGTTTGGATTTTAATCAGCTATTTTTGTTGACTAGTTAATAACAGGGAAATTTAAAAGTATCACCTTGAGCACTATGCGAACGTTACTGTAATTGTTCTCTCTGTTATATTATCACCCATTAACAAACTGCTAAACAAATATCAACAGCGTTTGATCAGTCAATAATTTCGCTGATGTTGAAGTACCGATTCATTTAACTATGCCAAAAAATTAGGGTATATCATATAAAGCCAGACTAATTATTGATACCACTGACATTGCTCTCAGAAAGCGATATAGATTCAGGTTTTAATCGTAAGCAAACTATCACATGCTCAGCTATTTCATCACAATTCGCACAGAAGCAGCCACAATTCGACTGCCAACGTCACACAGATATATATGAAAGGGTGCAAAGACGTGCAATTAAGCAAGTAGCTAGGTTACTAACAAATAACACGTGAATATTCTTACACCCGGAACAGAAACCATGGCCATGATAGAACTAAGAAGAAATATATCGTTGTTAACCGATGTTATTATATACCATCCCACTGAACTCAAATATAATCCAACTTGACTTGCATTTCATAGACAACGGGTTTTAAAAATGTTTTAACACTACTTAAATAGTAACCAATTGCCGGTGCGCAATGAATCTTATATGAGTGTGTGCGTGTGTGTGTGTATTGTGTGGCTGTGTGCGTGCGTGTGTGTGTGAGTGTGTGTGTGCGGTTGAGTGTGTGCGTGTGGCTGTGTGTGTAATAGCATCTAGTTTTAAATCATTGTATGTTGTAAATCATCTGTACAACCATTGCCCCGTTCACGCATATGGGATCGTGTAAATACATCTATAGAACAGAACTGCATGTTGTAAATTGCTTGTTAGGGCACATTGTCTTGGATTAAATCGGACGTTGCCCTCATGAAAACGAATCTCAATCAGTTGCGAGGCATCGATGATGCCCACCAGCACTATTTGAAATCATTGTCGAAATCATTATAGAATAGTTGAATCCACAATGACGGCATGATTAATGGATTTTCCGTTCGACTTCTCATTCCAGTTTGAAGCATCACTCATCATTATAACTATAAGCTTATCATAGACAATGTAACCAACTGTAGAGTTGTGCCAGATATTAATGCAGCCCATCAAGTCCGTACATATTTAGGTCCATTCCTGTATTACAGTACTGGGCAGTGTGGCGGATTGTAATGCGCTAGTTTTATGATGCCATTACCGATGAAGCACATATGTCGATTTTCACCTTATCGTTGGCACAAATTGGTTGGCTAAACTATTCATTAAATGAAAGGCAATATGTCATGACCTTTGTTTGACTGACATTTATCTGATGGGCAAAACGAAAGAGTTTGATGCAGTTATTTAACCGGACTTAGTTGCCTTGTCAATTCATTGGTTTATATGTAAAGGATCTAAGGCTTCGATAGGCACTGTATACATAGCCAAGCCTCCGATTAACCAATTACGAGTAAATCAGCAATTACTTTGTGCCAATATTAGGATATTGCACACATAGCTATGTCTCAGAATAACCAATATACAGTAAATCAACCCATACTTCGTGTCAAAATTGGGATAAATAATGATTAAACATTGAACGCTTAAGCACAAATATCACGTTTAGGACATCAGGATACATTATCGTCTTAAGAATATATATTGTCGAGAAATTCAATAAAAATGCATCCTTATTAACCCAGTTGGACGTATCCCATGACGAGGACAATTAAGGCAATGCATACCTGGCTGCACCTCTTTCAGCAGGCCGGAATACGACAGCGTTACAAAACAAGGATGCGCACAAAGAGTGTTACTCGCCATATGTCCGGTCAGTATCAAATTTGAACCAAGGTATATTACACTTGCATGCAGGAAAATGAGGTCGCCAACACAAACACTTTAACGCTACTGTTGCTCAATCGAATTGCACCTGCCCACTCAGATTGGCACAATGTATCTTTTCTTTGCCTCGTTTGGTGCGTAAAACAATCTATACCAAAGAAACGCTGATATGACCTTTGGTGGCGTAGAAATTATCTCTGCGTTTCATTTACACAGGTGCACAATGAATGTAGCTCATAGCTACATCAGATGCTGCAATTTGCCTAATATACAATACCTAAGGCTAAACTCAGGGTTTAAATGCAGTTATTATCTTCATTTGCTTGACTGGACCCATACATAGTAGAACGTTTATCTTGCGGCCCACGATGGGAAAATTTCACAAGCCCATACCAGTGCTGTTGAATTTGTCAAGAGACCGAGAAACGCAATGGAGCTATTTATTCCGCTATCCTATAAGCCAGTTTGTGGAATAATATATGGCACTTACACTTTTCCATTAAGGTAAGGATTACATACAAAATTGTGCATTACATTACGGCGAATAACCTGAACGCGTTTATATGTTGCCACATGTTCCTTAACATAAAGCTGTGACGCCAGCTGCACTATAGACCAATGATGGGGGACAAGGCGGAATGGTACTGGAATCTGATATTGTAACCGTATATTTGTCTACTGTATTGTCCTATCTTAATGTGTGAAATATTGTGTGACGAGAAGCGCTGCATTCAAATACATTGATGATGAGGTCCGTAACTGATGCGATACAATGATTTATTTAGCTTGCAAACCTTACCTAAAAAGCAAAGTGATCTTACTCTTGACAGCTACTTCTTTTGGATCATAGAATTTCTTAATTAATAGTCGCCTTGTGGTTCTGGAGCTGACGACTCATTACACAGGATACCTTTTGGGTATTAAACAGGATGGTTAGCAGATCAAATGCTACAGGAGTCACTTATCATAAGCTATGACCTACTTTCATTGTCCACTGTTGCATTCAGACGCTAAATATAATATTAGCTGTTGACGATTTGACACTGTTGCAATATGCTGCGATTATACCAGCCTACACAATAGATTGAAAATATTCGTCCATTTGCTTACCTCTGGAAGAAGAGAATCCATTTATTACATTACTTTAACATTGCGCTGTGATTCCTATTGGTCCGTTTCTTCCACTCTAAACACTCTCAATGCCAAGTAAATCGATCTCGACGTCTGGTTTATTTCGCCCCTATTATTTGCTTTCTATGGCAGGATTTACATCCACATTAGACTCAAAGCGGTCCAGCCGTATACAGCTCAATATTAGCTCAATATACGGATTCACTCAAAACATGGTACACATTTGTCAAATTTCATTGTGTTGGTTTCCTTTCTCAGAGCGATTTGCAACAGCTAAGATGACATTTATGGAGCGAATCCATTCACAATACCGCACCTAAGCACAGACGATTCCAATCTTAGATGTAACGACAATCTACTGCGTCGATACGTCATGTTGCTGGCGCAAGAGCACACAAATGGATTGCAAGTAAGAACCTTTCAATGAGACATATTTTGCTATGCAATGTTAAAATAAGATTTTCGTCGAAATCATTCGAATAGGAAAGTCGATTTTTGTTAAAGTGGCGGAAAGGAGAAAGTCATTGAAGAATCATTATTATATCAGCCTATTTACTGCACACGATTCTGAATCCTCAGTTGTTAAGACTGATTTTCCCCTAGCTTAATAGCACTTATTTTCTGTAAATTCCTAATAGCTATCTCTATAAGCATGCGGTAATTGATCATCACTCTCAGCGCTACATTTAGATCATTATAACAACAAATGATAATACGTAGTTATATGACACATACCGAAGTATATTATTTCATAAGTGATATTAATCAGATTTGTAAATGCACCTTTCATGGACTTTTTCCTTTGACAATTCGTTTATGATAAGTCATACTGAACGACGTGTACAAGTCTTCAGTTTATGTCTCCAGTAATTCTAATCATATCAATCGTAGTCAAAATTATTTCATCTGTCATAAAGTATAATTGCGGTAAAGTCTAACAGTAAGCTGTTGTTCCTTCTTTGCCTGAGCCACTTAAATGCCCAAGTGCTTAGCTTCATTTTTTAGTGCCACCATGCATCTGCATCAAATTACGATTATGCATTACTATATATATATATATATATATATATATATATATATATATATATATATATATATATATATATAGATATATAGATATCATATATATATATATATATATATATATATATATATAGACATATATATATCCATATATATATATATGTATGTGTATATATAAATATATATATATATATATATATATATAATATATATATATATATATATATATATATATATATATATCATATACATATATATATATACATATATATGCATATATAAATAAATATATATATATATATATGGCATTTATATATTTATATATATATATATATATATATATATATTATATATATATATATATATATATATATATATATATATATATATATATATATATATATATATATATATATATATATATATATATATATATATTTTGCACGAACGCGACCATTAGTAGACAAACCGCCAACCTTTCGTAGACTTGGGTCTACGTAAGGGTATATCATTATTTCCGCATAAAGTCAACGTACATTTTAGTCCAAAATAATCGAACTTATTTTGGTTTGACCATTGGAATGTGATAGACTAGTCTTAGTAGCGCACACAGATAATTTTTCACACGCTATTTCTTTGGATTTCGAATATAATAGCGACTAACATTCGTTAACATTACCTGCAAACCTCAATATCGTCTATACAACCATATATACTTTGATCCGAATTGGCGAAATAATGTTTAATCATGTGTGTTGGATATGTTTATTTGAACAATTTAAATATTTGAATTATTGTTAAATTTCATTACCGAAAACTGCAAGATTGAATTAGATCGCCAAATGCTAGCAATGGTTCCTAATGAACACATCTACAACAAATATTGTGTTTCTAATCCTTGATGACTGAAAATGATTAAAATATTTCGGTATTCCGCAAATATTCGAAAATATATATGGGCACGAAGGGTTTGATTTATTCCTATAAATAAGTGTCTTGACCTTTCGTTGACGACCTCTCGAGGACAAAAAGCATATACAAGGAATAAAAAGTGAAAAAAAGATTTTTATTCCCATTAAACTATTTCATTGTATCAATGAAAATATGCCGAATAAATAATTGATAATTAATGATAGCTAAAATGTGCAATAAAAATTTGTCCACGAATGGTTGGAGTCTACGACGGTTGTAATCGTCACTATATATATATATATATATATATATATATATATATCTATATATATATATATATATATATATATAATATATATATATATATATATATATATATATATATATATCTATCTATATATATATATATATATATATATATATATATATATATATATATATATATATATATATATATATATATATATTAGCACGTACGCGACCTTTAGTGGAAAACCCGCCAACCTTTAGTAGACATGGGTCCGCGAAAGGATATATACCGCTATGTCCACATAAAGATGCTTATAAATAAGCATCTTGACCATTCGTGGACATCTTTCAGAGGGCCAAAAGTATTTATTAGGTGTAAAAAGCGTAAAAAATATTTTTATTGGCATCAAACATTTTCATTACTTCAATCAATATATGCCGCATTAATGATTATTAAAAAAATGACAGCAAAAAAACACTTAAAAAATTTGTCCACGAATGGTTGGAGTTAACGAATGGCTATAATCGTCACTATATACATAATATATATAATATATATATATATATATATATATATATATATATATATATATATATATATATATATATATGTATATATATATGTATACAAATAGATGTAAATATATATATATTTATATATATATATATCGGCTAAATATATATATGCATATAAAAAATATATATATATATATATATGTATATATATATATTTATCTATATATATATCTATATATATATATCTCTAAACTCTATATATTATCCATATAGAAGGATATCTTTATATACGCTAGACGCGTGGACGTATTACGTAGTTAATACACTGTGCAGGCCCATCGCGTACCTTAAAATGATTATTTTGCAGCACTACTATGCTTTTCCTCTAAAGTTCAGACAGGCAGTCATGTAGCTGTGAAGCTAGAGAAGTTGGTCAACAACCATCTACTCTGCCAGGATGTTTGCAAACTGTCCGGCGACTTGCAAACATCATCGGTTTAAGCCTTCGATAGATTGGTCAACCACTTCGCCACCAATATGCTGGTCTTCTTCTATGAGCGTATGGTTGCCAGGCAATTACAATTATTTTGATAATAATTTGTTGCTTTTTACAGGGCTCCTTCATGGAGGTGTTTGTATATTTTGATTTAAATTACCGTGTCATTAAATTTATTTACATGTGCTGATATCCCAAATTTATGTAGTCACGTATAAATGGTTCATTGTATCACAGATCGAGACTAGCTGCCCTCCATTTAGAATGAAATTAGGGAAAGAGAACAGGCGACAACAGAAGCTGGGGATTCAGTCATTCAGGGTTATATTGTCACTAAAGCAACAAAGACAACATTGGGTGAATATTTTTACTGATATATAAATTGTTAACAACAGTTATTTCAATTACCATTAAATATAAGGTTATAAGCGACAGTCTGGTGTGCAAGCTGTGACTTGATTCCTGCTATGTTTCAGAGTATGTTTAGTGCCTGCTGGCTGAGTTCTTGCTTGTTTGCTATGAGCCAGAGTAAGTTCCATATGTATCAAGGCAAGTCTAAGGTGAGCGGAGGGTAGAGGAATCCTTGGTAGTCTTGTGCTTGGAAGTTATCTCGTAACATCGCCGGCTGGTAAAGGAAATCTTATCTATTGTTCCAGATGTTACCAGTACCAGCGAACAAACTATCTGTATGCAGTGTACCTGTAACGCCTGTAAAATAACCATGTGACATTGTTGATTTATCCATGCTCAAACATTTTTGTCATACCAGTTACAATAAGTATAATGCAATTGTAGATAATGACTGGTAGCCGTCGTACAGAATTATGTGTAAATAATAGAAAAACCCGTCACCTATGTACATCATTACCTGACATGTGCGCGCTTTGTTTCAAACAGATTGGTCTAAAATCAAGATTCTGGGTTAAGCAACCAGTTGAAATGGGGCTGTTCTCTAGCAGAATCGCCCCTTAGCGCATAGATTCTTGCACTTCTGCCACACAAACACCTGTAACAGGATGTAGTGATGGGAATAATAATGTATGTAATAAAGGATGACATATTGCGTGGCAAATATGTTTTAGCCTCTGCATTCATAGAAACTCTGATGTAACACTGACCATGATGATAATATAGTACTATAATCTTTACTTCCTTAAGTCTAGTTATACATTTGTATATGGGCTAACTGAAAATCCTTTAAGAAAACAGCTGTCGTACTTGCTCTCCTATATATGTTCTAGCTCAGAACCAATCCACATCAACTTTTAAAAATTTTGTAATCAGCCTCTGATAAGTCCTGCTTTATATCAAAGTGCATCTCTATATATTATCGGCAGCCAGTCCGTAATTAGTAGTTGTTTGTCTGCAATTCCTGCGTAGGAGCATTTACACTTACATGGTACAACTTTGTAAACACGAACCCTTGCATCCATTTTTCATCAGACATGTCTTCTGTGTGATATGGAAGCATTATTTGCTGCAAAGCTTTGTTGTATACTGTAAGGAAAAGAGGTCACATATTTTGTTGGTGAAATTTATGGATTAACTTCGCTACATGCCAACACATATACGATGAACTGGTGCAAAAGTACGATCAGACATAGCTTACAAAGCATTGTTCTGTAGCCGCCCTATGTCCTGGGCAGAATGACCTTGGTGAGACCCAGGCACAGCTGTGACATCGCCGGTTTTTTTTTTCTCTTCATCGGGTACGTCTGAATCGCTCATTTCTGGTTCTAATTTGTAAGGCTGAATTTGCTCTGCCGAAGCAATGATGGTCTGCAAATGATCGTTGCCATCCAATGTCCTCTTCGTCGCTCTCCTGAGGTGATGAAATAGCAAAATTACCAGCAGCCCTTTTGCGCTAATCGTAACGCAGATCGCGCCTCGAAACAAAAACATTGCCGGAGCTGACGTCACGCGGATGCGATTAATTACTCATGAGCTCGTCGTCCCGATACGTCGGACTCATCTTTAAAGTCGAATTTCGATACGAAAGCGCGCTCTTTGACAATTGACGCATAGACAGAATAGTTACTTATGGGTTATATTGCCGTAATCTGGCGAAAACAATGACAAGGTTTTTCGTGTGATAGGCACTTTAAATGCAGTCTGTAGTTCAGATAAACCACACTGGAATAACCAATGCCAAACGCTGTCGATATAGTGATGAGCAGAGAGCACCTGCCCCTCGAGCGACATCAACAGTTATGGACCGGAGAATAATGATATCAATATATGACAATGAGAGCCAATTCAGATATCGAACTAGGTAATCAGCCCACACAATAACAGATGTAGTTAATCTGCAATATTGGCCGCTTCCATTGGCGCGATTTAGGCCTAGCTGACACTTATATTAATCAACCATGTGTTATGGCTTCGTCATGTTTGCCAAATGCGGTGCTAACTAATTCAACGATTGCATGCTTATCTAATTGATAAGTGTTAGCGAATCACAGAAGTCCCTTGTAACGATATTGGAGGTACTGATGGAAGGTGTCATCATCGCCATCCGAGCAGCTGACTGCCATGTCTGCATTGCTCACCAGAAACAAACCATCAGCAATACTGCCGCTCGTTTCGGTCGGAAAGACGATGGATACAATCAAATCTCGCTGCATAATAAAAAGCAACCTGCATTATTGATACAAGTTACCAACAATAATACATCCAACGTCAATTGTCTACTTACCCAACCCCATCTGCACCCCTTCCCTCAATTGGAAACTCCGGTCCCACTTCCCACGAGTTCCCTGTAGCTATAATCCCCATGCTGTCACCCTTGTAATGTATCTTGGATAATAGCATGTTATATGGCTCATATAATAAGTCGCGCATGCAGCTATGCACATAAATGTTGTGTGACATCTTTTTAATAAACCAACAAGCTTCAAATTCAGCGGTTATCATCGCGATAGAACACGTATTGTAAATAGGTCGTCAAACCAACATGTTTGGCTTCAGCAGAAAACCATGCATACGTCACATACACGAAGTGATATCAAAATAATTGATTCCTTGTATATCTTCGTATATGAGATTTCGAACAAAAATACCATACAGAAGTATTTTGTAACGAACAGAGGTAAGTTCCATATAAGCGACACGAGCAGTGTGGAGTTTCCAATGGTAACCACCGGGCTGGTCATTTGTAAATACATACATACATACCTATATATATACATACATATACATACATATATTCATGCATACATATAATCATACATACATACATGCGAACATGCTTACATATATACATGCATACATACATACATACATACATACATACATACATACATACATACACATACATACATACATACATACATACATACATACATACATACATACATACATACATACATACATACATACATACATACATACATACATACATACATACATACATACATACATACATACATACATACATACATACATACATACATACATACATACATACATACATACATACATACATACATACATACATACATACATACATACATACATACATACATACATACAAACATAAATCCTCATTCATTTTACATGGCAACCGACGCTATCTACGCATTATGCATAACAATTATTTTATTCGCGCTAATGATCTGCATAATTTGAATAATATTTACCATAGCCTTCTTGATCAAATGATTTCACCTTTAAATGGTACCTCTTCACGAACTATCAAGTAATTGTAGTATTTATGCATTAAAGTAGATATATGTGAATTACTACCGTACGAATCGGTGGCGCTACTGAGTCAGAACAACATGTGCTCTTATTGCATACAATTTTCACGTCAAAGTGTCGACCAACATGTCCCCTAAGTAATGCTTCATTCATTTACCCCTAGACAAAATATTGTAGTAATATAAAGTGCAAAGCAAATGCTGAAATAAAGCACATAATATATTTTCAATGTTATGGAAAGGCAGTTCCATTTCAAAGTGCACACAGATTCGTTCAAGCCACAAACGAGTGGTGTTTACAGCAATCGCGCGGCAACAGTTAGTCTTAGTAGCAGGGGTTACCTACCATAACCAAAATAATATGCAAGAATGCTTATCGTTGTATATTAATTCTTGAATCTGATGTAATGTACAATTAAACATTTTGCAACATGTAACAATATGCTATTGTTCTGGAATCGCTAGTTAAACGTGCAATCCATAAGCAATCCATTTCATTCACTCAATAGTATATTGTTTTATATATAAACATAAATATACATGAGGGTCATTGCGCAAGATGAGCATGTCGATAGTCTGAACATTTGGGCTGCGTCACTCGACTGAGAGTGAATTCATATGCAACTGCTATTCACATCCTTGAAGAACGTCACACTAAGAACGAAAGGTTAAGACAGACATCAATTTACATCCAACTCATTGACACCCTCAATAAGAATATAATAAATCATTGTTTTTCAACCAATTATGGAGCAATGAGAACATAAACTGATCGTTTATCAGGTAAATGACAATTTCCGCTAGAGCCCACTCGGAACGATTTTACGCATGATGACAGATCCTTCAAGTACCAAGGCTAGGCACAATAACCAATATTGGACAATCGGCACGTGGTGAAAATAACTATATATATATATATATTTATATATATAAATATATATATATATATATATATATATATATATATATATTATAGATATATGTATATATATATATATATATATATATATATATATATATATATATATATATATATATATATATATATATATATATGTACATTCATGATTATATTATCAAGAATCTACTGTAACTTATGTTTCCACACAGCCTTCGAGCACAGCCATTGAGTCTAGTGAATACAATCTGTGCTAGAAGATGTTTACGACACTGATCAATTGCTCATATACCAAGCCGCGAATATATTCTTGTGAACTGACGATCGTGAATCTTTACATGAAATTGTTCGATGGGTTTTATGTATGTGACTCAATTCATTGCAAAGGTTTTTAACTTAATACATCAAACAGTCTTCAAGCAGGAAATCCATAGCGATTATCCCGTGAAATAGTCCGGTAGAGGAGCTGCATATCATGCAAATCCGTCGAATCTCCACGCTGATTTGTTTACAAAATGAATACTCATTAAATATACATCAACGCAGCATTATCGTTGGTAAAAAATACGTCTAGTATTGCACAATAATACGTATGATGTAGTCATGCTATATCAGCTGAACAATTTAGCCACAATGCAGTAGCTTTCGCATTACAAGTCGTAGATGATATAAAACGAACGAGGGGACTCTACAGTCATGGTTTGTCTATGAGTAATGATTTATTATGGAGCAAATTTGTGCCGTAGAGTAAAGGGATTAGAGGCGGATCCTCGGTAACATAGTTGGCTTATTTTATTATCTGCTAAACATATCGTAAGGAAAATCTCGAGCAGGAAAATCTAGGGATTTTGTGTCATTTAGGGGTAGGGTAATTCAAAACGACGTGTTTCTTTTGCAGTAGCTCTTTTCTCTAGTTTTGACTTTTTTTGACACAAGCCTGTTGCCCGAACCAAGCCCAATACATATTAATCAAATGTATTTGCATTGTCTCTAGCAAAATCGGCAAATTAGTACGCATCATTAAAATGTTCAAAATTTGAAACATACAAAACTGATTTGAAAATGTCATGGAGAGTATTAAAGGAACTTATGGGTATCAAACAATCTAATGCTAACAATAAAATATTTTGCATTGATGGGGAACGATAATCAAGAATAAAATTGTTATTGCTAATGAATTTAATAAATGTTTTATCAATTTAGGGCCATCACTCGCTTCTAATATAGAGGACATGAACCCCAAAACACATATGTGTTACATGACAAAACCAAACAAAACTAGTCTCTTTCTTGAACCAACATGTGGAAATGAAGTTTTAAGTATATTAGCTAATTTGACGAAAAATAGCCAAGGATGGGATGGCTTGAAAACATTTGCGTTAAAAGAAATAAGTACTATAATAGCACCTCCCCTTGAACACATCATTATTTTATCATTTGAACATGGAATTGTACCAATGGAGCTAAAGATTGCATGGGTAGTTCCCTTATACAAAAGTGGGGATGAAAAGATCATCAAGAATTATCGACCAATTTCTGTATTGCCAACAATTTCTTAAGTATTTGAAAAATTAGTATTTATCAGGCTAACTAAATTCTTGGATAAGTGTAAAATAATAACAAATTGCCAATACGGATTTCGATCTGGATATTCCGCCAGCATGGCTATTACAATATTGCATGACATTATTACAAAAGCCATTGAAAACAAAGATTATTTTTCAGGAATATTTCTAGATTTATCAAAGGCATTTGACACAGTTAACCATAAAATATTGCTATCAAAATTACAGTATGGGATGAGAGGCAAAGTGTATGACTGGTTAGGAAGTTATCTTCAAGGGCGAGAGCAATTTGTAGAGTACAATGGTACCATATCAAACAATGAGGAGATCATATGTGGTGTACCACAAGGTTCAATCCTTGGCCCATAAATTATTTCTATTACATATTAATGATCTTCCAACTGTTTCACACACTTTAAAAACTATCATGTTCGCTGACGACACAAAAATGTTCATTAACCATTAAAACATAGCAGACCTAGAGACGATCGCAAACCATGAAATGACAAAAATATCAGAATGGTTAAGAATTAATAAATTATCATTGAACATACAAAAAAAGCATGCAATGTTATTTTGAACAAAGGCTAATAATCAGACCAGTTTAAGCCTATCCACCAATAGCATCATCGTAAAATTTGTTGAACAAACCATGTTTTAGGGATTATAATCGACAAAAAATTACAGTGGAAGCATCATGTTCATCACATAAGAACAAAAAATGCCAAGGGAATTGGCATCATTAATAAAACTAAATATAAAATAGATAAACAAACTCTGATAACTATGTATTATACATGTATTTATCCTTATTTAATATATTGTAATATAATATGGGGAAATGCTGCAAAAATATATCTGAATAAATTGCTTATCTTACAAAAACGCATCATACGAATAATAAGTCATTCAGGGTATAGAGATCATACAGAAACATTATTCAACGAACTGAACATTTTGAACATATATCAGCTCCACCTGTATTGTGTAGCAATATTCATGTATAAATATGATTGTGGATTCTTATCAGAAGTATTTAATGACATGATTACAAAATATAGTGGTCATGGATATTTAACACGAAAAAGGCTAATCTAATTACCCCCTAGGTGTAGAACCAATGTTCGTCAGGGAAGCATTCACTATGTTGGTGCCTGTTTATTCAACTCTATTCCAGACTATTCTACTGTTTGTCACATTGAAATAACCGGAATGCCATCGTTTAAGAATATTATACGAAATTTAATTAATGAGGGAAAGTTAAAGTCCATATAGCGCAAATGATATTTACTTCCTATATGCACCTTTGTTAGATCAATTCATTGCTGTATGAAGATGATGGAGCGCACAAACTTCAGTTTCTGCTCCCATTGTCCAAGTGCACATATATATATGTGATTACATACATATGCTAAGTGTTCCATAATCTATATTGCAATTATGCATCAACTTATATTGTTACTATTCAAAGTATGTAACCTGTGCATGTAGTGTTGCATATATGTGTATGTGGCCAATAAATATCTATCTATCTATCTATCTATCTATCTATCTATCTATCTATCTATCTATCTATCTATCTATCTATCTATCTATATCTATCTATCTATCTATCTATCTATCTATCTATCTATCTATCTATCTATCTATCTATCTATCTATCTATCTATCTATCTATCTATCTATCTATCTATCTATCTATCTATCTATCTATCTATCTATCTATCTATCTATCTATCTATCTATCTATCTATCTATCTATCTATCTATCTATCTATCTATCTATCTATCTATCTATCTATCTATCTATCTATCTATCTATCTATCTATCTATCTATCTATCTATCTATCTATCTATCTATCTATCTATCTAAATGTGATAAAGACGTATATGATCGCATTCTTTGATGGTAAATGTAGTATTTTGCTCCCTAAACATGGCGACTGCCATCATTACATGCTCTATTGGAGAGTGCCTTGGTATACAAGATTAAAAGATGCTAATATAGCAGGCGCTTTTATGAACTTCACGCCAGTGGGCCCTATAAAAAGCCTTATTCAATGTCTCTGCGGCATAAAACGTTCATTTGTATTTGATGAGGTATAAACACATTGGTGTGTTATGGCCACTTAAGTGCATAAATAAGGCAACCGAGAGGATATGCGGCAAGAGTGAGCGTTTCGCGGGAGGAGTGCACTCAATGCGTCTTTGAATGTATGGCAACAAGGCTTATAGCAAATAAGTCTGTGGCTGATTGTTCGTTCAAGTACAATAGCTACCTTCCCTGTTTGCAGCAATGGGTCGTGCAAGAGCAAAACAATATTAGGTATTGCTATTTGCCTTATGTGAAATACCTAGGGCACCCAACGTTCTTTAAATATGTTATGAACACACGCAACAGTGTGGGAAGTCGTTTGGGTATGACAGCAACACACAAACATGCAATCTGTATATGATATCCTACG
Source organism: Urechis unicinctus (assembly GCA_034190875.2). Classification (NCBI taxonomy): domain Eukaryota; kingdom Metazoa; phylum Annelida; class Polychaeta; order Xenopneusta; family Urechidae; genus Urechis; species Urechis unicinctus. The sequence continues at coordinate 27,954,892 of CM067353.1, read as the reverse complement.
CTTCGATGAGACACGAAATGACTTGACATTTGAATTTGAGGAGAAAGAATTTTGTTTGTTTATGTATGGTATGGAGTCTATTCGCAAATCCTTGCCGTATATCTTCATGCGTTGTGTGGGAATTATATGTGTGCTGAGACAATGTTAAATGGACGAAATAGATCATTCGATAACAGTGTGCAGGCATATTAATGTGCTTTGAATGAGGTTCCGGTAATTACTCTCTCCATATAGAATGACACGCACGCCTTAAACATGCTGTTTTCGAACTATAAACAAATGCACTGAGGACATTATCTTGCATTTTCATTAAATTGACCGTAAAATATTTGCAACACCCGAAAGTGTTGCTTAGGCCACATAAGATCTGCATGTGCTTACGGACCCCCTACGGCCCACAGGAAACCTGTAAAAAATCATTTCCGTACAAAGTTGTGGCCCTATGCTTTGATGGCGGCACGAGACTGGCCCGCAGGAAGCCAGTGAGCAGTCATCCCACGTACGAAATGTCCAATACCTGAATTATACGGGCCCGTGGAGAGCCGGTAATAACCTTGCAGGCGACTCAAAGTGTTAGCAAGGGGCCTGCAAGACTATCCACGGACCTTCTACGGGATTTCCGAAGTAAATGTGTGCATTAATTGATATGCATAGACATTAAATTCATCGATTCATACACGCAAGAACTTCTCCATAAATCCATATTGGATATATAAAAAGGTTTCAACTTCTATCGAGAAAAATGTTGCTTCCAAGTCTTTTGGGAATCTGCAAGAGCTCTTCGGTAAGTTTGACAGATTCAAATCGTTCTGCTCCGTTTGCGCGTTGATAATGTCGCTAGTTTTATCTTCGCATCAGCAAAATACCCTGGGCTGTAATGCCGGCGATCTTGGGCTGAGTGACAAACCGTCAACATTAAAGAAGTAAAAAAGTAGCTCATAAAAAAGGAAAATAGATTAATCATTGAATAATCAGCTGCTGGTGAGTCATATTCAACATTCCTCTAGTATTATTACACAGCCTTGGCAAACTACACAAAAAGATAACTCACTTCATATTCTGCTCATTGCCGCGGGGACTGGCTCTATGTTTATTTAACATGTGTCCTAATATTTACAACTATCACTTTATCTCTGCCGATTGAATCATATACTTGCATTATGCGTGGTTATTATGTCATTGGTTGAATCGTGCATTAATCTTTACCAACGGAGCTTAGATCACATCCGGTGCTCAAGCGGTCGCGGACATACTGCCTGACACCGCATCAGATATAGTCTTGAACGTTCATAGTAGTCCTCATGAACGATAGCAATCAATCAACTTGACATGTATCCATATAAGCAAGGCTATGTGGATTCTTAGTGATCATGTTGTTAAATAAGCTCGTATAATTTCATGCGTGCGCATGATCGGCTGCTGAATCATTCTTGATGATGATCCATGCCTTTCTCACAACAAATACGAATTGACGCGGTATATCTTTGCCGGTCCTAGCAATGACGCATAAAACGACATCGCCCTTTCACATAGACTTAAGTGTACATAGCTATTGTGGTGTTATATAAATATATATACATATATATATATATATATATATATATATATATATATATATATATATATATATATATATATATATATATATATATGTATATACATATAAATACATATATATGTGTATATATATATTTATATCTCTATATGTATCTCGATATCTATCGAGAAATGAATAATTACATTTATTTTGAACATATATATAAATGCAATTATATATACTTATATATATATATATATGTATACATATTTATATATATTTATATATATATGTGTGCATATATTTTATATATATATATATATATATATATATATATATATATATATATATATACATAAATTATTTCTGTATATGTGTCTCGATATCTATCTAAAAGTGAATAATTATATTTTATATTTGAACATATTTACTATATATATATATGCATATTTATATATACTTATTTATATATACATATATATATATATATATATTATATATATATAGATATATATATATATATATATATATATATATATATATATATATATATATATATATATATAGATATATATATATATATATATATATATATCTCTCTATATATATATATATATATCTCTCTATATATATCTCTATATATATATATCTATATATATATATATATATATATATATATAACTCTTGTTCCCGGTTAGGGCGACCGCTTCATTAAGCCGCATTAGGGCGACTGGTGATATATCTCTTGATTACCTATTTTTTTCAAAAACAATCCACAATTGCAGTATTGGACGTCATATAACCCCTATTGTCGAATATTACAAGTTTATGTGAAATATTGGGAGATATACGACTCTTGGTCGGTCGCCCTAAAACCAACATCGCAAATATCCGCGCATACGACGACCGCTGGTTGATGTTGCATATCTACAAGCTTAGGACGACCGCTGTGTTCTGTAGTAAAACCTCCGCATAAGGACGACCGATCTTTCAAGCTATCTCCACATAGTCATAGTTCTGGTAAGTTGGATCATAAAATTACGATTTAAATGGTTTCATCGTGTTGATGTAATGGAATCTACCAGTCCTATCAGCAAACAATGATTTCATGACCCTTTTACTGAAATAATGATACACAACCTCCATGTATAATATCGTGTAACGGGCAGTCTAGATGTTGAGCATGGAGGGGCGGGGTGGGTTGAGGGGTTGGTATGGGCCGTTCAATATAGGGTACAGTGGATGGCTTTGTTATGCGATGCTGGTCCTCATATTGTTCGATTAAACTGAAACATCTACCTTGCCCCATGCTCCGCTGGGTGCGGGATTTCTTTACCGTTAGTTTTAACCAGACCAAGCTCCCGCTGAGATGGACAACACGGCGAGTCACTAATGCGCCACCGGTGTTGGCGGGAAAAAGGTGTACAAATACTAGGTGTCTGCCATGTAATAACCACGGCCTCAGTAGATCAGCTGGTAGGGCGGTGTCCTCTGAAATCCGGCGTCACGGGTTCGAATGTCGAAAGAGAATTAATTTTTTACCGGGGGGGCGGGGGGTTGCGAAAGTTGAAACGATATCATTACAGTAAAATGTAAACAAAAAACACGTGTAGCCGGCGACAGATTAACTGACAGCTTCCAGAGTTTATTGTTGATAACGAACATCATGTAGCGATACCCGTATCCGTGACCATGAGGGCCGCGATCAACAAGTTAATTCACATTCTCAGCGACGCACCGTCGACTTCCAAGCAACCTTGAAGGAGCATGTGTTCCGCGAGACCCACTCCGCTCAATCCCCATTTCACCAGGAGCGACGCGTACCTATATAAGGGGAAGCGCAATACAATGTTGTACTCATGGAACGGTTACAACAGCGTCTCATTGTCCACGAGGACGACCGCCATATCAGGGGGCGATTACTCACGACAATACGAAGAGATCGTCACGGACGTTGGCGCTCTATTTCCTGATGGGCTGGGACAACTTGATATTAGCGGTAGACCACAAGCCGCTGTTAAAACTCTTGACAACATACACATCTCCCGCCTCAGAAACATCAAGAAGAAGACCATGCGTTATCGCTTCCGCATCATACATATGCCGGGCATGAAGAATAAGGCGGTTGATGCTATGTCACGTAGGCCGGTCGGCATCACGCTACTATCATTCGAGAAGCCGGAGACGATTCGCGCCTTTCACCAATGCCGCAAGAACATTACATCGACAGAAAGAGCGATCCAAAGCAAGGACAGGGTGGTCATACCACCCTCACTCCTTTGCCTTGTTGAATACTAATTTGGTAACTGTTATTTCACGATGACTCAGGATAAATTTGATACGATAATCAGAGTGTGAAACATCTCATATCATCAAAACAGTATTGAATGAAATCTGTCATCCCATCAAGCAGGGAAGTTTTCTTGGGCTGAAACAAAAGAAAAGGGTCTGTTTTTCTGGCAAATGTTTGTAAAGTTAGGCACATAGATATTCGATTTTCTATTCTTGAATCAAGCAGTCTTGGTGGGTGGGGATTTGGGGGATTGACTGAGGAGCCCATTCATATCCATCTTCAGGCGTTGAACATTCACTTTCAGACCTCTGACTCTCAGAGTGAGGGCATGGTTTTTTCCACACAGAGTATCAGTATTTCTTTGTTCCTCACTAATCTGAAACTGTAGGAGTACACATATGGAGATTAAAGTAGACCTACAACTAAGCCTTTTACACTTATCAGCTGTGATATCAATGATCAATAATCCATCACTTGGCAATTTGCTGCGAACATACCTTTGACTGTTCATGGTGCCGTAGATGTGTTTTTGTCTTGACCTTGACCTTGGTTGCAAGTCATATCCTAGTTTATGATGTGTTCGCTTGATTGTTGGAGTTTCCGGAGGAGTCGGGATGACAAACAATGTCGGGACGGCATTTCGAAGCAGTCTCTTACTATGTCTTTGGCGTTGTGGTGTTGACCATGTTGACTGTCATTAAGAGGTAACCTACACATGACATTGCTCTTCACTAATCTTTATACTTTCATTTTTTGTTGTCTTGAGATCTTCTCTTCATGCATTAAGTATCCATTGTTGACATCTATTTAAGGAAGAAAGTTTAAAATGTTCAATCAATGTCACTAATAGTAAGCATGATTACATAATGCTTAATAGTTTCGTTCATTTATTAAGTTTCAATAATTAGCTTTGCAGAAATACCAGCCAAGTCCATAAACATTGAATATACAGTACATTTCTCCACCCTAAAAGGAAATGGGAGGCAGTGATTCAATTAGCGCCCTGAAGTCAAAGTGTGACTGTACTATATATATATATATCATATATATATATATATATATATATATATATATATATATATAGATATATATATATATATATATATATATATATATATATGTATATAATATATGCTTATACATATATATATATATATATATATGTATATATATATATATATATGTATATATATACATATATATGTATATATATATATATATATATATATATATATATATATATATATATATATATATATATATATATATATATATATTTATATATTTATATACATATAATTACTTTCCCCACGTGCCCATTGTCCAATATTGGTTATTGCGCCTAGCCTGGGTACTTGATGGATCTGTCATCATGCGTAAAATCGTTCAGAGTGGGCTCTAGCGGAAATTGTCATTTACCTGATAAACGATCAGTTCATGTTCTCATTGTTCCATAATTGGTTGAAATACAATGATTTATTATATACTATTGAGGGTGTCAATGAGTTGGATGTAAATGAATGCCTGTTTTAACCTTTCGTTCTTAGAGTGATGTCCTTCAAGGATGTGAATAGCAGTTGTATATGAATTCACTCTCAGTCGAGTGACGCAGCACAAATGTTCCGACTATCGACATGCTCATCTTGCGCAATGACCCTCATGTATATTTATGTTTATATATATATCACAATATACAATTGAGTGAATGAGACGGAGTGCTTATGGATTGCACGCTTAGCTAGCGATTCCAGAACAATAGCAAAATGTTTAATTGTACATTTCATCAGATTCAAGAATGAATATACAACGACAAGCAGTCTTGGATATTATTTTGGCTATGGTAGGTAACTCCTGCTACTAAGACATGACAACTGTTGCCGCGCGAATACTGTAAACATCGCTCGTTTGTGGATTGAACGAATCAGTGTGCAATTTTAAATGGAACTGCCTTTCCATAAAATAGCAAATATATGATGTGCTTTATTTCAGCATTTGCTTAGCACTTTATATTGCTAAAATATTTTGTCTAGGGGTAAATGAATGAAGCATTACTTAGGAGACATATTGGTCGCCACTTCGACGTGAAAATTGCATGCAATAAGAGCACATGTTGTTCTGACTCAGTAGCGCCACCGATTCGTACGGTAGTAATGCACATATATCTTCTTTAATGCATAAATACTTCAATTACTTGATGTTTCGTGAAAAGGTACCAGTTAAAGGTGAAAACATTTGATCAAGAAGGCTATGGTAAATATTATTTCAAATTATGCAGATCATTAGCGCGAATAAAATGATTGTTATGCATAATGCGTAGATAGCGTCGGTTGCCATGTAAAATGAATGAGGATTTATGCTTGCATGTATGTATGTATGTATGTATGTATGTATGTATGTATGTATGTATGTATGTATGTATGTATGTATGTATGTATGTATGTATGTATGTATGTATGTATGTATGTATGTATGTATGTATGTATGTATGTATGTATGTATGTATGTATGTATGTATGTATGTATGTATGTATGTATGTATGTATGTATGTATGTATGTATGTATGTATGTATGTATGTATGTATGTATGTATGTATGTATGTATGTATGTATGCATGTATGCATGTATATATGTAAGCATGTTCGCATGTATGTATGTATGATTATATGTATGCATGAATATATGTATGTATATGTATGTATATATATAGGTATGTATGTATGTATTTACAAATGACCAGCCCGGTGGTTACCACTGGAAACTCCACACTGCTCGTGTCGCTTATATGGAACTTACATCTGTTCGTTACCAAATACTTCTGTATGGTATTTTTGTTCGAAATCTCATATACGAAGATATACAAGGAATCAATTATTTTGATATCACTTCGTGTATGTGACGTAAGCATGTTTTTCTGCTGAAGCCAAACATGTTGGTTTGACGACCTATTTACAATACGTGTTCTATCGCGATGATAACCGCTGAATTTGAAGCTTGTTGGTTTATTAAAAAGAAGTCACACAACATTTATGTGCATAGCTGCATGCGCGACTTATTATATGAGCCATATAACATGCTATTATCCAAGATACATTACAAGGGTGACAGCATGGGGATTATAGCTACAGGGGACTCGTGGGAAGTGGGACCGGAGTTTCCAATTGAGGGAAGGGGTGCAGATGGGGTTGGGTAAGTAGACAATTGACGTTGGATGTATTATTGTTGGTAACTTGTATCAATAATGCAGGTTGCTTTTTATTATGCAGCGAGATTTGATTGTATCCATCGTCTTTCCGACCAAAACTCTGTCCATTATCATTGCAACGAGCGGAAGTATTGCTGATGGTTTGTTTTTGGTGAGCAATGCAGACATGGCAGTCAGCTGCTCGGATGGCGTTGATGATGACACCTTCAATCAGTACCTGAAATATCGTTACAATTGACTTCTGTGATTCGCTAACACTTATCAATTAGATAAGCATGCAATCGTTGAATTAGTTAGCAACGCATTTGGCAAACATGACGAAGCCATAAGACATGGTTGATTAATATAAGTGTCAGCTAGGCCTAAATCGCGCCAATGGAAGCGGCCCAATATTGCAGGCTAACCACATCTGTTATTGTGTGGGCTGATTGCCTAGTTCGATATCTGAATTGGTTCACAATGTCATATTTGCAGACAATCGTTGCTTCGGCAGAGAAAATTTAGCGTTACAAATTAGAAGCAGAAATGGGCGATTCAGACGTCGCCGATGAAGAGAAAAAAGACACCGGCGATGTCACTGTTGTGCCGGGGTCTCACCAAGGTCATCCTGCCCAGGACATAGGGCGGCTACAGAACAATGCTTTGTAAGCTATGTCTGATCGTACTTGTGCACCAGTTCATCGTATATGTGTTGGCCTGTAACGAATTTAATCCATACATTTCACCAACAAAATATGTAACCTCTTTTCTTAACAGTATACAACAGAGAGGGTTCATGTTTACAAAGTTGTACCATGTAAGTGTAAATGCTTCTACACAGGAATTGTAAACAAACTACAACTAATTACGGACGAGCTGCTGATAATTATTAGAGATACAATTTTATGTAAAGCAGGCCTTATCAAATGCTGATTACAATATTTTTTAAAAGTTGATGTGGATTGATTCTGAGCTAGAACATATATAGGAGAGCAAGTACGACAGCTGTTTTCTTAAAGATTTTTAGTTAGCCCATATATAAATGTATAACTGGACTTAAGGAAGTAAAGATTATGGTACTATATTATCATCGTGGTCAGTGTTACATCAGAGTTTCTATGAATGTCGAGGCTATAACATATTTGCCACGCACTATGTCATCCTTTATTACATACATTATTATTCCCATCACTACATCCTGTTACAGGTGTTTGTGTGGCTCCTGGCAACCAATGGCAGATGTGGAAGAATCTATGCGCTGTGTGGCGATTCCGCTAGAGAACAGCCCCATTCCAACTGGTTGCTTAACCCAGAAAATTGGTTTCAGAACAATCTGTTTGAAACAACGCGCGCACATGTCAGATAATGATGTACAAAGGTGACGTGTTGTTCTATTATTTACACATAATTCTGTACGACGGCTAGCAGTCATTCATTACAATTGTATTATACTTATTGTAACTGGTATGACAAAATATATTTGAGCATGGATAAATCAACAATGTCACATGGTTATTTTACAGGCGTTACAGGTACACTGCATACAGATAGTTTGTTCGCTGGTGCTGGGAACATCTGGGACAATAGAAAAGAGTTCCTTTAATGCCTGCGATGTTACGAGATAACTTCCAAGCACCAGACTACCAACGATTCCTCTACCCTCCGCTTACCTTGGACTTGTCTTGATACATATGGAACCTACTCTGGTGTGCCTCAATGGCTTGTCCTCGAATTGGTCTCACCTCATCTGCACACATTGGAGGCGCTGCTTCTGTCTTGGGCAGGGTTGGCTCATAGCAAACCAGCAAGAACTCAGCCAGCAGGCACTAAACATACACTGAAACATAACAGGACTCAAGTCACAGCTTGCACACCAGACTGTCGCTTATAACCTTATATCTCCATGGTAACTGAAATAACTGTCGTTAACAATTTATATATCAGTAAAAATATTCACCAAATGTTGCCTTTGTTGCTTTAGTGACAACATACCCCTGAATGACTGAATCCCCAGCTTCTGTTGTCGCCTGTTCTCTTCCCTAATTTCATTCTAAATGGAGGGCAGCCAGTCTCAATCTGTGATACAATGAACCAATTATACGTGACTTACATATATTTGGGATATCAGCACATGTAAATAAATTTAATGACGCACAAATTTAATTCAAAATATACAAACACCGCCATGAAGGAGCACTGTAAAAAGCAACAAATAATTATCAAAAGAAAAGTACTTACTTGGCATCCATACGCTCATAGAAGAAGACCAGCATATTGGGGGCGAAGTGGTTGACCAATCTATCGAAGGCTTCAACCGATGATGTTTGCAAGTCGCCGGACAGTTTGCAAACATCCTGGCAGAGTAGGTGGTTGTTGACCAACTTCTCTAGCTTAACAGCTACATGACTGCCTGTCTGAACGTTAGAGGAAAAGCATAGTAGTGCAGCAACATAATCATGTTAATGTACGTGATAGGTCTGCATAGTGTATTAACTACGTAATACGTCCACGCGACTAGCATATATAAATATATCTATTTATATATATATCTATATATATACATATATATATATATATATAAAATATATATATATTTATATATATATATGTATAGATATATTTATATATATATATATATATATTATATATATTTATTTATATATATACATATATATGCATACATATATATATATGCGCAATATATATATATATGCATGTATATATATATGTATATATACATATATATATTTATATATACATATATATATATATTTAAATATGCATATATATATTTATATATAATATATATATATATATATATATATATATATATATATATATTTATATGCATATATCATAGTTATGTATACTCGTAATTTGATATAGGTGCATGGTGGCGCTAAAAAATATAGCTAAGCACTTGGGCATTTTAATGGCTCAGCAAAAGAGGAAAGACAGCTTGTTGTTAGATTTTATCGCAATTATACTTTATGAGAGATGAAATAATTTTGACAACGATTGATATGATTAGAATTACTGGAGACATAAACTGAAGACTACGTATTATCGTTTGTTGATATAATGATCTAAATGTAGCGCTGAGAGTGATGATCAATTACCGTATGCTTATAGAGATAGCTATTAGGAATTTACAGAAAATATGTGCAATTAAGCATAGGGAAAATCAGCCTTAACAACTGAGGATTCAGAATCGCGTGTAGTAAATAGGCTGATATAATGCTGATTCTTCAATGACTTTCTCTTTCACGCCACTTTAACACAAATTGACTTTCCCATTCAAATGATTTCGACGAAAATCTTATTTTAACATTCAGAGTTGCATAACAAAATATGTCTCATTGAAAGGTTATTACTTGCAATCCACTTGTGTGCTCTTGCGCCAGCAACATGACGTATCGACGCAGTAGATTGTCGTCCCATCTAAGATTGGAATCTTCTGAGCTTCGGTGCGTTATTGTGAATGGATTCGCTCCATAAATGTCATCTTAGCTGTTGCAAGTCGCCCTGAGAAAGGAAACCAACACAATGAAATTTGATAAATGTGTACCATGTTTTAAGTGAATCCGTATACTTAGCTAATATTGAGCTGTATATGGCCGGACCGCTTTGAGTCTAATGTGGATGTAAATCCTGCCATAGAAAGCAAATAATAGGGGCAAAATAAACCAGACGTCTAGATCGATCTACATGGTATTGATAGTGTAAGAGTGTATGGAAGTAACGGACCAATAGGAATCACAGCGCAATGTTATAGTAATGTGATAAATGGATTATCTTCTCCCAGAGGTAAGCAAATGGACGAATATTTTCAATCTATTGTGTAGGCTGGTATAATCGCAGCATATTGCAACAGTGTTAAATCGTCAACAGCTAATATTATATTTAGCGTCTGAATGCAACAGTGGACAATGAAAGTAGTTCATAGCTTATGATAAGTGACATCTGTAGCATTTGATCCTAGTGTGCTGTGTTTTGCGACTCTTTTACTTTATAGCCCGTTTGATACCCAAAAGGTATCCTGTGTAATGTGTCAGCTCGAGAACCGCAATCAGTGTGTCGCATCAGTTACGGACCTCATAATGAATGTATTTGAATGCACAGCCTCTCGTCGCACAATATTTCACACATTAAGATAGGACAATAAAGAAGACAAATATACGGTTACCATATCAGATTCTAGTACCATTCCGCCTTGTCCCCCATCATTGGTCTGTAGTGCAGCTGGCGTCACAGCTTTATGTTAAGGAACATGTGGCAACATATAAACGCGTTCAGGTTATTCGCCGTAATGTAATGCACAATTTTGTATGTAATCACTACCTTAATGGAAAAGTGTAAGTGCCATATATTATTCCACAAACTGACTTATAGGATAATGTAATAAATAGCTCCATTGCGTTTCTTGGTCTCTTGGCAAATTCAACAGGACTGATATGGGCTTGTGAAATTTTCCCATCGTGGGCAGCAAGATGAACGTTCTACTATGTATGAGTCCAGTCAAGCAAATGATGATAATAACTGCATTTAAACCCTGAGTTTAACCTTATTGTATATTAGTCAAACACTGCAAATTGTTACATCTGATGCAGTGTAAAAAATTTCAAGAGTCGCTAAACACAGCACACGAGGATACAAATGCTACAGGAGTTACTTATCATAAGCTATGAACTACATTCTTGGTGCACCTGTGTAAATGAAGCGCAGAGATATTTTCTGCGCCACCAAAGGTCATATTAGCGTTTGTTTGGGATGGATTGTTTCACGCACCAAAACGAGGCAAAGACAAGTTACATTGTGCCAATCTTATTTGGTCGTATTCAAAACATCTCATTTCGATTGAGCAACAGTAGCGTTAAAGTGTTTGTGCTAGCGACTTCGTAGCCTGCATGCAAGTGTTATATACCTTGTTTCAAATTTCATACTGTCCGGACTTATGGCTAGTAACACTCTTTGTGCGCATCTTTGTATTGTAACGGTGTCGTATTCCGGCCTGCTGAAAGAGGTGCAGTCTGGTATATATTGCCTAAATTGTCCTAGTCATGGGAGACGACACATACTGCAAGCTGTCACACTAAAAGCGTTCAATGTTTAATCATTAAATATCACAATGCTGACACGAAGTATGGGTTGATTTACTGTATATTGGTTATTCTGAGACATAGCTATGTGTGCAATATCCTAATATTGGCACAAATTAATTAGTGATTTACTCGCAATTGGTTAATCGGAGACTTGGCTATGTCTACAGTGCCTATCGGAGCATTCGATCCATTACATATAAACCAATGAATTGACAAAGCAACTCAGTCGGGTTAAATAACTGCATCAAACTCTTTCGTTTTGCCCATTAGATAAATGTCAGCCAAACAAGTTCATGGCATATTCCCTTCATGTAATGAATAGTTGTTTAGCCAATCAATTTGTGCTAATGTTAAGGTGAAAATCGACATATGTGCTTCGTCGGTAATGGCATCATAAAACTAGCGCATTACAATCCGCCGCACTGCCCAGTACTGTAATACACGAGAGGACCTGAATATGTACGGACTTGATGGGCTGCATCAATAGCTGGCACAACTCTACGGTTGGTTACATTGTCTATGATAAGCTTATAGTTATAATGATGAGTGGTGTTCACAAAGTATAATGAAAAGTCGAACGGAAAATCCATTAATCATGCCGTCATTGTGGATTCAACCATTCCATATCGATTTCGACAATGATTTCAAATAGTGCTGGTGGGCATCATCGATGCTTCGCTACTGATTGAAATTCGTTATCATGAGGGCAACGTTCGATTTAGTCTAATACATTGTGCCATAACAATCAATTTACAACATGCAATTATGTTCCATAGATGTATTTACGCGATCCCATATGCGTGAACGGGGCAATGGTTGTACAGATGATTTACAACATACAATGATTTACAATAAGAAGCTGTTACACACACAACCACGCACACGCACATACACACACACACACACACACACACACACACACACACACATACTAACGCACACACTACACATAAGATTCATTGCTCGCTGGCATTTGATAACTATTTAAGTAGTTGTCTTTTAAATGCAAATCAAGTTTGCTTTTATTTGGGTTCAGTGGCTGGTAAATTATAACATGGATTAACAACCATGGTTTCTGTTCCGGTTGTAAGAATATCCACGTAGTCTTAAGTTTTCAGGCCTAACAATGTAAATATTTGTTAGTAACCTAGCTACAAGCTTAATTGCACGCCTTTGCACCCTTTCATATATAACTGTGCGACGTTGACATCCTGTGATTGTGGCTGCGAATTGTGATGAAAAAGCTGAGAATGTGATATTTTGCTTACGATTGAATAAATCCTGAATCTATATCGCTTTCTGAAAGCGACGTCAATAATTAGCCTGGCTTTACATGATATACCCTAATTTTTTGGCATAGTTGAATGAATGGGTATTGCAACAACAGCGAAAACACTGTTGATATTTGTTTAGCAGTTTGTAAATGGGTGATAATATAACAGAGAGAACAATTACAGTAGCTTTCGCATAGTGCTCAAGGTGATATTTTAAATTTCCCTGTTATCAACGAAAATAGCTGATTAATACCCAAACACAGCCAGTATTTGGCGTTCTAAATTTATTTTGTTGCAGCCTATTATGTTCGACAGTTGACGGAGTGCGTTTGTACGATATATACAGTGGCACACAAATGAGGCGCATGCACGTTTAGAGAGTAAGCCTGAATTCAACGGTAACTGACGCATAAGAGTCGATTGAAATACCGTAAGTAATATTGTAGACATGTGGGAATTATGCCATATTATCCTATAATGGTTCTATATTCTATTCAACAAGTAGCAAGCTTTCTATTGATGATTAAGAGAGTGTAAACCGCTATAATTGTGCACCTATGTTGCAACATTCTAAAGTAATAAGCAAAGTCAGTATCATTGTAGAAACTGAATTTTATATATATACAATTTGATGCTCATATCATACATTATAGGGCAATAATGGTATCATATAATTACCAAAACAACTTGGATTGTACCGCTTAGAATTAAACAATTGGTTTGGAATGTGTTGCATTTCTCAGTTATTGACCAATCAGGTGCACGCAATCAAACCGGGATACCAGTATGCATACCAACTTCCCTTACAAGTAAGTAAACTTGCACGTTTTATTGTGGGTGTCCATCTTTCTCGGATTATACAAAATAATTTACATTTAACGCTTTTTTATCAGTTCTAATCAGCTGCCGACAGGCTTTATACTAGCATGACCATTTGGTACGAGGAAGAGGTATCAAACTGCGACAGAAACATTTCGGTTTATGAGTTTCCTATCGGTCAATTTGAAGCAGAATTCGACATTTCTTCGGTGGTTTACTTGTTGATAGGGAAACTGACCTGGGTTATGACCGCTGCCAGATATGTTAAAGTATGACACCAACAAAAGGTTGTTGCAATGGTTATACCACTCCACACGACGGTCATATGACGGTTAATGTGCTAGAAAGAGGCGATGAACAGGGGAAAGCTGTGGGAAATATAAGTACTCTATAAAACGCTTGGTCTGTGCTAGCCGCGAAAGGCTACCTTCTGATGTTCAAATATATCCTCTCTATTTCACTTTGTGGCTTTATTGAAGTAGCATGCAGCAACCATACTAGCTACAGCAACACTCAATCACTACAGTTAGGGCTCAATAAATAAGAAAATGACTTCAATCTAAAATTTATAATATTTCACTTAGCAATCAATCATCGCAATTGCATAGCCTCAGATAATCGTTAAAAGTACTAAGTAAAGATGTTGTTTGTAATACCCCTCATGCCGCCTCCACCCTTCATACCGGATCAATGTAAAGTCAAGACCTCGGTATATATTTAAATTACAAAAAATATATGTGTGATAGACACGACATATCCTGATGTATGACCACCCTATGTCTCGTGCGCAGAATTAGCCCAACTAAACCCGTTAGAAGCGAAGTGTCCTTGTGGGTAACATGAGCCAAACTGAACCAATGGAAAAAAAGACATTGTACCGCGGATCTCATTATATAATGACAACTCATTCTAACCTCGAAGAGCATAACCGCTAGCCTAGGAGATGCAGTCCACGCTGTCGCGAACAATGCTTTTACGACAGAGCTTCAGAGAATCACGGATGTTACAACCTCAGCCATTCTTATAGAGGCTACGAATAAGACACAAAAACGTCTACAGTGCGAGTACGTAGTGATGTTCAAGTGCAGACTGGACAACCTGATGTTACTGCTACAGACGCTCATGCCACCAAGCGAAACACTGGAAATTATTTGGTAAGCTATTTGCACATTAACACAAAATAAGCCCCCGGATCATTATACACATTCGCCTCTTTGTATTGATTTTTGTACTAGGTCTGTTAAGCAGGAGTTGCATTCGTCATCGTAACTTCCTATCGTGAGACACACTGGTTTATTAATTTTATTAACACGCGCCGCAAAGCCTTTATTCGTCCAATAACAAATCTTAAACTCGAAACACATCAATAATTACGCATGAAAAGCTCAGTTTTAAATTTGATAGATCAAATAGCCAAATTATATGCTAATTGATATTACATGTGGTATGGCAAGTGTCTCAATGACATGATGTGAAACTATTGGGGGATATTATCTTAAGTAATTGTTTTTGTTTTGATTCTAAACTTAGAATTGATAAAAATTAGTTTATCGATCGTTATAAATGACAGCCAAATGACACATATCTGATTACCTGTTTATTACACCAAACTGATAGGTATAATATTATCTATTTGCGGCCGATGTAAGATACGCCCGTTTTGTCGTTGGTGCGAACTGTTTGATATATCGTCTCCCCTCGTTGGCAGTACTTCACATCAATGTCCAATTTTGGCAGAGATGTCATCTGTTTATTTACGCTCATGTTACTCAAATTTTAGAATGTCAGTTATGTTAATCTAAATACAGGCCTTTATTGGCTACAAAATATAGACAACTGGAATTCGGTTGCAGTGTACGATAGGAATCTGCTCCTGCCACAATGTTTTAGGTTGTATTTGCACACGGTTTGAAAATAATATCTCGTCGTTGTAGGTGAAATTAATCATTGAGTTTTATGTGATATATCCGGATGAGGCTTTAGATGTTGCGTCGTATCAAAGACAACATCCTATAAACTCCAGGATGGCGCTAACAGCAATGATTCTGGGGAAACCGATTACGTCGGACGACAATGCAAACGATCAAACATTTTATACATTTAACTCCTGCATGAATCAATATGAATATACTGAAGCATTCAAAAGACCATGGCTTACCGCAATACTCATGTGTTCTCATATTTACCATCTGTCAAATATTGTGTAATACGAGTAATCTTGAACGACCAAGCAAAAATTACAATTGTACTTCTTTATTAGGGACGTTGATGTGCATACTCATAGCCCGGCTTGGTTGCGTGCACCTGATTTGTAACTAACAGGGAAATGCAACGAATTCCGAACCAAATTAAGCCCTTCGTGGTAGTATGAGGGTTTTTAAGTATGCGCGAATTCTCGGGCTTTTGGCGTAGAACCGGAACTTACATTGTCATAGCATAGTTTCATTGCAAGAAACAGTTCCCTCATGTAGGACTAGTTTGATTGGAGAGAAAATACTAAGTAGGGAAATATAAAATATTTCAGCGATCAGGCATCAAACTCTACGGAGATTAAAAGTAAATATTTTTATATATATATATATATATATATATATATATATATATATATATATATATATATATATATATATATATATATATATATATATATCATATATACATATGTATATATACATATATATATGTTTATATATATACTTATTAATATATATATCTTATGTCCATGTGTAAATATATGTATATATATAAAATATGTATGTATATAATAATCAAATATATATATATATAAATATAAATTCATATGTAATATATATATCTATATATATATCTATATATTATATATATATATATATATGTATATATTAATATATTATTTATATATATATATATATATCATATATATGAATATAATGTATAATTATATATGTGATTATATATATGTGATATATGTATATATATATCTTATATACATGCATGCGTATATATATATATAATATATATATATCATATGTACATGTATATATATAAATAAAAATATATATATATATTTGATATATCTATGTATATTATCAAATATATGTATATATACATCTAAATATGTATATATAAATATACATTTATATATATTTATTTATATACATAAATATAAATATTTTTATATATATATATTCATATATGTATATACACATTTGTAAATATATATATGTATATTTATATATATATATACTTTATATATATACATGTATATATATGTATATATATGTGTGTCTATATATATACATATTTATAGCTATATATATATATATATATATATATATATATATATATTATATGTATGTACATAATATATATATATACTCTATATATATATATATATATATATATATATATATCTATATTTATATATATCATATATAATCGGTATATGTATATATTTATATATATCATATGTATATATATATATATATATACATATATACAATATATATATAGTTATATACCTTTGTATATAATCAATTATATGCATATATATATATTTATAAATAAATATAATATATATGAATATATATTTATATATATTGTTATATATATGTTATATACATTTATATATATTTATATATATATGTTTATTCATAGATGCATATATATATTTGTTTGTAATGTGTATGTATATTTATTTACATAAGTTTATATATAAATGTATATATATATATATATATATATATATAAATATATAATAATATTATAGATATATGTATGTATATATATATATATATTTATATATGTATAAATATATCTATGTGTATGTATATATATATATATGTTTAAATATATATATATATATATGTATATATATATATATTGTGTTATATATATATATATATTAATATATATATACACATATATATATAAATATATATTTAAATCAGTATACATACATATGTGTGGTTGTGGATGCGTGTGTTGAAGGTTTTGTGTGGGCCTGTGTTTTTTCAGGTCGCTGTGACATGTTAACTTCCTTCCAAATTGTAACGTGGGAAAACGATATACTACAAAGTCTATGTGAAAGGGCTATGTCGTTTCATGCAAGGTTAGTTGTGCTACCCAGTGAGGGGCCACCACGATTTTGTACCGATTTTTAGCGTAAACACGCCTACGTGGCGTATAGTGACCGTGATTATTCTCCAAACTAAATATAGCTACGATCTCTTGCAGATATGCATCTCAGTTTTACACTGCTTGAGCCGGGGCTACAAACCAGTTTATCGTCACTTCTATTTGTGCTGAAAATGCAAATAAACCACTGCTCTTGCGCAGAATATTCCCTGACTGATTGTCATTTTAGCGCCATGCTACGTACACATAATATCATAATCGCGATGATGTTATGTTTTATTTACAAAGCCTGAGCTAGGTTGACTCCTGAAGAATGGGTTTTGATTCCTAGGATGCAAAACAAACCTAATTCAAGCTCTAGCGATGTTTTCCCGGGGGGAATGGATCGTTTATTCCATAGGCACCGTGTCACGAATCGAAGCGAGAAGCTGGTTTGGTTCTCTTAGAGTCCCAGCCATTACTGCGAGTGATGGAAAACAATCCACTGAACTATTGTACATCTGTATTAACCCGCAACGGACGCAAATCAGTTGACATACTGATTCGATTTGTGTAGTGCCGTTCAAGCTTCTTAAGCTGCAGAATCGTGCGTTCGACATATATCCTAATTTTATGTAAAATATTTCATATATCTGACATTTGCCGCCAGCGACAACAGTAAGACAACGCAAACACCACCATAATATTTTTACTCGACCTCTCGCAGTGTTTTAAGCCAGCGTGTAGACACCAATGATGACGATCAGTTCATTATGGTTCGTACAACAACCACAGTGAAATGTTTTGGATTCTTTCTAGTTTGTCAGCTTATTACACATAGGGATGTCCGCTGCAGATAGAGCATTTAACGCGGGAACTGAAGAATTGGTATTTTTTCACCACTTTGGGTGTATTTGGAAAATATCCTGTGTCACATAGTGTTTATACTGGTTTGTAATGGGTTCTATGGTTGGCGTCAGTGTATCGTGAAACAGTCATGTTTTATATATGGACTGTAAACTATGCATAACAGCCTACCTTATAGAGCTTCAGAGGCGATTTGATTATGCTCCATTAATCTAAAGCAATAATACTGTATAAAAATGGTCTGGGTGACATCATGCCACAACACTTTCATCTACATTTTTACATTTACATCTATATCAAGGATTGAAATGTTTCATATAATACCCTACTTCTTGTCAACACGATTTTGAGGCTGTCAAATGCGGCATAAATGTACACATTACAGCAAATTCTTCTAACACCGCTATCTGAATATTATTAAATTCTGTAATAATCCCAGTTGCAAGAGTGAAAGCAGTAAAACACATCACCTGACATGGACCATAGACTTACCGATTGAGTATCGCAAGTAAAGCTGATAAACCAACTTTTCATAGGATTGCACGAATGTAATGAGTTTGCTTATTTGTGATACAAATTTGTAAAATATAATAAACCATCTAACTGAGGAAAACGATAACAATTGTGTGTGCCTCTCTGTTTGGCCACACACTTTTAGATACTATATCGGAGACCACAATCGTTCCAAGCATTTGCATCTCTGGTAGAAATGTGATGCTTTGAAATATCGACAATTGAGTCTACTGTAGAAATTTATTCTAGTGCGGAAAGTAACCATTATAACGTAACGGCTCGACATCTAAAAGTGAATATCATCGGTGAGATTTGTGCAACATAAGTACCAGTTGAGACAAAGTATCATCGATCTCGTTTCTCAGTATTGTATCTACAGGCCATTTCCAGTATGTGAATAAAATATCTATACCACAATCAATTCTTAGAATGCATACCTCTACAAAAGACGGAGGTTAGTGGTCCATGGTGAGAAGCGTCATATATTGTCAATAAAACAATTGGACCACATGGTCTACTACTTCAAATGGTGAATGGGTTGGACATTTGTCTGTCATTTAGCACGTCTACTTAAATCAATTCCTTTATAAGAAAGATAAGAGCTTTCTATGTCGGTTAATATGACCTGTGCATCACTGCCCGAAATAATTTGGATATCGTTTCTATCCAGAAAACACAAACTACTGGACCCTGTAGTCTATAGATATGTCTGTACCTGAGCTTGTTTCACAAATGTATTGACCTTGTGGTATAAACATATACTATAACAGCAAAAAAAAAAAACCCCGCAGAGTGACAACGCCCATATGCGTATTTACAATTGCTGCATAATGCTTGTCATCTAGTATTGAGTCAACGAATTATGATGAGACTTCACGGCGGGACTAGCCTAAAATAGCACTTGCTTTTAGCAAATTGGTCGCAAAAGGCTTGCATTATTTATTTTCACAGTGGCAAAATAAGCATATCACAAAATGATTCATCAAACCGCATCTGTAAACATCATGAACGAAGTCAGTGTTAAGTAAATATAACGTAAAAAGAACAGTACTTCGCCCAACCCGACTCGAGGCAGATGATTAGCGCTGGAGTTAGTTTCGTTACGCAAGATAATACTTTAGGGCTATAAAATAAGATTGAGTTTACATAGGTTATGCCTTTCCTGCTCTGCCATGACAACCTAACTCTCACCCCTGTATCGGCTTAAAATCCCTAGATTTGCTGGCTTGAGAATTTCCATACATATGAAATGTTTGGCAGATAATACTCTAAGCCTCTTATGTTATCGAGGATCCGCCTTTAATCCCTTAACTCTCCGGCACAAATTTGCTCCGTTAAAAACCATGCCTCTGAGACAGACTATGACTGCAGAGTACATCATAGACACTGCTGAATTATTGCCTTCACTCGTTCGTTTCGTATATTCTACGACTTGTACTGCTAATGCTATCGCTTTGTGGCAAAATCGTGTAGCTAATATAGCATAACCACATGAAACGCATTATTGTGCAATGCTCGACATATTTATTGTTTACCTATGATAGTGCTTAGTTGCTGAATATTTCGCGAGTATTCTTTGTGATAACCTTTCAGACCAAATCAAATCACTAAAACTACATGTATGTAAATTTATACATTTTGACCACGTGCCGATTGTCCAATATTGGTTAGGCTATTGCTTCAAGCCACACAGCATGGGTACATGATGGATCTGTCGTCACGGGTAAAACTGTTTGGAGTGGGCTCTAGCGGAAATTGTCATTTACTTGATAAACGATCGGTTTATGTTCCCATTCTTCCATAATTGGTCGATATATAATGATTTATGATATACTTACGGAGGGTGTCAACAGTTGGACGTAAATGGATGCCTGCTTTAACCTTCTGTTCTTAGCGTGATGCCCCTCAAAGAGGCGAAAAGGAGTTGCATAAAAATTCACCCTTAGTCGAGTAGTGACGCAGCACCGATGTTAAGACTATCGACAGGCTCACCTTGCTTAAAGTCCCTTATGTTTATATGTATATATATATATATATATATATATATATATATATATATATATATATATATATATATATATATATATATATATATGTGTATATATATATATGTATATATATATATATATATATATATATATATATATATATATATATATATATATATATATATATATATATATATATATATATATATATTTATGTATATATTTATATATATAAAATACTGTGAATGATTTTCCGTTGCCTCTTGGACGATTCTGTGTAAACTATCAAATGGAACTGTCTATCCATGAAATTGGACCCTCAAAGAAGTCTACAACTGTCGTGGTGACACAGTTAAGTACTGCGGAGTTAAGCGGCTCCTTATTGGCGGGTTCTTGTCTGCGAATGAGATACAAGCCGTAAAATACTGAGGTATGTTGGTAGGCGTGCTTGCAGAATAACCTGTCGATGCCTAGCAGTAGTCCTGATTTGGCGAAGTTGGTGATTTTAAAAATGCCCTGAATTGTATTTGGCCAGCGGTATGCTTAAGAAGATTGCTGTTGCCGTGTACTTAGTCAATAGGCTTAGAAACACGGACCAACTATCTATTATGTTTTTCTATAGGCTAGTTAGTTTGATAATTCATGGTTTTGTCTCCTTTCCATTAAGATTCCCCGCAATATTTAACATAACACTACAGCGAAAGCTGCTATCATGAAAACATATTGATGCACTGTGTTGACCCAATGGTACGTGCCGTACAAATGTTCAAATATCGCAAGCCGTCTGCTCGGACGTCTTGAAGGGCAATCGTGAAACATAACATTAATTGCCGAAAATATGTTCCGATAGTTACTTCGTTCAAGGGATATGTACTCATTTAGGATGCAGGGTGGAACAGACAATAGGCACTGTTTGGAAACTAAGGCATTCATACATCATGAACATTTGCGAGGTGAATCGGAGGCAAACACGTTTGACTATGTGAGCAGCAAATAAGCAGAACTACTTCAATTTGCAAAATGACATGTGCTATTGCACAAAAATATAAGGGCATGGCGACATAACGTATCCAAAAAGCCAAACAATTTTTCATTTATTTATCGAGATAACATTAAGCTTTTGTCACCCTTATTCTCACCGCGTAATATAATCATAGATTGATTGACTTGTCTGTCTCTTGAGAGCGTCACGAAACGGTGTTGCATGCCATTACTTGTAAGCTGTCACTTGTGAGTCGCTTTAATGTCCTAAGGGAAAGTTACGTCGCTGACATAGCTAAAATAACACAGAAAGAAGTTCAGCCAACGTTGCAAAGTTAATAACCATAAAAGTATAAGCTTATTGTCACACAATAATTCACGCACAATAAAGCTTGAAAATACAGTAAGCTAAAATATGATTACCATATCAAATTTATATACCCGACTACCTAACCCCATCCCCGTTCCCTGTTCCAATCCTACGATAGCGAGAGAGAATAAAACAGCTGGTGTGCCCAGCTTTATGGTCAGAAACGGTGCAATTGTAATCCACGACGCATGGCAGATTTATACTGATTTGTGGTGTATATTTTTACAGTATAGCCCCAAAGTAGGTCCATAATTATGGCTCGGACACAAGACAAAAAGTCCAGCGATGAAATTGCTAATTTTGACTATCCATAAAACACAATCCCATACCACAAAAATAGTTCAATGTTTTTAATCAGGCCAAACAGCTCCATGTTATCACATTTATCTTGTTACAAAGGTCATATCGAGCCTTCATGATAAATAACAGCCGTTTAGAAATGCTCATCGCCGGAAAGTGGAAGTTTGTGAGAGAGCTGTCCAAATTATACCTCTTTGTTGGACATAAAATCAATGCTGGCTTAGTAACGGACGGTCATATCACAAAACTGGATGCTCGCAAAAACACCTCTCCTGTAGTATATTGTGGTATATTGCAAAGGTTGACAGAATTTGAACAATTGATTGTCCCCCCGAGATCACTCTTCACTCTGCAATGGGATATTGAAGACAGACTTTATGATAACATTTAATATATATGTGCCCCGTTCATGATGCGATTAGTCAATCGTCAATGCACACAATCATGCATCATTATGGATAATTAGAGATCCAAGTAATGATGTTATTTTGTATGCATCTTGCAACTACATTTAGGGAAAGACTACAGATGTTATAAAAGCAAGTAGATCGGCTTCAGCAGCTAAAGAACCAGTGACTGCAGAAATTAACTTTGGAAAACGAGCTGACAAGATTGATGATACTATGACAAGGCTTCAAAAAGAAAATAAGTTTGACGTTGATAGCAGGTTATAAATGGTGTATAAGTTACGTGGGTGCCACTGGATCAAGCTGTTGACGATTGCCATGCAAATTAACATGTTGTATTAATGGAATGACGATATGATGATAATAACCAATATATATCTCGTGCAATCGGCTCTGTTATACTGTAAACTGATCGTTAGATGAGCTCCATTAATTTATTGCATCCCATCACATTGGTAATCAGGATCTTCTATGGTCGAAACATTACCTTGGACCATACGCATCCATTATGTTTACAGGCAAATTGTGCACGAGAATGATCAACGCACACTGCTGCTTTTTAACAAAGTCGCTGATATCGTGGAGCCCATTCTTGCGACATGATTCTCAATGTTCTCTGACGCATAAAGGCATATATGAAGCATGCATCGGGTCAAACGGGACTGAATTGCGGCTTGAATATACCACATATTGATCGGTAATATACCAACATATCTGCCGGCAAAATGTTAACCGAATCAATGACATTTATTCTGTTAAAAACAGTAATGCCTGTTGTGTGATTTGTGCTTACTAACTATCGTTAACTGGTGAAGCTCTTTTTTATTTAGGAATTGGTACCGCTTACACATTAGTAACCCTTATACTCATTGGAAAAACCGATGAAAACTATTCCAGGATCAATAAAATCAGATTGTGTAACTCTGCTTATGGCTGATGGGTGGTTTGTAATGATAAATTGGGGTCCGATGAGCTCTCTAGTATCAAGTAAATTTAAAAACGTCTCGGGAAGAGAGATGGTAAGCAATGCCTTTAACTGGCTTGTAAAACTCTTCTCACTAAACCTGTACATAACTGCGCGCCCAACCTATTCTTAATGATGACAGCCCTCTTGCTGGGGTGTACACACTCCGAGAGCAGGAGATCGCAATGATAAGCACCACCGCTGTAATCGAGATGGGGATTAACTCTTTGGTTCTTAGGTTGACTAGGGTTTGTTGCCCTCCCGTGCACAGCATACTGCTAACCCTCACCCCCGTCCTCCTCCCCCTCCCCCAACGCACGCCCTTACCAGATACACGTGTCCTTCATGGCGAAGATGGTGTAGGAGTATGTGTGAAATAACAACCGCAGGATCCTCGCCGAGTTTTGACTGTGCACGCTAACAAAACGTTGCGCCACTGTGGAGATCATGCCGTTTTTCGCTTAACGTTTATGGCATTTGACTCGAATAAGCATAGTGCTGTATCGTTAACATCAGTGTTCAGCTAATACAGAATGAAAAATCCGACCGCCATGTAGTTTATTTCTTGGTAGCTCTCGCACACATATTGGGTATAAGGGTAATCTGTTTAATAACAATGGTTGTAGTAATATCATTGCTTTGTCGGATATAAAGATCGGCCAAGTTAGTGTATGACTCATCCTCAACTTAATGTGCCAGGCCTTAGGACGATCACCATCAGCCTATGCAAGTTTCACACATTACTAGCTGGCTAGTGCCAAATCAAACAAAACACATTTTTAGAGTCGCACGTTTCTCTTGAGACGTTTCTCATATCTTTTTAAATAATTATGATCCGTCGTGCATTTTACAACTAGTGCATCATTTAATTTGATTGCAAGGGTAGTCATATATGAGCATATCTAGTAGAAAAAGAAGATATGAGTCGCAGACCAGATTAGTATATTATTTAATGAACAGACGACTTGGTAAATTTATAACTATGCTACGATAGTGATGCATAAGTAGAACCTCATATTTATGGTGCCGAAAAGAAGTCTACGGATAGCATTTTAGGGTACAAGACTTGTGAGGGCTTGCACCATTATGTTACATATGTCACTATATGAGTAAGTGGCGCTATCGTTATACTTTATGCGATACTATGGTTACTGAAACTCTGTAGCGCGTAAGAATAACTGCTAATTTGCGGCATAGCTCTGAAAAGTCTAGTTTATTACCGCTTATGTTTAGCGATTATAATTTAAGTGCATGTATTCGTAAAAAGAAACGTCTCATGCTCACGTAAGCATCATTCAAGATTAAATATAGTTGATCGACAATACTAAGCGGTGCAACGTGAAACAAATCTATAAAGATAACCCACAGCGGAGAACTAAATCATTATATATATATATATATATATATATATATATATATATATAGATATATATATATATATATATATATAGATAATATATATATATATATATATATATATATATATATATATATATAGATATATATATAATATATATATATATATATATATATATATATATATATATATATATATATTCTATATATATATATATATATATATATGAATTTACATATATAGATATACGTATGTATAGATACACATATATATATGTATAGTTATACATATATATATATATACATATATATATATGTTTATATATAAATGAATGTATGTTTATATATATATGTGTGTATATAATTATATATATCTATGTATATACATATAAATGTATTTATGTACACACACACATATATATATATATATTTAAAATAAATTTATATATATAATATACATATACAAATATATATATATATATACATATATATACATTATATATATATATATATATATATATATATATATATATATTTATATATATATATATATATATATTATATATTTATATAACATACAAACGTAAATATATGGGTGCATATATGTACACACACACACACATATATATATATATGTATTATTCTAACCCTAAATTGAGTTTTGTTTTTCGCAATCCACTTTCCAACTAAGCAACATTGCAGTTTAGAGCTGTAATGAAACAGTATGATTGGTTTACATGTCATGTTCTAAGTTTTAGGAGGCGCCAATTGCGATTTAGTCGCTCAGTGATACGCCGGTGTTTCAGATTACCATGGAAATCTCCAGTTTTGCATCTATAACGGCATTCCGTTTTTGTACTTCGTTATTCACATCGGGTTGCAGCGACTCATATAAGAGCTTTGTATTAAACACGGGGATGATGAGATCATTGCTAACGGTATACTTGTCAAAGTAAACTCACATCCTACATTAATAATACTGCGAAGCACAAATACTCAGCATTAAGAATGCACAACATTGTCCACTGTCATTACATTGCATGATAGAGAAATGTTAGTTGTTTTTACCTGTTGCGGGCAATATTAAACTCTCTTACACGGATTACATAATGTTATATCACTAATGACGAAAAAACATTCAATAAAATATTGCAGCCACCTTTATATCTATGTAAAAATCAAACCAGTTGATAAGCATCGGAACTAGTTTCTTGGAGTATGATGTCTGTCCATCTAAATGCTATCAAGACAGAATAACACCATCGGGTGTCATCAGCATACCGGTTCATATTAATGAAGTTAAGGGGTTAGTCCGGTTGGATATGGAAACGACGCAGAAGAAAGTATTTGTCGGTGCTATTCCGTGATATAGTCATATCTGAGAGAATATGCATATATATATATATATATATATATATATATATATATATATATATATATATATATATATATATATATATATATATATATATATATATAGAGAGAAACATATATATACATACGACATACATATATATATATATATATATATATATATATATATATATATATAGATATATATATATATACTATATATATATATATATATATATATATATATATATATATATATATATATATATATATATATATATATATATATATATATATATATACGTCAAAGACAAAGATGTTTTTATTATTTGCATTACGCCTGTTTTAAATAGTCTCCTGGCGGCCGGGAGGGAACGCTCACGTATGCTATTTATCATAGCGTTAGTATTCACCATCAGGTTGTCGTTTCGGAAAGTTGCCATTAATCATAAAGAATAATGCTTTACTGCAAAGAATACAAGAAGAAATCTTCTAATATTCACTTCTCTTGCATGAAGCTAAAGGACCGAAGATAGATTAATATTGTCATATCTCACATTTAAATGAGTGATGCCATAACTAAAACCTAAATAGGTTGTTTGTAAATGTGGGTATTCGTAATACCCTGTGAAAGTACGTTGTGTCCGCTACGACCTTTTCTAGAATTATTTTCAGGGAGAAGCTGTTGTTTTCTCATTTCTTCCAATATGTTTGAAAATACCACCACAAATCCATATCCTGAAAAGCACGCACTTTCCATACAATTGGTGTGACAATGTCAAAGTCACAGCTGCAACAGCAATGGCATTATCCAATGGTCAATGCCACATATCCTGATATTGTGTCATCAAATATAATAAAGGGTGAATATAAATTATTCTTAAATATTATTACGATTCATACTTTCTTAGTTTTCTTATGATGTTCATGCATCGGCTCTCCTGTGGACTACTAAGGTTGAAGAAGCTGGTCATGGGTAAATAGGATCCACTGATTATACTTTCAGAACAAAACAAAGTGAACATAACACAGCAAGAATTCATATTTTGCAGTTTTAATTAGGCGCAATCACATTCGCGGGTTTCCGATGCGTCAGCTAGGAGTGCCATCGTAGCGTAATGCGATTATCACCGGAACTTGGGGACTGTTTTCTGCCTGTCAAGCTGTCAACGCTTTGTTCGCGCTGTTATAAGTTCCTGCGTAGTTGCGCGCATTGTTGTTGCGTGTTTTTATAGCTGTTAAGGACCTCAAGCGTATTCCGAACTTCGCTTAATTCATCTGAACGCTGTCACGTCGCAGTTTTCATAACAGTTTTCAAACACAAAAATATCATAAAATAGTGATCCAAAATGTTGCCAACTACATTCATCTCCAGCCTTATGGAGAGTAGTCTGCATGAACATCACTATTCACCTGATAACATTTCGAAGCTTGCGTGCGTGACTGTTTCTAAACCATGTCATCACTATCCCCTTCTTAGTGGAAAGTACCCCAGCTGAAAACTTTCTTCAAAGATAGGAGATTCTCTTGCTCGATTTATAAGAAAACGGAGCTCGTAGAATTAGTAACAAATGCCTGCAGCACCGTAAATATTTACAATGAATGACGAACTATTAGCATAGAGGTTCAACAATCAATTTCCCAGATCCCAACGAACTTTCTGGGCAGAGCGACATGTGTTATGAAGGTATTTTCAAAATTTCTATATCAAAGCCCTTATTCCACACGTAAATTATTCAGACTTATGACCCCTTTTGATGGTACAAATTCTTTACAAATGCCAATGGAGTCGTAGCAGGGTGGCATCATTTGCAAGCAAAAGAGGATATCAGCTGTTCCTCAACATACAAATTCATACTGTTGAATATTAATCCCTGAATCATTGTAAGTGTTTTAGGGAGCTATCCCAATCCGAGCAACCATTCAATGTACCCATATGGTACCATACAGTCTGCTGGATGTGAGTGCACAGGGTATTTCTTAATTTATATAATTAGAATATTTAACTTAAGAAAGTTGAATACAGATATGTCACACATCTCATCAATATGTATAAATACCTATGAAGACTTGTTGGTACAATATTAACTTTGCGTTTTGTTTTATGTGTTGTTGTCGTTTGGTGAAAGAGAGATAAAACGTTTTATGTTCTCATCTTTCTTTGCAGAGATGATGGTGGTTGCAAATATGTTGTGGCCATGATGGTTGCAGTGGCTGACTTCAAAAACAATGCAAACTCTAATCCAGCATTACCGCCTGATGAAGAGACAAGTCGCACGGCTTGTCACCTTGATTATTGTGATGCCTGGCAATTGCAATTACACAGTCTATATACTTGTCACGTCGGTAATACACATGGCGGACACTTAACTGTCAACTACGGGTGTTTTTTCTTTTTGTTGTAGTCTGGAAAGTCTGCAAAGACATGTTGATATAAGACCGGTTTGTGCGTGATGTGTGGCTGAGGAGGCAAATGAATGGCAGGAAAAGTCCTCAAACTGCATATGAATCGCGAAATGCTCCCCTTATCAATAATTGGTAATCATTTTGCTTTTCGTGATTTCTCCTTTAAAATGTCTGATTCAAACACGATAATGTGCCCGAATGATAATTGAGAGAGGGAAATATGGTGATTTCAATATAACAGAGAGTCTAATCATTTTGCAACTCTAATCTATAATCTTTTGTAGTATAATCTCTTCAAATCATGAATTGTAACTTGCTGCATCGACGATTGTGTCTAAAGAGTAACAAACTGAAGAGCAGGAGCACTAATACTCTGCCCACAGACCAAATCATAATCAGTCAGAAATTTCAAGTGTATCAATTGTTATAAAGTGTTCGCAAATTATTGTCGCAATCACACAGTTTAAAATATGTTCCAATGACCAAAATGGGTTATCATCCTCCCTTCAAACTTGCATAAACATCGCACCCTCAAATGACAGAAATGAACCATGACTAGTTCGCCCTCAAATCGCCTGCATATAGCCCTGATGCGGTTTGAACAAGCGCAATTGGCATTAAACGTAACTTTTTGCAGACAGGTGATTTAATTAATGGTAGTTTATCTCCGAGCCATATATTTTCACTCAGTTTACTTATAAACTTACACGTAATGTCAAAAACAGACTTTGCTTTGCGTGCTTGGCATTACATGGAAACTTTCCAGGCACAGCGCGAATTACACGGCATGTATTATGCACTACACATAGCAAATATTTTGATATCAGGCTTAGTGCGTGTAAGCTATGCGTACAACTTGTATCATGAATCATTATTCGCCCAAAAAATGAAATATATGAAATTTATTTAAGCCATTATATCCGTGCACAGGCAATATATACCATATTGTTGGCGACAAACTAATGGTGTGCCACTTAATTCAGTTGTAACATAAATGCATTTCAAATCGGTAAATTGCGTTCACAATATGCCACTAAGGCTAGAGGACGGCCGATTCATTCCTATAATGCAATATTGATATGGAATGACTGAATTTATTGACTCCAAAGTTGCGGTTTGCGTATTCAGTGTTATCGTGTCTTAGTTTGGAACGGATACGAAGAAAAGCTTTGGAATAGGAAATGCTCTCATAATAAATAATAGGTTATCATCTTTTCGTAAATTCTCCTTTCGAAGTTTGCTGGTTGTTTTTTATTCAAACAAGTTAACGCCCCCTAATGATTACAGACAAAGGGTAGTATAAGGACACATTCACTACAAAGAAACTGCTCATTTTGCACCTGCTTCAGTACAACTATTAGATATATCAACGTCTTTTCAGGTCACACTATTAAGGATACAAGTCATTGTAACCAGATGGTTTGCATTGTGGAAGGCATATGCACGTCCGTCTAATGTAAGTATATGATGCACCCATGCACCTCTATCCATATATCATTTTGATTTGCAACTAACTGAATAACATGCACATTTGATGACCAAGCAAGGTAACGCACCCTAATGATTACAGACAACGGGTAGTATAAGGACACATTCACAACAAAGAAACTACTCATTTTGCACCTGCTTCAGTACAACTATTAGATATATCAAAGTCTTTTCAGTTCACGCCATTAAGGATACAAGTCATTGTAACCAGATGGTTTGCATTGTGGAAGGCATATGCATGTCCGTCTAATGTAAGTATATGAGGCACCCATGCACCTCTATCCATATAACACTCTGATTTGCAACTAAATGAATAACATGCACATTTGATGACCATTGGTCGATATTGTCAGGCTTTTGATTGTATATAATAAAGTATTGCAATATGTGCCACAGTGCATTTGGTAAGGATGGCTGATAAACTGCAGGCAGATGTTGAATATCTTTATTCTGAAAGAAATGGCTATACAATAGTAGGTTTTCTTTAAGTAAGGAACACCAAATCGTTGATTTCCGAAACTCAATGAAACATTTGCAGGGGTGTTGGCATATGACAAAAGTAAAATAATTAGTTTTATTTGTCATTTTTTATCTTTGCACGAGTGTAATAGATAATAACGTACAACATGATTCAGCCTGTATGAGTGTGGATGGCAGCTGATTAGAATAGATAGAGAAGCGTTAAATGCGAATTATTTTGTATGATCCCAGTCAGGCGAAAACATAATTTTTCTTCTTTATAAGGGGACGTTTATGTGCATACTGAAGACCCAGTTTGATCGCGTGCACCAGATGTATTTGTAACAGGGAAATGCAACCCATTCCGAACCACAGTAAGCCCGTCGTGGTAGTGGTGCTTTCCTGGCTTCTATGCATGCGCGAATAGTGGGGCTTTTATCTATCCCAACACTTGGATAGTCATAACAAAGTTTCTTTGCATGAATAAGTTTACTTATGTCGATAAAATGATTGCACCGTAGCTGTAATGGATGCGCTCATGGAGTGCGAGACGAATGAATGACATAATTTCTTGATTAGTCATCGCCCTAAAGCATGCGGTAACTGTTCATAATTCAAGCGTTACAATTCAAATGTTGCCCCGTCCCCACCTTCTCTAGACTTGTGATTTTGCGTCAAGCGAACGCCTAATCTACTCTTTAAAAACAGTACCACTCAAGGATTTATTGCCATGATAATGGGAGTTTACCAGTCCTTCATATTACGCAATGTGATGCAATAAAAAGAAGTTAGGTGTTCACAGCAACTCATGAAAGTTTTGTCAACTTTATAATCTACGTTCGTCTACTCGCAATGTAACCTGGCAAGCGCGATATGCCTAGTAAACAGGCCGTGAGTACGATTGATAAGTAGACACGCTTGAATACATCTGTTCGCAAATGCGATCCCTATTGTAAATATAAACGACAAAACATCTGCATGGGATGGTGGTGACTCTGCAATTAATCCAGCTAAAGTGGTGGACAAGCTCCCCTGATGCGTATAGATAAGCTATCGATAAGCTATTGCATGCTGCAGAATATGTTCCGGAGATCAGATGTTTGTAGGTGTTTACACATATGCGACTGTACACACAAGTTAACCGATGGTGGTTGTGTAAGTTCCCTTTCACATTGTTTTTTAGGTTCTGAGCCAATATTATGTGATTAGAGGCCTAAGCGTACTCTGTCTGCATTACAGTAATCCCAGCCACAGCAGCTTACAACAGGCAAGTGTGGCGGATTGTCATGAGTAAGTGCTATAATGCCATTACCGACGCAGCACAATTGACGATTTTCACCTTAAAAATGGCCATTTCTATAACTTCTTACTATATCGAGCCTGAATAGAGTGCGCTTTACCTGTCTATATCACAGCATGGTACATATCACAGAATGATATATTTGCAGTTTTCACCAAACGCATCAAC
The DNA here is from genome assembly GCA_034190875.2 of Urechis unicinctus. NCBI lineage: Eukaryota > Metazoa > Annelida > Polychaeta > Xenopneusta > Urechidae > Urechis > Urechis unicinctus. Next base: position 27,921,669 of record CM067353.1, on the reverse strand, counting down.
AGCACATAATAGTTCTATGATGTTGATAAATAATATGGCATGTTAACGGAAGGAGGAGAGTCTGACTAGGTGTATTATGCGTCTATAAATTACGTACGAGTCACGGTTAATGGTGCTAGCGGCGCTCATCGCAAGCAGCCGTACCATTCAAACCTCTATTGATCACTAATTCACGATAGACATATTGTGAATTAAATAGTCAATTTATCATCAATTACAGTGTTGCATTTTAAATATGATCGACCTGATTATGTTTCCTCTTTTCCTCCGCATTCACAGACGCCAAACACGAAACACGCTGATCCATCTTAGCTCTTTTGAGTGGACCACGTATGAAATGATCCGTCCGATGGATAATGTTTATTCTAGGCTGTGGTATTATAGTCAGCTATCGTCATAAAAAGACCTGAAGTGAATGTTTTCCGCTGACATTTCATCGATGCCATCGTGATATAACCGTTGGCACAAATAATCGATAAATGTATTATGCTGAATGGTGCAAATGAAAGCAAAAGTGAAATATTTACAATTTACAGTCAACGACCGACGACTATGAAAACAAGACTTACTGTGCGTCAATAAATCGGTTCACAGGTGCACGAAATAAATGTGATGACCGCTCTTAGATTAGCATATGCCATAAGTGACAGGTAGAAATGTTATAAGTTCTGAATCACATAATTCAATTATGATGATGTTCGCCCCCGCTGATAAGATACGACGTTAAAAACGTAATGTGTACCAGGCTGAACTGACAAAATATAAAATATATAGTAAACGCGTGTACATTTGTAGGTAATTTAAAAAACGTCCTCGGGAATTAGCATGGCATGATTGATTGGCGTACCATACATTATAGCATATAAAATAATTATAAACGTATTATCGACCGTTAGGTATGTCATTTCTGCAAAAGCAACATCTGGCACTCGCAGAAGTTTGATTTTGTCTGCTATTACTATGCATTTGTTCGACAAACAGGAGTTGTTTCGTTTATTGTTTGAAATCGATGACCGTTTCGGAATGTTGAACGAATTAACTGCCGTTAGGTAAGTTATTTCTGCCTCAGATAAGGCTACAGCATTACGATCGACATAGTGTGCGATTATCGAGTTCAGAGTATATAGTATTCATTCAAGGACCACTAGTCTAGAGATATCTTCACATCCGTAATCAAAGCCTTATACTGCTTTGATAATCTGTGAGGCTTATTTACGTAGTGAGCGGCATTCTGAATCAGACTATGGCAACGGCAATACAATATCTGTTGCTTTCGTTTTAATTCATTATTACTATACTAGTAGCATCAAACTGCTCAGCAACTTTATTCGGCTAACTGGTATTGCAACGCTCCCACTGGGTTATCCTCCAGTTGGATAGTATGCAGACTGATGATATTTAGACATAATTTACTGAGCCGTAAAAGTATATTGTCTTACTCCGTGATATAAATCGATCCGTTTAGATACAGGATACACTATGTATCACACAATCATTACACTGGAAACTTTAGTCAAACCAAATCCATGTGGTGTTTGAATAACTTCCAATATGTATCCAAAGCCTTCTGCAAAGCATTTATGCGTAATGATGCGATGAAGTACATGGATCTTTGTTTGAATTGAAATCATTGCCATGAGACATCAATATTTGATGAGGTCGGTAATAATGGGAACAATGGGCACAACGGTCACCAGCACAATATTCCGTATGGTGAATTTGAGATGTGATACGATTCTCTTTTTTCTGATAATACAATCCTCCACCACGTAACTCATATCAATAAAATGGCTTGTGTATGATGAACCCAAGATGCTCTGAAAATATAGAATCTTTTGCTTTTTTACGATGAGAGTGATCCCAGCTGGCCTGAACTGTTATATTTTTCAATCTGAAAATAGTATAAGATGGCGGAAAGACATGTAATCAATCGTTAAGGCACAAAGCATCGTTTCCATCTCAGCCAAACATTCAATGTCCACAGCGTAGCTAATTAGACTGTTATTAGGTACTGTTATATATGGAACCTTAACCGTCCTATAACTCAATTATAGATTTGTTCGTCGCAAAATACTATTACATGTCAGGTAACAGAATTATCATATAACTGTGCATCCATCATCTTTGTTTTAATATTATGTAAACAATTTCATCGGTTTTAGTCAATTTCTCTATGATTATAATTCACATGATGTATCTTATTCAGCAATGTACGTCGTGGACCTAAAGCAAGAGGTTGCGGCATCAACGTGGTTTCAGATTAAATACTGACGAGGTAAACAGCCCCTGTAGGGATTGGCACTGTACCCATCCCCGTCACAGCCCATTGAACACATACTACGTACGGTGTCAATATAGTTCATGTACATTATGCTGGCAATAACATTCCGCGAACGTGAGAATAATGCAGCATAACTTATATTGTTCGCAAAGCCGCTGGCAATATTGGTTAATCAGGGGCATGATTCTAACGAATAGCGTCTACAAATGGTGAAATATTGCTCAGGTCCCTTATGGTAAGGAATACAGGTTCTTTAAATGCCTCAAGTCCTTGAACCGCGCGTCTTAATCGCAGACAAAAAAACGAGCTGTATTACTCAAACGCTGCGGCACTGAGCATAAAGGTTGTGATTCATGGTGGGCGTGAAGCTCCGCATTATTGCAAGCAACGACAACCGAAGCGCCAAAAACTTCAAATAACTGACACAGTAGCTAACTTTTATCCACACAAAGAGGTTTTCATTCGACAATCATGCCTAAAATATTCCTGCTGTGTTTGTTGTCAATATTGTGCTTTAATACGTCGTGCTGAAAGTCAGTAGAGAGAACGGTATCGAATGACTACAGAATAAGTAAATGTATGTATATTATATATACATAAATATATATATATATATATATATATATATATATTATATATATAAATATATATATATATATATATATATATATATATATATATATATATATATATATATATATATATATATAGATTAATATAAAGATACATATACATATTTACTTATATGTCAATAAATATATATTTATAAATATATAGATATTTTATATGCACATATATATATTAGTATAGATGTATCTTTATATATATCTATAGATATATCGATAAACATACATCTGTTTAGGTGTGGGTGCGTAATTGTTTGCGTTTGTGTTGGCCTGTGTGCTACCATGTCGCTGTTACTTGGACAATACCTGCCATATTGTAAAATGAGAAAGATATATCCACGAATGTCTTTGTGAAGGCCAATGCTCTATAACGCTCGTAAGCGGTTGTATCTCAAACTTGAAACAGGAAATTGATGGACCAATATTGTTGACAAACCTCTCTGCTTTTTTGTATCACAGCTTCCATGTAGCGCAAAGCAATTGCAAGCCGAGCGATAAGTTAGCTCTTAGGGTTTAGTACCGACAAAGATATACCGAGTAAATGAATATGTTTTGTGAGAAAGGCATGCATCATTATCAAGAACGATTCAGCATCCGATCAAGCGGACGTTGTCGGTTAAATTATTGGCGATGTCCTTGCTGCTGATCAACAATATAACCACTAAGAATCGAAATTGCCTCACTCATATGGATATATGTCAAGTTGATTGATTGCCGGTTATGTAGACTTCAACGAACTTTCAAGACTATATCTGATGTGCAGTCAGGCAGTATGGCTCCGTCTGCGTCTGCATTGGGCGTGATCTAAACACCGTCGGTAAAGTTTAATCCATGATCTAACCAATAAGCATAACTACCATACATAATGCAAGCGCTTGCTTTAATTGGCATAGATCAGGAGATCGTTTTGAATATTAGAACATATGTTAATAAACATAGCGCAAGTCCCTACGGCAATGAGTTGAATATGAAATGAGTCATCTTTTAGTGTAGTTTTCTAAGGCTGTGTAATAATATTAGAGGAATGTTGTCAGTATACGAGTACAACAAAACCGGCCGAACCAACTCTTCATTTCATTCCCTCTGCAAGAACCAGGCTAAACCTTCCCTCTCCCGTTGATACAATTGAGGGCTTTCAACACAAGCGATACATGAAATCAATTTTTCGACGGTATACGAATCTATTCAGCTAGTACATTTCATCAAGCTGGCACAGTAAGTTAATTGCACCCATTCATTAAGGAAGGACTCATTGAGACCACCTTCCACGCAGAATTTGATGCAACTCACCAGTAGCTGATTATTGTATGATTAATCTATTCTCCGTGTTTTCACGAGTTACCTTATTTTTTTTTAATGTTGATAGTTTCCCACTCAGCACAAGCTCGCTGACATTACAGCCCATGGTATTTTGCTGATACATAGATAAAACTAGCCACATTATCAACGCGCAAATGGAGCAGAACGATATTAATCCGTCAAACATGATGCTCTTGCAGATTCCCAAAAGACACCGAAGCAATGTTTTTTCTCGATAGACGGCGACACCGTTTCATATATCTTTAATGCGTTTATGGAAGTCGCGTCAGCGTTTTATGAAAATGAAATGAATTTAATGTCTATGCATATCAACTGATGCATCAAATTTACTTCGTCGTACCTTAGAATGCCTTGGTCGCATGATAATTACGGGCTTTCTACAAGATGTCCACGGGTCCCGTATGGGCCAAATCACTGCGAGTCCTTCCTGGCCCGCAGCGTGAGTTGTAATGCACCGTGTGGGACCACAACGATTTTTAGCAGATTTTTGGCCCCATACGGGCAGCCAAAAGTTGAACATGCGCAACTCTCAGACATGAGCTCGTTCCGGGTCTAACCCTGTAGAAGGTCCATGGACAGTCTTGCAGTGCCTATGTGAGGCCTTCGTTGGGCCCGCAAGGTTGTTTACGGCGCTCCACGGGTCTGTATAGTGTACATATGGGGCAACGAGTCAGAGGTGGTTCCCGCCAAGGATGCGCAGTTACACGACGGTCGTTAGGTGGCGCGGCTGTGAACTGCAGCATTTCCCGTTAACACACACGCATGTAGATATCGGGCAAGGAATGGCGAATAGACTCCCACCATACATATACAAACTACCCCTGTCTCCTGAAATTCAACTGGCATGTCATTTCGTGTGTCGCATCGAAGCATCCAGTATCATATACGAAGAACATGCATGTTTAATGCAGTCATACTCAAACGACTTTACACACTGTTACGTAAGCTCCTAACATATTTAACGAACGTAGAGTGCCCCACGTACATTATTATTGTGCGCTAAGACCACATACGTTGTCTAATCCTACCGACACATTGCAATACCTAATATTGTTTTGCTCTTGCCCGACCCATTGCTGCAATTAAGTAAAGTAGCCATTGTACTTGAACGAGAATTCAGCCCTTGGCTTATTTGCTATACGCCTTGTTACCATACATTCTTAGATTCAAAGACGCATTTAGTGCACTCCTCCAGCGAACTCTCACTTACTGTTGCAGCGCTGCCTTTCGGTTGCCTTACATATACACTATAGTGAACATGACACATCAATGTCTTTATACCTCATCATATACGAATGGGCGTTTCATGCCGTAGATGCATCGAATAAGGCTTTTTATGGGCCCACAAGCGCTAAAGTTCATAAAAGCGCCTGTTATGCCAGCATCTTTTAATGTGTAGCACCAAGGCACTCTCGCATTAAAGCCTGTAATGATGGCACTTGCCACGTCTAGGGAGCAAAACACTATTCGGCGTAACAGCGATCCGGACAGCACGTCCAAGAGGAAAGATAATTTTTGTGCTAAAAGCACAAGTATAATGGCCAATAATAAACTACTTTTATCATCAGAATATAGAATATATATATATATACCTAAATATCAATATATCAACAAATATATATATATATATATATATATATATATATATATATATATATAGAGATATATATATATATATATATATATATATATATATATATATATATATATCTATATATATATATATATATATATATATATATATATATATATATATATATATATATATATATATATATATATATATATATATATCTCTCTATATATATATCTGGGAAAGTATATATGATTTTTTATCATGGATATGACAAATATCAATGACATCTATTGCCAGTAAACATGATAGTGGCACGATAGTTTTCAATACAAACAGTAGCGATGTGTAGGTTAGTCCTCTATGGTTTGACATTGACGAGTAAATTAAAACGAACAGGCTACTGGCAATCTGGCATCAGCGCTGTATGAAGTAATAGATAAATGTAATTGTTCCTAGCACTGATATTAACAAATGTGAAAATGAGAGGAAAATAGTAAACGGCCCTCATTCTCTTGCATTATTGGCAATAACTCATAACTTTACGTTGCTATCTTCACATGGGCGATATTTACGGCAGTAGCCGTGTCAAAACAATTAATTCTTGGCAATGTTAGTCGTACAGGTTAGTTACGCAAATACGCCTCCGTGTAATTGATAGAATGAAACTCCAAGCACACCTACCAGCGATAGCATTTCAGTCTAACCAAATACGCGTGATCTTATCCTATGCCGGTTATGCTTTAAAATGCACGTTTAATAGCCGACGGTGTATACGTGTGGAGGCATATACCTGTATACACGCCCTCATGGCGTATAACGACCATGATTATTCTCCAAACTGGAGACAGTCTTCCAGCGATGCATCTTATTTTCAAACTTACATTGCTAAACAGTTTCTCATCACTTATACTTGTGCTGAAAATCTAAACCACAGCTCTGGCACGACGTCTTCCATTGCGACCATCAGCGTCATTAAGTAACTGAGGAATGAATTTATTATTGGATTCTCAATTCACAGTCAATAATCCTGGCTCTCAATTTCCGGTGAATATGTTTTATTTTATGTAACATTTCGGGAATGACCAAACTTAAAACCAAACACGGATCAGAAGAAACAAAAAAATGGACTTACTAAGTGACAGCCGGAAACGAATGGATTCTCCACCAGATGTCGTTTCGCAACCTGTGGTGTGGTGATGTGCGACACGCATTTAAGGATGTCACATCTCCTCCCGCTAAAAGCCAAACAGCATTCTTTCAGACCTTTCGGCGGACCTTCATAATATTAAACGAATAAAGCGTTTGAACTCCTTGTGGCCTACTACTGTGTTGACTTGTTCCTTCATCAACATCAACATGCGATACGACAATGTGATGCTTTGAAATATCGGCAATTGAGCATATTAGTTTGTATTATAAACAGAAATGTATTCTAGTGCGGAAAGTAACCGTTATAATGTGACGGCTCAAAATCTTTAAGTAAATATCATCGATCAGATTCGTACAAGATAAATATCATTGAGTCAATTCTCGGGTTTCTCGTTTCTTAATATTGAATCTAGAGGCCATTTCCAGTTTTGTTATAAAATATCTATACCAAAATCACGAGTGCATGCACTTCTTAGAAAGCATACCTGTACAAGAGACGGAGGATAGTGGTGCATAGTGAGCAGCGTCCTATTATGTCAATAAAACAATTAGATCATATGGTCTACTACTTCAAATGGTGAATGGGTTGTCTGTCATTTAGCACATGTACCTAAATCAATTCATTTATTGGAAAGATACTAGCTTTCAAAATAGGTAAATATGGCCTGCGCATCACTGTCCGAAACACAAAATGCTGGACTCTGTATTTTATAGACGTGTCTGTACCTGAGTTTGTTTTACAAATGTATTGACCTTGTGGTATAAACATATACTATAATATAAAAGAAAACTCGCAGAGTAAATGACAACGCCCATATGCGTATTTGACAATTGCAGCATGATGCTCGTCACCTGGTATTGAGACAACGAATTATATTGGGGCGGGACTGACCTAAGATAGCACCTGCTTTAGCAAATTGGTCACAAAAGGATTGTATCATTTATTGTTACAATGGCAAAATTAGCGTAAATAATGTGATGCATCACACTGCATATGTGAACATTATGGACGAAGTCGCTACCAGGGCAATTGTTGAGTAAACATCACAAACAAAGAACACCAGCCTAGTCCAACCCGTTTCAAGTGATTAGCGCTGGAGTTGGTTTAGTTGCGCCAGATAATACTTCAGGGCGATAAAATGAGATTGAGTTTACATAGGCTTCGCAAAGTCATATCCAGCTCATCCATGACAACCCGAATCTCACCCATTTATCGGCTTAAAACCCCGAGATATGCTCGCTGGAGATATACCATGCATATGATACGTTTCGCAGATAATACTCTTATGTAACCGAGGATCCGCCTCTAATCCCTTAACTCTCCGGCACAAATTTGCTCCGTTATGAACCATGCCTCTGAGACAAACCATGGCGGCAGAGTACGTCTACACTCGTTCGTTTCATATATTCTACGAGCTGTATTATTAACGCTATCGCTTTGTGGCTAAATCGGGCAGTTAATATAGCATGACTACATGATAACCATTATTGTGCTACACTAGACACATTTCTTCTTTACCTATGATAATGCTACGTTGTTGAATATTTAATGAGGTCTCATTGTGATAAATAGTACCTTAAGACCAATCCGAACTACTCTAAAGCCCGGGTTACAAATGATGGAGTTTAAAACTAATGAAAGACACCTAGTTACTAAATCTAATTTCCGCTTGGCATGATAACTTTATAAGTTAATTTCACTCAAATGGATTTGTTAGTAAAAATAACATCTTATGGCCAACCAATAAACGACCATAAGAATATTTATGCAAAATGGAGGTATTACTTGTCCCTATATTTTATCGATTGTACAAGGGCCTTTTGACCTTTAGACAAAATCAGCTGTTCTTAGCCAATCAAAATTCGAGCAGTTCTGGAAGGCGCGAGTTTGCATTATCCTTCCTCTTCCGGTTTCGAAAAATCTTTCTAGTACGCAAGAATTTTTCACCGCTTGAAATCCACGCTATCTAAGGCTTACCTATCCACAACCAACCCATTTTTCCGTCTTTTTGCTGTTATTGGATCTCGCCTACGACAACAGGACAATATCCAGGTACATTTGTTTTCAATTTTGTTTTATGTTCACTTAGTGCAATGAGTGCACAACCGACCGTGGCCGTTATCGGCCATTCCTTTGTTCGTCGTTTGGGCGAGTTCGTACAGCAAAAACTTTGGTGTGGGGAATCGGAAAAATATTCCGATCTACGTCTACCTAGTCAGATAGTAACATTTCACGGCATTGGGGGAGCTACAGTTCGGGGTAACAAATCAATCATTCCTTATTTACATGAATGGTTACACGGCAAAACTCTCAAGGTTGTCGTGCTTCAACTAGGCAGCAACGACTTGTGCAATCCTAATATTACCCCCGAACTTCTTGCGGATCAATTGCTGGCCGTGGCTTCATTTATTCTCACCGGCTACGATGTTAACTTTGTGGTGATCAGCCAAATTATAAAACGCATTCGGTGCCCCGATGATACTTACAAGGAACGCGTCTTGGCGGCCAACACGGCCATCATAAAAAAATCTGAGCACATAACACGCGTTAAATTGTGGACACATCGGGGCTTGGCTAATCCATCAGATAGCTATTTTCGTGCTGATGGCATCCACCTAAACAAAGCCGGCTACGAAAAATACTTTGCTACGTTCGGAACCATAAAATTGCCAGCATTCGTGGCGCAGTCCTCTCCATTCAAGGCAGCCCTTTTTTCTTCGTTCGGATTCACCATAAAACTTTTCTCTCGGTATCTGTATCTTCAATTTGACCTCTCCATCAAGGCAGTTGCCTTTTTTCTTGCTGACATTTGCCATGCCTTTACCAGTCAGTTGACTGTTTGCTGGCAGAAAAAAAAAATCTCAAATAAAAGTTCACTTTCATTTAATTTCACTTTGACTTTACCACAATTCGGCCCTTCAAAATTTCTCGGTTCAGTCATGGGACTGGCCTCTTTTCAAATTTGTTCGACATGTTGAAGTTTTTATGTTTTTCACGTTCTTATTGGCAACTATTGCCAATATTTGACTCATATTTTCAACTGCATTGGCATGTTGGCATAAATATTGATGTTAGCTTGTTGTGCATCGCACTGGTTCAGCCATGGGGTTGCCGTGTTTTTCATGACAGAATAACGTCCTATAAACAATTTTTCCTCGTGATTGATTAGGCAAGTCAACATGTGGTTTCAATTTACAATTTGCCAATTTTACTGCGCAATTGTAATGCATTTTTCAGGATGCCTCCCATCAAAGGGCAGTCCAAGGGCCGCAAGACAGCCAGCAAGGTCCATGCCACCCGACGCACCACTGCTGCGCCCGTGTCAGAGGCAACGGATACCGCACCTCAAACAGCTTCTGCCATCTCCTTTCCCCCCTATCCACCTTCGGCCCCTGTCCAAGATTTTCAATTAAACAAAGAAACAATCTTGAATGGAATATACGAGCGAATGATGGCGGATGGCCTTATTCCCTCCTTTAATTCGGCCACCTCCTCCACACCTGCGACAGTCGCACCAATACAGCTTGCGGAGCCTACACAGGAGACGCCCTCACATCAGCCTGACCCCATGGCCACAACAATCAATGCGCCGCTATCTAGCCTCATTGAGCCTCAAGGTGAGAGTAGGGAGGTACCAGGTCGAGTGCCAATTTCTAATTGTATTCGCAATTCGGCACCCATAGGAGCACATGTTCCTATCAAACTCAAACAAAAAATTTGGGAGGGAACTTTCATTAATCTACAGGAGCTGGTTATCCAGTCCACTCCATCTACACTCACAAAATCTGCAGAGCAAACTGCAGCTTTACCTCCCCTATCTATTTCTGAGTGGTCCTCGGCTTTCCACACATACATTGTAGTGGCAGCCGAGGCCGATATTTCCCTGCCCACTGGCATGATTCAACACATGTCAGTGGTTCTAAAATTAGCCAAAACTTTAGGCCCCGAAGCATGGCGCCACTATGACGACAATTTTCGCTACGCCAAGCAGTTTAACCCAGCCTTGCAGTGGGGCCAAGTGGATCTAGAAATCCATTCTGAGGCCTCCTTAATTGGCATGAAAGCCCTGATCAAATCTTCAAGACAACCCCAATCCTTTTCTTCTCAATCTTCTTCTTCTCCCCAGTCCTTTCGGCCAAACACCTGCTGGATGTTCCAAAGATCTGGCAGGTGTGAACAAAAACATGCCGTTTCAAACAGACACATGCATGCTATCGATGCGGAGGTTCTCACTCCACATCAAAGTGCAGGCAAACGTCCCTCAAACAATTCGGCCCTTCAAAACCAAAGCATAGTAACCCCAGTTCAAACAAATAAGCTCCAAAACTTTTTGCATGGATATGACCACCTCCTTTTCAATCAAATAATTCAAGGCTTCCTTCATGGTTTTCGTATCGGTTTTCAGGGTCCAAATTTTTCTCAAATTTCAAAAAATCACGCTTCAGTTTCACAACATTTTTCGGTTGTAGAAAAAATGCTACAAAAAGAAATCGACGCCAACCGCCTTGCTGGTCCGTTTACGTCGCCCCCTTTCTTCAACTTCGTGATATCCCTACTAGGGGTGGTACCCAAAAAAGAGCCTGGAAAGTTCCGTCTTATTCACGATCTTTCGTTTCCACTTGAAAATTCCATCAATTCCTTCATATATCAAAACCAAGCTTCTGTTCAATATGAAAATTTAGATGTAGTTATAGCCATAATTCAGTCTTTCGGTCAAGGAGCACTTTTAGCAAAATGTGACATTCAAGAAGCTTTTCGCATCATCCCAGTGCATCCAGACGACTGGCATCATGCTAGGTTTTCAACAGCTTAATAGCAGCCTATACTTCGATACTTGCTATTGTAAAATGTCTGCCTATGGGGGGCATCTGCCTATGGGGGGCAGGTCATCATGTGCAATATTTGAACTTTTCAGTACAGCTACATAAACTTCACCCTTTTCAGTGCCTAGGTTTAACTCCAAATTCGTTATATACAATACATATAACATAAAAGTCGGTAGTGCTATTGTACACAATTTTTGTATAATCTTCAGAACATCCAACTGATAATGTTGACGGGAAGTTTCATCCGTCCCTCCTTACATTATCGATATGGATTGGCTGCTAGTAGACTTTTTCGATGCATTAAGCCAAATACCTTTGCTGATAACTGAGTGACATTCATTAAACCCATGGACCGATTTCATGTAAAATTTTCCGATAAGCCATTCACAAGAGTGAAGGCACGGATTTATCAACGAGCAAATCATTGTCATGACATCTTGTTTTGTATTCACCAAACGATGCTCGTAGGCTGTATGGAAATGTAAGTAACAGAAGACGCGTTATAATATATTCAGGAATATGAATAGATATGAGCAGTTTTTGCATCACAGTATGCGTGAAATATAAATTATCAGACACTGTTTAATGAAGCCTTTGTATATATATATATATATATATATATATATATATATATATATATATATATATATATATATATATATATATATATATATATATATATATATATATATAATATATGTGTGTGTTTATATATATAAATGTATATATATATATATATATATATATATGTATATATAATTATATATATATATACAACTATATATAAGTATATTATATATATTTTGACCAGGTTCCGGTTGTCCAATATTGATTAGGTTATTCCTTCTAGCCATGCAGCCTGGGTACTTGATTGATATGTCGTCACGGCTAAAACTGCTCGGAGTGGGCTCTAGCGGAAATTGTCATTTACTTGATAAACGATCGGTTTATGTTCTCATTGTTCCGTAATTTGTTGATATACAATGATTTATGATATACTTATGGAGGGTGTCAATGGGTTGCAACATTGCTTCGCTAAGTATAAATCAACCATGCGTCGTGTGATTGCAATCGCACCGTTTCTGACCATCATGCTGAGCATACCAGCTGCGTTATTCTCTCTCGCAATCGTATGCTGGGGGTATGGAACGGGGGTTGGGTGTGGTAGTCGGGATAGGAAGTTTCGGATTTCGACATGGTAATCATATTTTGGTTAACTGTAGTTCCCGACTTTAATGTTTGTGATTATTGTATGACGAGAAACTTTTATGATTATTAACTTTGCGACAATTCACTCAGGACATTAAAGTGACTGACAAGTGACAGCTTAAATGTAATTGCATACATCACTGGTTAGTGACACTCTCAGGAGACTGACGAGTCAATCAAACTGTGATTATATTATGCGTTTGAGAATCAGGGAGACAAAAGCTTAATGGTATCTCCATAAATAAATGATAAATTGTTTGACTGTCTGGATACGTTATTTAACCGCCATGCCCTTAAGTGTTGTGACTTAATACTTAACTTGGGCAATAGCACATGTTATTATGCAAATTGAAATTTTCTAAGATTGGAGCCCGCCAATTGTTTGCACCTCAACAATATTTCTATCCGATTCACCTCGCCAATGACCACGTATGAATGCCGTAGTTCCCCAAATATGTCAATTATCTGTTACACTTAATATTTTAATTGTGTACATATCTCCTGATCAAAGTAACTGGCGGAACATATTTTTGGCAGTTAATGTCATACAACACGAACAACCAGTGTTTAGTTTTTAAACAACATTATTATGCCTGAATGTACCTCACCGATGCGTTGTTAATCAAACAATACCGCTTCTACTGAACATCAGTTAATGCGATGTAAAAGTAGGCATCAGATTTTAATCAATTAAACGTTTTTATCATGGAGTGTTTGTTAACGACCAACGCTATCATTTGCATTCAGGATATCACTGTACGAAAACTTTTTAAAGACAGGCTATTCGTTCATCATCTAGTGTGACCCATAAGTACGACGTAATGTTCTTGGCCAAATATCGTTTAAACAGCGTGCTTTAGAATGACAACAACACAAGCACAAATAGGGAATCATTTGCATGCGCTGTTCAAAAACATTTTACACAGGCATCATCAACATCCCATAAGAAGCAAACATACATACTAGGACGCTTTTGGTAGTGCTTCTGTCAAATGTTTGCTTTAGTATTAGTCATGCATGCTCATCGATGGTCCAAGCATGCTTACAGATTGGGCTCATTGTGAACACAGCACCTATATACCACGGAAGCTATAACACTGATAATCCCTTGGCAGTGGTTTTCAGTGACTAAATCGTATTTGATGGACCTGCTCGTTAGTCGCTGCATGTTGTGGGTTTTGTTCTCTTGTCACTCTTGCACGTTTGACTTCTTGTTTCGTGCCCGCACAATGCTGACCTTATACTTGAACAACAGATATGTTCTCAGCTTGGCTTGCTTATGCGATTCGCGTATTTCAAATGCCCGTTACTGGACTTTTAATATATTAATATGCCATGTTAAAATTGACGAACATTTCGAAACCAGCACCTTTGGAGTTTAAGGATGATATAGAACTGTAATGATTTATGAACTTATGGCATCAAAAATATTGGCATTGTGAGAAACAAAGAGACGTTCCATGCAACTCAAATGCTCATCCAATTGTGCATGAATTAGCTCGATTGTAATCGCAAGTAAAGCGGCATAGCGTCGCCTGCTGATCCACTTTGACCGCAGCTGAGCTTCAGTGCAAGCATTTGTTGTAATATATGCATAGACACAACCTCAGGCATCCAAATATATAAAGCACCGTGTTGAAAAAGGCATTTGTCGAACGCTTTATAAATGAACAATGCACAGGTCGTTGATATCTGAATCTTGTGGGACCGAACAGTATACTGGTTATTTTTTTATCATTGCAGTCACCCTGTTAATAGAACATCATAAGATGTCAGGATGTCAGAACATACACTGTTACAACGGTCTGTACCCGAAAATCTGCGTCTTTGCCCTAACCGATGTGGTTGTTGTCTCCGCCAGCAGTAATATGGTCTAGTCCCGGCCCACTACTACACGAGCCAATGATAGTCGATAGAAGCACTCCTGAAACGGACTGGCTTTAGGCTGTTACTATTAACCGATAACTGGCAGGTTCACATGTTAATCGAGCTATAACTTGTGTATGTATTTTAACATATTGTGTTAATGGAATAACGATATGATGATATTTACCTTGTGCTGTCGGCTTTATAATCCTGCAAACTAATCGTTAAATGAGCTTTATTAACTTATTGCATCCCATCACCTTAGTTATCAGGCTCTTTTATGGTAGAAACATTACCTTGGACCATACGCATCCATTAGGTTTAAAGGCATACTGTGCATGAGAATGATCAACGCGCGTTGTTTCTCTTCAACAAAGCATCTTGGCGCCCATTCTTGCGACATGATTATCTCTCGTGCTAAAGAACGGCAAGAAAACGCTTTTAACTGGCTAGTGAAACTTTCCCCACTACACCATGCATAGATGCGCTCCCAAACCAATCTTAACGATGACACCTCTCTTTCTGGCGTGTTCACACTCCTAGAGCAGGAGGTCATAATAATAAGCACCACCACTTTAATCGAAATAAGGATTAACTCTTTAATTCGAGAGTTGACTAGGGTTGGTTGCCCTCCCGCACACAACATACTGGTAACCCCCATCAATAGACAATGCAAGTTTTACACACTACAAGCTGGCTAGTGCCAAATCATACAAAACACATCTGTAGAGTCGCACGTTTCTCTTGAAACTAAGCCAATAACACTGTATCATATCTGTTTAGACTAATCATGCTCCGCCGCTACATTAAACGACTAGTGCCTCATTTAATTTGATTGTAAGGATTGTCATGTATGAGCAAATCTAGTAGAAAATGAAAATATGAGAAAGTTTGATGTTGCGAAAGCTCTCAATTGCAGTCGCAGACCCGATTCGTCGGCTTAGAATTTCGGTGGTAGAATGGTGATCCCCGGTATTGTTACCACATAATCGGTTTCTGAGTTTATGTCTAACTGAGGACGCAATTAATCTTTCACGCTTTAGTAGTAAAACAAATCTCTAATACGTGATTGAACACCTTTTCATGTTCCCCTGATTCAACAGTTTACAGTGATAAGCAGTCAGGATATTTGTTTATGAATAGACGGCTCCGTAAAGTTTAGACTATGCTACGATAGTGATATATAAATTTAACCTTTTATTTATGCTATGGCTGATTACTGATGACAGACTAAGGCAATTCACACTGGTCAGGGCTTGCACCATTATCGTACATCTGTCACTAAATGAGTAAGCGGCGTTATCATCATGTTTTATGCGATGCTACAGATATTTAAACCTTGTATCGCGTTAGAATAACTGCTCATTTTGCGGCATAGCTCTGAAACGTTTAGTTTATCATCGCATATGTTGACCATTTATAATGTAAGTGTATTTGTACGTTTCATGTTCACGTAAGCATCGTTGAAGATTAAATCTCATAAATCGACAATAGTATACTGTTCTACGTGAAACAAATATATAAAGATGGCCCTTAGGAGAGAGCTGAATCAATTTCTAAGATAGAACATGTTTGTTGTTCATCCATCATCAACACATAAACTATGGTGATGTTTGCTCTGCTAATTAAAACTGCTGCAATGTATTAATCACCCATCATAAAATAAGTGATAAATCCATTTACTAGCAGATGCATCATAGTACTTCGCGAACATTTTCTATATTACTGCGTGAATAGCTATTGCTGTGTCCAATTCGCTGTGAGGGGTGCGAGATGATTACCGGCATTTCTATTTTAATTGCTGCATTCATTATATAGCATTCAATCAATATAACCTCGACCAATACATTTGATTATTATTTGCAGCTAACGTTGATTCCAGTTTAGTGGCGTAAATACGCAATTGCGAATATGCATAGCAATTCAAGATTAATGCTTACATGTAAATTAAGATTACTAAGAGCTTTTACCGCACCAGATGGCCAATCGCCGCATAAATAGGAGGATATTGTATGGTGTAATCAAGGAGGTTTATTCGACTTTAGCGTAAAGTACCATCTTTGCAGTGTGATACCGTGCACTTCCTTCACCATCCCTTTAAACGCGGTTCCACTCCTCGCGTATCAATCGATGATGTTGTTTTCTGTTATTCCAGCATGACAATACCTCGCGATAGTTTACATCTGGTGTGATATTCTGTATGATATTCAATTCTGTTATACCATACTACCACTTCTACTACTACTACTACTGCTACTTCTACTAGCTTACTAAGTACAACCATGACGGCAAATATACATGATTGTATGTGCATAGGTCTACTCGGCTACACGCAACCACCTTTTCAATTCGAGGTGCAGTACTAAATCTAAACTAGGCGTGAGAATCCTTCTCCGTTACTAGCTAGAGATCTCGACGGGGCTACAAAACAAAAGCATTGTACAATGATTCGCACGTACACACATTTCTGTCCAACGTAGGACAATGAACTTGTCAATCAAAATATAAATTCTGCTCATTTGTAAGTGGCCGCGCTTGAAATCGAGGGTCCTTTTGAAATCGCCGTCGATATGCAACGAGTTAGACTGTCACTCTGTTAACGTTGTGGCTCACACGGTACTCCTTGGGTTGTCATGATGAAAACTCCACGAATCGTATTTTACACCGGCAGTGTTGCTGACCACATGCGCGTTTATTACTGGGAGATAATTCCTCAGGGACGCACTGTCCTATGTTCATATAAACAACAGGAATTCGGAAGGTCATTTGGCGTAATATGCTTAAGCCTTTGTACCGCAGCCAGATTTATCACGTCACTGTAGTTGTGCAACGATTCGAAATACTTCGACATAAATTTGGATTAATGGCAGATTTTTGGCGAATGCTAGATTTCCCACTTTACATTAATCTTAATATTATCATTGAAATTTAATATGCTTTTACATGCACTTATAATATCTTTCACTCAAAGATAAATCAACACACCTCCCAGCATTTGTAAAGGAAGACTGAAGATGCGTCACATGATCTATGTATATGTATATCCATATATATATATATATATATATATATATATATATATATATATATATATATATATATATATATATATATATATATATATATATATATATATATATATATATATATATATATATATATATATATATCTATATAGATATATATATATATATATATATATATATATATGTCCTATATATAAATATATATATATATATATATATATATATATATATATATATATATATATATATATATCTATATATATATATATATATATAGAGAATATATATATATATATATATATATATATATATATATATATATATATATATATAAATATATATATATATATATATATATATATATATATATATATATATATATATATATATATATATATATATATATATATATATATATATATATATATATATATATATATATATATATATATATATATATATATATATATATATATATATATATATATATATATATATATATATGCTTAAGATATCGGCATCGTCCATAATTAATCTTTGAAAAATCCGGTGAGCTGCTTTAATCCCGATACCATCCAGTAAGTGCGTTATTAGTGTAAATATTAAACGTTTGTGCACATATGCGTATTTTGATTGGATCTGGCAATCACTTGCAGCATCTTCCTTTTTCTGGATGGCGAAGATACATAAATACCGTTCGCCGTTCGATATTGAACCCTTTATTGAAATATATATAACAGCTAAACAATCTGCATTGCAATAAAAGTAACGCCAACCCTACTCTTACAAGTTTCAGACGTATTTAGGGCAGCATATAGTTGTAAATATCACTAAGACATATCATCAAATCAAATCGTATATATCATGTTTAATATAAGAGATGTTTCTTAACATCTTAATACGGATAAAAAAACATCTACTCGTTAGCAATAACGCTTTGTTTTTGAGAATGGATCGTCATTTTCTAAAGTGTACCAGGAATCAGCGAAGTTTTACGACTGCTAATGGAGTCTAATTGTTTTGTTTGGATTCAACGGATGCTAAGTGAAGTTCAAAGAGATCACCGTTCCGAGACCTATGTCGGATCTGTGGTTATCGGATGTCGCCGGAGAGCCAAGTAGATCGAGAAATGCGATTGTTGCGCGTTCCCGAAATCTACCGCATTGGGAATAATGCAAGTAATGATGATGGGTCCCCATTAACCTACATTGATAATACTTCGAGGCAAAAATGCACAGCATTAAGAATGCACAACATTATCCACGGTCATACGGATTTTATAATGCTACATCACTAATGTCAGTTAAAAATCTAACCGGCCGATAAGTATCCGAACTAGTTTCTTAGAGTATGATGTTCGTCCATTTGAATGCTAACAAGACATGACAGCACCATAAACTGATCACATCAATAACCAAGGATGCGCTAGATGTCAGATCATTCCAATCATGTTCGGACCGACGAAACCCGAATGAAGAATGTCATGCAGGACCCGCAAATATATATATGTGCTAACCCATTTTATTAACTAAGTTCGTTAGGATTACAATTGAACGTCATGGATAGACATATATCGGATAGTTTAGTCACAAACATAATAAGCCAATCTGCGTCTGCGTCTTTGGTAGGGCAATCAATACAAATCGATATTAAAGTAAGAGCCATAAGCAATACGCTGATATAACAAAGGCGGTATTCGCAATAATACGAAGCACGAGTCTGAAAAAGGTATATTATCCTAATTTTAGTGGCCTTCGACAAGTCCTATAAGCAATCACCAATGCTCCGAAGCTGCAAACTGTAGCGAAAAGCCACCAACAGCTATGGATTTTGTTTCTGTGGTAGCAGTCATGGTCGGACGGTACACAATTCCGGGGAGGTCAAATAGCATATCTAATGCATCTGAAAACCATCACGCGGACCATTCGGCTTGCTTTACTGTACTCTAATGAGTTATTGAGGACCCTTTCCGGTCTACTCATGGGTTGATCTGTTCATTCATTCGACAGTAACAAACAGTATTCCGGGCATTTACTATCCACTATGGGTGAGTGTGTTCGAAAATAAACTCAACGGCTCGACCCTTAAATTTTACCATATCACAATAACGCTTTATTATCACGTTCATGATAAAATGATGGTAAAAAACCGCAAGCGTGTTAGTTACAATCAACTAGTCACCTATCATGGGAAGTTTGATGTCATTTAATCGGACTACGTAAGACCAACATATCCCTTTGTTGTACGGTGGTAGCGTATGAATTGACCTCCGGGGATTTCCATCATGTGGTTTGAAGATGACGCCCTGTAGTTGCGATTGGAAGTGATGATCGCACATACGACGTGACATTTTCCATTTAATTATAAAACGAAGCATGAAGATGAAACTATTTAATGAAAGTATGACGAGTCATTTTACTGCATAGGACCTGTCTTAATTTCAATAGGGCTATGTCTACTTGGGTTTTCTATACCGAGTTAAAGGTAATTGCAAACAGGAAGTTTGAAATGCCGGGCTAAGGGGGATAGGCATAAAATAGAAGCACAACAGACCCAGACTGTTTCAGACAGTGTGAACTTTGATGAACACACATTGTAGGATCAAGTGTCATGCATTTATAAATGAATTAGTCCGCCGGGTGGTTATGTTCTACAATTGACAATTCGATGCGATGAATTGGTTTCCACCACCTGTTTGGTGGTATTTAATAAATGAAACCCTTTTTGCTGACTTGAGCAATCGCAAATACCACCTGCTGTCCTAGACAGCAGACGTTACCATCGTTTCATTTGGTGTTTGGCAAATTAAACGTTCTAGCCTGAAAGGGATGTTCAATCAAACGATGCTAATGTTTGATATTCTTGCATACATCGTTAGTCTAACTTATCAAATCATTTTCAGTAATTTTTATCGGCGGACATCGTAGCTGTCCTTGGGCTATTAATATTCGAAGTGGGTAACGGGTCGATTATGAGTGGTGACCCTCGTCGATTATTGCGTGGGAAAGAAGATGAGCATATATATGTCTTGGGATGATGCCTCGTCAAATACAAAGCCACGAAGTATTATGAAGTTAACGGAGGCTTTCTTAAATTTTAAACGAGACTGGCTTATAATGTTAAGAGCAATTGCTGTCAGGCGTAAATGGGCGAATCTCGGAGATACGTACAAAAGCCACTGCATTTTCATATCCACTAAATTCACCGTATAAAACCAGCCCAATGATGACAATAATAATAAGCATTAGGTCATATGCCGAGAAAACGCATGAAATATCATCGAGTGTATAAATGTTTTCGCCTACAAGAGTGTTTGTTTATAGCTTGAGTGGCGAAAATAAACATCTAAACGTAAGTAAGCGATAACAAACATATGCGCTTAAAGTCCCGTTATTGTGTTACGGCATACCTGATAAGAGGGACAAAATCACTACTTCCTTTTTATTTTGTCTTCACTCATACGGTGTTGGTATGATACCAGGTGGCAGTCGCGGGAGATGACTTATTTCATTACAAACGGCAAGCGTATTTGATCTTTGTAGACTGTAAGTGGCTCTTGGGATTACATCTTCCATCATCATGCATCAATTTCAAGAAACAGCCTACGCATTACGTTAAAGTATTTGTGACAGCTACTAGGCCTGCGCAAAGTTTTGAGCGTGACTACTATACCTACGGCCACTATGTACTCATCATAAGAGCGCCAATTGTCCTTAACCATCACCACATCATTTATTTGGTTCGCAAAGCGAAATTATCAGAGAATCACTCATGATGTTGAACCTCATTTGTGCCTTCGATGGCCGATCTGACAAATATATAAGTTCATGCTGCCAATCGACCGTCAGTAAGCCATCATCTCTGCACCGACTATACAAATTCAGTGTCGCTGAAGCTAATACAATTAATGTACAATGTTTCTTAACTGTCAACAATCATACAGATAATGTACTAGCAACGAACGGGCAAAACGAACATTGGTGTGTTCGGACTCTTGATAATGTGCACACCACATGTATTTCCAAAATTCAGCTAAGTGGATTTTCAAGATTGATCTAGCTAACCATCTAGCCCTTTGGGTTTTCTCGTTTGTAGTCCCATTTAATCTCTGCCCTTTGTACACTTTCGTATTGGCCGGGTCTCTCAAACGAGACCTGAATGTAAAATGCCCTTCATACAGGCGCTTCTGTGCTATTTGACAATCTTGTTCGTTTCCTAGACCATTCTTTCTCAAACTTATTACAGACAAATTGTCATTTGGCATTTGCACCAACATAAGCACAATGGTACGTATAGATACATATAAGATGCACGTGCGTATTCGTATGAAATGCTACACGACGAACCTAAAACTGTGTTGTAACATTTTGACGTCTTGCTTAATGCATAAACTGCTACTAAATAAGCCGGCGGGATCAACATTGACCGGTACGACTAAACCATGTTTTAATTCAAGAGATTGTAGATCGTTTATTGACTTGCACACAGCTGTTGATTATGTAACCTTCCCGTTTGCAATAATATTGGGGGTATCCATTTGAGGTTTAAATGTCATATCGTACTGTTGTATGCCTCACAAGACCCAAACATTGGTTATTTATCTTCACTGTGGTATACATGTCAAAAAGATAATCCAACAGCTGTGAGGTATTTGCAATAACCCGAAAATCTAAGCGTTTTTATAGTTAGGAAACTTCGTTCGGCATCGGGGTTGCCGAAGTCAAGTGGTTAGAACGAGTCCACACAAGCTATTATTACCATCCAGCTGCTGCATAGCGTCCTTGTTTTTAGCAAATTTTATTCAAACAAAACATCAATCTTCGCTTTTGCTGTCTGGCTTGGAGGCTCGAAAATGACATATTAACACTTAGCGCCTTGATTTCTGTCCTACTGCAATTCAACGCAATTGTCCTTCCCGTGCAATATAACTAAAACACTAGTTACGTTAGCCCAAAAACATTTGCGGATATGACACCTGCGTGTATCACATAGCATATAACAAAAACACCACATTGAATATTATAGTCAATTGATCGGAAAGGTGACCTCAATCAGGTCAACATCTATTACCAATGAACCCCGAGTCTCATGCGCTTTTGTTGATTCCATAGTGGCATCACGTGACAGTGAGTGATACGTTAACCAATAGAAATGATCACCACAAGTCGGAGTTAGCTCTCTTGGAGCAGCTATAAGCTTTTTGATTCAACGTTCTTTATAACCTACGACATTAGCAGTAGAAATCCGCGCTCGTTGTGAAATTACAAACAAAGCATGGATATATAACCTAATTATAACTGTTTATATTGGCACTTGCCCCAGTCTATTATTACCTAATGACATTTTTTGTAATGTGGGATAAGACGGCAATCTGCCACCACTATTGGATGTAATCTTAAGTGTGTTTATTTTGTTTTTGTAGCCGAAATAGAGAGAGAGAGAGAGCATGAGAGAGGGAGAGGGAGAGAGAGATAGAGAGAGAGAGGAACTTCGAGTCTCCCAATTTCAGAACGTTTACACAAAAAGGCACGCTTGTGGCTTTAGCGACATTTGTCTTCCATCCAGAGCCGAATGAAACTCAATAACGTAACGAAATACACAATACCACGAAAACGCGCTGCATACATGAAATAATCAATCTATGTAAAATGTATTACATCCGGGTTTTGTTTTTTGTGAAATCGGAATGGAACTTATTTGGTTTTGTATTCTCTTTCTTCATGTCGTAGTTCGTGTTCGTCATCATATCGCAGTAAACGGATTGCATTCTTGACCAATCCTCTCATTTAGCAACATGAACACCGCCCATTTTCTTTTTGGATCACGTATCAATGAACGTTCATATATGATGAAATTGAATGTATAATTACGAGCAACATTTAACTCATGTTCAATCTAGTTAATCTATTACTATTGGTCCCGCATCGTTCAACTGTAAACTCATCATAAATAACCGAGTAAATCTCATAGTTATGATGAGTAATCGATTATACCCGCTGTACAGGTATAATGTACGGATATTCGTACTTCTTTGAAGCACGACTTAGTGTTAAAGGATGTCGGTCGGAGCGAACTACTTAAGCAGCCCAGATTTCGCAGCAGTGACAAGCAATATGTGGTAGCTCCGCTCGGATGGTCATATGTGTTAGTTTTATGCTCTCATTGGTGACTTAGCTCATCGGTACATCTTAACTTCCACATAATCATCGCAAATTGGTTTGCTGAACTATTATACACCAAGAAGCAATTCTTCGTGACATTGGCTGACTGACATGTACCTGATAAACGAAGCGAGTGTGGTACAGCATGGTATCCCGCCTAGGATAAATTAACGCCAAGTCGGCTTCTAAAGACATTTTATACGTAACCAAGTACCATTATACCCAATTAACAATGCATCAACAATACGAGCTCTCAGCTAACTTGCCTGCTTGCATGTACCACTCACCAGCAGTCAGTATCCATAGCGTGAACGCTTAAGGTATTTATTTACGAGTGAAATAATTAGTGCGCAAAACAATTATTTGTAAATTTCGTATAAATCCCCTCGGCTCTATTCAGAATGATGATGTGTACACGTAGTCTATGTTCAGTACATAGAACTAAATAATGAAGTATTGTTACAAACCAAGCTTTGTAAGACGTCATCAAATGTTGCTATACAATTACGAAGCACGATCCATCACTGGGCAAATTACCTCTGTGTGTGTGGCTACCCAAATGACTCGGTTGCTTCTGTTTAGCGTCATACATCACCATCGTTGCCATACATCTCGATAGTAAGCCCATAAAACTCTCTCTGATTAACGAGCGACATTAAAACAGAGATATACATCACAACGTACAGTTGAGCAATCTGAAGATATTATTTGCAAGGCTATGAATAATCGCGCTACGACTGAAATAATGCTGATTCCGTTGATAAAATCAGAAGAGACCCGATGGTAACAGGGTTATTAATGGCAATAAATATACATATGTTTCTCGCAATAAGAAACTAATGTAAGCTCAAACCACTCCTGATTTGTTAAAGGTACTTTTATGTCCATATGTCACAGATTTGTACATAAGTAGTCTACTACATTATGGGCCAACGTGCAAAATGATAGGGACTATTATCGCTTCCTATGTAGGGAGACCTTCTAATGATGGCTATTCCACTTTGAGCTGCGCTTGTTAAGCTCATTTAAATGCATACTAAATTGCTTACTTGGCTATTAACGTAACCCTTGTTCATCGATTGGTTCTGCCATTTTACTTCCGCATCAATAATTGCAGATGCGATGTACTTCTTTTCCTATTGATATCGTGACAGAGCATAAATTGCCCAAGACGGCTATAAAACTATTATCACAATGTAACAGCAGTTCAGATGACTCCTCGAATGTCAAACCCACTGTCTCTGGGGAAGTTGTACATATTGTGCGCTCATAAATTACCTGACGTATAGATGAAGGACACTAGTGAAGGATAGTGGCTGTATCCATACATTTCACTAACGTTTTGATACCCGTGGTCAACCAAAATGCTCATTGCGTTATCATTCTTTTACAATACTACATTTAACCGTTAGTCACAATTTCCGGAACCATTTGAGCATAATTTGCGGTTATGTTTTTCATCTCTGTACGTAAGTTACAGGAGCATCCGCGTCTACATGTGTATATCTTTAACTCTTTGGGAAAACGCAACTTCCATCATGACCGCCGACGACCTAGCCATATTATAATGCTTTATATTCAAGCCATTATTCATATACTGTCTCCAGCAAAAACCCAACAAACTCACAATCACACTGGCAATATATTGGTTTAAAATTGATGTTCGGAAATTTGTCATTTAAGTAGGCATTCAATTAGGCACAGGCAATCTCAATCTTGGTGTAGAACGGATACACATTTGTAATTAATGCTCAGGTGCTTCACAACTCGAGTAACTGAATAACTTGACCACACGAAAACATTTGCAATGACCCACCAAATATGTTAAATTCTTCAACAGTTATCAAATTCCTACTTGGTTACGAGATGTACCCATCTTAGTTCGTCTTTAACAACAATTTACGAACTGGCTGGCATTATTGTCTGGCCCCCCCAGGTCAGCGGGAATATAATTGTGCATTTTCTACAATAAGCATTAGCGTCTAAGCCACGTGGTGTTTGTCGAACAACTAATCCTTCTCCTCTCCTAAACATTGAACACCAAAACGCACCACACTAGGGTCGATCAAATGGAGGTAGCAGTCGACTTAGGTTATCGGAGTTAACAAAGAAAAACTTCAATAACACAATATTAGCCGATTCAAGGCCAAATTAAGAACAACAATGTACAAAATGAGCCCGCGCTTACCTGGTCCTGTTCAATATGCACATTTGTTGCAGTGCCCTCATGATAGCCTCAGCAGCAGCGCAGTCCGCCTTAAAAAGTTTTCGTCTCCCCACAACCCCGTCATTGCTTTGCCTAATCATTTTTAGTGTTGCCTCAGCTGGCTGTATCATCCCTAATCCTTTTATTCGCCTTATGTTACGTAATGTTTTGGCTGTTTCGATTTCAATACTTGACTCATCCTAGTCATTGTACTCCGCTAACATTCATTCACTTACTTGCTAGAATGTGAATGGGACAGCTACCACTCCAGCAATGTATATAGGGAATGCTGCATTATGGATCAGTTGGAGATGTTGAAAGCGACTCATTGACATGGCCGAACCATGAACGCACATGGGTAATGCCGGTTGGTTTGGGATAGATGGCAGTTGGCAAATTTGAACTTTTTTTAGGGATTGAGAACTACGCCGAAGTCAGGCATGAAGTCAGGTTGTCGACATTTTGCCAAAAGCTTCCGGCAATGGACTCTTCCCTCAGGACGGTGTCATCCACACATGTGGAATTGGTGGGTTCGTCCACGGTGTTATCAATGTATTATTTGGTGTAACCATCTCATGTTGCATAACTCTTGCGGGGCTCTGTGGTATCGATATACCCCATTCATGTATGTCGTGTCATTACCGGTATGCACAGAGCGTAGGACAGGCTGATAACCATTCCACACGTATTTGACGGCACCAATTAGGCATGATTAAACGTGGTTTCCGTGAGGTGGGTTGCACGATTAATGACAGCATTCGACTGTGGGAGGTCGACGGCGTTTCCGCCTTTCTCGGAACAATCACATGTCGTGAACACCTTTCACTGGGTACGCCGATCAGTTGGTACTGACTCGAGGATCCCTGCTGCACATCACGGTCGCGTATGCCTTCACCTTTGCCTTCTGTAGGTGGGGTATTGGAATCGAGCAGAGGAGTGATGATGGCTTGGTATCGGGACGGAAGTATACTGATCTTGGCCGGCAAGGTCTAATGCAGATTACATGACACAATAATACAATGTGATACCATGAAGCCTATGATACCACAATTCGACATTGACATGTCTGTAGAAGCTAGTGCCACAACTTACTTGCATTGTGCTGGCAGCACGCGGCGAAAGGACGAGTGTGTAACAGATAACACCTCACCCCTCCAAAAACACAACTTTACTTAAGAAGTATCGGGAGGTATAGGAGTAGCCCGCTCATAGAACATTCGTAGTCGATTACCGCCTCGTCACAAATTACAGCATGGTCATACAGTTACAAGCTCAGCGTAGATTTTTAGTTTCAGTGACGCAGATTATATTCGGCGTGATATTGCAAGAAATGCACGGTTGCGTTATATTGCCATAGGGCAGAGATGAAGGCGCTGGTGTTATTTTGAGCTGCCAAGTCATTCAGCAGAAACATAAAATTGCCATTCACAACGACGCAATGCAGCAGCTGGATGGAAGCAGCTGTCGAGTGTGCGCGGACTTTTTGTAGCCCCATACTTAAGGCGGCATCGGCACCAAATCGGCCGCTGTTGCATAATATTCACGGTACGTCTTTCACACATAATATCTAGAACCTTTTTTACGTCCCTTACTAGACATTTTCTTACATATCTATTTATGAATATCCGCTATAAGACTTAAGTCACTTCAATAAATGGAGTTCCAGCGATAAATGCGTGCAACTGAAATTAGAGGTTTTCGCATACATGCTTAGCACAGTATTATGGTTAAGTCTGCTACCGGTTCGCCATATGTTGCATAACTGACCAATGTAAATACACGGTCTTTTAGTCGATCGTAACCTGCATGGTACGCTTTATCTGAACTCAGAACATTCATTAAATTCCGTATTTCAGCCAAACTCACTGCAAGTTACTTATCGAATTTCAGTCAAAACCAAACCATTTGTTTATTTAATAAGTGGATCTACTCTTAAGCAATCTACTGTGATACGATCAATTTTGTACGATATCACCAAATGCACGATTATATATGAATCGATTCTACATCGAAAAGTCCAATCGAGACGCCGACAGTTTACCTAGTGAAAGACTTCTTGATCTGTATAGCACAAGAGATTGCTACAGCTCAAATCTGCTAATGAAGGTGAGACGCTGTTTTCTAAGCACGCGTGCCTAATCAATTAAGCTTGCTTGCGCTGTAAATCTTTTGCGTGGCACCAAAAGGCCCTCTCGAGCTCAAACACCAATTTTTTTTAGGTCTGGTGTCTCTGACGTTGTTGGATATTCCATCACCTGGCGGGAATGCTTGGAAAATTCAGATTCAAACATTACATTCCAATTTGTCTTAGCACATTGAATAATAATCGGTACATGCGGCTGTCGTTCAACGTCAATATCGATGTATGACGTTTATGGTGCTCCAAAAATAAATACCTACATTGAAGGTAAATGAAAACAGGAGCGCAATCGGTACAGTGACAATGATTGTTTGTTCTACATTTTCCAGGTATATGTTACAGTATCGCTACCGTAGACACTACAGTAATGCATTGTTTACAGCAACATAAGGCTCATCTAACGGAATAATCAATTGATTGGAGATGTGAAAGTGGTTACCTACATAAATATAATCGCGTGTGCAATACCGACTGACTGGTTCAGGGGTTAAGAAAATATATTCTTATTGATGCTCAAATGTTATTAATCTTGTAACATACATAATTGTTAAAATGTCGGTTGTTATTTTGGTACAAAGAGAAGTGTTGATTGGATTGCTTTCTGTGATGCTTTCTTCCTGCACCGGGACACTTAAGGAATTTATTTATGAATAGCTTCAGCTAGTACACTAGTGCCACAGAGGTCAATCATTATTAGGGACGTGTCTTAATTTGCTTGTTGCGTGCGTATGGTGACATTGCCACAGTAATAGCATATTATGGAAGGATAATTAGCAGCACCACGCTTTCTCATGGTTCACAAAGCGTTAGGCCCTGCAACTTGTACAACATACAGTGAGAGTCGCATATTGCAAAGGTTCACCTTCATCTGTTGTGAACATTAAGATATTCACACGCAAGCAAGTTAAGCAAAGAGTTAAATGTTACTGCCTTGTCCATTGATCTCCCTTGCTTTATTAAAAATGTTGGGGCGTTCTGAATGCATCATGACTTAAAACATTCGACAAGTATAACCATTGTTGTAACATATTATTTGTTTATCTATACCTGCCAATGTATTGCACATCTTTCTGTTTGATGGTATTAAGCAAATATTTACGGGTTTCTGGCTTTTGATAAATTCTGCATAATATATTTCGTTAGTTGTTACATTACAAGTGTTCTGTATTGTACTCGCACGACGTGTATACAAATTACTCGCAATGAGTAATGTACATGGGACAAACTAGAACCTCTTTCAAACAATGTTAACAGAACCTTAAGAGTTAAGAGTTTCAATATTATCTGGGTCCGCACGAGAAGGGCCCAAACTATATTGCCTTGAATTCGTAGCAAGCAGTATCGCCTGCTTATAATTGTTTGCAGCAATTTGTCTCACACCTTATCTACACGATATTTATAGCTTCTACCAATTACCGCGAAGCGATTTGAAATCTGGATGACAGAATGGTAACTTCTTTGGGTGCTTGACTCTAGATGACGACCACTGTACGGTCAGAAGAGCACCATTATCAATGTGGCACAATTGTCAAATTAACTCAATCATTTCACTACATCTAACGCACGACGACGACAAGAGTAAGCATAGGTGTCAGATTGCTGTTTACATTAGGTAATATAATCATAATATATTTATAATTATTAGAATGCCTGCGGCAGCACTAACAGCAGCACAGTCATGGCCGACGCTTGCCGTGTGGTCATATAAATTTGTACACATACTGCCATCATTCTATTCGAGCAATCGGCCATGATGCCGAACAACAGCTTATTTTACATAATAGTAAGACGTGTTGTGGCACATGTGTGCTGACAATAAAATTGAGTCAGGTCTTTGGAAGACATTATTCAGTTAAATCGCTAAAATCGCATCATTGTAGGCCATACCATCAGCTAACCTTTAAGCTATATGTTAAAATGTATACATATGGACAGGAATGTATTTCACGGCAGAATGGATTTGAAAATCATTACCCTATTCAATAAGCAATTGCTTTGATGCATCGCGTGGCGTCCGCAGTGTATTTATTTGTAGGTTCATAAAATAAAGTAAAGATTGACAGATGCTCGATATGTGAACACATGAGTAATCCATTGTCTTTTGAATGCTTCAGTTTATTCATATTGATTCAATAAGGCGTTAAATTAATAACAAGTGTTATCGTTTGCATTGCCGTCCGACGTAATCGGTTTCAACAAAATCGTTGTTATTAGCGCCATATTAGTTAATCTGATGCTGTCTTTGGTACGACGCAACATCTAGGTCTAATCCAGATATATCACATAAAACACAACGAATTGTTCCATCGGCAAAGACGAGACATAATTTCAAAACGACAAAATACACATAAAACATTGTGACTGGTGCAGATTCATACCGTACACTGCAAACAAATTCCAGTTGCCCATGTTTTGGAATCAATAAAATCCAGTATTTAGATTTAAATAACTGACATTCAGAAAATACCGAGCTACCTGAGCGTAAATAAACAAATAATATCTTTGCACTGCCAAGATGGGGCACTGGTGAGAAGAACTGCCAAATAGGCGACGTAGGCGAGATATCAATCAGTTCGCAGCCAACGACAAGACTGGTGTATCTGACTTTGGCTGCAAATAGATGATATTATACCTGTCAATTTGGTTAAAGAAACAGGTAAACAGATATGTGTTATTTGGCTGATATTTATAATGATTAATAAGTTAAGAATCCAAACAAAAACAACAACTTAATGTAATATCCTCCAACAACTGCACATCATGTCATTGAGACACTTGCCCTACCACATGTTATATCAATCGGCATCATTCAGCTATTTGATCATTCAAACTTGAGCCTAACCATGTCATGCGTATCCCATTATGAGTTACAAGTAAACGTTTGGTTATTGGACGAATTAAGGGGTTGTTTAACTCGCTTCATGGATTTTTGATAAAGAACACTTACATCAAATGCTCAGCATTTACACAAGCAATTCACCAACTCATAGCAGACTAGAAGTCATCTGCAGCATTCATTCATAACGAATGGCATTTAAAGCAAAGGCTTGATTTGTGCCAACCTGAAAGTTTGTTTGTGTGTCACGTTGCCGTTAGTAAAGTTCCGTATTAATTCCATTCGTATGGAAATAAATATTTTAAAACATACGCCTGAGCCACATTCAAAACAACTCGTACCAATGCTGCTTATTCATTGAATTGCCTTTGAATAGGAAAGTAGTCACAATTTACGTTTGCTGTGGAATGCTATGAAGCACGTGTTAATAAAATTGATTGATGTGTCTCACCAAAAGACGTTACGACGATGAATGCAACTTCCGCCAAACAGACCTAGTAAAAATTGCAAGGCGACTAATCACTGCTTGATCAAAGAGGCGAATGTTTGAAGCAATCCAGGGGCTTATTTAGTGTAAATGTGCAAGTAGCTTACCAAATAGTTGTCTATGGAGCGACTTCGTGACATTAGCGTCCGTAGCAGTAACGTCAGGATGTCTAGTCTGTCTAGGTTTGATAGACATATATTATGAAATGTAAAAAAAGGCAATTTTCTGTCAACACTTGTTCTTATGACTTTGGTGCTGCAAATAATTTCGCCGTAATTAAGAAATTGACAATGTATCTGCTACCAGACATATGGAGAGCTTGTTAGGACCTGTGTAGAAAATTAATATGATATTGATTGCCACTTAAGTTCAAAGCTGAATCGTATGCGACAATACTTAATCAAACAGAACCCTGCTGCGTTTAGCGTCTAGATTACAGGCGTGAATGTTTGTTTTACCTCGTGCGCCGCGAGATTAATAAAAGCCGTTTTTTTAATGGCGAAGTGGTCAACTGTAGATTCGATACCAAAATAGTAAAAACACCTGACTGGTTATACGTTCGTCGGTAGATTACGTTAAATGGCGGTCCCGTCTATGTAGCTCAATGGTATTCCGCTGAACCTTTGTCCAAGCGGTGTCGATCTTGGCAACTGGTTTTGCTTCCTTTGGGCCTACAACTATGGAAGTGCTGAAAACGCATTTTTGTATGATTTGCATTCCTGATAATATTGAGAACCTTTTTGCAAAGAACCATCACATATATATGAGGATGTGACAATAACACTTAAAACAGGGCAGTCTTTTATGGTGCCCATTTCTGAGATCATTAAGTATTTAAAAGTATTTATCTATGGGTATGACTTTACAACATTTGTAGCCATTCCAATTGCTGATATTGTCTTGCGTCTCAATTTATGCACTACAAAACATGTCATTTACGATTTACTGCTCAGCCCCATTTGCGAGTGACAACATTGATGAAAGTGACAGCTTACTTAATCCGACTTACAAGTATGCAGCTGATCTAGTTGGATAAATCGCTCACTCATGGAACTGCCTTGTGGTATTTGTGCCAAAGATATCGATAAACATTAGTATTCTGCATTGGCTTTACAATCCACAAATCATATAGTGAGAAATTGTTTTGTACATATTATCCAATTGCTTGCCAACCCATTAGTTCGTGTGGTAGATTCAGAAAGCATTACTTATTTACATCACATCTATTTCAATAACTCTCCACAAAGCTCTAAAATGTGGGATTGTCAAATTTTTGATCATCACCATGCTCCGAGAGTTTATCATCATTTTGGTATTTTTACGGAAAGGAAGCCAATATTGCTTCATACGCCTAATGTAAATAAAGCATAATTTCTCTGCAAAGGAAATAGGTATTTGGTTACTTAATGAACCGACCGGGCAGGAAATATCATCTCCTAAGCGCTCAAGCCGTTACCCTCCATTCGTAGAATTCATCTGAGTTAAGTGCAGCAGAAGACAATCATATTCAATACAATTACAGAAGGTTCTTATTTCGGTGGACTTTGTCAAATAATGTACCCACTGCAAAATTTAAGCCCTCCATCAATTTTTAGAACTAATATGAAAACGATAAGATAAACTACATTAAAAACGTGCCGATAACTTGTACCAATTGGACTTATGTATCAAATTAACGTCTCTAAAGTTGCTTTTTGTCGCATGGTTTTGGGGATTACTGTGTTTTCGATCTGAATGGATGCGAAGAAAGGTTATTAGCAAACGGCGCAGGAGTGAGAAATGCTCTCATTATAAATAATTGGATATTAGTTTGCTTTTTGCGATTTCTCCCTTCAAAGTTGTTAATTCAAACATGGTAATGTGCCCGAAGGATAAAAATCTGTGCATCAAAGAATCTACTCATTTGCACCTCTTTATCTACAACGATTTTATGTAACACAGTCTTTTCACATCATGCATTATAGCTTGCTGTATCAGCATAGCATAGGGTGAGAAACATTTAATCATTTATTTTGGAAGTGAGAAAGTTATCGAGGGCACGAAGGATACTGATAAAAAAAGGGTGGAAGGAGACAACCACAACGAAAATGGGAACACTTCGTAGTATCACAAAAGATATGAGTTAGCGTTTTCTCCATCTGACATCATGAAAAACCAACCAAGGCATGATTCAGACGTAACTATCGCAAATCATACCAAGGATACAAACACACTTATATCCATGCACTGAGGTCTTCGAGACAGGAAACTCGATGACGTATGTTATTTCCAATACTGACTCATCTCCCTTCCCTGGACCTTATCTTCAATATGATGCCTCGACTATTCCCGGAGGACATCACCACTCTATAATTTTTTTCCATTATATATCTCACCATTCAGGTTATTCCCGAAACAAAATGCTATTTCAGGTTAAGGCAACAGGATGTGAAAATCATGATGCACCAAGTGTACGAGTTTTTACGAGACGAATGAATGACAGAAATGCTTAATGAGTCATCGCTATAATGCGAGCGGCGATTATCCCAATTTTAAGCCCCATAATTTATAATACCAATATCGAATAATATCAAAATAACATTCAGTTTCTACAATGATATTGAAGCCAATGTTCAAACGTGCTTTTTGTTCTACTCGGTATCTACAAATTTAGCATTTCATACCGAGGGTTTTGAAAATGCATATCCGTGCACTTCGTGCTGCAATACAGCTTACTCTATGAAGCATGCTATTTACAATTGAAATGTCGCCCCCTCCCCACCTTGCCTAGACTTATGATTTTGCGTCAAGCTAACGCCTTATCTATTCCTGGAGAACAGCATCACTCGCGGATTTATTGCCATGATAATAGTACCTCTCCAGTCATTCAGGTTAAGTGGCGGACAAGATCCCCTGTGACGTAAAGATAAGCTTTCGGATGTTTCAAAGAGACAAGCCATGGTGTTGCCACATGAGGGTACTCGTGCGTGCTTCGTATTAACGGCACTAAGCTCTCGTACGCTCGAACAATAATGCTCTTTTTCATTCTATAAGCATAATACTGATCGCCATGCATCCTGTCAATAGACCAGATTTTTTATTATTTTCATAAGTCAGGATTTGTCTCCTGATTGTTCTTAAACATCCATCCTTATAAGCCTTGCTGATCGACTTGCGTGACGTGGCCAATGTATTCCAAGCTGCATCTCCGTTAGCAGGCCGGATTACGACGAGAGTTGCAAAAAAAATATTGCGCACAAAAGAGTGTTACTCACCACATGTCCGGACAGTACTAAGTTTAAACCAAAGTTAGATCACACATTGAGGTAGGCTATGCAGTCGCTAGTACAAACACTTTAATCCTACCTTTGCTTAATCGAATCGCACCGAAATAAAGTGCGTTGAATACGACCGAATCCGATTGGCTCATTGTATCTAATCTTCCCTCTATGGTGCGTAAAACAATACATCCCACAAAAACGCTGATATGACCTTTGGTGCATAGAAAATATCTCTGTGTTGTATTTACACAGGTGCACAAAGAGTGGAGTCCATAGCTTTCCGCATATATCTGACAAAACAACCCATAAATTATTACGCACATTTTAAATATGCTGGTATTACAATGCACACTTGTCGGATTCTTCTCAAAAATATTATATAAAGTGTGCTAGGATGCAATTTAGAAAAATTGTGCTCGCATTTTATCCAACCAAGTGCGATATTTGAATAGTGCGTCTTTGTGTTCTTACAAATGAGGATGATATTGTCGTTTAACAGCTGAATTATCTATTCGCAGAGATCGTCTCAAGAAAATAACCTGATGCGGATGTTTTAAATTGACATTTCATCGATGCCAAAGTGATATATCGTTGGCACAAATAATCGGTACATGTCAATAGGTCGTTCCACAGGTGTTTCGAAATGACTATGAAGACTCCTCCGAGGTTAGCATGTGCTGAAAGTGACAAGCCGAAATGTTATAATTTCTACATTACATAATTCAAATGTGATAATGTTCGCCCGCGCTTATTCGATGCGACGTTCAAGAAGTATCAAGTTACCGTAAGGTGTAACAGGCTGAACCTATAAAATAGGAACTGTATAATACACTCGAGTCGCGTGTAAAATCAAGATTTATTTGATTTAGGAAACATCATCGGAAATTAGTATTGGATGATTCATTGACATTATAACCCTAAATGTTATCCCTGGAAATGTTTTTGTATAAGTTCAATTGCATACAAGGATATAGATAGATTTCAGAGTTCGAAATATATATATATATATATATATATATATATATATATATATATATATATATATATATATATAGATATATATATATATCTATATATAGATATATATATATATAGATATATAGATATATATAGATATATAAATATATATATATATATCTAGATAAATTTATATAAATATATATATATATATATTTAATATATATATTTATATATACATATATATATGTACATATATGTATATATATAAACATATATAGATATAAACACACATATATATATATACATATATATATAGTCATATACATATATATATATTTACTTATATATATATATATATATATATATATATATATATATATCGGTCGTTGCATTTGCTATTGTTTGAAATCGATGACCATTACTAAATGTTTACCGTTAGTTGTGTCATTTCTGCCTCAGATACGGCTACAGCATCATCATGACATAGCGTGCGATTGTCGAGTACTTAATTAATAGCTGTCATTCCATGACCACTTGTCTTGCGATATTTTCACATTTTCACTTGATTACGCTGTGAGGCCAATTTACATAGTAAGTAGCGTTCCGAATCAGACTTTGGTGGCAATGGGATGATATGCACAGCTATTGCTTTCCAATTGATTCATTATCACTGGATCAGTCACGCCATATTGCTCAGCATCTGTATGGTGCTAATTGATATTGCAGCGGCCTTACTAGGCCATCCTCTAGTTGGATAATTATGCAGACTGATGATATTTAAACATAATTTACTGAGCCGCAAAATTATATTGTCGGTCGGCGATTTTTGTGACGATGTTTATGTGGCAATAAATGTAAGTGGTGACACCGACATAGTTGATTTAAAGCATATTCTACAATAATGGGAACAACGGTCACTAACACACTATTTGATGCTGTAAACTTGCGATGTGATACGATTTTCTTTTTATCTGATCACAAAGACAACCGCAACGTCATTCATATCAATAAAATGCCTTTTGTATGATGAACACAACATGCTCTGAACAGAAAGACTCTTTTGCGTATTTTACGATGGGAGCGAACCAAGCTGGCTTGAACCGTTATATTATTCAATCTGGAAATATCATTGGATGGCGA
This sequence comes from Urechis unicinctus, assembly GCA_034190875.2. Classification (NCBI taxonomy): domain Eukaryota; kingdom Metazoa; phylum Annelida; class Polychaeta; order Xenopneusta; family Urechidae; genus Urechis; species Urechis unicinctus. The sequence continues at coordinate 27,884,599 of CM067353.1, read as the reverse complement.
ATTCACAAGAGAAGCTTGCGAACGGGCATTCAGATCGAATCGTGACTTCCAAAGCAAGCTTACAAGAGTTTAATTAATCTTATAAGCACAAGACTTCGTTTCCATATCAGCCAAACATTCAATCTCAACAACAAAGCCAATGAGATGACTCAAACAGGCAGCTATATAGATAATGTTCGATATCTTTGATAGAAGTATTTACTTAACCGTTCATTTATTCCAAAATCTAATTTATGAACCCTTTATCTGTAAAGTAACAGAATTAAGTGGGATTAAGATAGTGAACGCGTGTCTATACGCGCATACCTGTGCCCATCGTCAAATGGCGCTTTGTGGATTGTTTGCACATCAGAGAGGATATACATGCTGTCGCAACTTGTGTCGAGGTGGCAGATTAACTATTCATTCATCATCTTTGTTTTAATATAATACAAATAACTCTTTCGGTTTTAGTCAATTTCTCCATATAACATCGTTATGTCGTTATTTGAAAACTAGTCAACCAAATCATCGATACTCTGTGGAAAGAACTAGTTGCCATTATGGTGCATTATTCATTAAGGCAAATACAATTCACATAATCTATCTGAATGTATGGTCCTAAAGCAAGTCTGGAGGTTGCAGCATCATCATGGTTTCAGATTTATAATGACGAGGTAAACATTTCCCGGTCGGCGTTAGCATCCCTATAACAATCCATTGACCGCATTCTATGTAGGGCTTGATAGTGTCAATATTGTTCGTATACATGTTCTAATAGGTGGCACGTATCTTGCAATACACAAAACAAAATCATGTCGCCCATAAACGGTGCACGTTATGGTTGTGGAATTAGGATGCAATTTGTGTATTTAAGAACAGGAAATTAATAACACGCATGCATCAATCTATGTAACGATGTATGTACCATTAATTTAGGTCACATGATCGCGCGCTTTCTTACCGGCCACACCAGAGCATTTAAAACAGATTTTTTTTCCAATACCCGGTCATTATGCTGGCAATAACGTTTCGCAAACGTTACAATAGTGCAAAATAACTTACTTAGTTCACAATGCCGCTTGCAATATTGGCTAAACAGGGACAGTGCATTCTAAAAGGAAGTATCTACAAATGAGGAAACATTGCCCAGGTCCCTCATGGTAAGAAAGACACATACTTTCAATGCCAAATTTCATCGAACCGCACGTCTTGCACTCATATATATATATATATTTATGAATACAGATATAAATATATATATCTAGATATACATATATATATATATATTTACATATAAACATGCATACATAGATAAATTTCATATTTATATATATATTTATATAATTAAAAATATATATTTATATTTATGCATTATATATATAAATATTTATATATATATATACATATAAGTATATACTAACATATATATATACATATATATATATATAAAGATATATGTATTTATATCTATGTCTCTATAATATATCTATATATATCATCTCTATATATATATATATATATATATATATATATATATCTATATATATATATATAAATACAATCACGCCTAATATAACCGTGCCAGGCATGTAAGCAATATTGTGCCTAGATATATATATTTATATATATATATGATATATCTATATATATATATAGATATATCTATATAGATATATATATATATATATATATCTAAAGGTATATATATTTGATATAGATACATAGTATTTTCTATATATCTAATCTCTATCTCTCTCTATCTCTCTATAACTATATATATATTCTAGATATATATATATCTATATATATATCTCCTCTATATATATATCTATATATATATATATATCCCCTACCCCTGTCTCCTCAAAGTAATCAGGCATGTTATTTCTACTGTCTCATCGATGCATGGTGTATCAATTTGAAGCACTCTTGCAAGTTTGTTGCTATCATATGCAAACGATTTCGCACATTGTTTCCTAAGCTAGTAACGTATTTAATGAACGCTGAATACCCTACGAATTTCACACATTAACATTGTGCGCCATAGATATTGTCTTATCTGACCCAAATGTAGAAATACGCAATATTGTTTTGCTGTTGCAAGACCCAGTGATGCAAATAAACAAGGTAGCCATTGTACTTAAACGAACATTCAACCCGAGACTTAATTCCTATATACCTTAACGCATTAATTACATTTCTCCCGCGGAACTCAAGGTTGTCTTATTTATACACTACAGTGGCCATAAGACACCCATTTCTTTATACCTCATCAAATACAAACGAACGTTTCATGCCGTGGATATATTTAATAAGGCTTTTTATGAGCCCACAGGCGATAAAGTTCATAAAAGCGCCTGCCATGTCAGTATATCTTAACGTGTGTAGTACCAAGGCACTTTAGCGTTAGAGCCGATTCGGCATAACAGCAACCGTACAGCACGACTCTGAAGGTAGAACTATCCTTTGCAAAAACCACGAGTGCAACAGCCAATAATAAACTACTGATATCATCTGAATACTTCGTACACATTTTAGACGCTGGGATTAATTTCTATGTAGAGCCAATACAACTGTCATTCGAACACAATTACACCGGCAATTTTCTAACCTTGTGCATTAATTTGTGCATCGTTTATTGTTTTGCTATTGTATGATACGATGGTGGCTACTGGTTTATGGAGATGAAAACAACTGGATGATGCTCAATAGGTGACCTGTACGAAAATGTCTAATTTCCGGCATTTTGTCGCTTTGTCAGCACTCATATTCGTAAATATACATTGGGGCTGCGACAGAGGATGAGTTTGGAAGATCAAGATATATATAGCTACTGTGTAGTGATAGACAACGCTATAGAAGTATTAAGGACCGATAAACATATGTAGATCAGCCTGATATTGCGTGTGCTGTGTTACCTATCTTCTACGATGCCGAATTCTTTACCATGTCTGCCTTTTATTTTTATTCAATCTAGCCGAACTACGTGTAGTTACTCTTCTCTGATTGCTTTGGTTTACTGCGAATTTCTTTTGATGGTTTATAGAAGCAGTATATCATAAAAGGCATATGGATAGATTGCACTTCTTGCGTTATTTCCTCGTCATTTCTTCACACTGCGGATGATTGATATATCTAATAATAAAAAATATCTATTGCTGTTTAACATGATAATAACATGATAGTTTACCATACAAACAGTCACGATGTAGGTCCACTCGGTTATACGCAGCTACATATTCAAGTTCGAGGTGCAGCACTAAATCTAAAATAGGCGTGATAATCCCTCCCCGTTATTAGCTAGATATCTCGACGGGGCTACAACACATAGGCATTGCACAATGATTCGCACTTACGCACATTTCCGTCCAACGTAGAAGATAAATTCTGCTCATTTGTAACTGACCGCGCTTGTAACTGTAGGTCTCTTTTTTGAATCGCCGTTGATATGCAGCGAGATGAGCTGGCACTCTGTGACCGTTGTGGCTCAGACAGTACTCGGATTTGTCATGATGAAAACACCACGAATCGTATTTTACACCGGCTGTGTTGCTCACAACTTGCGCGTTAAATGCTGTGCGATAAACATTTCCTAACTAGCACTCTCTTACGTACATATTTACAACAGGAATTTGGAAGGTCAGTTGGCGCAATATGCTAAACATTTGTACCGCAGCCACATTTATCACGTCACTGCAGTTGTGCAGCGATACGAAATACTTAGACATAAATTTGGGTTTATGACAGATTTTTGGCGAATGCTTGATTTCCCACTTTACATTTACCTTTATATTATCATTGAATTGTAATCTGCTTTTAAATGCATTTATAAAATCTTTCACTTCAAAAAAAAAACTACATGGCATATAGATATATATATTATATATATATATATATATATATATATAGAGTGAGAAACATTTAATCATTTATTTTAGAAGTGAGTAAGTTATCGAGGGCACGATGGATACTGATAAAAAAAGGGTGGAAGGAGACAACCACAACGAAAATGGGAACACTTCGTAGTATCAAAAAAGATATGAGTTAGCGTTTTCTCCATCTGACATCATAAAAACCAACCACGGCTTTATTCAGACGTAACTATCACAAATCATACCGAGGATACAAACACACTTATATCCATGCACTGAGGTCTTCGAGACAGGAAACTCGATGGCGTATGTTATTTACAATACTGACTCATCTCCCTTCCCTGGACCTTATCTTCAATATGATGCCTCGACTATTCCCGGAGGACATCACCATTCTATAATTTTTTTTCCATTATATATCTCACCATTCAGGTTATTCCCGAAACAAAATGTTATTTCAGGTTAAGGCGACAGGATGTGAAAATCATGATGCACCAAGTGTACGAGTTTTTACGAGACGAATGAATGACAGAAATGCTTAATGAGTCATCGCTATAATGCGAGCGGCGATTATCCCAATTTTAAGCATTTCAAACAAAACAAGTTGTTTTGAAAATTATAATGATGCCATTATTGCCCCATAATTTATAATACCAATATCGAAAAATATCAAAATAACATTCAGTTTCTACAATGATATTGAAGCAAATGACCAAACGTGCTTTTTGTTCTACTCGGTATCTACAAATTTAGCATTTCATACCGAGGGTTTTGAAAATGCATATCCGTGCACTTCGTGCTGCAATACAATTGAAGCATGCTATTTACAATTGAAATGTCGCCCCCTCCCCACCTTGCCTACACTTATGATTTTGCGTCAAGCTAACGCCTTATCTATTCCTGGAGAACAGCAGCACTCGCGGATTTATTGCCATGATAATAGTAGCTCTCCAGTCATTCAGGTTAAGTGGCGGACAAGATCCTCTGTGACGTACAGATAAGCTATCGGATGTTTCAAAGAGACAAGCAGTGGTGTTGCCACATGGGGGTACTCGTGCGTGCTTCGTATTTACGGCACTAAGCTCTCGTACGCTCGAACAATAATGCTCTTTTTCATACTATAAGCATAATACTGATCGCCATGCTTCCTGTCAATAGACCAGATTTTTTATTATTTTCATAGGTCAGGATTTGTCTCCTGATTGTTCTTAAACATCCATCCTTATAAGCCTTGCTGGTTCGACTCGCGTGACGTGGCCAATGTATTCCAAGCTGCATCTCCTTTAGCTGGCCGGATTACGACGAGCGTTGCAAAAAAAATATTGCACACAAAAGAGTGCTACTCACCACATGTCCGGACAGTACTAAGTTTAAACCAAAGTTAGATCACACATTGAAGTAGGCTATGCAGTCGCTAGTACAAACACTTAAATCTTACTTTTGCTTGATCGAATCGCATCAAAATAAAGTGCGTTGAATACGACCAAATCCGATTGGCTCATTTTATCTATTCTTCCCTCTACGGTACGTAAAACAATACATCCCAAAAAAACGCTGATATGACCTTTGGTGCATAGAAAATATCTCTGTGTTGTATTTAAACAGGTGCACAAAGAGTGGAGTCCATAGCTTTCCGCATATATCTGACAAAACAACCCATAAATTATTACGCACATTTTAAATATGCTGGTATTACAATGCACACTTATATAAAGTGTGCTAGGATGCAATTTAGAAAAATTGTGCTCGTATTTTATCCAACCAAGTGCGATATTTGAAAAGTGCGTCTTTGTGTTCTTACAAATGAGGATGATATTGTCGTTTAACAGCTGAATTATCTATTCGTGGAGATCGTCTCAAGAAAAAAACCTGAAGCGGATGTTTTAAATTGACATTTCATCGATGCCAAAGTGATATATCGTTGGCACAAATAATCGGTACATGTGTCATGCGAATGGTGCAAGAGAACTAAAGAGGGAAATATTTATAATTAGCCGTCAATGACCGACGACTATGAATACAAGACTTACTCTGTGTCAATAGGTCGTTCCACAGGTGTTTCGAAATGACTATGAAGACTCCTCCGGGGTTAGCATGTGCTGAAAGTGACAAGCCGAAATGTTATAATTTCTACATTACATAATTCCATTATGATAATGTTCGCCCGCTCTTATTCGATGCGACGTTCAAGAAGTATCAAGTTACCGTAAGGTGTACAGGCTGAACCTATAAAATGGGAACTGTATAATACACTCGAGTTGCGTGTAAAATCAAGATTAAATTGATTTAAGAAACATCATCGGAAATTAGTATTGGATGATTCGTTGACATTATAACCCTATAGTGTATATGATAATAAAGTGCTTACTAAATGTTATCCCTGGAAATGTATTTGTATAAGTCCAATTGCATAAAAGGAAATAGATAGATTTCAGAGTTCGAATATCGACATATAATATATATATATATATATATATATATATAGATATATATATATATATATATATATATATATATATATATATATAGATATATAGATATATATAGATATAGATATATATATATATATCTCTATATATCTATTAATAATATATATTTATATATATACATATATATATGTATATATATGTGTATCTCTATATAAACAGATATGGATATAAACACATATATATATCTCTATATATATCTATATATAGTAGTCATATACATATATATATATTTACATATATATGTATAGACATATATTAATATATTTATATATATATATAAATATATATATATGTACATATATAAATAAATATAAAATATATATATATATATATGTGTAAATATATATATATATGCATATAAATACGTATATATATATACACATATATACATATATATATATATATATATATATATATATATATATATATATATATATATATATATATATATATATATATATATATATATCTATCTTATATCTATATATATATATATATATATATATATATATATATATATCGGTCGGTCGTTGCATTTGCTATTGTTTGAAATCGATGACCGTTACTAAATGTTTACCGTTAGTTGTGTCATTTCTGCCTCAGATACGGCTACAGCATCACCATGACATAGCGTGCGATTGTCGAGTACTTAATTAATAGCTGTCATTCCATGACCACTTGTCTTGCGATATTTTCACATTAGTCATCAAAGTTTTGTGCTGCTTGATTACACTGTGAGGCCAATTTACATATTAAGTAGCATTCCGAATCAGACTTGGCAATGGGATGATATGCACAGCTATTGCTTTCCAATTGATTCATTATCACTGGATCAGTCACGCCATATTGCTCAGCATCTGTATGGTGCTAATTGATATTGCAGCGGCCTTACTAGGCCATCCTCTAGTTGGTAATTATGCAGACTGATGATATTTAAACATAATTTACTGAGCCGCAAAATTATATTGTCTTACTTCGTGATATGAATCGAGCCTTTTAGATGCAGTATACACTACGCATCACCAAATTATTACACTGGAAGCTTAACTCACAGCAAATCTATATTGTGTTTAAATAACTTCCGATATGTATCAAGCATTTATGCATAATAATGGGCTGAAGTACATGCATCTTTATTTTAATTGATATCATCGCTCTGAGATAACAATATTTTATGAGGTCGGCGATTTTTGTGACGATGTTTATGTGGCAATAAATGTAAGTGGTGACACCGACACAGTCGATTTAAAGCATATTCTACAATAATGGGAACAACGGTCACTAACACACTATTTGATGCTGTAAACTTGCGATGTGATACGATTTTCTTTTATCTGATCACAAAGACAACCGCAACGTCATTCATATCAATATAAAATGCCTTTTGTATGATGAACACAACATGCTCTGAACAGAAAGACTCTTTTGCGTATTTTACGATGGGAGTGAACCTAGCTGGCTTGAACTGTTATATTATTCAATCTGCATATATCATTGGATGGCGAATTCACAAGAGAAGCTTTCGAACGGGCATCCAGAACGAAACGTGACTTCCAAAGCAAGCTTGCTAGAGTTTAATTAATCTTATAAGCACAAGGCTTCGTTTCCATATCAGCCAAACATTCAATGTCAACAACAAAGCCAATGAGATGACTCAAACAGGCAGTTATATAGATAATGTTCGATATCTTTGATAGAAGTATTTACTTAACCGTTCATTTATTCCAAAATCTAATTTATGAACCCTTTATCTGTAAAGTAACACGCATACCTGTGCCCATTGTCAAATGGCGCTTTGTGGATTGTTTGCACATCAGAGAGGATATAAATGCTGTCGCAACTTGTGTCGAGGTGGCAGATTAACTATTCATTCATCATCTTTGTTTTAATATAATACAAATAATTCTTTCGGTTTTAGTCAATTTCTCCGTATAACATCGTTATGTCGTTATTTGAAAACTAGTCAAACAAATCATCGATACTCTGTGGAATGAACTAGTTGCCATTATGCTGCATTCTTCATTAAGGCAAATACAATTCACATAATTTATCTGAATGTATGGTCCTAAAGCAAATCTGGAGGTTGCGGCATCATCATGGTTTCAGATTTATAATGACGAGGTAAACATTTCCCGGTCGGCGATAGCATCCCTATAACAATCCATTAACCGCATTCTATGTAGGGCTTGATAGTGTCAATATGGTTCGTATACATGTTCTAATAGGTGGCACGTATCTTGCAATACACAAAACAAAATCATGTCGCCCATAAACGGTGCACGTTATGGTTGTGAAATTAGGATGCAATTTGTGCATTTAAGAACAGGAAATTTATAACACGCATGCATCAATCTATGTAACGATGTATGTACCAATAATTTAGGTCACATGATCGCGCGCTTTCTTACCGGCCACACCAGAGCATTTAAAACAGATTTTTTTTCCAATACCCGGTCATTATGCTGGCAATAACGTTCCGCAAACGTTACAATAGTGCAAAATAACTTACTTAGTTCACAATGCCGCTTGCAATATTGGCTAAACAGGGACAACGCATTCTAAAAGGAAGTATCTACAAATGAGGAAACATTGCCCTGGTCCCTCATGGTAAGAAAGACATACTTTCGATGCCAAATTTCATCGAACCGCACGTCTTGCACTCATATATATATATATATATATATATATAGATAGATATATATATATATATATATATATATATATATATCTATATATATATATATATATATATAGATATATATATATATAGATATATAGAGAGATATATATATATATATATCTATCTCTCTATATATATATATATATATATATAGATATATATATATTAATATCTATATATCTCTCTATATCTGTATCTATATATATATTATATGAAGTACAGATATATATATCCCGAATACAGATATAAATATATATATATATATATACATACATATATTTACATATATACATGCATACATAAATAAATATATACATATTTATATATATATTTATATTTATATAATTAGAAATATATATTCATATTTATGTATATATATATAAATATTTATATATATATGCATATAAGTATATACTCACATATATATATACATATATATATATATAGATAGATATATGTATTTATATATATGTATATATATATATATATATATATATATATATATATATATATATCTATATATATATATATATATATATATATATATATATATATATATTTATATATAAAATCACGCCTAAAATAACCCTGCCAGGCATGAAAGCAATATTGTGCCTGGATATATATATATTTATATATATATATATATATATATATATATATATATAGAGATATATATATATATATATATATATATATATCTATATATATATATCTAGAGATCTATTATATATATATATATATATATGTATATATATGAATATATATACATATATGTATATATATCTATATGTATGCATATCTATAAATATATATATATATATATATATATATATATATATTTATATATATATGTATACATATCTCTATATATATATATGTATATATATCATATATATACATATATATATATATATATCTATCTCTCTATATATATATATATATATATCTCTCTATATCTATATATATATATATCTCTCTCTGTATATATCTATCTATCTCTCCTATCTGTCTATCTCTCTCTCTATATCTATATATATATATATATATATATATACACTACCCCTGTCTCCTCAAAGTAATCAGACATGTTATTTCTACTTTCTCATCGAAGCATGGTGTATCAATTTGAAGCACTCTTGCAAGTTTGTTGCTATCATATGCAAACGATTTCGCACATTGTTTCCTAAGCTAGCAACGTATTTAATGAACGCTGAATACCCTACGAATTTCACACATTATCATTGTGCGCCGTAGATATTGTCTTATCCGACCCAATTGTAGAAATACCCAATATTGTTTTGCTGTTGCAAGACCCAGTGATGCAAATAAACAAGGTAGCCATTGTACTTAAACGAACATTCAGCCCGAGACTTAATTCCTATATACCTTAACGCATTAATTACATTTCTCCCGCGGAACTCAAGGTTGCCTTATTTATACACTACAGTGGCCATAAGACACCCATTTCTTTATTCCTCATCAAATACAAACGAACGTTTCATGCCGTGGATATATTGAATAAGGCTATTTATGAGCCTACAGGCGATAAAGTTCATAAAAGCGCCTGCCATGTCAGTATATCTTAACGTGTGTAGTACCAAGGCACTTTAGCGTTAGAGCCGATTCGGCATAACAGCAACCGTACAGCACGACTCTTAAGGTAGAACTATCCGTTGCAAAAACCACGAGTACAACAGCCAATAATAAACTGCTGATATCATCTGAATACTTCGTACACATTTTAGACGCTGGGATTAATTTCTATGTAGAGTCAATACAACTGTCATTCGAACACAATTACACCGGCAATTTTCTAACCTTGTGCATTAATTTGTGCATCGTTTATTGTTTTGCTATTGTATGATACGGTGGTGGCTACTGGTTTATGGTGATGAAAACAAGTGGATGATGCTCAATAGGTGACCTGTACGAAAATGTCTACTTGCCAGCATTTTGTCGCTTTGTCAGTATTCAATATATTGCATATATTTATATATTGATATACTGCTTGAGCCGCCAGGTCAATTTTAGTATCTCCGAATTCCAGCACTCATATTCGTAAATATACATTGGGGCTGCGACAGAGGATGAGTTTGGAAGATCAAGATATATATAGCTACTGTGTAGTGATAGACAACGCTATGGAAGTATTAAGGACCGATAAACATATGTAGATCAGGCTGATATTGCGTGTGCTGTGTTACCTATCTTCTATGATGCCGAATTCTTTTACCATGTCTGCCTTTTATTTTTATTCAATTTAGCCGAACTACGTGTAGTTACTCTTCTCTGATTGCTTTGCTTTACTGCGAATTTCTTTTGATGGTTTATAGAAGCAGCATATCATAAAAGGCATATGGATAGATTGCACTTCTTGCGTTATTTCCTCGTCATTTCTTCACACTGCGGATGATTGATATATCTAATAATAAAAAATATCTATTGCTGTTTAACATGATAATGGCATGATAGTTTACCATACAAACAGTCACGATGCAGGTCATCTCGCCGTTTATACGTTCCGTTCTCTATTGGTGTGTATAAATATGACCGTTGCAAGTTTTCCATGTCATGAGCAAATATCGTTGCCCAATTTCCAGAAATAACTTGTTCCAAATAGCGTGACTGTGCTTTTGCTAAAGTAGCACCCAATTTCTATATTAAAACATAATAACCATAATGCGTTTTCATCCACGGACTTGCACTGGCATATGTTCGGACATATATGATACATTTCGGATCTATTCATTGAAGCACAAACTTTGTCCAGAGGTCTTTAACAACTTTAGGATCTCCCGAACGAATCATCATTTTGCCCGACTACGCTGTCTGCATGTGAATATAGCCTAGATGTATTTTGAAAAGGAAAGCGCGTTAGCGTTCAATACGGGCAAACACATACTGTATCAGTAAGGCAAAATAATATCTAAGCACTGTATGGAATATGTTTTGTGTTCTGAAAATGGGTTTCATAAGTTTGAGTTTGGTTAAAGCATTGTTAGAACAATGAGCTAAATGTTTAGCCAAATGACATGTTGCCAGACCTCTAAAAAGAGTATTGTGATACGTGCAATATGTATTGGTCGATGTTACCTAGTTTGATGGAATTCATACTAAAGACGACTAAATAAATTTAAAAATTGGTAAATGGCTGGTACCATGTCATGCTGTTTTAGTCTATTGAGCATGTATGAAAAGCACCATTTGTCTAGCTGCTCACTGCTGAATATTTATGAACAGGTGCCGAACCATCTGGCATAGTTTTCAAAACAAACACTGAAACAGCCATTCAATCCAATAACCGTATATAAATAAGTCAGTAACAACATTTTAGCCCAATTCGTTTAGTTACAACTGGTACGACCTAAATGCAATACCTGGTCCTTTCATGCATAGTAAACATGAGTAGTGTAGCAAGGAGGCTATCTCTACCCCCGTTATCTTTCTCTTACATTTGCTTACACTATCATTTTAGCCCAGGGCCAAATTTATTAAACATGACTAATTCCGATTATTGACAAAAGAAGCCAATGTATGGGTACGTGACCTATATCAAACCATTGGAAATATTGGCTGTGACACAAACGAACGTGGCAGCACAGCGAAATATAAGGATTTCTGTGTGTTCTCTAATTGTATTTTTGTCGTTTATTTCCGCCAAATTTCCAGAAAAGCTTCTCTTTACTTAGAGGACCTAAATACCTGATGCCTCACTTATCCCGTTCATCCACAGGTTTACATGAAACAGGCAGAATGTGGGCAATACTGTAGAGGTTAAGTTTGTACGACGTGTCTACCCAAATTGTTTATGAATCATTATTGTCAAGTGACTTCATGATAATGTTGAACGCAGCGCCAACCTCTCTGATATACATTTGTTGATGATTAACTACCGTTGTAGGATGTTTCAACAACGAGTGAGATACCAGGCCCTGATTGCTTGACAACTAGCCCAACACAAACTTGTATTCTTAAAAGAGTAGCATTAACAAAGTGTCATCAACTACCTTCAGGCATTTGGGATTACATTAATTCGGATAAAGTCATGCTTTACTTGCTTGTTATGCTTATTATGCCACGCTTATGCAACTAAACATTGCTCATGTTTAACGGTCGCCAGTTGATGATCCTGTTAATTCGTTCCAATCCATGATCCCTGCAATGATCAACACATAAGTATGAACGTATTGTGCAGCTTGATTCTTGTTTGTTTCCATCCGTTTGTAATGATACCGACATCTAGTGGCAACTCCGAATTATGCTGCTCGCGATGCTCAACATCATGTGTAGAACCCAGAAGCACAGCAGTGGTCTTACTATGCATACTTACTATCGACACCAATCATTTCTTCAGGTTATTGACCATTATTGACTATACTAGTGGGAAATTATTAAATGAATGAGCATTATGAAGATATAATACAATGCAACAGGTATTATTTCTGGAGTGATCGAGAATCTTCGACAGTTGGTCATTATTGTGAATGGTTGATGTACTTTAACGCTCAATAGTCCTCTAGTGTTTTGTCATGTTACCTATGCAGAGCGTTGCAGATTGGTAATCGACATTTGAATAAGCTACGCCAGGAAAGCAAGCTTTTACTGTGCCTGCATGATACAATAGACAGTATTAGTATTTTGTGAACATAAGCAGCACCGCCTTGATTGTAGCCTATATCCGATGCATTTTACAATACTGCTACACCACTAAAAGTAAATGCAAATGAAAAATGGACATTCCACAACGTTCGGTTGGATAACAGAATGGAAGATCGTGGCGAGGCTAGGCTAAACCGCATTTTCAATCTTTGTTAAAACTTGTTGCTGAGTCATTTCATAGTAAACTTCATATCATGTTTTCATCTTGCCTGATTCCCACAAGAGATGTAATGGTCAAAACTATATTTCTAACATCCATATTTGATTCATTGTATGCGGGAACCATGTTGTTAAAGAACACACAGACGTAAGCGTGCTTCCTGCAGAGTATCGAGAATAAGTAGTTAAAAAGGAGCTTCCATGCCTAGAAAAGTACATTGTTGTATTTTTTGGAAAATGATTGGGCAGCAAAAATAGCGGATTTGCCACTAAACTGTTGCATATTTATAACATGCTTAACGCAAAAAAATCCAGTGGGGTGTAATTATTTTGAATGAGAAGCAGCTATATTATTACACGCTTTTAGTAGCGCATCTCTTGCGGTCGAAAGGACTTGCTTCTAACGGTGACTTGGGGCTTGTTTATTACACATATGCGCTAATAACACCACCGCATTCCCACAGATCCTAATCATGCACATTTGTTGGGTTGGACGATGCATGAATACTAGTAGCCCCTTAAGTTATCTTATGGTTTGCTATGCGCACCTACAAAAGTAAATCGGCCGCATATGTAAAACACATTGGTACCATTGTTTGCGTCTTTTAGTGAAATAAAAATATTGTAGGGATCAAGATGTTCTTTGCATAATGCTTATAGGAATCCAGGCTCCTTACTCGCCACTTTAATCACACCCTCATCCCTGTCATCTTCATCTGTGACGTCATCCGAATCCGTGTTCAGAACGTGCGTTGTACCATACACAACAAAGCAAGAATACAACCAGTCAGCAAGGCAACCGGGCGAAATAACCCAGAGGTAACTGCCCGATTCCAAACAATTTTTTTACCATGAATACTCGGAAATTGATCAGATTGGCGATGCGATATGTATTAGAACATATGATTGGGTTCATTTCTAGAAAGACCTTACGAATCTAGTTGAGAGCGCAACCAGGTCAGAATGTTGCAATCAAAGCAAATGCAACCCCGGTTTCGTATTATTCTATTCCGGTTTTTGTGACGATGAACAGCATTTTATTCTCCATTGACGGCTATCACTATCATATGCTTCATCGACGGCGCATAAAAGCAAGAAACGAATAGTACGTGGAGCAGGGAACAATAATTGGGCGATTATAAAGCAGCATCTGAAAAGCACGCGCAATTATTTGGTCATCTCAATCGATCACACAGCTAAATGACCTAATTGTTTACATCGGAGAGCACAAGTGCAACGAAATATAAATCGATGGTCCTCATAACAATGTATACATTTGCATGATATCCTGATTATAAATATTCACACCATGCACACCTCTGTCGTTGTTACGATGACGAATCGGTAAATAATTTCCTACGCAGTGCCATTTAGCAGAGTCCTTCCTTTAGCCTGTTGATACAACGTTTTGATGCGCGTTAAACACTACTGGCACTGCGTCAATTACGATTCCCTACTATATTAATTTCTTCCAATGCAATTTAACCCATTTGCGCAAAACTTAATAGATTTTATTCAGGATAAGGCCTCATTACCTGCATAGATATCCTAGTCGTATTTTGTTCCAGATGCTACGTTGCTTACAGCTTGACTTAGCTGATATTGTGCGGTTTTGGCTTATTTATTCAAACTTAAAAATATAATTTATTTGGTGTTTAATAGTATGTAGTTTTAGCAGTTTCATTTGGGTCTGTAGTGCCACATACCAGAAATAACCAGTCCAGAATTCAATATATTTGCTCCGCCCATGTATCCATCTCAGGCGTTAGGTAGCAAATGATTGCACTCATATTTGTGTTCGCGTTACTCATTCGCTCGATCACCAATGTTTCACCAAAACAGCATTTACTGAAAATCATTCGATTGATGCTCTTACATAATATAACTGGGTACTATGATGTCGCACCTAGAGGATGATTATTGAATACTCCCGAGCAGTGACGTTTTTCCAGTAACTCATTGAGAAGCTTATTTTCACTATGCATTTGTCCGAGAAGTTAGATTTGGCAACATTATTCTAAACCTAATTTGAATTATTTTTCGCCATTCAGTATCCCTATAAAAAATATAACAGTTTCGAGCTGCACCATGACATGATCAACGTTTATGATGAACCAATTCAGATTTAGTCGCTCATTGATACGGTGGTGGTTAAGATTACCCGTAGAAATCTCTAGTTTTGCATTTATAACGGTATTCAATGATCACAAAGATGCTGCTATTATTTAATCGGTATACTTGTCAAATTAATGAACCTACATTGATAACACTTCAAAGTACAAAACACAGCGTTAAAAATGCACAACATTTTCCACGGTCAATACTTTACATGATAGGGAAATGTTAGTGGTTCTTATCCGTTACGGGCATATATATATATATATATATATATAGATATAGATAGAGAGAGAGAGATAGAGAGATATAGAGAGAGATATATATATATAGATATAGATATATATATATATAGAGAGAGAGAGATATATATATATAGATCTATATATATATATATATATAGATATATAGATATATATATATATATATAGATATATATATCTATAGATATATTATATATATATATATATATATATATATCTATATATATATATATATATATATATATATATATATATATATATATATATATATATATATATATATATATATATATATATATATATATATATCTATATATATATATATATATATATATATATATATTAGGGGTGCAAAGGGTGCAGGTGTGTCACGATACGATATAAATCACTAAACGTGTGCTACAATACAATATATATCGCGATGCATCAAATCATCTACTTTTAATATCCATTGAATAAGGTGATATTTCATTGAATAATTGTTCAAACAAATTGTATTTCAAGAATACACACTTGATGTCACAACACAGTTAAGCTAATACTGCAAAATGCAGCACTGGGGATCCCATCCACATTGGAGCGTGGAATCCGGGTAAAACAAAGTAACCTTTGACAAAACACTAGCAACACAGATGCATATAAAAAATTGCTAAACATATGATAACATATTGTGGATCTCAATTATGTAAATCCTAACTAAACATGTAAAACAAATACCCCTAGTTTCTGACGACTTTATAAACCCAATGTCCACCAAGTCTTCCTACAGACAGATGTGTGTTTAGAAAGATGATTTGATTGATGTGGCACGATCTGAAAAGATGTTTGGTTCTGCCTTATACAGATTCATTTCTGTATTAATGAGTTCCCGGTTTGAGTTCTATGTGAGAGATGACAGCATCATCACCAAATATGGCCTCCATGATGGAACGTTTTCTAAACACGTGACTCATCCTTAGCAACTTGTATGCTTTGACAGTAGGTCAGGGAGTGCCGGTCCGGTGCAACTGGTTTGAGCTGCATCATCTGAAGTATATCGCTTTACCTGTCAATTTGATACACAGGATTAATATTACAGTCAGAATTAGATTTAACGCATCATGCTGGTGAATATTTGAATCATTATTATTAAGTTATATTTCCTTCAGTAGAAATGCTGGCAGCTCCAGCTGTCCGTTAACTGCGACTGTTTGATAACATGTTGAACAGAGTTAATAGCTGGTTTGTATAACGCTTAGCAAGACATGATGGCTTGTTTCACCTGCAAATTCTATATCTTCAAATTTTGGCTGGACAGATGCGGTCAGCTTGTACATCACAGGCTTGATGAGAGATATGATAGGACTGGTTTCATCACATAGCATTGCTGTGATGACCAAACTGCAGCAAAGAGCAACTGACAGCGATGAATTTTGTTTCTGTGGACGCAGTCATCGTCGAAGAGTGTGCATCTCGGGGCGGGAGGGGGGGGGGGTAAATTAACACCTCTAATGTGTCTAAAAGTCATCAGTCGGACCTTTTAGCTTGATTTAGAGTTGTCTGCTAAGAGTACATTGGACTCCATTCGGTCTACTCATTTATTGACCTGTTCCTTCATTTGACAGTTATAATCCGTATTCCGGGCATGTACTATCTTACATGGGATATGTGTGTTCGAAAATAAACTCAATGACTCGACCCTTCATCGAGGTACATTGAAGCTTATATAACTAATAAACATAATTCCGGTTGTGTGTTATCTACCATGGGATATGTGTGTCGGTAAATAAACTCAACAGGTCGATCCCTCATTGAGGTATCGACTATTTAGACAGTTCATACAATTGCTTATTTATGTTAGCTTTGACGATATAAGAATGTGGAACTCTTAACATATATTGTAATACTGATTCATTTATCTTGCCGACAACAGGGGATAGGTCATGTATTAGTTATGCCGCAAACTGTTGTTTTAGTCACAACAAATACGCATCCAACGGTTGTGGAAAGCGAAATATTGCACACAATGAATGTGTACTTTTCTACTGGTGTAACAGCGTCAGTTTCTAATAGTTTATTCGGATTTCAAACATTACACCGAAGCAAAACCTTTGGGTTGAAAATCAACCTAGTAATTCGATATCATATCGCGATTGTGAAGGTAAAGCAAATGATCAAATGAACAAGCGTGTTGGTTAAAATTAACTAGTCACCTATAATGGAATGATTGTTGTCAGTCAATCTGACTAGGTAAGGCCAACTTATCCCTCTTTTGTACGTGGTAGCATATGAATTAACCTCCGGGATTTTCTTTTATGTGACTTGAAGATGACGTCCTGTAGTTGCGATTGGACGTGATGATCACACAAACGACGAGACATTGTCCTTTTAGTTGTAAAAAGAAGCATGAAGATGCAACCATTTAATTAAAGTATGAGAAACTGAGGCATTTAACTGCTTAGGACTTGTCTTAATTTCAATAGGGCTATGTCAACTTGGGTTTTTCTTTACCGAGTTAAATTGGTGATTCAACAGGTTAGAGAGAGTTTATTGCAAACAGGAAGTTAGAAAACTACTTACCACGGTTATGGCTATGAGGTGCGTAATGTGCCGGGCCAAAAGAAAGTAGGTAATAAACGGAAGCACAACAGACCCTGGTTGTTTCAGACAGTGTAAACATTGATAAACAAACATTGTAGGATCTAGTTTCATGCATTTATAACTGAATTAGTCCGCCGGGTGGTAATGTGCTACAATTGACAATTCGACGGGATGGATTGTTTTCCACTACTTGTTTGGCAGCTGTTCTTTAATAAATGACCAACTTAGACCGGTTCCTCTTTTGCTGATCTTGAGCGATAACAAACTCTACCTGATAGTAGACCTTACCATAGTTTCATTTGGTGTTCGGCAAATAAAAGCTGTAGCCTGAATGGAAAGCTAAATCGTCACGATCCTAATGCTTGATATTCATGCACATATCGTCAATGTACCTTTACTGTGTTACGGCATACCCGGGAAGAGAGAATCAATCACTGCTACCTTTTTATTTAGTCGCCGGCTTGCTTAGTATGATACATGGTGGCAAGACTCTTTTATCTTGTAAGTGGCTCATGAGGTAACATTTTCCATCGATGGCTTCTATTTCAAGAGACAGCCTATGCAGTAGTTACAGTATTTGTTATGGGCTTGACTGCTACACCTACAACCACTATGTACTCATCATAGGAGTGTCAATTGTCTTAAACCAATCACCATATCTTTCACTTGGCTCGCAAAGCGAAATTATCAGAGATTCATTCATGATGTTGAACCACATTTGTGCCTTCGATGGCCGATCTGAAGAATATTCAAGTTCATGCTGTCAATTGACATCATCTCTGACTACAATAAAATTCAGTTTCGCTGATGTCACAACAAGTAATGTTCAATGTTTTTGAACTGCCAATAATCATACAACAAATGAAATAATATACTAGCAACGAACGGGCCAAATGAAAATTGGTGTGTTCGGACCCTTGATAATGTACACATTACATGTTATGCACATATAAATTCTATCACCCTGAATTTGTTTCCAAAATTCAGCTAAGTGGATTTTCAAGATTGATCTAGATAACCATCTAGCCAGTCGGGTTTTCTCGTTTGTAATCACATTTAATCTTTGCCCTGTGTGCACTTTCGATCGGCCGGATCTCTCAAACGAGACCTGAATGTAAAATACCCCATATATAGGCGCTTCTGTGCTATTTGACGATCTTGCTCGTTTCCTAGATCATTCCTGCTCAACCTTATTACAGACAAATTGTTATTTTGCATTTGCACCAACATAAGCACATTGGTGCGTATGGGTAAATATTAGTTGCACGTGCGTATTAGTATGAAATGCTATACGACGCACCAAAAACTGAGTTGTAACATTTTGACGTCATGCTTAATTCATAAACTGCTACTAGATAAACCGGCGTTATCCAAATTGACCGGTACGACTGAACCATGTTTTAACTAAAGATAATATAGATTGTTTATCGACTTGCACACAGCTGTTGATTATGTAACCTTCCCGTTCACAGTTATATTGGGGCTATCCATTTGAGGTTGAAAATGTAATATCGTACTGTTGTATGACTCACAAGGCCCAAATATTTGTTATTTATCTTCACTGTGGTACACATGTCATAAAGATAATCCGATAGCTGTGGGATATTTACAATAACCCAAAAATGTAAGCGTTTTTATAGTTCGGAAACTTCGTTCGGCGCCGGGGTAGCCGAAGTTAAGTGGCTAAAACGAGTCCACACGAGCTATCATTACCATTCAGCTTTTCATGCTTTTGCTGTCTGGCTTGGAGGCTCGAAATTGACTTATTAACACTTAGCGCCCTGATTTCTGTCCTACTGCAATTCAGCACAATTGTCCTTTCCGTGCAACATCACTATAGCACTTATAGTTACGTTAGCCCAACAACATCTGTTGATATGACACCTGTGGGCATCAAAAAAGCGTATAAAAAAATTGGATTTTGGAAGTCGATTGATCGGTAAGGTAGCCTCAACCAACTAGAAGTCAACATCTATTCCCAATGAGCCGCAAGACATCGGAGTCGTTCGTTCAACTGTCTCGTGTGCTTTTGTTGATTCCATAGTGGCATCACGTGACAGTGAGGGATCCTTTAACCAATGGTACGGATCACCACACGGCAAATCGGAGTTAGCTCTCTTGGCGCAGCTATCAGCTTTTTGATTAAACGTTCTTTATAACCTACGACATTAGCAGTAGAAATCCGCGCTCGTTGTGAAATTACAAACATAGCATGGATATATAACCTAATTATAACGGTGTATATTGGCACTTGCCCCAGTCTATTATTACCTAATGTCATTTTTGTAATGTGGGATAAGGCGACAATCTGCCACCACTATTAGATGTAATCTTAAGTGTGTTTATTTTGTTTTAGTAGCAGAAAGAGAAAGTGCATGAGAGAGGGAGAAGGAGAGAGAGAGAGAGATAGAGAGAGTGACGTCGCGGAGGAACTGCGGGTCTCCCAATTTCAGAACGTTTACACAAAAGAGCACGCTTGTGGGTTTAGCGATTTTTGTATTCCATCCAGAGCCGAATGGAACTCAATAACGTAACGAAATACACAATGCCGCGAAAACGCGCTGAATACATGAAATAATCAGTCTATGTAAAATGTATTACATCCGGGTTTTGTTTATTGTGAAACCGGAATGGAACTTATTTGGTTTGGTATTCTCTTTCTTCATGTCGTAGTTCGTGTTCGTCATCATATCGCAGTAAACGGATTGCATTCTTGACCAATCCCCTCATTTTACAACATGAGCACAGCCCATTTTCTTTTTGGATCACGTGCGTACCACCCTATAAGATCGCGCGATATATCAATAAATGTTCATATATGATGAAATTGAATATATAAATGCGAGCAACATCTAACTCATGTTCTATCTAGTTAATGTAATACAATTGGTCCCGCATCGTTCAACTATCGTTCGATTATACCCGCTGTACCGATATAATGTATACATTATGTGTACCTTCGCGCGGATAGTCTTATGTGTTATTTGTATGCTGTCACTGATGACTTAGCTCATCGATACATCTTAACTTCAACATAATCACCGCAAGTTAGTTTGTTGAACTATTACACACCGAGAAGCAATTGTACGTGACATCAACTGACTGATATGCACCTGATAAACGAAGCGAGCATGGTACAGCAGGGTATCTCGCCTAGGATGCATTAACGTACGTACCCAAGTACCATTTAACCCAACTAACAATGAATCAACAATAGGATTTCTCAGTTAACTTGCAGGCTTGCATGTACAACTCATCAGCGGTCAGTATTCCTTATCGTGAACACTCAAGGTATTTATTTACGAGTGAAATAATTAGTGCGCAAAAACATTATGTCTGTAAATTTCGTATTTATCCCCTTGGCTCTATTCAGAATGATGATGTGTTGACGTAGTCGTTGTTTAGTGCAAGCAACTAAATATTGAAGTAAAGTTAAAATACTTTAAACTGAACTTTGTAAGACGTCAGCCAATGTTGCTCGAAAACTACTAGGCACTGTTGTGATATGAGCCTATAAAGAGGTCATCAAACACTTCGAAGAAACCCTTGGGAAAACGTCAGTCAATTTCCGAATAGCAAGGTTACAACTTCACTACATGCATCAGTCCCCAGAGAAAACACCGGACGCATTTGTTACACGATGTAGAACACAAGCACTCAAATGCGAGCTCACTGCTGATGAACTGGAGAGCAAAATCATCGAACAAATTATCGCCAGCTCACCAATGGAGGCGTACCAAGGCGAGCTTCTGAGCAAGGACAAAAACCTGACATTGGAAGCAGCGGTGACGTTACGGAGGAAATATCAGGCAACAAAAATTAGCACCGAGAAACACTCTACCACTTCGTACATTTACAGACATTTTTTCACATCAAGTGCTAATGGATCACCAGTCATTGATCCATCATCAACACATCTGACTGCATACAATGGGACAGAAATAAAATGTCATGGAAAGATTGACATTCCATGTCGATTCAAAGGACAGCAATGCAATGCATCGTTCTACGTTGTAGACACTCCAGGCCTACCAGTCATTGGCCTAACGACATGTTAATGCCTCAGAATCATAGAGATCCACAGCAGTATGGAAGCACAGCGTACCATACCCACAGATGTCAAACCTGTTAACAGTGTTGAGGAGCTCAAGAAGCAATTCCCTGCACAGTTTGACTGTTTTGGAGATTTTGGAGAGTCTTTCACAGCAAAACTGGTTCTTAAGCCAGACTCACGACCATACATTGACCCACCACGGAAATTCCTAATTCACAAAGCTGAGAAAATTAAAGCCTAAATAGACAGAATGGAGAAGCTTAAGGTCATACGTAGAGTATTAGATCACACTGATTGGTGTAGGAGTTTGGCATTTGTAAGAAAGAGCGATGGTTCATTGCGAGTATGCCTAGACCCAGCAAAGCTAAACGAAGCCCTTTCCAGATGTCCACATCAAAATTCCGCCAGTTGAAGAACTAAACCACAAGCTCTCAGGTGCCAAGGTATTTAGCAAAATGGATGCTAAATCTGGATACTGGGCTATACGGCTTAGCCCTGAGAGTCAGCTTTTTACAACCTTCAAAACGCCACATGGTCGTTATTGTTTCAACCGTCAACCTTTCGGTCTAAATGTCTCACAAGACTTTTTTTCCAGCAAGCGATGGATTCTATACTAGACCAATGCCCTGGGGTCATAAGCAAGGCTGACGACATAACTGTCTTAGGTACAAGCCTTGAAGAACACGGCAAGAATCTTCGACTTGTATTCAACAGCCAGAGTTGTCGGAATAAGTTTCTTTGGAAATGACTATAGCGCGAAAGGTATCAGTCCGAGCCCAGAGAAAGTAAAGGACCTCCAAGAGTGCACAGAACCATCCTACAAAGCGGCTTGGAAAGGTTTTTAGGATTCATACAGTTTCTATCCCCATACATCCCGAACCTCTCAGACAGGGCAGCCCCTCTCAGAGATATCCTCAAGGAAGATGTGCCATGGTGCTGGCAGGAAGACCATCAGGAACTCTTCTGCAGACTGAAAACACTTGTATCAGAAGACTGTTGCCTACACTATTATAACACTACAAAGCCTGTGGAACTGCATTATGATGCAAGCCTACGAGGCATCGGAGTATGCCTGATGCAGCGACGTGCAACAGCAACGAGCTCACACTAAACAAACGATTTTGCACCAGTAGCGTATGCCAGCAAAACGTTATCTCCGGCCGAACAACGTTATTCAAACATCGAGCTTGAGTTTTTGGCCGTGGTATTTGGAGTGGAACGCTACAGCATATTTTTGCTTGGACGACCTTTCAAGGTTGTGACAGACCACCAACCACTAACAGCAATCTCTACAAAAGGCTTGACAAAAGCACCACCCCGCATGCAACGCTTACTTCTTCGACTACAAGGGTACGATATGGAAGTGGAATATAGAGCAGGCAAAGACCACACGGTACCCGACTGGTTATCCAAAGCTCCGAACGGGAACAACAAGGAGCCAGTAGAACTAGATGTTCGTGTAGATTTCATTAGTCTCACGCCAGAGCGGCTCACTGAGATACAGCAGCATACCAGCAAAGATGCAAACTTAAGTGCACTAAAAGCTCAGATAATGGTCGGATGGCCATGTTCAATTAAACAGATTGATGACCAACTAAAACCTTTTTCGCCCTATAGAGATGAATTATCTGTTGAGAATGGTTTAGTCATCAAAGGATGCCGTATTGTGGTACCTAGTAGTCTGCAGGATTACTTCCTGAGCAAGCTTCACACAGGTCACATGGGAGTGACCAAATGTCAGCTACGTGCTAAGGATACAGTATTCTGACCTGGGATCAACGAACAAATACGAAAGCTAATCGGAAGCTGCCAGGTCTGCCAGAAATACTAGGAATCCCAACAACAAGAGCCGATGATCCAACATGACATACCGACTGTGCCATGGACCAAAGTCGGGTCTGACATTTTCAACCTAGGGAATCTGTAATATGTGGTTGTCACAGACTATACCTGCAAATATGCAGTAGTCAGAGAACTGCCAAACCCAGCACCGTCGAGCGCAGTGGTTAACATCCACAAATCCGTCTTCAGTGAATTTTGCACAGCATAGGAAATGGTATCGGACAGGGGACCTCACTACAGTGCAAAAGAATTCGCTGATTTTTGTCAGCAATGGGGAATACAGCACACTTGCAGCAGCCCCAGAGCAATGGAGCCGTCGAGCGTGCGATCAAAACCATCAAAATGATGATGAAGAAGTCAATGGAGACAGGAGAAGACCCAAGTTTGGCACTTCTAGCATGGAGATGCACACCACTAGATGATCAGACGAAAAGCCCCGCGGACCTCCTGCTAGGCCGGAAACTGTCAGTGAATTTACCAGTGCAGCGGTGAACACTACCTGCAGAAATGATCGAGACACGTGTGCATAAGGACCAACAGACGCAAGATCGCTACAACTCACATGCCAGAGCACTGCCATTCGTGGCAGAGGGTATGCCAATAGTATACCAAGAAGGCCATCTTTGGCAGCCTGGTGAGTTGACACGTATGTGTGACGACCCTCGCAGCTATACAATCAGAACCAGCGGCGATCAGTCAGTCACAAGAAACCGACGGTCCTGTTCAATATGCACATAAGTTGCAGTGCTCTCATGATAGCCTCAGCAGCAGCGCAGTCCGCCTTAAAACGTTTTCGCCTCCCCATAACCCCACCATTGCTTGGCCAAATCAATTTTAGTGTTGCCTCAGCTGGCTGTATCATCCCTAATCCATTTATTCGCCTTATGCTAGGAAATGTTTTGGCTGATTCTATTTTACTACTTGACTCCTCCTAGTGATTGTACTCTGCTAACATTGATTCACTCCAAATTGGCCCTACTTGCTTGAATGTGAATGGGACAGGTACCAATCCAGCGTTGTTTATCTGGAATGCTGCATTATGGATGAGTTGAAGATGTTGTAAGCGACCTAATTGACAAGGCCGAACCATGTGCTCACAAGGGTAATGCAGGTTGGTTTGGGAAAGCGGTCAATGGCACCCGGTAGTTGGCAAATGTGAACTTCTGGGGATTGAGAACTACGCCGTAGTTGGCGCATGAAGTCAGGTAGTCGACAGCGTGCCAAAAGCTACCGCCAATGGACTTTTCCTTCAGGACGGCGTCATCCACACATTTGAAATAGCTGGGTTTGTCCACGGTGTTATCAACGTATTATTTGGTGTAACCGTCTCATGTTGCATATAACTCTTGCCGGGCTCTGTGGTAACGATATATACCCCATTCATGTAAGTTTTGTCATCATTGATATGTATTGAGCATAGGATGGGGTAATAACTATTGCACACGTATTTGACGGCACCTATTAGGCACGACTTAACAGGGTTTCCGTGTGGTGGGTTGCACGATTAATGAGAGAACATTTCGTGAACACCTTACAGTGGGTACTCCAGGTGGTACTGACTCGATGATCCCGCTGCTGCACATCACGGTCGAGTATGCCTTCACCTTTGCCTTCTATAGGTGGGGTATTGGAATCGGGCAGCGGAGGGATGACAGTTTCATAGTCAGTGTAGATTTGTAGTTTTATTGACGCAGATTATATATGGCGTGATAATGCAGGGAAAGAACAGTTGCGTTATATTGCGATATGGCAGAGATCAAGGCGTCGATATTATTCGAAGCAGTCAAGTCAGTCAGCAGCAGGGGGGCGAGATCGTATGGTTTGTTTCTCCTTGATCCACGAAGGACATAACCGAGAGAACGCTGGGTGGTCTGCTGGCAATCGTCCTCTTTGTCGAGTCCCATTGTGGCTCACAGTAATTATTTTCAACGCCATCAACTTTTTGTGATTTTAGACCCTCAATTGTTTTCGTAGACCTCACATTCTTTTCAGTTACGGCATATAATTGTTCCACTTTTGGTGTTGGGGGTTCGGTGAGGGGTTACATAAATGACTCTGCCTACGAGCACCTTAGACTTCAGTAAGCAACTCGTGAGGCTGGGTTGGTCCACTTCCACAAGGAAGTTGCCAGATGGAATTATTTGTGAGGTTATGGGTAACCCCAGCCAACCACTCAATCCCCTTTCCAATGGCAAAAGGACTGTGAGATGTCAAAGGTCTTTTCCAATCTGAAGATGCAGCAACCAAATTCTTTTTCCGAGTCCGTGGCATTGGGTCTATTTTGTTTGGAAGGTAATCTTTCCTGTGTTTGATTGTGAGCCATAATATGTAAATACATTTCTTCCCTGGTGCTCCCCACCCACCATTGAGCCCAACAGGGGGACGTTAGAGGTACACAGCTCAACCAGCACGCATCATGCAAGGAATACACCAGTGAAATACTCCAACTAACAGAAATTAGATCAATTAGCTGATCATTGATTAACTTGATTGACATATTAACCAGCCGCCTAGGATAAATAAGAGAAGAGGAACAATATGTGGATAAAAAAAGTATAACACGAAGGAGATGGAAGGGGCACAAAATTATGAAAACAATTATCCCATGGCATGTCACCACCAGCCCATTGACAGGACCAGGCCATTGCAGCCTCTCGTGTAGGTAAAATCAGGGCCTAAGTGTTGTGTTGCAGATATAGCCTTCGCATGGACCGATGCAATCAACCACCAGGATCCCATCTTCCACCTACAATAATCTCCACCCATGGCCAACAGGTTGCCCCCTATAAGTCACCTCGTACGACATGAAGGAGGATACAGTGGGCCTATTCAACCCCCGCATCCACAGGGGATTCTTAAATTGATCATATAAGAATGTGGATTAAATAGAGAAAAAAAACAGTTATATGCAGGGACCGGTAATGCTGTCTTAAATTTTCAATGTATTACAATGATATGGATTTTTCAGGAGATTGGAATTACAAGTGGCAGAGCCGATCTTATTGACCATCAACGAGGCTACATTTACAACATATGCAACTACTGTGAATTTGTTGGAATGCCTTAAGCATAAATACTGTTATGTTACAAAGTACAACCGCTAATATTTACCACCCGAAATAAGACATTGTATGAGAGAATTACATAGTAATTTTCGTAGCACAGAATCATATCATTTTAGAAATCAGATGTCACACATACTAACTTAAAAATGGTTAATTAAACGGCAGGTAATGGCACTGACTAACTACCGATAGAACAGAAGATAGTTGAGGTACCACTAATAACAAATAACATAAATCGGAGTAGTTACGGGAGCATACTTACAGAATATTAATTGACGATGAGAGCCACTAACATTTGCTGGCAATTCGCCAACCAGTTCCACAGTTGTTTTCCGGCGGTTACGGTCGATTTGTACTGCATAATGATTTTGGCTGCTCGCTTCATGCTTAACTAAAGGTAGATTAGCCCCGGAAAATCGTTGCAGTTGTCCTGCGCCGGCAGATCACTCAAGCAAATACAATAAACGGAACGTGCATGGCTGTCAAAGCTAAAAAAGGTTACCATAAAGCTCTTTATTGGTAAGAGTGCGTGGGCTCAGCGCGCGTATGTTCACATTTAATCGAAGCTATATCACATGCCGCGATATCGGCAGGGCTTATCAACTGGAATACATGATAATCATTTATAATGTCATAAAATGGGTTGGACTAAACTTAGCAATTTATCAATGTTAGACAAAAATGATGAATGAAAGGTCTTTGACCATACGTGCATTAGGAAAAATGTGCGTAGCCTTCAGCTTATGTTGCGTAAGGTTTTAATGTATCGTAACACAGTTGTGTACCAGGTATAACTTCATGCAGTGTTCTCTGATATATATTCCTTACATCTTGATTTATAATGCCCTGATTAGTTTTGATGTAAGTCACTTTGTGTCATTCGTATTTAGACCCAAAATCATTAACGCAGATGAAATACTGCTATCCTCATTAAGCAGTCTGCCTCTAACCTCTAACACCTCTAATATGAACCAAAATTTCACAATTCTAAGACCACTTGTGTACATACAGGTTATATCAATCATATGTTGGTGTGTAGCTAACTGTATCGCTAACCTTTCGAAATGGCGCACATTGGAAGATTTCTATGGCGCATTGATATTAATATTATATGAAGGATAAAAGAATTATTTTACTGGTTGGTTGCATAATTAAAAGGTAGCCAAAAGGGCTACGGACATAACTTATAATGAACGCTGCAAGAACAAACACTTGATATATAGCAGCTTGAAGCAGTATTCGTAAACCAGCAAAGCAATTTCTGATGGACTAATGTTACCGCATATTTCAATAATGTTAGGAGTAAAGTTGAAGTTGTAAACCCGGGCCGTTATCAACTGGCAAGTACGTAAAGCATTGACATATAGGATCTCGCGCAATTGCAAGTTGTACCGCCATTGCGTCGAACAAAAGAGAAAGAGCAAAAGCAAATTCGTTGAACTGTTAACCAGTCGGAATTGAGTGTTTGGTAATGAATGGACCACTATATAGTTACAATAAAAGATTGATGAATATCTTGCTGTTGAACATGTAAAAATATCGTACATTGAGACAAAACTTTCACACATACGTAGTTCATGAACAAAACGGAGTTGTTTGTACGAGCGCAAGAGGTATTAAAAATAACATGCAAAAAACAAGATAAATTTTGATTTGGTATATATATATATATATATATATATATATATATATATATATATATATATATATATATATATATATATATATATATATATATAAAGTAAACTTGGTAATATGGTGCAGTAATATATGTACTTTGAAGAAAAATTAAAAAAATTACAGGTCATCGAAGACACATCGTCACCACATTCATCAGGTTGAAGATCATAATCACAACTTCTGATAACTGCTTTATTTAGATTCTCCATACGAACTGCAGATGATCTTTGTTGTTCTAGCACGCTCGTTCTAACAAATTTTCCTTTTGATCTCATAATGATTTTGCGTAGCACAGGCCAGAGACCAGGTAGAAGTATATTTTGAACCTTAGGTCATTTATATTTGAACAGCATGGATTGTGTCATACATGAGGTGTGACTTCGATCTAAACTATACGGAAAGCTAACACGTTGCATCGCAGACGCGGGCGCATCTTGTGCGCAGCGGGTCAAAGGTGGTTCCCGCCAGAGGACGCGCAGTTACGCGAGGGTCGCTGAGTGGTGCGGCAGTGAACTGTAGCATTTTCCAAATCTTCATACGCAAATTAATGCGCTGCCCACTGTCCAAATCAGAATCAATTAGAATTTTAAGTACATTAATTTTTATAAGCTCTTTGAAAATGATTTTCGCAATCACTCAGTTTGAAATATGTTCCTACGGTCAAAATGAATTATCATCTTCTTTTCAAACTTGCATTAACATCGTACCTTACAAGGAGAGAAATTTACCATGACTAGTTCACATTTAAATCGCCCACATATTGCTCTGCTGAGTTTTAACAAATGCCATGCGCCTTTAAAGGAACCTGACTGGTGAGCTAATCGCCGTAGCCAAATATTGTCACTCAGTTTACTTTCACGCAATGTCGTGAACAGATTTTATGTTGCTTGCTTGACATCACATTTTACTTTTCGTGGTTTCCTCTTACGAAATTTGTTTGTTGTTTATGATTCAAACAAGTTAACGAGCCCTAATGGCAACAGACAAGGGTAGGATGAGGAAATACACGTAACAAATAAACTGTTCATTTTGCACCTGCTTCATCACAACTATGAGTTACATCAACGTCTTTCAGATCACGCTATTAAGGACACAAGCCTCTGATACCAGATGGTTTGCATTTCTAAAGACATATGCACGTCAGTTTAATGTTAGTATTCGAGGCACCCATGTACCACTATCCATATAACACTTTGATTTTCTACTAACTGAATAATGTGCACATTTGCTGACCATTGGTCGAAATCGTCAGGCATTTGTTTGGATTTAATAAAACATGGCAACATATTTCACATTGATTTTAATGAGGATGGTGTATAAACTGTAGGCAGGTGTTAAATATCTTTATTCTCAGAGAAATGGTTATACAATTACAGGATGTCATTTAGTAAGAAAGACCAAACTATTGACTTTCGAAACATTTTCAGGGTAGCATAAATAGTTTCATTCTACATTGTCTTCTTTTCCAAATTTTCGTTCTTTAATGACATGACGCTGCAGGTTGATAGGCATTCCTAATGAGAATTGTGCTGCACAAATATGTAATCGTTACTAGGATTATTCAACCGAGTGTATACCGTTGCCTCCAAATGTAGGAGGTAAATAAAAATAGCATATCTTAAGGTAAAAGCTTATGGAAATGTGACAGAAATGCGATCTTTCATCGACTCCTCAAGCACATTAAGCAGAAGTCGGACCCACGTATGGAGCGGTTTTCCCATTGCAGCAACCTTATGTCGGCTGCATACTTTAACATGCCTGGCAGCGGTCTAAATTTAGGCCAGCTTCCCTATAAATGGGCAAACAAATGAGGTATGTCGAATGCTGCTTCAAAGTGAGAGATAGCAAAATTATGATAAACAGGTAAGGCGATTATGCAACTGCGGTCGCAAATTTATTGCAACATAGTTTATGTGCAATTCTTACATCAGACTTCCGTGCTACAATGTATTTGTCACACCTGCATTGTCATTTAGATTTATCGTCCATTCTGGAGGAAGTCAAAATGTAAATGAGTGAGCTTTTGAGCGGTTTATGAACATCCCCTTCCATTGTGATCCATGTTTATTTTCAGCATGAAGCAGCATCAAGCCAGGCTGCAACAAAGTAAATTGAGAACGTCAAATAATAGCTGTGTTTGGAAATCAGTCAACTATTTGTGTTTACTAGTTAGTAGCTGGGATATTTAAAAGCCTCACCTTAAGAACTATGCAAATCTACTGTGATTGTTCTCTGTGGTTTGTTATCACACATTTACAAATTGGGCCAATATCAACAGTGTTTGTTCAGTGAATAAATTAGCTGATGCTGGAATACCGATTCAGTTAACTTTGTCAAACCATTAGGGTATATCATATAAAGCCAGGCAAACTATTGATGTCATTGGTATTGCTTTTAGAAAGCGATATAGCTTCAATTCTTATTTAATCAAAAGCACACTATCGCTAGCTCAGCGGTTTCATCGTAATTCGCACAAAAGCAGCGACAAACTGAGTATGGCAACGTCACACAGATTTATTAGAAAGAGTGCAAAACCGTGCAAATATGCTTGAACTAGGTTTCAAACGAATATTGAAAACATGGGATATTCTTACACCCTGAACAGAAACCGTGGCCATGATAGATCTAAGTAGAAATAGCTTTTCCTCTTCCCCATGTAATAATATACCAGCAACTGAACTGAAATAAAATCCAAATTGATTTGCATTTCAATGACAAGGGGTTTAAGTTATGTTTAAACACGAACTAAATAGTAATCAATTGCCGATGATCACTGGCCGTGCGCATATTGATCCTGCTTGTGTGTGTGTGTGTGTGGCTGTGTGTGTGAGTTCGTTGTTTGTGGCTGTGTGTGTGTGTGTGTGTGTGTGTGTGTGTGTGTGTGTGTGTGTGTGTGTGTGTGTGTGTGTGTGTGTGTGTGTGGCTGTGTGTGTGTGCGAGTGACATCTAATTTTTAGTCGTTATATGTTGTAAATCATCTGTACAACATTTGTTGGAACATAATTGCATGTGGTAATTTTCTTGTGAAGCACAATGTCTGAATAAATCGGACTTTTCCCTCCTGAAAACGAATCTCAATCAGTTGCGAATTATCAATGATGCCCACCAGCACTATTCAAAATCATTGTCGAAATCGAGATGGATTAGTTAAATCCACTATGACGGCATGATTTGTGGATTTTCCGTTCGACTTCTCATTCCACTATAACACCACTATTCATTATAAGTATTAGCTGATAATAGACAATATTACCAATCGTAGTGTAGTGCCAGCTATTGAAGCAGCTCGTCCGTACATATTTAGGTCCACTCGTGTATTGCCGTACAGGGCAGTGTGGCGGAATGTCATGCGCTAGTTTTATGATGCCATAACTGACGGAGCACATACGTCGATATTCACCTCAACATTGGCACAAATTGGTTGACTAAACTGTTCATTACAGAAAAGGGCTATTCGCCATGACCTTGTTTTGCTGACATCTTTCTGATGGACAAAACGACAAAGTGTGACGCAGTTATTTAATCGGATAAAGCAGCTTTGTCAATTCATTGGTTTATACGCAATGGATCTGAGGCTCCAATAGGGACTATACACATAGCCAAGTCTCCGATTAACCAATTACGAGTTAATCAACAATTACTCTGTGCCAATGTTAGAATACTGCACACATACCTTATCTCAGAATAATCAATATACAGTAAATTTACTCGTACGTCGTGTCAACATTGGGATATATTATTATTAAGTTCCCACATAGAACGCTTTTAGAGTTAAAGCTTACAATAGCTTAAACACAAATATCACGTTACGCGCATCAGGATACAATATCGTGCTAGATTCGAGCGATTCAAACGAACATCATATTAAGCCACTTACGGCAGAAGACAGCAAGTTTGTGTGTGAGTGTGTGTGTGTGTGTGTGTGTGTGTGTGTGTGTGTGTGTGTGTGTGTGTGTGTGTGTGTGTGTGTGTGTGTGTGTGTGTGTGTGTGTGTGTGTGTGTGTGTGTGTGTGTGTGTGTGTGTGTGTGTGTGTGTGTGTGTGTGTGTGTGTGTGTGTGTGTGTGTGTGTGTATGTGACGATGTCTTTAGAAAATATATTGCCGAGATATTCAATGAACAAGCATCCTTATAAACCTTATTGGTCCTCTCCCATAACCATGAAAATTTAGGCAATGCATACCAGGTGGCACCTCTCTCAGCGGGCCGGAATTCGACTGCGGTGCAAAATAGAGATGCGCACACAGAGTGTTACTCACCATATGTCCGGACAGTATGAACTTTGAACCAAAGGCATATTATTATACTTGCAAGTAGGCCATGGAATTGTCCACACAAACGCTTAAACGATACTGTTGCTTAATCGAATCGCACCGAAATGAAGCGTATTGAAATCAGATTGGTACAATTTATCATTTAATTGCCTCGCTTGGTGCGTCGATTCCCAAGAAACACTGAAAAGACTATTGGTGGCGTTGACATTATCCCTGCGTTTTATTTACAATGGTGCACAATGAATGCAGTTCATAGTTTATCGCATATATTTGATTAAACAACTCATAAATTATTGCACACATGCTACATATGCTGACATTACAATGCAATGTTGTGTGATTGACCACTGAAATATTATACAAAATGTGCTCGGATGTCATTTAGGAAAATTATACTCGTATAACATCCAAACAAGTGCGATAATAAACAAATGCGGCCTAGTGATATTGTCATTTAACAGCTGAAATACCCATTTAGAAAAAATGTCTTGGGAAAAATATTTGACAGTTCTTTAAAGACGGTTACAACTTGTCGCCCCACCAAATAATCATCATTGAACTCGATGCCACAATGACATGTGACTATTGTAATGAGAATAGAGCAGACTAAAAATCTATAGAAAAATGGTTGTCTGATATATGAGGCAACATTCAAACTTAAGGGTGCATTATATCCAATGGTT
Organism: Urechis unicinctus; assembly: GCA_034190875.2. Classification (NCBI taxonomy): domain Eukaryota; kingdom Metazoa; phylum Annelida; class Polychaeta; order Xenopneusta; family Urechidae; genus Urechis; species Urechis unicinctus. Next base: position 27,850,201 of record CM067353.1, on the reverse strand, counting down.
GGTATCATACGCACCTTTTCTTCATGTCATCATGTTTATACTTGCGACATTTGTTATAGAAGGTGTGTTGTACTCACGGCACTTGCATTATAAGGTGAGTAACGACCAAGTTATTACTTTTGTACACGAAATATGCGCAAAATGCAAAGTTACATTGAGTTGTGAGACACAGAAAATTGAAGTTAGCCGCACCATTTAATTGCTGCTTAAGTTGTGACCGGCATCCGCGTTTGCTTGATGGAGTGATGGATCAAACATGCAATCACCTGATGCGTCAGATAGCAACTGATAGAATATATTAGGTTGAGGGTGTCGACATATCCTGGAATGAGAGTAGGGTGATAAGGCAGCTTGTTTGGATCGATAAATGCATATTAATCTATTGCGTTGTTACAACATAGATGTTTGAGTAAATCATCAGTCTATGCCTTGCTGACGGTACTCCACCATTTTATTCGGCATTATAATACACCGCCTTGCATGCTTGGAGAATATCTATGATGCCATAGTGAACTAACGTTGGCACATATAATCGGTAAATGTATCACACTACGCGGTTCCAAGGAACTGAAAAGTGAAATATTTATCATTAGCAGACAACGACTGACGACCATGGAAAAAAAGACTTACTGATCGTCAATAAATCGTTTAACATGTGTTTTGTAATAAATAAGAATACAGCCAATCATTCAATGTCAACAACGAATCTAATAAGATGACTCGAACATGCTGTTCTATAGTCAATGTTCTAAATCTATGATTGAAGTATTTACTTCACCATTTGTGGATTCCGACCTCCAGAATAGTACCCCTTCCTATGTTCTGTTTGCACCGAAAACTCCTATTATATTCTAAATAACAGAATAAAGTGGGATTAAGATAATGAGCGCGTGTCTATGAGCAAAACTGAGCCAATTGTCAAATGGCGTTTTCTTGATTGTTTACACATGAGAGCGGATACAGATGCAACCGCCACTTGTGCCATAGCGGCAAATGAGCTATGCGTTCATATCTGTACATTCAACATATTTTTTTTAATATTATATGAGCATTTCATTCTTGTTTAGTAAATTTCTCCATATAAAATCAATGTTGTTGTTTGAAAGCTCGTCAAACAAATCATCGAAACTCTGCCGACAGAACTGTTTGGCATTATGCTTAGTTTTTCATGAAGGTAAATACAATTCACATGATTCATCATCTTTACCAACGTACGTCATGGTCCTTAAGTTAGTCTGGAAGTATCGGCACCAACGAGGTTTCGGATTGCATTATGACGAGATTACCATACACCCATACACGGTGCACGTTGTGGTTGTAGAATAAGGATGCAATCAGTGTCGAACAGGTAATTAATACAACTCATGCATCAATCTACGTAACGATGTATTTACCGTTAATTTAGGCCACAGGATCGCAGATTTGCTTACCAGCCACCCGATAGCATTTTACACAGCTTTCCCATCAATAACTCGTTGTTATGCTGGCAATAACGTCCCGCAAACATGGGAATTATGCAACATTACTTTCTTTATTCACTATGCCTCATGCAATAACGCAGTCCAAAGATTAGTGTCTACAAATGATGAAGCATTGCCTAGGTCCCTAATGGTAAGAAAGATATTGTTACAATGTCAAAAGTCCTTGAACCGCACGTCTTGCTCTCAGACAAAATAACGAGCCTCATGTGTCAAACGCTACGGGAAAAGGGCGATTCACGGCGGCGTGAAGCTCTACTTTACTGCAAGCAATGACCATCGTCGCTCCGGAATTATACCAAAAACGACGTATATATAAATGCATATATATATATATATATATATATATATATCTATATAGATATATATATATAATATATATATATATATATATATATATATATATATATATACATATATATATATATATATATGTTCAAATATTTATATCAATATAAATATAATTAATGCATATATATATATATATATATATATATATATATCTATATATATATATATATATATATATATATATATTATATACATATATATATATATATATATGTTCAAATATTTATATCAATATAAATATAATTATTTATTTTTAGAAAGATATAGAGGTACATATACAGATATAAATATGCATATCTATACATATATATATATACATATATAGATATATTTTTATATATATATATATATGGTATACATTTATATATAATATATAAATCATATATATATACATATGTGTGTATCTATATATATATATATATATATATATATATATATATATATGTATATATATATATATAAATATATATATATATATATATATATATATATATATATATATATATATATATATATGTATATAAATATATGTTTCGCTACATTTATTTATAAATATTTTGATATACATGCATCTGTTTGGGTGTGGACGGGTATGTGTTTGCGTTCGTATGAGTCTGTCTTTTTCCAGGTTGTTGTTACCTGTAAAATACCTGCAACATTGTAAAATGAAATAGCTATGTACACCTAAGTCCATTTGGAAGGGCAATGTCGTTTTATGCGTCAATGCTAGGACCGACAAAGATATACCGTGTCAATTCATATTTGTTTTGAGAAAGAAATAGATCATTATCAAGAATGATTCAGCAGCCGATCATGCGCACGCTGTCGGTGAAATTATTGATGCTTATTTAACAACATGATCACTAAGAATCGATATAGCCTTGCTCATATGGATACATGTCAAGTTAATTGATTGATATCGTTCATGAAGACTACTATGAACGTTCAAGACTATATCTGATGCGGTGTCAAGCAGTATATCCGCGACCGCTTCAGCACGGTACGTGATCTATGCTCCGTTGGTAAAGTTTAATGCACAATTCAACCAATGACATAATTACATAATTACCACGCATAATGCAAGCATATGATTCAATCGGCAGAGATAAAGTTGTAGTTATGAATATTAGGACACATGTTAAACAAACATAGAGCTAGCCCCCGCAGCAATGAGTTGAATATGAAGTGAGTTATCTTTTGGTGCAGTTTGCCAAGGCTGTGTAATAATACTAGAGGAATGTTGTCAGTACACGAGTACAACAAAAACGACCGGACCAGGTCTTAATTTCATTCTTTCTGCTAGAACCAGGCCAAACTTCAGTCCCCCGTTTATGCGGCAACAGCGTTACCTGTAATCAATGTTTCTAAGGTAAGCGGATCTATTTAGCATGAACAATTCATCACACTGACACTTTAATTTAATAGCAACAATCTATTAAAGCATGGACTTATTGAGACCACCTGCCACAGCGAATATGATGCAACTCACCAGCAGCTGATTATTCAATGGTTAATCTATTTTCCTTTTTTTTATGACCTACTTGTTCCTATGGCATACATATTGTGACCTTTACTTCTTTAATGTTGACGGTATTTCACTCAGCCCAAGATCGCCGACATTACAACCCATGGTAATTTGCTGATGCGAAGATAAAACTAGCGATATTATCAACGCGCAAATGGAACAGATATGTAGAAGTTGAAACCTTTTTATATATCCAATATGGATTTATTGAGACGTTTCTGCGTGTATGAATCGATGAATTTAATGTCTATGCATATCAATTAATGCGTACATTTACTTCGGGTTAAATCCAGTAGAAGGTCCGTGTACAGTGTTGCAGGGCCCTTGCTAACCTTTTGAGTGGCCCGCAAGGTTATTACCGGCTCTCCGCGGGCCCGTATAATTCACGTATTGGACATTTCGTACTTGGGATGACTGCAAAATATTGTCCTCAGTGCATTTGTTTATAGTTCGAAAACAGCATTTTTAGGCGTGCGTGTCATTCTATATGGAGGGAGTATTTACCGAAACCTTATTCAAAGCACATTAATATGCCTGCACACTTTTACCGAATGATCTTCCACTTAACATTGTCTCAGCACACATATAATTCCCACACAATGCATGTAGATATCCGGCAAGGAATTGCGAATAGACTCCATACCATACATAAACAAACTACTCCTTTCTCCTCAAATTCAAATAGCAAGTCATTTTGTGTGTCTCATCGAAGCGTAGGATATCATATACAGATTGCATGAATGTGTGTTGCTGTCATACTCAAGCGACATCCCACACTGTTACGTGTGTTCATACCCATAGAGCCTATAATGATGGCACACGCCATGTTTAGGGAGCAAAATACTACATATACCATCAAAGAATGCGATCATATACGTCTATATCACATTTTATGCCGAGCTCCTACTTTTTGACACACACAGCCACATTTTAGTGACAAACTCCAATCATCTACGTGGTTACCGTTGAAAACTTCTGCATCGTCTTTATCATACGTATCTATCGATTATTGAAATGCTGTAATGACACTGTCACCATATGTTAGCACTTAAACAATTATAAAAGTGAAGACGTACATTTTAATGATGCGTACTAATTTGCCGATTTTGCTAGAGACAATGCAAATACATATGATTAATTTGTATTGAGCTTGGTTCGGGCAACAGGCTTATGTCAAAAGTAGAGAAAAGAGCTACTGCAAAGAAAAACGTCGTTTTGAATGGATCCCTGTCATCATGCGTTTCCAAAATCGTTCAGAGTGGGCTCCTAGCCCTGTTTCTCATTGTGCTCCATAAATTGGTTGAAATACAATGATTTCGTTATATACTTATTGAGGGTGTCAATGAGTTGGATGTAAATTAATGCCTGTCTTAACATTTCGTTCTTTTGCGTGAGATGTCCTGATCTGCAATGATGTAAATTGCAGTTGCATATGAATTCACTCTCAGTCAGTTAGCAAGGGGAGAATGAGAAGAAGGAAATCGTCCATAATGAGTGACCAACACAAATGTTGAGACTATCGGCATGCTCATCTTGTACAATGACCCTCATGTATATTTATATTTATATATATATCACAATATACAATTGAGTGAATGAGACGGAGTGCTTATGGTTGCACGTTTAGCTAGCGACTCCAGAACAATAGCAAAATGTTTAATTGTACATTACATCAGATTCAAGAATGAATATACAACGACAAGCAGTCTTGGATATTATTTTGGCTATGGTAGGTAACTCCTGCTTCTAAGACATGACTACTGTTGCCACGTGCCGATTGTCCAATACTGTAAACATCGCTCGTTTGTGGATCGAAAATCGAATCTGCGTTTTCATTTTTAAATAGAACTGCCCTTCCATATATAGCAAATAGATGATGTGCTTTTTTTCAGCATTTTCAATGATTTGCACTTGCATATATTGCTAAAATATTTGGTCTAGGGGTAAATGAATGAAGCATATACTTAGGAGACATATTGGTCGCCACTTCGTCGTGAAAATTGTATGCAATAAGAATGAATATACAACGACATGTTTGTTTATTTTGGCTGAACTCTACGATTCGTACGGTAGTAAACATGCACATATGTCTACTTTAACGCAAAAAAATACTTCAATTACTTGATGTTGCGTGAAAAGGTACTAGTTTAAAGGTGAAAACATTTGATCAAGAAGGCTATGGTAAATATTATTTAATTATGCAGATCATTAGCGCGAATGAAATGATTGTTACTGCAAAATGCGTAGATAGCGTAGGTTGCCATGTGAAATGAATGAGGATTTATGCTTGTATGTATGTATGTATGTATGTAATGTATGTATGTATGTAGTATGTATGTTGCCATGTATGTATGTATTTATGTTGTGTATGTATGTATATATGTATGTATGTATGTATGTATGTATGTATGTATGTATGTATGTATGTATGTATGTATGTATGTATGTATGTATGTATGTATGTATGTATGTATGTATGTATGTATGTATGCATGTATGTATGTATGTATGTATGTATGTATGTATGTATGTATGTATGTATGTATGCAGTATGTATGTATGTATGTATGTATGTATGTATGTATGTATGTATGTATGTATGTATGTATGTATGTATGTATGTATGTATGTATGTATGTATGTATGTATGTATGTATGTATGTATGTATGTATGTATGTATGTATGTATGTATGTATGTATGTATGTATGTATGTATGTATGTATGTATGTATGTATGTATGTATGTATGTATGTATGTATGTATGTATGTATGTATGTATGTATGTCTGTGTATGTATGTATGTATGTATGTGTATGTATGTATGTATGTATGTATGTATGTATGTATGTATGTATGTATGTATGTATGTATGTATCTGTATGTATGTATGTATGTATGTATGTATGTGGATGTATGTCTGTCTGTATGTATGTATGTATGTATGTATGTATGTATGTATGTCCTGTATGTATGTATGTATGTATGTATGTATGTATGTATGTATGTATGTAGGTTTGCATGCATGTACATATGTAAGCATGTTCGCATGTATGTATGTATGATTATATGTATGCATGAATATATGTATGTATATGTATGTATATATATAGGTATGTATGTATGTATTTACAAATGACCAGCCCGGTGGTTACCATTAGAAACTCCACACTGCCCGTGTCGCTTATATGGAACTTACCTCTGTTCGATACCAAATACTTCTGTATGGTATTTTTGTTCGAAATCTCATATACGAAGATATACAAGGAAATACAAATGTATCAAAGAATCAATTATTTTGATATCACTTCGTGTTTGTGACGTAAGCATGGTTTTCTGCTGAAGCTAAACATGTTGGTTTGTCGTCCTATTGACAATACGTGTTCTATCGCGATGATAACCGCTGAATTTGAAGCTTGTTGGTTTAATAAAACGAAGTCACACAACATTTATGTGCATAGCTGCATGCGCGACTTATTATATGAGCCATATAACATGCTATTATCCAAGATACATTACAAGGGTGACAGCATGGGACTTACAGCTACATGGGACTCGTGGGAAGTAGGACCGGAGTTTCCAATTGAGGGAAGGGGTGGAGATGGGGTTGGGTTAGTAGACAATTGACGTTGGATGTATTATTGTTGTTAACTTGTATCAATAATGCAGGTTGCTTTTTATTACGCAGCGAGATTTGATTGTATCCGTCGTCTTTCCGACCAAAACTCTGTCCATTATTATTGCAACGAGCGGAAGCTATTGCTGATGTATGCATGTATATATGTAATCATGTTCGCATGTATGTATGTATGATTATATGCATGTATATATATATATATATGTATATACATATATATATTTATATATACATATATATACTTAAATATGCATATATATATACATATATATATATATATATATATATATATATATATATATATATATATATATATATATATATATATATATATATATATATATATATATATATATATATATATATATATATATATATATGCATATATCATAGTAATGCATACTCGTAATTTTATGTAGGTGCATGGTGGCGCTAAAAAATATTGCTAAGCACATGGGCATTTTAATTGCTCAGCAAAAGAGGAAAGACAGCTTGTTGTTAGATTTTATCGCAATTATACTTAATGGGAGATGAAATAATTTTGACAACAATTGATATGATTAGAATTACTGGAGACATAAACTGAAGACTTGAACACGCCTTTCAGTGTGACTTATCATGAACGAATTGTCAAAGGAAATGGTCCATGAAAGGTGCATTTATAAATCTCATTAATATCACTTATGAACTAATATACTTCGGTATGTGTCATATGACTACGTATTATCATTTGTTAATATAATGATCTAAATGTAGCGCTGAGAGTGATGATCAATTACCGTATGCTTATAGAGATAGCTATTAGGAATTTACAGAAAATATGTGCAATTAAGCAAAGGGAAAATCAGCCTTAACAACTGCGGATTCAGAATCGCGTGTAGTAAATAGGCTGATATAATGCTGATTCTTCAATGACTTTCTCTTTCACGCCACTTTAACACAAATTGACTTTCCCATTCAAATGATTTCGACGAAAATCTTATTTTAACATTCAGAGTTGCATAACAAAATATTTCTCATTGAAAGGTTCTTACTTGCAATCCACTTGTGTGCTCTTGACGCAGTAGATTATCGTCCCATCTAAGATTGGAATCTTCTGAGCTTAGGTGCGTTATTGTGAATGGATTCGCTCCATAAATGTCATCTTAGCTGTTGCAAGTCGCCCTGAGAAAGGAAACCAACACAATGAAATTTGATAAATGTGTACCATGTTTTAAGTGAATCCGTAAACTTAGCTAATATTGAGCTGTATACGGCCGGACCGCTTTGAGTCTAATGTGGATGTAAATCCTGCCATAGAAAGCAAATAATAGGGGCAAAATAAACCAGGCGTATAGATCGATCTATTTGGTATTGATAATGTAAGAGTGTATGGAAGTAACGGACCAATAGGAATCACAGCGCAATGTTATAGTAATGTGATAAATGGATTATCTTCTCCCAGAGGTAAGCAAATGGACGAATATTTCAATCTATTGTGTAGGCTGGGATAATCGCAGCATATTGCAATAGTGTTAAATCGTCCGCAGCTAATATCATATTCAGTGTCTGAATGCAACAGTGGACAATGAAAGTAGTTCATAGCTTATGATAAGTGAATCCTGTAACATTTGTATCCTCGTGTGCTGTGTTTAGCGACTCTTTTACTTTATAGCCCGTATAATCGCGGATCTGCTAACCATCCCGTTTGATACCAAAAAGGTATCCTGTGTAATGTGTCAGCTCGAGAACCGCAAGGCGACTATTAATTAAGAAATCCTATGATCCAATAGAAGTAGCTGTCAAGAGCAAGATCACTTTGCTATCGAGGTAAGGTTTGTCGCATCAGTTACGGACCTCATAATGAATGTATTTGAATGCACCGCCTCTCGTCGCACAAAATTTCACACATTAAGATAGGACAATAAAGAAAGACAAATAAACGGTTACCATATCAGATTCCAGTACCATTCCGCCTTGTCCCCCACCATTGGTCTATAGCGCAGCTGGCGTCACAACATGTGGCAACATATAAACGCGTTCAGGTTATTCGCGTAATGTAATGCACAATTTTGTATGTAATCACTACCTTAATGGAAAAATGTAAGTGCCATATATTATTCCACAAACTGGCTTATAGGATAATGTAATAAATAGCTCCATTGCGTTTCTTGGTCTCTTGACAAATTCAACAGGACTGATATGGGCTTGTGAAATTTTCCCATCGTGGGGAGCAAGATGAGTGTTCTACTATGTATGAGTCCAGTGAAGCAAATGATGATAATAACTGCATTTAAACCCTGATTTAACCTTATTGTATATTAGTCAAACACTGCAAATTGTTACATCTGATGCAATGTAAAAAGATTTCAAGAGTCGCTAAACACAGCACACGAGGATACAAATGCTACAGGAGTTACTTATCATAAGCTATGAACTACATTCTTGGTGCACCTGTGTAAATGAAGCGCAGAGATATTTTCTGCGCCACCAAAGGTCATATTAGCGTTTGTTTGGGATGGATTGTTTTACGCACCAAAACGAGACAAAGACAAGATACATTGTGTCAATCTTATTTGGTCGTATTCAAAACGTCTCATTTCGATTGAGCAACAGTAGCGTTAAAGTGTTTGTGCTAGCGACTTCGTAGCCTGCATGCAAGTGTTATATACCTTGTTTCAAATTTCATACTGTCCGGACTTATGGCTAGTAACACGTTTTGTGCGCATCTTTGTATTGTAACGGTGTCGTATTCCGGCCTGCTGAAAGAGGTGCAGCCTGGTATATATTGCCTAAATTGTTTTAGTCGTGGGAGACGACACATACTGCAAGCTGTCACACTAAAAGCGTTCAATGTTTAATCATTAAATATCACAATGTTGACACGAAGTATGGGTTGATTTACTGTATATTGGTTATTCTGAGACATAGCTATGTGTGCAATATCCTAATATTGGCACAAAGTAATTAGTGATTCACTCGTAATTGGTTAATCGGAGACTTGGCTATGTGTACAGTGCCTATCGGAGCCTTCGATCCATTACATATAAACCAATGAATTGACAAAGCAACTCAGTCCGGTTAAATAACTGCATCAAACTCTTTCGTTTTGCCCATTAGATAAATGTCAGCCAAACAAGTTCATGGCATATTGCCCTTCATGTAATGAATAGTTTAGCCAACACATTTGTGCCAATGTTAAGGTGAAAATCGACATATGTGTTTCGTCGGTAATGGCATCATAAAACTAGCGCATTACAATCCGCCGCACTGCCCAGTACTGTAATACACGAGAGGACCTAAATATGTACGGACTTGATGGGCTGCATCAATAGCTGGCACAACTCTACGATTGGTTACATTGTCTATGATAAGCTTATAGTTATAATGATGAGTGGTGTTCTCAAAGTATAATGGAAAGTTCGAACGATTGAAATTCGTTATCATCATGGCAACGTCATTGTGTCTATTCATTGTGCCCTAACAAGCAATTCAACATGCATCATAGATGTATTTACGCGATCCCATATGCGTGAACGGGGCAATGGTTACATTGTCTATGATAGCTGTTATAATGATGAGTGGTTCACAAAGTATATCATCGAACGGAAAATCCATTAATCATGCCGTCATTGTGGATTCAACCATTCCATATCGGTTTAGACAATGATTTCAAATAGTGCTGGTGGGCATCATCGATGCTTCGCTGCTGATTGAAATTCATTATCATGAGGGCAACGTCCGATTTAGTCTAATACATTGTGCCCTAACAAGCAATTTACAACATGCAATTATGTTACATAGATGTATTTACGCGATCCCATATGCGTGAACGGGGCAATGGTTGTACAGATGATTTACAACATACAATGATTTACAATAAGAAGTTGTTACACACACAACCACACACCCGCACATACACACACACACACACACACACACACACACACACACACACACACACACACATACTAACGCACACACTACACATAAGATCCATTGCTCGCCGGCATTTGATTACTATTTAAGTAGTGTTAAAACATAATAAAAACCCGTTGTCTTTGAAATGCAAATCAAGTTTGCTTTTATTTGAGTTCAGTGGCTGGTAAATTATAACATGGGTTAACAACGATATATTTCTTCTTAGTTCTATCATGGCCATGGTTTCTGTTCCGGTTGTAAGAATATCCACGTAGTCTTAAGTTTTCAGGCCTAACAATGTAAATATTTGTTAGTAACCTAGCTACAAGCTTAATTGCACGCCTTTGCACCCTTTCATATATAACTGTGCGACGTTGACATCCTTTGATTGTGGCTGCTTTTGTGCGAATTGTGATGAAATAGCTGAGAATGTGTTAGTTTGCTTTCGATTGAATAAATCCTGAATCTATATCGCTTTCTGAAAGCGACGTCAATAATTAGTCTAATTAGTCTGGCTTTACATGATATACCCTAAATTTTTGGCATAGTTGAATGAATGGGTATTGCAACAACAGCGAAAACACTGTTGATATTTGTCTAGCAGTTTGTAAATGGGTGATAATATAACAGAGAGAACAATTACAGTAGCTTTTGCATAGTGCTCAAGGTGATCCTTTTAAATACCGTAAGTAATATTGCAGACATGTGGGAATAATGCCATATTTTCCTATAATGGTTCTATATTCTATTCAACAAGTAGCAAGCTTTCTATTGATGGTTAAGAGAGTGCAAACCGCTATAATTGTGCACCTATGTTGCAACATTCTAAAGTAATAAGCAAAGTCAGTATCATTGTAGAAACTGAATTTTATATATATACAGTTTGATGCTCATATCATACATCACAGGGCAATAATGGTATCATATCAATTACCAAAACAACTTGGATTGTACTGCTTAGAATTAAGACAATTGGTTTGGAATGTGTTGCATTTCTCAGTTATAGTCCAATCAGGTGCACGCAATCAAACCGGGATATCTGTATGCATACCAACGTCCCTTATAAGTAAGTAAACTTGCACGTTTTATTGTGGGTGTCCATCTCTCTCGGATTATACAAAATAATTTACATTGAACACTTCTTTATCAGTTCTAATTAGCTGCCGACAGCCTTTATACTGGCATGACCATTTGGTACGAGGAAAAGGTATCAAACTGCGACAGAAACATTTCGGTTTATGAGTTTCCTATCGGTCAATTTGAAGCAGAATTCGACATTCCTTCGGTGGTTTACTTGTTGATAGGGAAACTGACCTGGGTTATGACCGCTGCCAGGTTTGTTAAAGTATGACACCAACAAAAGGTTGTTGCAATGGTTATACCACTCCACACGACGGTCATACGACGGTCATACGACGGTTAATGTGCTGGGAGGAGGCGATGAACGATCGCCTCTCTGTCATAATTCCCTAACCCTTTCCTTTAAATGGGCTACTTACATCACCCCTAGGCAACGAAATTCGCTCGTTTGGCGCATGCAAGTCGAATAATCCTAGTAGCGATACAATATTCGTGTAGCATTAGGAATGTTGTCAACATGCAGCGTCATGTATTTAAAGCACAAGAATTAGACAAAGAAGACAATGTAGAATAGAACTAATTATACTGCCCTGAAAATGTTTCAGAGAGTTTTGGAAGTGAATGGTTTGGTCTTTGTTACTGAATGGCAGCCTGTGATTGAATAGCCATTTCTTTGAGAATAAAGAAATTCAACACCTGCTTATCAAACATCCTCGTCAAAAACACTGATACATATTGAATTGATTTATCATTAACCAACAAAAGCCCGACAATTTCAATCAATGGTCAGCCAATATGCACATTATTCAGTTACTAGCAAATCAAAGTGTTATATGGATAGAGGTGCATGAGTGCATGATATACTAAATTTAAACTGACGTGCACATGCTTTAGAAATGCAAACCATTTGCAAACAAAGGCTTGTGTCCTTAATAGCCTGACCTGAAAGACGTGGATGTATCTAATAGTTTTGAGGAAGCAGGTCAAAATGAACAGTTTCTTTGTTATGTTTATTTCGTTATGCAACCCTGTGTCTGAAGTCATTAGGGCACGTTCGAGTTATAAACAACAAACTAACTTTGAAAGGAGAAATCACGAAAAGTAAAATAATATCCAATTATTCAATATGAGAGCATTTCCTATTCCTGACCTTTTATGAGTTACAATTCCTCGCATCTGTTCAAAATTATGACATTATTATGACTAAAGATCATGTATCGACGAAACGCAACTTTGGAGTCATTAAGTTCGGTAATTACACAACAAAATAGCATCATTTGAATTAATCGGCCCTCATAATGCCATGTTGTTGACGCAAGTTGACAATATAAAATACATTCAGTTTACATCTGAATTGAGTGGCACGCAAAGGTTCATTATCTTGTCGTCGACATTTGTTCCGCATTTAGAATATGGTATAGCTTGCGTGCGTATGTGAACACCAATACAATAGCTTAAATGTATTCATAAAATGACTGCGTCAATTCGTTCTAACCTGTGTATGCCAAAACATTCGTTGTTACTACATCATCATACATTATATATGTTATTTCAGCGAATCCTCACCCTAATCATTTTTAATCTGTTTTGCTTCATAAAACAAGTACATGAGTTGTACTCCTGGCTTACACGTGCTAAGCCTGGTGTCAAAATATTTGTAGTGCATAATACATGCCATGTGATTCGCGTTGGGTCTGAAAGTTTCCATGTGATATCAAGCTCGCATCATCTGTTCAAGATATTACGTGACAATATATGGATATTAACAACCATCATATTAAATCACCTGTCTGTATCAGGTTCCTTTTAAGGCCCATGGCGCTTGTTTAAACACAGCAGTGCTATACGTGGGAGATTTATGTGTGAACTAGTCATTGTAAATTTCTGTTATTTTAAGGTACGATGTTAATGCAGAATCCACTCAGTTCATATCCGGTATTAACAACAGTAGCGTAACGTAACGTGTCGTGATCATAAGTGCACTTATGGAGCGAGACAAAATGCGGAGATGCTATCCATATGAATAAGGATATATTTTGTAGCATCAGCGACGTTCTCGAGGCAACACAATAGTAGTGCCATTTAATTGATGGCATAGTCCTGCGTTGAGCTGAAGCTATCTGCTATTAGGTCGAACGAATCATGACTAGGATGTGTCCGCGAAATAAAATGAAAGCATGTTTTTCCTCCGTGTATTTAAGTGTTCACTGCCTTTGGCATAATCGAATGATATCAGTGATGTTTCATGAGAGACCTCAGGTGTATTTTACATTGACATGAAACTTTCTAGTCGCGTATTGTTAATACTTTCAACAGCTAACATTGTCACTATACTTCCAAACACTTACTTGCAAATATATGTATAAACACCCCCCCAGCAGTGAGTGAAAAGACGATCCAGGGATCGGAGGGTACTATAGAGACGCTCTAAAAGACCCATATCAAGTAAAAGCTTGTACCTGATCAGATCCTTATGCAATGGAATATTTCTACAGCAGGCATAAAAGTGTTCTGCTTATTCACAGTCTGGCATTTTGCTAACTATAAGATGCGACAAGTCCCCCCACTTCAATATCGGATATTGTTTTTTTTCAAAATAAACTGGTCTTTTTCTGGAATGCATAATGCATACATATATTCCTCCTTTAGCCTATAAACCTTAAATCAATAGATTAAATGTTCATGCAGGGGTTTGCGTATGGTATAGCAAATTAATCATATTTGTAAGAGGCATTAATAATCCGATTCACCATGTTTTTTTATTTGAGGCCAATTGTCAAGATAATCTCACCCATTATTTTTGTATACTGCTTTATCATAAATAATTCATTATTAAAATACTGCGTAGTAATCGAGAGCCACGATACCTGAAGTCTTAACATCGAAATAGTCAATTGATTACATGCAAAACAGGAGGCATACCAGGAGAAATTGTGTCATGCAAATCACAGACTTGTTGCGATATATTACGAGCCCAAAGTGGAGGCAATGGTTCAACTTGGGAGGGGGGGGGAGCAGATCAAGGCTTATTGAACTCATCACAGTCATGTGCCACTACATCCGTATTATGCCTTTAACGTATTATCAGAACGAGATTGACACGTCCAACAATGCGGTCTAATAACATCACAGTGAGAAACAAATCAACTGCTGCGTTATTACCGCGAATATCTTGTTTTACTTCAGAAGATTTGGGTTGCTGCCGAAATAAGACAATAAGGCGTCATACGCAGGGATGGGATGCCGTTGCTTTATGACCGCTGTTCAATAAATGACTTGGCCTTTTAACTATATTAGATCATTATATCATTTGTATAGCGTATCTAACGTATGACAATTATTTGCGCATAACATCACAGTAACCACACAAATGACCAAGGCAAATGTGCTAAAAGTAACCGATTGATAGATGGAAATGATCTGAGGAAAACACCCACGACTCACGACATGTGTGGTACCATCATTATCCAACGCCTTAGAAGCGACTTTGATCTGACCAATACTGTTCGTTACACATACAAGTATGTTCGTTGTACATTATTATTGCTTATTTGTTTTGCCTTCAGAATTATTCAAACCTCGTTTACGTGGCGTAGTACGTGCTGATCACATATTCTGAGTAGCATCGTAGCTAGAACGTGCATAATTCATACATTCCCACAAGCGCATTTTCAGTATATTATCGAGCTTCTGATGTGACATAATCGTTTAACTCATTGATTCGCCTGATTAGCAAAGCAGCCTTGCACATGATTGATCACACAGTGTACTACTGCCCGCAATAATTTTAAGCAACTTACCGGCAAACTATTTTTGCTATGGGGAATAATTTGTCAACACAAGATGTGAACATGCATTTACAACCAATGCAATCTTTACCAATACCATGATGTTACACATTCCACAATGTTTGATATTACAGATGTAGAGCCACTGATTGCTTGAGAACCAGTAGCACCTGAATACACGTGTCGATTATAGCTAGTCGATATTTAAGCACATCGTTTATGAATCTGCCGATACCTGATAGTGTTATCAACATCAGCAAAACCATTAATTGAACATAAAGCCAATGCATTGCGATCGTGGGCGATAAGCGGTTGCATTTGAGCAATGCAATGGTTAATTATTCTGTAAAAAGACACTGAGAAGTAGACTGTACGCGAAACGCAGAAAATAGAAAAGAATAAAACCCATGCCTTTAAATTGATGAGGGTTTGATATTATTTTATAATCTGCTTGGCAAGACATGATGCACCTTTTACCGCCACATTGATTCATCTGGTACAATAACCTGGAGGATTGAGGTGAGACATTAGTGCTCTATAAAACCCTTGGTCTGCGCTAGCCGCGCAAGGCTACCTTCTGATGTTCTAATGTATTCTCCCTATTGCACTTTGTGGCCGTACTAAAGCAACATACTACAACCATACTAGCTAATGCAACACTCAATCACAACAGTTATGGCTCAATAAATAAGAAAAGGACTTCAATCTAAAATTTACAATATTTTACTTAGCAATCAATCATCCTAATTGCATAGTCTCAGATAATCGTTAAAAGTACTAAGTAAAGTTTCTGTTTGTGATACCCCTCATGCTGCCTCCACCCTTCATACCGGATCAATGTACGGTCAAGACCTCGGTATATATACAAATATATATGACAAAAAATATATGTGTGACACACACGACATATGATGACGAGTGAACACCCTATGTCTCGGGCGCAGAATTAGCCCAATTTAACCCGTTAGAAGAGAAATGTCCTTGTGGGTAACTTGAGCCAAACTGACCCAATGGAAAAATTGTACCGCGGACTCAATTATATAATGACAAATCATTCTAACCGCGAAGAGCATTACAACTAGCCTAGGAGATGCAGTCCACGCTGTCGCGAATAATGCTTTAATTGACAGAGCCTCAACATGTAATATTGCAGTCCCTCTTTGCAACCCCTAATACTTATGGTGTTACTCCTATTTGAATGCACCCAGCGATGTATGGCGCACGATTCTTGAATCACGGATATAACATCCTCAATCATTCTTATACAGGCTACGAATAGGACCCAAAATACGTCGACAGTGCGAGTACGTAGTGATGTTCAAGTGCAGACTGGACAACCTGACGTTCCTGCTACAGACGCTAATGCCACCAAGCGGCAACTTTGTCAATTATTTGGTTAGATATTTGCACATTAACACAAAATAAGCCCCCGGATCGTTTCAAACATTCGCCTCTTTGTTCAAGTAATGATTATTCATATTGAATTTTGTACTAGGTCTGTTAAGCAGGAGTTTCAATCGTCATCGTAACGTCCTATCGTGAGACACACTGGTGTATCCCTTTCAATCAGTTTTATTATTATTATTATTTGGCTTTAAGTGGAAAGAAACGATAGCAATCGTAGAAAATTTGGCAAAACAAATTATGTTACATTGATCATATGACAACCACCCCGCAAATAATTCGAAGTGTTTCGGAAATCAATGTTTTGTTGTTTCTTACTGCCAACCTGTAATTCTATAGCCATTTCTTTGAGAATAATGATATTCAACACCTGCTTGCAATGTATCATCCATCCTCACCAAAAACCACTGTGGCACATATTGCAATGCTTTATCATATACCAACAAAAGCCTGACAATTTCGATCAATGGTCAGCAAATGTGCACTTTATTCAGTTGGTAGCGAATCAAAATGTTATATGAATATAGGTGCATGGGTGCAACATGTACTCACATTAAACGTGCGTATTCCTTTAGAAATGCAGACTTACTGGCTTGTGCCCTTTATTGCGTTACCTTAAAAGACGATGATGTATCTAAAAGTTGCGGTGAATCAGGTGCAAGCTTAGCAGTTTATCTGTTATGTATATTTTCTTATATTTTTGGTGACTAATAGGGCACGTTTACTTGTTTCAATTCAAGACCACAAGCAAACTTCGAAAGGAAAAATCTCGGAAAGTGAAATGATAACCAATTATTTATTATGTGAGCAATAAGTATTCATGAGCCTTTTATGAGATCCGTTCTAAATCAAGACACGATAGTCACTAAAAAACCAAGTATTGACCAACATCATGGGAGTCTGCCCGGCGTGTTCTTGACACAAGTTGCCGATTTGAAAATGCATTTCAGTTAAAGCATGTGAATTGCATAATTGTGTGTCATACCATAAGCTATTCCTTAAGTGTTCGAAAAAAAATTATATCATATTGACAGGGATGTATGTCACGACAAACTGGTTGTACACATTTTTACCATATTCAATAAGCGATTGATTTGATGTAATGAGGTGCGTCCGCAGTGTATTTATTCGTAGGTTCTTAGTATAGAAATAAAGCAGAGATTAACAGATGGTTTAATATGAGAACACTTGAGTATTACGGTAAGCCATGGTCTTTTGAATACTTCAGTATATTCATCGTGATTCATGAAGACGTAACATTGATAACATGTTTGATCGTTTGCATTGTCGTCCGACGTAATCGGTTTCACCAGAATCATTGCTGTTAGCGCCATCTTTGAGTTGATATGATGTTGTCGTTGATACGAAGCAACATCTAAAGCCTCATCCGGATATATCACATAAATCCTAGCGATTAATTCCACCTACAACAACGAGATATAATATTCAAAACGTGTGCAAATACAACCTACAACATTGTGGCTGGAACAGATTCATATCGTACACTGCAACCGAATTCCAGTGTTTTGTAGCCAATAAAGGCCCGTATTTAGATTAAAATAACATGACATTCTAAAATTTACGATTATTTTTAGCGTACATAAACAGATTACGTCCCTGCACTGCCAAAATTGGGCGTTGATGTGAAGTACTGACTACGAGGGGAGACGATATATCACACAGTTTGACGGGCGTATCTTACATTGGACGCAAATAGATAATATTATACCTATCAATTTAGTGTAAGAAACAGCTAAACAGATATGTTTTATTTGGCTATAATTTATAGCGATCGATAAACTATTCTTTATCAATTCTAATCAAAACAAAATCAATTGCTTAACGTAATATTCTCCAATAGTTTCACATCATGTCATTGAGACACTTGCCGTACGAAATGTAAAATCAATTAGCATAATTTGGCTATTTGATCTATAAAATTTGAAACTAACCTTTTCATGCGTAATTCCTTATGTGTTCCGAGTAAAAGATTTGTTATTGGACGAATAAAGGCTGCGCAGCGAGGTTTAATAAAATTGATTGAATGGGATATATAAATATTATATATATATATATATATATATATATATATATATATATATATATATATATATATATATATATATATATATATATATATGTATATATATATATATATATATATATCTATATATATAGATATATATATATATATATATAAATATACATATATATATATATATATATATATATATATATATATATATATATATATATATATATATATATATATATATATATATATATATATATACATATATATATGTGTATGTGACAGTGCGTGCGGTGCAGCGTCTATAAATTATATATTGTCAAGAAATTCAATAAACATGCATCCTTTTTAAACTTGCTGGTCAATTTTCCTGACGTGGACAATGCGTTCCAAGCCGCATCACCTTTAGCAGGCCAAAATACAAGCGTGACAACAAAAGGGAGCGCACAAAGAGTGTAATTCGCCACTTTTCCGGATAGGAAAACAGTCTGAATTTAATAACATAACGATGGCAAATAGTTGGCTTGTGCATGTTTAAAATCACTTTGTTAATATTTAGTCTCATAAAAGGCATAACAAAAGTTATGCTTAAGGGGTAAAGTAACAAAAAGCTTAAATTTACTTTGGCCTCGAAAGAGATGGGCACTGTCATATGAGTCGTGAGCATGTGTATGTTTTCAGCTGTATACCTATTCATATTAAGGCCATATCTGTATATTCAATCGGCCTGGGGCTATTACATTACCAGTGACATTTGTTATCGAAGGTGTGTTATCCTCACACATACGCGAATGACGACCAAGTTATGACTTTTTGCACGAAATATGCGCAAAATGCGGAGTTAGATCGAGTTGTGAGAAATTTCCTGAGACCTCAACATATCAATTGATAAAATATATTAAGTTGAGGATGTCGATATATTCGGGTATTAAAGCAGTGTAACGGGGTGACCGTTTGCATTCATTGTTTGGATCGATAAATGCATATTAATCTTAGGCGTTGTTACAACACAGATTAATGTGCATAGCTGCATGCGTGACTTATCATATGAGCCATCCCAGATAACACAACGACAGCGGCCTGCTGGTGGCTATCGTCGGCAGTTCCCAGCCGACGGCCAAACGGTGGCTCGTCTTCGGCTGTATATCTGCCATCGCGCCATCTAGCTGCATCTTTGCAAATTAGCAACGACCTCAACCTTATTTCAGTCGCTGAATGTTGGCGGGTATTTGGAAATTCGTAAAAATCGCTCAGTGTTCATCACTTCTACTGTGGTAGGTGAGTTGCAGTACTTTTATCCATTTTAAATACGTATTAAGATAATACATGGGATATGGAAACATCTAGTATTCATCGCATTTCCATGTATTTGGTTGTTTTTTTCATGAAATTTACCCGAGTTGGATTGAAGGACATAGGGTCAACTCGTACCCATACCAACTCGTACCCAAGTTTTAAGATTAATACCGGACTTGCGCGTTATTCACTTATGTACAATAACGTTGAGTATAGTATAACCTTCATCAATATAAATTTCCATTTTAACAAGGAATGTTGACGCCCTGGATAGCTTAACTACTCTCATTGCCGACCACCATGCCTGGCCCCCTAGCTCGCCCGTCACAAGCGACCAGACTCCAGAGCGCGGCGTGGCATACGGTGGTTGCGCTTGGGTAGGGTAGCGTCGGGTAGGGAAGAGTAGCGGTGGGCAGCGTAGGGTCGAATGGAGGTAAGAGGGGAGCGGAGGTGTATTTATATATATATATATATATATATATATATATATATATATATATATATATATATATATATATATATATATATATATATATATATATATATAAATAATAAAAATATTGTTGTTAGTAAAAATCTTCATGTCTACTTGATTTCAGAAAAAGAACTGAATGAAGAGCTACAGATGACAAGGCTCGCTGCACTTATTATTGATTATTACAATTTGTCTTCTGAGGAAGAAATTTTGTTTTCTTAATAAACTAATTAAAATATGGTGTTGCTGTTCTTCTTTGTTTATTAGTTTGAGGCATTTTTAAATACTTGATGATTTATCGGTGGCCTGCGGCCGACGGCTATCAGCTGGTCACGCAACCGGTGGGCCATCGGTAGCTGCCACCGGCGGGCACAGCCTCCGATGGCCCGCCGGTGGCCCATCAGCGTTGTGCTATCTGGGATATAACATGATATTATCCCAGTTAAATTACAAGGATGACAGCATGGGGATTATAGCTACAGGGGACTCGAGGGAAGAGGAGCAGGAGTTTCCAATTTATACGGTAATTGGTCGTTTCTCTAAGAGCTACATTTAGTTCATTATGATAATACGTAGTAATATGACACATACCAAAGAATATTAGTTCATAAGTGATAAAGCATCTGGGTCATAAATGATATTTGTAAATGCACCTTTCATGGACCATTTTCGTTAACAATTCATTCATGATTAGTATATGCATACATACATATATATATATATATATATATAAACACACACACACACACACACATATATATATATATATATATATACATATGCATATGCATATATATATATAGTCGAGTACCGACATGACGTGTACTTTATAGCCCATATTATCGCGGATCTGCTAGCCATCCTATTTATTACCCTAAAGGTATCCTGTGTAGTAAGTGGTAAGCGCGAGAATTGCAAGGCGACTATTAATTAACAAATCCTATGATCAAAACGAAGTAGCTGTTAAGAGCACAATCACTTTAAGGTTTGCAAGCTAAATAAATCATTGTATAGCATTAGTTACGGGCCTCATCATGAATGTCATACATTATTCCACAAACTGGCTTATAGGATAACGTAATTAGTAGCTGCATTGCGTTTTTCGGCCTCTTGAGAAATTCAACAGGACTGATATGGGCTAGTGAAATGTTCTCGTCGTGGGCCGCAAGATAAACGTTCTGCTATGTATGACTCAAATCAAGCAAATGGCGATAATAACTACATTTAAACCCTGAGTTTAGGCTAAGGTATTGTATATTAGGCTTACATTGCAAATTGTTACATCTGAAGCGGTGTCAAAAATTCCAAGAGTCGCTAAATAGAGCACACGAGGATGCAGATGCTACAGGAGTCACTTTTCACGTATATAGCGTCGACTTCAATGAACTTACAGGCACAGGTTGTTCATAACAAAAAGCCCTTACCTTATTCTTAGCAGACCGAATAAGGGAAGCATGCGATAAACTACGCGACAACAAAACACAACCACAACTGCGGATTTGTGCTGCAGCAAAGAGGTGCTTCTGGAAAGTTTCGAAGCTGAAAAATATATTCAAAACGAACTAGTGTTTATTAAACACGCCGAACTAGACAGGCTACAAATCAAATGAGGGTTCCTAAATCACCTGCACTTCCAATACCAGTACACAACTCGGATGTAAATAATGTGCACCATTCGGCCTGTTCAGGGGTAGATAACCTCCGTTCAATCCACTGTTTGTTTGCAACATTGAATACAGGAGTTTTTCATGGACAAGCAAGAAGAACTGTTTATGTGGTGGGGAAACCTTAATTAACCGGTTTGTCATAATGGCTAGGGTTTACTGTATTGCCCTCGGTTATCAAGAAGTTCTGGTATAGTCTAGTAAAGAGATAAAACATTACGATCTTATCAACGTAACCAGCATTGATACCTTCGTTATTAATCGTATTATCAGCCATGTATATGCCTCCGTTCCAGAGATACCCCGGGGTTAATACAATTCGCTGCGAGTGTATGTTGAGAATACAAACAATAGGGTTGCATCAGCCTTTTTTTGGCTAGTGAACGCTGTGTTTCTCCAACATGATTACTGTAACTTTCGCATAGTGCTCAAGGTGATGCTTTTAACTGTTATTAAATATTCAACAAAATAGACGGCTGATTTCCAACAACAGCCATTATTTTGACGTTCTAAATATACATTGTTGCAGCCTATTGTGATCGACAGTTGACGGCGTGATTTGCGTTTGTAAAACATATACAGTGGCACATAGATAAAGCGCCTGTACGTCTAACGAGGTTGGAGTTGTTTTGATTCTACGTAACTGACGCATAACAGTCGATTAAAATACCTTAAGTATTATTGTACACATGTGTGAGTTATGCCATATTATCCTATAATGAGCCGAAAACATGGGCACACAATACGCAAGTAGTAAGATATTTATTTATGGTTAAGACCTGGAGAGTGTTATCCGCTATAATTGTGCACCTATGTTACCATAAGGACAATTACCGCTTCCATCTTGCATTTCTGTCATTTATTCATCTCGCGCTCCATGAGCACAAAACGCAACAAACATCACAGCTACGGTATTAAGCTTATCTAGGAATTCATTGAACCAATACTAATGAGATCAGTACCGATAGCTTATTAATGCATGACCTATCAATGACATTGAGTGTCGAGAAAGAAGTGTCATACGGCGACAGAAACATTTCGGTTTCTGAGTTTCCTATCGTTAATTTTTTAGCAGAATTCGACATGACTTCGTTTGTTCACTCAATAATAGCGAAACTGGTCTAATAATTGATCGCTGCCAAGTATGTTAAAGTATGACACAAACAAAAGGTTGTTGCAAGTGTTATACCACCCCATGCGACTTCTGCTTAATGTGTTGGGAGGAGGCGATGAACGATCGTCTCTCTGTCATAATCCCCGAACCATTTCCTTTAAGATGGGCCATTTACATTTCCTCTAGGCAACTATACAACGCTCGGTCGGCGCGTGCAAGTCGAATAATCCTAGTAGCGATTAAACTTTGTGCAGCACAACGCTCATTAGGAATGCTTGTCAACATGCAGCGTCATGTAATTAAAGCACTAACATTAGACAAAGAATAAAACTAATTATGCTACACTGAGAATGTTTCAGAGAGTTTCGAAAGTAAATGGTTTAGTCTTTCTTACTTAATGACATCCAGCAATTTATTAGCCATTTCTTTGAGAATAAAGAAATTCAACACCTGCCTACAGTTTATCAACCTTCAACATCAAAAACACTGCGATATATATTGCACATTATTCAAGTAGTAGCAAAACAAAGTGTTATATGGATAGAGGTGCATGAATGCATGATATACTAAAATTAAACCTAAGTGAATATCTCTTTAGAAATGCAGAACATCTGGTAACAAAGGCTAGTGTCCTTCATAGCCTGACCTGAAAAACGTTGGTGTATCTAATAGTTGTGCGGAAGCAGTTGCAAAATGAGCAGTTTCTTTGTTATGTAAAGATTTGTATGCTATCCCGTGTCTATAGTCATTAGGGCACGTAAACTTGTTTCGATTAAAAAACAACATACAACAAAATAAAACCCAGTTGTTTGATAGGAGAGCAATTCCTATTTCTGAGCCTTTTATCGGTTACTTTTTCTCGCATCCGTTCGAAATGAAGACACGGTTATCACTAAAGATCATGCATCGTCAAACGCAACTTTTGACTAATTACACATCACAATAGCATCATTTGAATTAATCGGCCCTCATAATGCTATGTTGTAGACGCAGTTGCCAATGTTAAACGCATTTAGTTTACACCTGAATTGACTGGCACGCAATGAATAATGATTTTGCCCTCGGCATTTATGCTTGAGCAGAATATGGTATATATTGCGGGCGTAAGTGAACACCAGTACAATAGCTTAAATGTATTACCATAAAATGACTGCGTCAATTTGTATTAACCTTTGTATACCAAACCATCGTTGTTACCACATCATCATACATTATATATGTTATTTCAGCTAATCATCACTCTTATCATTTTTAATATGTTTTGCTTCATAATACAAGTACATGAGTTGTACTCTGAATGTTTGCATTCGTTAAGCCTGACGTCAAAAAACTGCTATGTGTACTGCATAATGTAATTCGCGCTGCGCCTGAAAGATTCCATGTGATGTCAAGCAAGCAATACAAAATCTGTCTAAGACATTACGTGTCAGTAGATAAAAACAAAGTGACAAAATATGGCCCCGGATATTAACTCCAATCATATTAAATCACCTGTCTGTATCAGGTACCTTTTAAGGCCCATGGCGCTTGTTTAAACACAGCAGTGCTATACGTGGGAGATTTATGTGTGAACTACCCATGGTAAATTTCTGTTATTTTAAGGTACGATATTAATGCGGAATCCACTCAGTTCATATCCGGTATTAACAGCAGTAGCGTAACGTAACGTGTCGTGATCATAAGTACACTTATGGAGCGAGACAAAATGCGGAATTGCAATCCATATGAATAAGGATATATTTTGTAGCATCAGCGACGTTCTCGAGGCAACACAATAGTAGATGAGTGCCATATGCGGTGTTCAGATTAAATTGATTGCATAGTCCTCCGTTGAGTTGAAGCTATCTGCTATTAGGTCGAATGAATAATGACTAGGATGTGTATGAAGCCATTCATTATGCTGCTCCACGAAATAAAATGAAAGCGTGTTTTTCCTCTGTATATTGATGTGTTCACTGCCTTTGGCATAATCGCATGATATCAGTGATGTTTCATGCGATTGCTATTATTCTTATACTGACAATAGGAGAGACCTCAGGTGTATTTTGCATTGTCATGAAACTTTCTAGTCACGTGCAAAGTCTATTGCAAATACTGGCAACAACTAACATAGTCACTACACTTACAAACACTTCCGTGCAAATATCTGTATTAACACCGCCCATCAGTGAGTGAAAAGACGATCCAGGGATCGGAGGGTACTATATAGACGCTCTAAAAGACTCATATCAAGTAAAAGCTTGTACCGGATAAGATTCGGATGCAATGGAATATTTTACAGCAGGCATAAATATGTTCTGCATATTCACTTTGTGGCAAGTCCCCACACTTCGATACCGGGCATTGTTTTTTTTTTCTGGAATGTACACATTTGGATTTGATACCTATAGTGTTGAACTAATTAGGTAGGATGTTCATTCTCATTTTCACATCATTTACACATACGGCCCTGCTATATAACCATTGCTCCGACCCTATCGTATATAATGCATATATATATATGCATATATATATATATATATATATATATAGAGATAGAGATATATATAGAGAGAGAGATAGAGATAGATATATAGAGATAGAGATATATATATAGAGAGAGATATATATATATATATATATATCTATAGAGATATAGATATATAGATATATAATATCTCTATATATATCTCTATATCTATATCTATATATAGATATCTCTCTATATATATATCTCTCTATCTATCTCTATATATCTATATCTCTATATATATATCTATATATATATATCTCTATATATATATATATATATATCTATATATATATATCTCTAGCTTCTATCCCTTAAAACCAATAGGTTTTTTGCTCATGCAGGGACTTTTTGTGTTGCAAATTAAACATATTCGTAACAAGCATTAATAATCTGATTCAGGGTGCTCCCTCCATGTTTTTAATTTGAGGCCAATTGTCAAGAGAATCCCATCGAATATTTTTGTACACTACTTTATTGTGAGCCACGATACCTGAAATCTTAGCTTCAAAATTGTCAATTGATTACATGCAAAACAGGATGCATATCAGGCGATATTGTGTCATACAAATCACAGACTTGTAGCGATAAATTGTGAACCCTAAGTGGAAGCAATTGTTCAACTTGTGGGGAGGGAGGATCAAGGCTTATTAAACTCATCAGAGTCATCCGCCAATAAATCCGTATTATGCCTAAAACGTATTATCAGAACGAAATGGACACGTCGTACAATGCGGTCTGATAACATCGCAGTGAGAAACAAATCAACTGCTGCGTTAATACCGCGGATATCTTGTTATACTTCAGAAGATATGGGTTGCTGCCGAAATAAGACGATAAGGCGTTACACGCAGGGATGGAATGCCGTTGTTTTATGAGCGCAGCTGAATGAATGACATGGCCCTTTAACTATATTAGATCATTATATCATTTGTATAGCATATCTAGCGTAAGACAATTTTTTGCGCATACAGTGCAGATGAGTAACATGTGTGTGTGCCAAGGCACCAGATATACTGACGGTAGTGCCACAACTCACAGCAAGACGGCTAACTGATAGAGTCCGGTTAGTCGAATGCAATTAACATCACAGTAACAACACAAATGACCATGGCAAGTGTGCTGAAAGTCATCGATTGATAGATGGAAATGATCCGCGGAAAGCACCCACGACTCCCGACATGTGTGCCACAATCATAATCCAACGCCTTAGAAGCAACTTTGGCCTGAGTAAAAGTGTTCGTTACATATAAAAGTATGTTCGTTGTACATTATTGTTGCCTATTTGTTTTGTCTTCAGAATTAATCAATCCTCGTTGACGTGGCGTACAGTTAATTGTTATGCCTTAGTTAACTCTCCTCCCTAGACATATTGTGCTCTCCTCATTACAAGCTTTAACAAGCGCCTTGGTACTTGACGGTAGGCGCTATGATGACTTTTGCCGCCAAGTTGACAATAAAACATCAATTAATGCCTGTATTATGTGTCACCTTCATTTACAATAGATGAAGTTTTGAGCACCAGCTGAGGTATGACCACAAGAGGGCATAACTAAGGGTACCGAATGGCATCACTGAAGAACATGCAAAGCGTTCTGTTCGGGTACCTCACTCGAATGAGCTGAAAAATCATCATGCAAGGAAAATGACGAGCCGCGTTATAAACTAAGCTGACATGGATATATAATCCTCGTAATGCGGATACATTACATTGGTTCAACTGTAATCAAGTCCAGCATCGTCGTCAAGCGCGACGTGCTGTTCAAGGACTAATGGCATTGGGGAACATAAATGTTTGTAACCACTGAAGGACATTATGTTTCATCATTTGCTGACAAAGTTGTTCTTGTCCTGCTCTACATCTTGTGCGGTACGTGCTGATCACATATTCTGAGTAGCATCGTAGCAAGAAAAAGCAAAGGTGCATAATTCATACATTCCCACAAGCGCATTTTCAGTATGTTATCGAGCTTCTGATGTGACATAATGGTTTAACTTTAAATTGATGAGGGTTTGATATTATTTTATAATCCTCATGGCAAGACATGATGCACCGTTTACCGCCACATTGATTTATCTGTTACAATAACCTGGAGGACTGAGGTGAGACTAGGAGGAGGGAGGTAGGTAGGGGAACGCTGTGGCAAATATAGGTACTCTATAAAACGCTTGGTCTGCGCTAGCCGCGAAAGGCTACCTTCTAATGTTCAAATATATCCTCTCTATTTCACTTTGTGGCTTTAGTGAAGTAACATACAGAAACCATACTAGCTACAGCAACACGCAATCACTACAGTTATGGCTCAATAAATAAGAAAATGACTTCAATCTAAAATTTATAATATTTCACTTAGCAATCAATCATCGCAATTGCATAGCCTCAGATAATCGCTAAACGTACTAAGTAAAGATGTTGCTTGTAATACCCCTCATGCTGCCTCCCCCTTCATACCGGATCAATGTAAAGTCAAGACCTCGGTATATATTTAAATTACAAAAAAATATATGTGTGACAGACACGACATATCCTGATGTATGACCACCCTATGTCTCGTGCGCAGAATTAGCCCAACTAAACCCGTTAGAAGCGAAGTGTCCTTGTGGGTAACATGAGCCAAACTGAACCAATGGAAAAAGAGACATTGTACCGCGGATCTCATTAAATAATGACAACTCATTCTAACCTCGAAGAGCATAACCGCTAGCCTAGGAGATGCAGTCCACGCTGTCGCGAACAATGCTATTACGACAGAGCCTCAGAGAATCACGGATGTTACAACCTCAGCCATTCTTATAGAGGCTACGAATAAGACACAAAAACGTCTACAGTGCGAGTACGTAGTGATGTTCAAGTGCAGACTGGACAACCTGATGTTACTGCTACAGACGCTCATGCCACCAAGCGAAACACTGGAAATTATTTGGTAAGCTATTTGCACATCAACACAAAATAAGCCCCCGGATCATTATACACATTCGCCTCTTTGTATTGATTTTTGTACTAGGTCTGTTAAGCAGGAGTTGCATTCGTCATCGTAACTTCCTATCGTGAGACACACTGGTTTATTAATTTTATTAACACGCGCCGCAAAGCCTTTATTCGTCCAATAACAAATCTTTAACGCGAAACACATCAATAATTACGCATGAAAAGCTCAGTTTTAAATTTGATAGATCAAATAGCCAAATTATGCTAATTGATATTACATGTGGTATGGCAAGTGTCTCAATGACATGATGTGAAACTATTGGCGGATATTATCTTAAGTAATTGTTTTTGTTTTGATTCTAAACTTAGAATTGATAAAAATTAGTTTATCGATCGTTATAAATGACAGCCAAATGACACATATCTGATTACCTGTTTATTACACCAAAATGATAGGTATAATATTATCTATTTGCGGCCGATGTAAGATACGCCCGTTTTGTCGTTGGGGCGAACTGTTTGATATATCGTCTTTCCTCGTTGGCAGTACTTCACATCAATGTTTAATTTTGGCAGAGATGTCATCTGTTTATTTACGCTCAGGTTACTCGCAAATTTTAGAATGTCAGTTATGTTAATCTAAATACAGGCCTTTATTGGCTACAAAATATAGACAGCTGGAATACGGTTGCAGTGTACGATAGGAATCTGCTCCTGCCACAATGGTTTAGGTTGTATTTGCACACGTTTTGAAAATAATATCTCGTCGTTGTAGGTGAAATTAATCATTGAGTTTTATGTGATATATCCGGATGAGGCTTTAGATGTTGCTTCGTATCAAAGACAACATCATATTAACTCCAGGATGGCGCTAACAGCAATGATTCTGGGGAAACCGATTACGTCGGACGACAATGCAAACGATCAAACATTTTATACATTTAACTCCTGCATGAATCAATATGAATATACTGAAGCATTCAAAAGACCATGGCTTACCGTAATACTCATGTGTTCTCATATTTACCATCTGTCAAATATTGTGTATTAAGAGTAATCTTGAGTGACCAAGCAAAAATTACAATTGTACTTCTTTATTAGGGACGTTGATGTGCATACTCATAGCCCGGCTTGGTTGCGTGCACCTGATTTGTAACTAACAGGGAAATGCAACAAATTCCGAACCAAATTAAGCCCTTCGTGGTAGTATGATGGTTTCTAAGTATGCGCGAATTCTCGGGCTTTTGGAGTAGAACCGGAACTTACATTATCATAGCATAGTTTCATTGCAAGAAGTAGTTCCCTCATGAAGGACTAGTTTGATTGGAGAGAAAATACTACGTAGGGAAATATAAAACATTTTAGCGATCAGGCATCAAACTCTACGGAGATTAAAAAGTAAATATATATATATATATATATATATATAATTATATATATATATATATATATATACAAACATTATATATATGTAGATACATACAAATAAATATATACATATATCAATGATGTATATATATATTTATGTACATCAATATGCATATATATATATATATATATATATATATATATATATATATATATATATATATATATCTATTTATTTATATATATCTATATATGTATATATATATATATATATGTGTGTGTGTATATTTACATATATTTATTTATATATATATATGTTGCATATATGAATATATTTGTATATATATGAATATATATATGTGTACATTAATATATCATATATACATTTGTATATATACATATTTATATATATCATATGTACATTCATATATATATATATCTATGTTTATAATCAAATATATGTATATATAGATAAATAAATATATACATATATATATATATCGATGTATATTTATATGTATACAGATATATATTTATATATATATTTATATATAGAGAGGGGATATATAGGGGGTAAATATATATATTTATATATATATTTTATATATAAACATGTATATATACATGTATATATATAAATATATAAAAAATATTTATAGATATATGCATATATTTATATTTATATATGTATGTTATATATATATATATATATAAATATAACTACAGATATTTATATATATATGTATATATTGTTTCATATATGAATAAATATGAATATATATACGTATATATATATCATATATACAAATATATATATATATACATATATATATGTTTATATTTATATATATATATCTTATGTCCATGTAAGTATATGTATATATATTAATATATGTGTGTATATAATCAAATATATGTATATATATAAATAAAATATATATATATAAATATAAATTCATATGTTTATATATATATATATTATATATATATTTATATATTAATATATATTTATTTATATATATATATATGTTGCATATATGAATATTTATGTATATATATATATGTGATTATATATATGTATATATTTATATATATCTTATATATGCGTATATATATATTTATATATATCATATGTGCATGTATATATATATAAAATATATGTATATATATATATTGATATATCTATGTATATTATCAAATATATGTATATATATATATAACTAAATATGTATATATGAATATATTATATATATATTTATTTATATACATAAATAAATATATTTATATATATATATATATTCATATATGTATATACACATTTGGAAATATAAATATATATCTATATATATCTATATATTTTATATATATGCATGTATATATATGTATATATATATGAATATATATAAATATTTATAGCTATATGTATATATATATATTTTTATATATATTTTTATATATGTATGTACATAAATATATATATATACATACGTATATATATATATATATGTCTTTATTTATATATATCATATATAAATGGATATGTATATATTTATATATATCATATGTACATGTATATATATATATATATATATATATATATATATATATATATATATATATATATATATATAGTTATATACCTATGTATATAATCAATATATGTAAACATATATTTATATAAATAAATATTTATTTATTTAAATATATATTTTTATATATTTGCATATATACATTTATATATATTAGATATTAATGTTTATTCATAGATGTATATATATATTTTTAAATGTGTATATATATATTATTTATATAAAATTATATATATACATGTATATATATATATATATAAATATATAATAATATTTATAGATATATGTATATATATGTATTTATATATGTATAAATATATGTATGTGTATATATATATATATATGTTTAAATATATAGATATGTATATATATAATGTTATATATATATATTAATATATATATACACATATATATAAATATATATTTAAATCCGTATACATACATCTGTGTGGTTGTGGATGCGTGTGTTGAAGGTTTTGTGTGGGCCTGTGTGTTTTCAGGTCGCTGTGACATGTTAACTTCCTACCACCTTGTAACGTGAGAAAACGATATACTACAAAGTCTATGTGAAAGGGCTATGTCGTTTCATGCAAGGTTAGTTGTGCTACCCAGTGAGGGGCCACCACGATTTTGTACCGATGTTTAGCCCCTTACGCGCCCCGTACAGCCCATGGCCAAACGTATAATATGCGCAACTTTCAGACCCGGGCTCTTTCCGGGTTTTAGCCCGCAGAAGGTCCGTTAGCAGTATTGCAGTGCCCTTGTGAGGCCTATGGGGAGTCAGCATGGTTTTGTACGGCTGTCAACGGGCCCGTATAGTGCGCGTATTATATATTTCGTGCGGGGGGTGATTTGTTACGCGATTCCTAAAGGCCACAGACCCGTACTGCCCTCAAAGCATTGTGGGTGTTGCAAATATTTCTCTGGCATTTTAATGAAAATGCACAATAATGACCCCAGTTGTTTGTTTATAGTTTGAGAACAGCATTTTTAAGGCGTGTATGTCATTCTATATGGAGGGAGAAATCATTTGAACCCCATTCAAAACATAATGGAAGCACATTAACATGCCTGTACACTTATATCGAACGAACTGTTTCTTCCACAAAACATTGTCTCGACACACATATAATTCCATCACAACGCATGTAGATATCCGGCAAGGAATTGCAAATAGCATCCGACCCATGCATAAATAAAGTACCACTATCTCATCAAATTCATCTGGCATGTCATTTCGTGTGTCTCATCGATGCATGGGGTAACATATACAGAATGAATAAATGTGTGTTGATGTCATGCCAAAGCGACTTAACATACTGTTTCGTGAGTGCATAACATATTTAACGACTGTTGAGTGTTCTCCGTATTTCATACATTATTATTGTTCGCCAATACCATAGACGATGTCTTATGCGACCCACAAATATCAATTCCCAATATTGGGTATTGCTTGTTACCATACATTCATAGATTCAAAGACGCATGGAGTTCATTCCTCCCGCGTAACTACTGTCGCAGTGCTGCCTCGCGGTTGCCTTACTTATAAACTATATGGGCAATAACACACCCATGTCTTTATACCTCATCAAATACAGGTGATCGGTTCATGCCGTAGATACATTGTATAAGGCCTTTTGTGGGTCCGCCGGTGGTAAAGTTTATAAAAGCGCCTGTCATGTCAGCATCTCTTAATGTGTGTAGTACCACGGCACTATCGCATTAGAGCCTGTAATAATGGCACTAGGGAGCATAATACTATTCGGCATAACAGCGAACCGTACAGCACGTTCCTGAGGGAAGAATGATTTTTTACAAATAGCTCAAATTTAATGGTCAATAAGAAAGTCTATTTTTATAATTAAAATACTTCGTACACATTCTAGATACTGGCATTAATTTCGCGTGAGTATTCTCCTTGACTGTTGCACCAACTAATTAGTGGTTGTCGTTTAAGGGTACTCAACATATTACGGGTCAGTCGTTAAATGCTTAATGTAATTAAAGGGCATGGCTGGCATTGCAGTGCACATAACCGTGGCTGAAACGTGTGTTTTATTGCATTCCCGTCCGCAAATTTGACTCACCGTCATAACATGCTATCAATATTACATTTGACTCCAATCGAGCTTCTACGTTCCTCTACACCCGAAACCTTACGACTGGCTTCCATTGAAAACATCTACATCGCCTTTATCATACATATTTATGTACGCAAAGTTATGTCAGTCATTATGCATCAACCGATCATTGACATGCTGTAATGACACTGTCTACACATGTTAGCGCTTAAACAATCATTTCGTTATTTGCCAGCGCTTCTATATAGTCAATACAACTGTCATTCAAATACAATTGCTCAGGCAATTATCAAACCGTGTTCAATAATCCGGGCATATTTTATTGGATTGCTATTGTGTGGTACAATCGTGGCTACTGGTGAATGAATGGTGCTGATGCATTGCAGTTTGTGGAGGTGAGAACAATTGGATATTGGTCAATAGGTGGCCTGTACAAAAATATATCTTGCAAGTAAAGCGTCACTTTTAAAGAACATAAGTCTGTGGAGTAATATACTCCTTACACAGCAGCATAATTAAGCAACTCATATTGCACAGTAAGTTGTTTTCAAACGAGAAAAGCATTTTGCTTATCAAGCTGAACCAATAGCATGGCAAATATTATATATATATATATATATATATATATATCTATATATATATATATATAAATATTTTATATATATATATATATATATACATCTCTATATATATATATATATCTCTCTTTCTATCTCTCTCTCTCTTTCTCTCTCTCTATATATATATATACATATACATACATATGAATAGTTTTCTATATATATATATAGATTTATATATATATATCTGTATCTATATATATAAATATATATATATATATACATATATATATATATATATATATATATATATATATATATCGTTTTTGATGTACATATATATAAATGTATAGATGCATACATATGTTCATATTTATATATATTAATATATAAACACACACACATATTTATATATGTACATATATATATGAATGTATGAATATACATATCTAAAAATATATAAATGTTCATACATATATTTATATATATCATATATAAACATTGAGAAATAGATATATGTTTGTATATAGATGTTTATATATATGTATATTTATATATTTATATTAATTTTTATATGTAAACGTATATATACACATATATATAGATACTATTTATATATAATCTATTGATATATATATATGTATATATATATTAATTTATATGCATATATATATATATGAATATAATTATATACTGCTTGATCAGCCAAGCCTATGTTTCTACCTCCAAATGGCAACAATCATATTCGTTACAATATATTGTGGCTGCGACAGTGGATGGTTTCGGAAGATGAAGATACATATTAAGTGCGTAATGATTGACAAAGGTAGGGAAGTAATGAGGACCGGTAAACATATGCAGTTAAAGCTGATATTGCGTGTGCTGTGTTACTTCTACGATGCCGAATTTTATAACCATGTCTTCCTTTCATTGTTATTGAATCAAGCCGAATTACGTGTAAGTACCCTTTTGTGATTGTTTTGGTTGGCTGCGAATTTCATTCGATGATTCATGGGGGCAATTTATCATAAAAGGCAGAAGGATAGATTTAACTTCCTGCGTTATTTCCTCGTCAGTTCCCCAAACTGCAAATTCAAGGTATATCATGCGCAGCACAATGTTTTCGTGGAGTATTGTATAACGATGCAAGGAGAGTTTAAATTAGCATGCATCAATAATGTATGAATAATGTGAAATGAAGTCAATGAACTGGCTGTTCCACAACGTCCTATTTTGGAAAGATAGGATTGTTGACTTTGGGTATGACATATATCGATAATATCTATTGCCAGTAAACATGATAATGGCATGATTGATTTCCAAACAAACAGTAGCGATGTGTTGGTTAGTCCTGTATGGTTTGACATTGACTTGTAATATCAAACGAAAAGGCTTGTGGCTGGCACTGATATTCAAAAATGTGAACATTAGAGGAAAATGGGAAAGGGCCTGTGTTATTGGCAGTAACTAAACACTTTTCTTTGCTAGTTTAAGAAACGGGATATTTACGACAGTCGGCAGCGTTAGTCGCGCAGACTAGTTGCGCAAATACGTCTCTGTTTCATTGATCGAATTAAAATCTTAGTGCAAATACCAGCGTTAGCACTACAGTATGCACAAATACGCGTGATCTTATCCTATGCTGGATTCTGCTTTAATATGCATATTCAAAGGCCGACTGTGCGTGTGAAGGCATGGACCTGTAAACACGCCTACGTGGCGTATAGTGACCGTGATTATTCTCCAAACTAAATATAGCTACGATCTCTTGCAGATATGCATCTCAGTTTTACACTGCTTGAGACGGGGCTACAAACCAGTTTATCTTCACTTTTATTTGGGCTGAAAATGCAAATAAACCACTGCTCTTGCGCAGAATATTCCCTGACTGATTGTCATTTTAGCTCCATGCTACGTACACATAATATCATAATCGCGATGATGTTATGTTTTATTTACAAAGCCTGAGCTAGGTTGACTCCTGAAGAATGGGTTTTGATTCCTAGGTTGCAAAACAAACCTAATTCAAGCTCTAGCGATGTTTTCCCGGGGGGCATGGATCGTTTATTCCATAGGCACCGTGTCACGAATCGAAGCGAGAAGCTGGTTTGGTTCTCTTAGAGTCCAAGCCATTACTAACGAGACATGGAAAACAATCCACTGAACTATTGTACATCTGTATTAACCCGCAACGGACGCAAATCAGTTGACATACTGATTTAATTTGTGTAGTGCCGTTCAAGCTTCTTAAGCTGCAGAATCGTGCGTTCGACATATATCCTAATTTTATGTAAAATATTTCATTTATCTGACATTTGCCGCCAGCGACAACAGTAAGACAATGCCAACACCACCATAATATTTGTACTCGACCTCTCGCCAGCGTGTAGACATCAATGATGACGATCAGTTCATTATGGTTCGTACAGCAACCACAGTGAAATGTTTTTGGATTCTTTCTAGTTTGTCAGCTTATTACACTTAGGGGATAGAGCATTTAACGCGGGAACTGAAGAATTGGTATTTTTTCACCACTTTGGGTGTATTTGGAAAATATCCTGTGTCACATAGTGTTTATACTGGTTTGTAATGGGTTCTATGGTTGGCGTCAGTGTATCGTGAAACAGTCATGTTTTATATATGGACTGTAAACTATGCATAACAGCCTACCTTATAGAGCTTCAGAGGTGATTTGATTATGCTCCATTAATCTAAAGCAATAATACTAGTATAAAAATGGTCTGGGTGACATCATGCCACAACACTTTCATCTACATTTTTACATTTACATCTATATCAAGGATTGAAATGTTTCATATAATACCCTACTTCTTGTCAACACAATTTTGAGGCTGTCAAATGCGGCATAAATGTACACATTACAGCAAATTCTTCTAACACCGCTATCGGAATATTATTAAATTCTGTAATAATCCCAGTTGCAAGAGTGAAAGCAGTAAAACACATCACCTGACATGGACCATAGACTTACCGATTGAGTATCGCAAGTAAAGCTGATAAACCAACTTTTCATAGGATCGCATGACTGTAATGTGTTTGCTTATTTGTGATACAAATTTGTAAAATATAATAAACTATCTAACTGAGGAAAACGATAACAATTGTGTGTGCCTCTCTGTTTGGCCACACATTTGTAGATAATATATCGGAGACCGCAATCGTTCTAAGCATTTGCATCTCTGGTAAATATGTGATGCTTTGAAATATCGACAATTGAGCCTACTGTAGAAATTTATTCTAGTGCGGAAAGTAACCATTATTACGTAACGGCTCGACATCTAAAAGTGAATATCATCGGTGAGATTTGTGCAACATAAGTACCAGTTGTGACAAAGTATCATTGGTCTCGTTTCTCAGTATTGTATCTACAGGCCATTTCCAATATGCGGATAAAATATCTATACCAAAATCACTTCTTAGAAAGCATACCTGTACAAGAGACGGAGGTTAGTGGTCCATGGTGAGCAGCGTCATATATTGTCAATAAAAAAATTGGATCACATGGTCTACTACTTCAAATGGTGAATGGGTTGGACATTTGTCTGTCATTTAGCACGTCTTCTTAAATCAATTTCTTTATAAGAAAGATAAGAGCTTTCTATGTCGGTTAATATGACCTGTGCATCACTGCCCGAAATAATGTGGATATTGTTTCTATCCAGAAAACACAAACTACTGGACCCTGTAGTCTATAGGTATGTCTGTACCTGAGCTTGTTCCACAAATGTATTGCCCTTGTGGTATAAACATATACTATAACAGCAAAAAAAAAAACCCGCAGAGTAAATGACAACGCCCATATGCGTATTTGACAATTGCTGCATAATGCTTGTCATCTAGTATTGAGTCAACGAATTATGACGAGACTTCACGGCGGGACTGGCCTAAAATAGCACTTGCTTTTAGCAAATTGGTCGCAAAAGGCTAGCATTATTTATTTTCACAGTGGCAAAATAAGCATATCACAAAATGATTCATCAAACCGCATCTGTAAACATCATGAACGAAGTCAGTGTTAAGCAAATATAACGTAAAAAGAACAGTAACCCGACTCGAGTCAGATGATTAGCGCTGGAGTTAGTTTCGTTACGCAAGATAATACTTCAGGGCAATAAAATAAGATTGAGTTTACATAGGTTATGCCTTTCTTGCTCTGCTATGACAACCCAACTCTCATCCATGCATCGGCTTAAAATCCCTAGATATGCTTGCTTGAGAATTTCCATACATATGAAATGTTTGGCAGATAATACTCCAAGCCTCTTATGTTACTGAGGATCCACCTTTAATCCCTTAACTCTCCGGCACAAATTTGCTCCGTTATAAACCATGCCTCTGAGACAGACTATGACTGCAGAGTACATCATAGACACTGCTGAATTATTGCCTTCACTCGTTCGTTTCGTATATTCTACGACTTGTACTGCTAATGCTATCGCTTTGTGGCAAAATCGAGCAGCTAATATAGCATAACCACATGAAACGCATTATTGTGCAATGCTAGACATATTTATTGTTTACCTATGATAGTGCTTAGTTGCTGAATATTTCGCGAGTATTCTTTGTGATAACCTTTTAGACCAAATCAAATCACTAAAACTACATATATGTAAATTTATACATTTTGACCACGTGCCGATTGTCCAATATTGGTTAGGCTATTGCTTCAAGCCACGCAGCATGGGTACATGATGGATCTGTCGTCACGGGTAAAACTGTTCGGAGTGGGCTATAGCGGGCATTGTCATTTACTTGATAAACGATCGGTTTATGTTCTCATTGTTCCATAATTGGTCGATATACAATAATTTATGATATACTTACGGAAGGTGTCAACAGTTAGACTTAAATGGATGCCTGCCTTAACCTTCTGTTCTTAGCGTGATGCCCCTAAAGGAGGCGAAAAGC
This sequence comes from Urechis unicinctus, assembly GCA_034190875.2. Classification (NCBI taxonomy): domain Eukaryota; kingdom Metazoa; phylum Annelida; class Polychaeta; order Xenopneusta; family Urechidae; genus Urechis; species Urechis unicinctus. The sequence goes on along the minus strand of CM067353.1, from coordinate 27,810,493 downwards.
AGTTGCATATAAATTCACCCTTAGTCGAGTAGTGACGCAGCATCGATGTAAAGACTATCGACAGGCTCACCTTGCTTAAAGTCCCTTATGTTTATATATATATATATATATATATATATATATATATATATATATAGATATATAGATATATAGAGATATATAGATATATATATATATATATATATATATATATAAAATATATATATATGGATATATAAAGAGATATATATATATATATATATATATATATATATATATATATATATATATATATATATATATATATATATATCTCTCTATGTCTATATATATATATATATATATATTTATGGATATCTATATATATATATATATAATACTACTGAATGATTTTCCGTTGCCTCTTGGACGATTCTGTGTAAACTATCAAATGGAACTGTCTATCCATGAAATTGGACCCTCAAAGTAGTCTACAACTGTCTTGGTGACACAGTTTAGTACTGCGGAGTTAAGCGGCTCCTTATTGGCGGGTTCTTGTCTGCGAATGAGATACAAGCCGTAAAATACTGAGGTATGTTGGTAGGCGTGCTTGCAGAATAACCTGTCGATGCCTAGCAGTAGTCCTGATTTGGCGAAGTTGGTGATTATAAAAATGCCCTGAATTGTATTTGGCCAGCGGTATGCTTAAGAAGATTGCTGTTGCCGTGTACTTAATCAATAGGCTTAGAAACACGGACCAACTATCTATTATGTTTTTCTATAGGCTAGTTAGCTTGATAATTCATGGTTTTGTCTCCTTTCCATTAAGATTCCCCGCAATATTTAACATAACACTACAGCGAAAGCTGCTATCATGAAAACATATTGATGCACTGTGTTGACCCAATGGTACGTGCCGTACCCTAAGGTTGGGTGACGGAAATACCATGAAAGGTTCATTAAACAACCACCGGTTGGACCACAAATGTTCAAATATCGCAAGCCGTCGGCACGGACGTCTTGAAGGGCAATCGTGAAACATAACATTGATTGCCGAAAATATGTTCCGATAGTTACTTCGTCCAAGGGATATGTACTTATTTAGGATGCAGGGTGGAACAGACAATAGGCACTGTTTGGAAACTAAGGCATTCATACATCATGAACATTTGCGAGGTGAATCGGAGGCAAACATGTTTGGCTATGTGAGCAGCAAATAGGCAGAACTACTTCAATTTGCAAAATGACATGTGCTATTGCACAAAAATATAAGGGCATGGCGACTTAACGTATCCAAAAAGCCAAACAATTTTTCATTTATTTATCGAGATAACATTAAGCTTTTGTCACCCTTATTCTCACCGCGTTATGTAATCATAGATTGATTGACTTGTCTGTCTCTTGAGAGCGTCACGAAACGGTGTTGCATGCCATTACCTGTAAGCTGTCACTTGTGAGTCGCTTTAATGTCCTTAGGGAATGTTACGTCGCTGACACAGCGAAGATAACACAGAAAGAAGTTCAGCCAACGTTGCAAAGTTAATAACCATAAAAGTATAAGCTTATTGTCACACAATAATTCACGCACAATAAAGCTTGAAAATACAGTAAGCTAAAATATGATTACCATATCAAATTTATATACCCGACTACCTTACCTCATTCCCATTCCCTGTTCAAATCCTACGATAGCGAGAGAGAATAAAACAGCTGGTGTGCCCAGCTTTATGGTCAGAAACGGTGCAATTGTAATCACACGACGCATGGCAGATTTATACTGATTTGTGGTGTATATTTTTACAGTATAGCCCCAAAGTAGGTCCATAATTGGAAATATGGCTCGGACACAAGAAAAAAAGTCCAGCGATGAAATTGCTAATTTTGGCTGTCCATAAAACACAATCCCATACCACAAAAATAGTTCAATGTTTTTAATCAGGCCAAACAGCTCCATGTTATCACATTTATCTTGTCACAAAGGTCATATCGAGCCTTCATGATAAATAACAGCCGTTTAGAAATGCTCATCGCAGGAAAGTGGAAGTTTGTGAGAGAGCTGTCCAAATTATACCTCTTTGTTGGACATAAAATCAATGCTGGCTTAGTAACGGACGGTCATATCACAAAACTGGATGCTCGCAAAAACACCTCTCTTGTAGTATATTGTGGTATATTGCAAAGGTTGACAGAATTTGAACAATTGATTGTCCATCCGAGATCACTCTTCACTCTGCAATGGGATATTGAAGACAGACTTTATGATAACATTTAATATATATGTGCCCCGTTCATGGTGCGATTAGTCAATCGTCAATGCACACAATCATGTATCATTATGGATAATTAGAGATCCAAGTAATGATGTTATTTTGTATGCATCTTGCAACTACATTTAGGGAAAGACTACAGATGTTATAAAAGCAAGTAGATCGGCTTCAGCAGCTAAAGAACCAGTGACTGCAGAAATTAACTTTGGAAAACGAGCTGACAAGATTGATGATACTATGACAAAGCTTCAAAAAGAAAATAAGTTTGACGTTGATAGCAGGTTATAAATGGTATATAAGTTACATGGGTGCCACTGGATCAAGCTGTTGACGATTGCCATGCAAATTAACATGTTGTATTAATGGAATGACGATATGATGATAATAACCATTATATATCTCGTGCAATCGGCTCTGTTATACTGTAAACTGATCGTTAGATGAGCTCCATTAATTTATTGCATCCCATCACCTTGGTGATCAGGATCTTCTATGGTAGAAACATTACCTTGGACCATACGCATCCATTATGTTTACAGGCAAATTGTGCGCGAGAATGATCAACGCACACTGCTGCTTTTTAACAAAGTCGCTGATATCGTGGAGCCCTTTCTTGCGACATGATTCTCAATGTT